>OY757021.1:12597424-13797424 GCA_963580285.1 Lucinisca nassula | reverse complement strand
TGTAAAACCAAAAGACCCCGGAGCAGGGGCATTTTTGGCCGAAGGGCTATAATTTGAACAAACTTGGTAGGGGTCCACTAGATGAAGCTTCATACCAAATATCAAAGTCCTGGGCCTTGCGGTTTCAGAGAAGAAGATTTTTAAAGATTTTCCCTATATTAGCCTATGTAAAACCAAAGGGCCCCGGGGCGGGGGCATTTTTGCCCCAGCACTATAATTTGAACAATCTTGGTAGGGGTCAACTAGATGAAGCGTCATACCAAATATCAAAGTCCTGGGCCTTGCGGTTTCAGAGAAGAAGATTTTTAAAGATTTTCCCTATATAAGCCTATGTAAAACCAAAGGGCCCGGGGCGGGGACTTTTTTGGCCTCAGCACTATAATTTGATTAATCTTGTTAGGGGTCCTTTAGATGAAGCTTCATACCAAATATAAAAGACCTAGGCCTTGTGGTTTCAGAGAAGAAGATTTTTAAAGATTTTACCTATATAAGTCTACGTAAAACCAAAGGGCCCCGGGGTGGGGCATTTTTGGCCCAAGGGCTATAATTTGAACAATCTTGGTAGAGGTCCATTAGATGAAGCTTTATTCTAAATATCAAAGTCCTGGGCCTTGCGGTTTCAGAGAAGAAGATTTTTAAAGATTTTGCCTATATAAGACTATGTAAAACCAAAGGGCCCCGGGACGGGGGCATTTTTTGCCCCAGCACTATAATTTGAACAATCTTGGTAGGGGTCCACTGGATGAAGCTTCATACCAAATATCAAAGTCCTGGGCCTTGTGGTTTCAGAGAAGAAGATTTTTAAAGATGTTCCCTATATAAGCCTATGTAAAACCAAAAGGCCCCGGGGCGGGGGCATTTTTGGCCCTAGCACTATAATTTGAACAATCTTGGTAGGGGTCCAGCAGATGAAGCTTCATACCAAATATCAAAGACCTGGGCCTTGTGGTTTCAGAGAAGAAGATTTTTATAAGATTGTCCCTATAAAAGCCAATGTAAAACCAAAGGGCCCAGTGGCGGGGGCATTTTTGTCCCAGCACTATAATTTGAACAATCTTGGTAGGGGTCCACTAGATGAAGTTTCATACCAAATATCAAAGTCCTGGGCCTTGTGATTTCAGAGAAGAAGATTTTTAAAGATTTTCCCTATATAAGCCAATGTAAAACCAAAGGGCCCCAGGGCGGGGGCATTTTTGGCCCCAGCACTATAATTTGAACAATCTTGGTAGGGGTCCACCAGATGAAGCTTCATACCAAATATCAAAGACCTGGGCCTTGTGGTTTCAGAGAAGAAGATTTTTAAAGATTTTCCCTATATATGCCAATGTAAAACCAAAGGGCCCCTTGGCGGGGGCATTTTTTGTCCCAGCACTATAATTTGAACAATTTTGGTAGGGGTCCACTAGATGAAGCTTCAAACCAAATATCAAAGTCCTGGGCCTTGTGGTTTTAGAGAAGAAGATTTTTAAAGATTTTCCCTATATAAGCCTATGTAAAACCAAAGGGCCCCGGGGCGGGGGCATTTTTGGCCCCAGCACTATAATTTGAACAATCTTGGTAGGGGTCCACTAGATGAAGCTTCATACCAAATATCAAAGACCTGGGCCTTGTGGTTTCAGAGAAGAAGATTTTTTAAGTTTTTGGTGAAAAAAATCTATTTTTGGCTCCTGTGACCTAGATGTGCAACGGACCAGAACCATTTGAAAAACTTTGAAAGGGGACCACCTAAGGATCATTCCTGTGAAGTTTGGTCAAAATCCTATCAGTGGTTTAGGAGGAGATGTCGTTTAAAGAAATTGTTTAAGGACGCACGGACGGACGCACGGACGGACGGACGCACGCACGACGGACAAAAAGTGATCCCAAAAGCTCACCTCGTCACTACGTGACGGTGAGCTAACAAGAGGGCCATGATGGCCCTGGATCGCTCACCTGATCCATAGAGTAACAAGTGGGCCCCAGTGAGGGCCATTATTGACCACAGGGCTATAATGTGCATAATGTTGAGGGAAGTCTAAAAAGGTGAAGCTTCATACCAAATATCAACAAAGGCTATAATTTGAACAATCTTGGCAAAGGTCCACTAGATGGAGCTACACACCAAATATCAAAGACCTGGGCCTTGCGGTTTCAGAGAAGAAGATTTTTTTAAAGATATTCCCTACTTAAGCCTATGTAAAACTAAATGGCCCAAGGGGGGGGGCATTTTTGGCCTCAGGGCTATAATTTAAACAATCTTGATAGAGGTCCACTAGATGAAGCTTCACACCAAATATCAAAGACATTGGCCTTGCTGTTTCAGAGAAGATTTTCAAGGATTATCTCTATATAAGTCTATGTATAACCAAAGGGCCCAGGGACGGGGGCATTTGTGGCCCAGAGGCTATAATGTGAACAATCTTGGTAGAGCTCCACTAGATGAAGCTCCATACCAAATATCAAAGACATGGGCCTTGCAGTTTCGGAGAAGATTTTAAAGATTTCCCTATATAAGTCTATGTAAAACAAAAGGGTCTCGGGGCAGGGGCATTTTTGGCCCCAGGGCTATAATTTGAACAATCTTGATAGAGGTCCAGTAGATGAAATTTCACACCAAATATCAAAGACCTAGGCCTTGTGGTTTCACAGAAGAAAGATTTTCCCTATATAAGTCTATGTAAAACCAAAGGGCCCCGAGAAAGGGGCATTTTTGGTCCCAGCAATATAATTTGAACAATCTTGGTAGCGAGCCACTAGATGAAGCTACATACCAAATATCAAAGACCTGGGCCTTGTATTTCAGAGAAGAAGATTTTTAAAGATTTTCCCTATATAAGCCCATATAAAATCAAAGGGCCCCGGGCGGGGGCATCTTTGGTCCGAGCACTATCATTTGAACAATCTTGTAGCTGTCCACTGGATGAAGCTTCATACCAAATGGCAAAGACCTGGGCCTTGCGGTTTCAGAGAAGAAGATTTTTAAATATTTTCCCTATATAAGCCTATGTAATATCAAAGGGCCCCGGAGCGGGGGCATTTTTGGCCCGAGCACTATAATTTGAATAATCTTGGTAGCGGTCCACTAGATGAAGCTTCATACCAAATAGCAAAGACCTGGGTCTTGCAGTTTCAGAGAAGAAGATTTTTAAAGATTTTCCCTATATAAGCCCATGTCAAACCAAAGGGCCCTGGGGCGGGGGCATTTTTGGCCCCAGCACTATAATTTGAACAATCTTTGTAGGTGTCCACTAGATGCAGCTTCATACCAAATAGCAAAGACCTGGGCCTTGCAGTTTCAGAGAAGAAGATTTTTAAAGATTTTCCCTATATAAGCCCATGTAAAACCAAAGGGCCCGTGGCAGGGGCATTTTTGGCCCCAGCACTATAATTTGAACATCCTTGGTAGGGGTCCACTAGATGAAGCTTCATACCAAATAACAAAGACCACGGCCTTGTGGTTTCAGAGAAGAAGATTTTTAAAGGATTTCCCTATAAAAGCCCATATAAAACCAAAGGGCCCGGGGCGGGGACATGTTTGGCCCCAGCACTATAATTTGAACAATCTTGGTAGGGGTCCACTAGATAAAGCTTCATACCAAATATCAAAGACCTGGGCCTTGTGGTTTCAGAGAAGAAGATTTTTTAAGTTTTCGGTGAAAAAAAAGGTATTTTGGGCTCCTGTGACCTAGATGTGCAACGGACTGGAACCATTTGAACAACTTTGAAAGGGGACCACCTAAGGATCATTCCTGTGAAGTTTGGTCAAAATCCGATCCGTGGTTTAGGAGGAGATGTCGTTTGAAGAAATTGTTTACGCACGGATGACAGACAAAAAGTGATCCTAATATAAAACACTAGAGAAAGTGACCAGTGGGTCACGTATACCCCCGGCCAGCATCACCCTCTGATATATCTTTCGAGCTTGTATGTAATATGAATGAAGTCAAGAAGCTATAAGAATCTATAAATGTGCTTGTAAAAGCTAAACCAAACATAAAATTTCTAAATGGACCAAGGGAGTGAGGGCATCAAATAGAACACACAGGCATCTATAAATTTTGACATAAAACTTTAACCAAATGTAAAATTTCTAAGTCCGTGACCTTGAGGTCAAGGTCACCATGACCTTGAGGTCAAGGTCACCATGGGTGGGGGAATGGACATGCATCATGAAATCATTTATCAAACATGAAGAGAATCTAAGATGTGGTTACAGAGATATCAGCCATGAAAAAGGTTTAACACAAAACTTTGACGTAAAAGTAGATGAACAGACAGACAGACAGCCCACCCAGGGGCTTGACCCAGAGGCTTAGATATTCCTTATGAAAGGTAATGCTATAGAGATATCCTTTACCAAACATGAAGAGAATCTAACATGTGGTTACAGAGATATCAGCAATGAAAAAGGTTTAACACAAAACTTTGACGTAAAATTAGATGAACAGACAGACAGACAGCCCACCCAGGGGCTTAGATATTCCATATGAAAGGTAATGCTATAGATATATCCTATACCAAATATGAAGAGAATCTAACATGTGGTTACAGAGATATCAGCAATGAAAAAGGTTTAACACAAAACTTTGACGTAAAATTAGATGAACAGACAGACAGACAGCCCACCCAGGGGCTTGACCAAGGGGCTTAGATATTCCATATGAAAGGTAATGCTATAGAGATATCCTATACCAAATATGAAGAGAATCTAACATGTGGTTACAGAGATATCAGCAATGAAAAAGGTTTAACACAAAACTTTGACGTAAAAGTAGATGAACAGACAGACGGACAGACAGACAACCCACCCAGGGGCTTAGATATTCCATATGAAAGGTAATGGTATAGAGATATCCTGTACCAAATATGAAGAGAATCCAACTTGTGGTTACAGAGATATGAGCAATCAAAAAGGTTTAACGCAAAACTTTGACGTAAAGGTTGACGAACGAACGTACGAACGTACGAACGAACGAACAAACGAACATACGAACGAACCAACGAACGGACGGAAAGACGAAAACTATATACCCCCTGACATACTTCGTATGCCGGGGGTATAACAAGAGGGCCATGATGGCCCTGGATCGCTCACCTGATCCATAGAGTAACAAGTGGGCCCCGGGGAGGGCCATTATTGACCCCAATGTTATAATGTGCATAATGTTGAGGGAGGTCTAACAAGGTGAAGCTTCATACCAAATATCAACAAAGGCTAGACTAGATGGGCCTTGCTGTTTCAGAGAAGAAGGTTTTTAAAGAGCTTCCCTATATAAGCCCATGTAAAACCAAGGGGCCCCTGGGCGGGGACATTTTTGGCCCCAGCACTATAATTTGAACAATCTTGGTAGGGGTCCACTAGATGAAGCTCCATACCAAATATCAAAGACATGGACCTTGCAGTTTCAGAGAAGATTTTTAAAGATTTCCCTATATAAGTCTATGTAAAACCAAAGGGTCTCGGGGCGGGGGCATTTTTGGCCCCAGGGCTATAATTTGAACAATCTTGATAGAGGTCCACTAGATGAAATTTCACACCAAATATCAAAGACCTAGGCCTTGTGGTTTCACAGAAGAAAAGTTCTAAAGATTTTCCCTATATAAGTCTATGTAAAACCAAAGGGCCCCGAGGTGGGGGCATTTTTAGCCTCGGGGCTATAATTTGAACAATCTTGGTAGAGGTCCACTAGCTGAAGCTTCATACCAAATATCAAAGACCAAGGCCTTGTGGTTTCAGAGAAGAAGATTTTTCAAGATTTTCCCTATACATGTGTATGTCTATGTAAAACCAAAGGGCCCCAGAGCGGGGGCATTTTTGGCCCCAGGGCTATAATTTGAACAATCTTGGTAGAGATCCACAAGATGAAGCTTCATACCAAATATCAAAGACATGGGCCTTGCAGTTTCAGAGAAGAAGGTTTTTAAAGATTTTCACTACATCAGCCTATGCAAAACCAAAGGGCCCCGGGCGGGGGCATTTTTGGCCCCAGCACTATAATTTGAACAATCTTGGTAGGGGTCTACCAGATGAAGCTTCATACCAAAAAGCAAAGACCTGGGTCTTGCAGTTTCAGAGAATAAGGTTTTTAAAGATTTTCCCTATATAAGCCCATGTAAAACCAAAGGGCCCCGGAGCGGGGGCATTTTTGGCCCCAGCACTATAATTTGAACAATACTGCAAGGGGTCCACAAGATAAAGCTTCATACCAAATATCAAAGACCTTGGCCTTGCGGTTTCAGAGAAGGAGATTTTTGAAGATTTTCCCTATATAAGCCCATGTAAAACCAAAGGGCCCCAGGGCGGGGGCATTTTTGGCCCCAGCACTATAATTTGTACAATCTTGGTAGGGGTCCACTAGATGAAGCTTCATATCAAATATCAAAGACCTGGGCCTTGCGGTTTCAGAGAAGAAGATTTTTTAATATTTCGGTGAAAAAATCTATTTTTGGCTCCTGTGACCTATATGTGCAATGGACCGGAACCATTTGAACAACTTTGAAAGTGGACCACCTAAGGATCATTCCTGTGAAATTTGGTCAAAATCTGATCAGTGGTTTAGGAGGAGATGTTGTTTGAAGAAATTGTTTACGCACGGATGACAGACAAAAAGTGATCCTAATATAAAACACAAGAGGGCCATGATGGCCCTGGATCGCTCACCTGATCCATAGTGTAACAAGTGGGCCCCAGAGAGGGCCATTATTGGCCCCAGGGCTTTAATGTGCATAATGTTGAGGGAGGTCTTAAAGGGGAAGCTTCATACCAAACATCAACAAAGGCTATAATTTGAACAATCTTGGCAAAGGTCCACAAGATGAAGCTACACATCAAATATCAAAGACCTGGGCCTAGCGGTTTCAGAGAAGAAGATTTTTGAAAGATTTTGCCTATATAAGCCTATGTAAAACCAAAGGGCCCCGGGACGGGGGCATTTTTTGCCCCAGCACTATAATTTGAACAATCTTGGTAGGGGTCCACTAGATGAAGCTTCATACCAAATATCAAAGTCCTGGGCCTTGTGGTTTCAGAGAAGAAGATTTTTTAAGATTTTCCCTATATAAGCCTATGTAAAACCAAAGGGCCCCAGGGCGGGGGCATTTTTGGCCCCAGCACTATAATTTGAACAATCTTGGTAGGGGTCCACTAGATGAATCTTCATACCAAATATCAAAGACCTGGGCCTTGTGGTTTCAGAGAAGAAGATTTTTAAGATTTTCCCTATATAAGCCAATGTAAAACCAAAGGGCCCCGTGGCGGGGACATTTTTTGTCCCAGCACTATAATTTGAACAATCTTGGTATGGGTCCACTAGATGAAGCTTCATACCAAATATCAAAGTCCTGGCCCTTGTGGTTTCAGAGAAGAAGATTTTTAAAGATTTTCCTTATATAAGCCTATGTAAAACCAAAGGGCCCCGGGGCGGGGGCATTTTTGGCCCCAGCACTATCATTTGAACAATCTTGGTAAGGGTCCACTAGATGAAGCTTCATACCAAATATCAAAGACCTGAGCCTCGTGGTTTCAGAGAAGAAGATTTTTAAAGATTTTCCCTATATAAGCCAATGTAAAACCAAAGGGCCCCGTGGCGGGGGCATTTTTTGTCCCAGCACTAAAATTTGAACAATCTTGGTAGGGGTCCACTAGATGAAGCTTCATACCAAATATCAAAGTCCTGGGCCTTGTGGTTTCAGAGAAGAAAACTTTTAAAGATTTTCCCTATATAAGCCTATGTAAAACCAAAGGGCCCCGGGGCGGGGGCATTTTTGGCCCCAGCACTATAATTTGAACAATCTTGGTAGGGGTTTACTAGATGAAGCTTCATACCAAATATCAAAATCCTGGGCCTTGTGGTTTCAGAGAAGAAGATTTTTTAAGATTTTCCCTATATAAGCCAATGTAAAACCAAAGGGCCCCGGGGAAGGGGCATTTTTGGCCCCAGCACTATAATTTAAACAATCTTGGTAGGGGTCCACTAGATGAAGCTTCATACCAAATATCAAAGACATGGGCCTTGTGGTTTCAGAGAAGAAGATTTTTAAAGATTTTCCCTATATAAGCCAATGTAAAACCAAAGGGCCCCGTCGCGGGGGCATTTTTTGTCCCAGCACTAAAATTTGAACAATCTTGGTAGGGGTCCACTAGATGAAGCTTCATACCAAATATCAAAGTTCTGGGCCTTGTGGTTTCAGAGAAGAAGATTTTTTAAGATTTTTCCTATATAGGTCTATGTAAAACCAAAGGGCCCCGGGGCGGGGGCATTTTTGGCCCCAGCACTATGATTTGAACAATCTTGGTAGGGGTCCACTAGATGAAGCTTCATACCAAATATCAAAGACCTGGGCCTTGTGGTTTCAGAGAAGAAGATTTTTAAAGATTTTCCCTATATAAGCCAATGTAAAACCAAAGGGCCCCGTGGCGGGGGCATTTTTTGTCCCAGCAGTAAAATTTGAACAATCTTGGTAGGGGTCCACTAGATGAAGCTTCATACCAAATATCAAAGTCCTGGGCCTTGTGGTTTCAGAGAAGAAGATTTTTTAAGATTTTTCCTATATAAGCCTATGTAAAACCAAAGGGCCCCGGGGCGGGGGCATTTTTGGCCCCAGCACTATAATTTGAACAATCTTGGTAGGGGTCCACTAGATGAAGCTTCATACCAAATATCAAAGACCTGGGCCTTGTGGTTTCAGAGAAGAAGATTTTTAAAGATTTTCCCTATATAAGCCCATGTAAAACCAAAGGGCCCCAGGGCGGGGGCATTTTTGGCCCCAGCACTATAATTTGAACAATCTTGGTAGGGGTCCACTAGATGAAGCTTCATACCAAATATCAAAGACCTGGGCCTTGTGGTTTCAGAGAAGAAGATTTTTTAAGTTTTTGGTGAAAAAAATCTGTTTTTGGCTCCTGTGACCTAGATGTGCAACAGACCGGAAACATTTGAACAACTTTGAAAGGGGACCACCTAAGGATTATTCCTGTGAAGTTTGGTCAAAATCCGATCAGTGGTTTAGGAGGAGATGTCGTTTAAAGAAATTGTTTACGCACGCACGGACGCACGGACGGACGGACGCACGCACGACGGACGACGGACAAAAAGTGATCCCAAAAGCTCACCTCGTCACTACGTGACGGTGAGCTAACAAGAGGGCCATGATGACCCTATATCGCTCACCTGTGTACCAGATAATCATTAGTGATATTTAGAAAAAAAAGAACTGTACAGAAAGGCAAGACATGTTTGTTTACCTGATAGATATAAATGTCTTCATAGATCCAGGGTGGTCAATATACTTGTACATCAGTTGAACCAGTTGAACTCTTCAGGATGAAATCTTGAAGGGCAAGATGTAGAGTATACACAAGACTTCTTGAATCCATGCAGTTAGTCTTTGTTCATGATGTAGTCATAATTTGACAAAGAAATCAATATCTGTAGCTATGATTTCCTTTCGACACAGTGGTTTTCAACAGTATTGCATGGGATGACAAAATTTACATAAGAAACACTGATGATCTCAAATAGCTGCATCCAGGTCAAAAAAGAGAGGCCAAAGTTTGCTTAGTTCTATCCAGACTGTATCTTTGACTTTTACTCAGTCACACTGATGTATAAGGCCCATATTATAGATAAGGTACCTTTATATCATAAACATCTTGGTTGTTACATCTATCTTAAACCCACAAAGAATTAATTCTGTTACAGTGGGCATAATTATAATAAGGCATAAACTAAGACACACAAACATATGTAGAATCTATGTTGTGATATGTGCCAAAAGGGCATCTTTAGGTGCACAAAATAAAGAACAGCTAAAATAATGTGAGTCATTTCTATGCATAGAAAGCAGATGCATCACCTTATTCTCTTGATCACCAATAAATAAATTCCTGACCTTGCAAGTATGTAGAAAATTGTTACTTAAATCTTTTTGAAGAAAATCTGTTTTGAGCCTTTTCAAGTAACAACAAATTTACATGTAAAATTATTGTCAATGTTGCAAATAAGAAAATAATAAAATATTGACAAAATTCAAAATACTGGGATAAACCTTTCTCTAAGAACAACAGATTTACATGTCAAAACAGTGTTGCAAATAAGAATACAATATAGTATGTTATTTGGCAGAATTCAGAATATTGTGAACAAACGGCCCCAAGCCAAGTGTCCCCCTATCTCTGAAATGTCAGTATGTGGTGAATATGTCTATAACATATGTCATAAGCCATGTTTAGGGAATTTAAAACCATTTCAACAGACTATTTCTTTTAAATTTTCCTAAAGTTGTAAGGAATAAATTTACAGAGAAAAAAGTGATCTCCAAAACTGTAAGACAAAGGACCAAAACCCCAGGAAACTTCAGTAATGAATTGAGCACAACCGCAATAGAATATGATCATCTTCAGGTCATGGAAACAAAAAATGGCAAGTTTCATCCAAATCTGGTGAAAACTGTAGGAGGAGTTGTGGAGACAAGAACTTCTGTTGATAACATGGCTTAGACTGACAAAGGGCAATGATGCTGGTAAAAATCAATCAGGCACAACCTCCTTAAAATATTATCATTTTCAGGTCATAAGAACAATAACTGAGAAGTTTCATCAAAATCTCTTGAACACTGGGAGGAGTTGCGGAGACAAAAATTTCTGTTGATAAAATTGCTAAAACTGACAAAGGGCAATAACTCTGGTAAAAATCAGTCTAGCATGACTTCGATAAAATATGATCATCTTCAGGACATGGGAACAATAACTGGAAAGTTTCATCAAAATCCCTTGAAAATGTAGGAGGAGTTGCAGACAGACCGACTGATGGATGGACGGTGGACGGATGGACGAAAACCGTTACTATAGTCCCCTTCGACTAACGTCTGGGGAAAAATGGACAGAATGTACATTGTAAGTCAATTCTTCCCCTGACAAAGTCACTGGTCACATGTTTAATATGAAGGTAGCAAATGTTTGGAGATAAGTAAAGAATCAATATTTTTTAATTATTCTGCAATACATCTAAGAACTAAGATAACAACACCCTTGCAACATAATGCATTTTTTGCATCTTCAAAATAGCTGCTTATTTTATGAAAATCCATGATATTTTCCTTATTTATACTACAAACACAGGTGGCGGGTGCTAGTTAGAACCGCCTCATTGACGCAGTTCTAATGAATACCCACAACCTATGTATTGGAGCAGAAATAAGAAAAATAATGTATACCCATATAAACCCCAGATTTCTCAATATAAAGTGGGGTTTAAGGGGGTGTTTATTTCACGGGCTTGTTCATGTGATGTGAATTCAGTTGAAGAGTACAATTAATATTAACCAAAGGTACATCAACAGCATCCATGTAATATGACATCATAAAAATATACATACATACAAGTCAATCTTTGAAACCTCCACTGTATCAACAGACTATCAGATGCTTTATAATCTTCAAAATTTTTATGCCAACAGAAAATGTAGTTTCATCTTGTGCACATAAATTCTAAGAAAAAAGGTTGAAATCATACTCAAAAATATTTTTTAATCTACTATAAAACTGGAAAACAAAATAAAATATTAAATATTATTAAGGTCCTTTAAGATTAAACTTTTATTTTTCCATGTTGTTTTTTTGAGATGTCCTATTTCTCACTTCTGACTGGAAAAAGAGGACCTATTCCATTAGAATAATGCATCCATATATGTAATGCTTTCGGTCATGATAGAAAAAATAGCATTTTTGAATGAAAATTTATATATTTTTCTTATTTCTGCTTCAAACATAGATCATTTAGAGAAACACCTCACTGTCTATGTTTCGAGTAAGAAAATGGTAAAAATATGTATAGAAAATAAAGAATAGCCCTGTAAACTCCACTCTTCTCTATATAAGGAGTTTTACAGGGGTGCTCATTTCCTGATATCTGTAAGTGGTGGCCACCCAAATCTTTAAAAAGGTAAATACAGCATTTTATGTGGTGGGTGAGTAAACTGAAAAGTAGCATAAAAATACCTGACACGATTTCCAAGTTGTTATGCAAAAAGTGTGGTACTTATGATCTGACCAATAGATTCCTCTGTTCCAATTTCACCAAAAAAAGCAACCTTAATTTGAGAGACTGGTTTTATATATTTAAAATTATGCAGGTGAAAAGTCTTCAACTATGTGCATTTCATGTGCAAAAAGACTATTTTGTGATCTGACCAGTATGTTTCACATGTTCCAACTGCACCATCAACGTATGAAAAATCAACATTAGAAAATACCAAATCAAGCGTTGTCATATGATCTGTGGTACATTCTTTTATAAGCATTTTGCATGAAAACTTATCACTTAATTTCTTAACAATGCTATGTTTCAGCAAAACATTAATATTGAAATCTCCAATTATCATCAATGGCTTTGATGGGGTCAAATATGGAATAAGTTCTTTGTTCAGACAAGAAAGAAGATTACTGTCAGACATCTGAGGTGACTTATACAAAAATACGATCTGACTTTCAATCGAGACATGCCTGGCAGTTATCATAATAAATTCTAATGTATCTGAACTATACTTTCTCTTTTGTATAATAATGATATCATCTTTGACATAAACTGCTAATCCATGAGGAGGTCTTTTGCAAGTACTGTATCCAATTTGGTCATTTCTTGTCAAACAATAGCCTTCTATTACATAATCACTATCATTATCAGGCTGATGTAGTCGTGTTTCTGCTAATCCAAATATGTGCGTTGACAACAGATTTTTGTCATGTCTAACATCATCAAAATGAAGATTCAAGGATCTACAATTATTGAAAGCAACTTTGAAATGCGAAACTGGATCTATCAATTCTAAAGATGTATCACACAGCTGAAGCATTGCTGTTTCATGCAATCGCTGCATTTCTGTCTTAACCTGATCATCAACTTGTAATGCTTTCTCATTGAAGTTAAGGATCTGAAGCTTTTCAATTGACCTTACCCTGCTGAGTGCAACATAGTGTAAATGTGGAACTTTGCGGGTTTTACGTTGTGATAAGTCAATAACAACTCTTTCAAGGGTACTACCTTGTGCTCTATGTACTGAACGCCCTGCAGAAGGTTCCAAAGGGAATTGAACTCTCTGAAAGGTCTTTCTGTTGTAAGTAAATGACCTGTTGACATCAAAAATTGGTGTCCAATTTTCATCAATATTGCTATGATACAGTCCCCTGTTTTTGTATTTGATTCTTGTTTCCATTCCTGCTTTTTTGTCATCAAACTGGACCCAAATTATGCTTGGACGTCGTGTGGTTTGTAGTTTATACTCAATAAACTTAACTACACATGATGCTCCATTTGCTAGTCCATCTTCTGTTTTTATGTTTATTGTTAAATCATAAATCATGTCAACAACAACTGTTAACGAGCAATGTAAATTTGCTGTTTGGTTTGAATCTGTTACATTCTTTAGATTCTTGAGTGCACAGTCTATCTTTTCTTTAGATAACTTAGGTGAGACATATGTATCCATGCATGGTATTTCAACCTTTTCTGTTGCCATATTTCTTATAATTTCATCATTAAAAACATGCATGAAATAGTTTTCTGCAAAGAGGTGAGGCGCATTTTTCTGATACTCAGTATCTTTTTTAGTTACTTCACATTGCTTAAACCTATTCTTGTCTTCAGCAGTCAAGGCATTGATCCTTAATCTATTTAACAATTCTGCAAATTCAAGGTCATCTTTTTGTCTCATAATTTCTGTTAGTTCAAACATGGTAAATAAGTCTTTCCAGAGATTTTGTGATAAAGCAGCTGCATCATGTTTCATGTCATTAAATATCCAATCACCACTCACTGGTTTCAACTGATAAAGATCACCAACAGCAATAATGCTAACACCACCAAAAGGCGTTCTTGTTCCTTTCAATGCTTGAAGTCTCTGATCAATAAAATTCAACATAGAATTACTAACCATTGAAATTTCATCAATAATCACAACTGACAAATCACGGTATTTTGATCTAAAGGTATTCAGACTGTCACAGGTTAATGTTTGATCCGATTGCTTATACTTTTGTTTAAATGCAGATGAGATGGTAGAACCATTAATATTAAATGCTGCTTTTCCTGTAAATGCACAAAGAAGAACCCTTGTATGATCCGCATCTTCTCCTTCTTTCAGATTTAATATTCTAAACAAAGTCTGATACAATGCTCGAATAACTAGACTTTTTCCAACACCAGCTCCACCAGAAAGAAATGCATATAAGGGGGCATCTTTTGTTTTAATCCAGTGAATCACATGATAGTAAAACTGTTTTTGTTTACTATTTAAACACTGCAGGAGCTTTCTGTAATCAATATCTGAAAGAATATTTTCATTCACATCAATTTGAGGTGCAGAAACGTAACATCCAATTTCAGTCCCTATATCATAGTCTCTATGCTCAATTCTATCAGGATTAAAATATATAAACTCTTCAGACTGAATTGGTTCAATTTCAGCATCATCACCTTCAACTTGTTGTGTACTTTGAGCAATATCATCGAATGCATCATATTCAATTTCTGCTAAATCTCTTGCTAAATCCAACTCTTCAGCATAATGTTCGTAAGTGGAACATTTATGATCTATCACATGCTTCATCGACTCATAGTGTTCTTTATATGTTCTGAAAGTTCCAAGTAAGTCAGTCTCTTCATTTCTCCATGGGTGAAAAAGTAGAAGTTTCTCTCTATAATAGTTCTCTTCATCTGTTTTGCGATTGAATCTCACATACCTTATTATTTTAGAATTACGACATCGTTTGATTTTTATGCCATTCTTTAAAGTTAAAATAGTTTCACCATCACCAAAGCATTCTTCATCTGACACTTCTGCATCTTTTTCATAATCTTGCTCCTCCTCATCTCTACTATCATTATGTCCATCTGGGTAAATGACTCCTAACTCAGACACATAATCGGCTAAGCAATACTTTTCCAATGGTTTGGGACGCTTCGAGTATCTTTTAATTTTATTGTCTGACATTATATCTGTCGAGTCTGCCGGCAATTCATCAAGTACTGACTTTGGTTTCAGTAACTGTACTCTCTGGGTTGGAAGTGACGTATTTATAAAGACAACATTCCTTGAACTTTTAGTCAATGGCATTTGCAGTACCAAATAAACTGCCTCTTGTGCACTTACTTCAACACTGTTTGAAAACACATTTCCAATATGTCTAACTTGTCTTTTGAGATCCATATTGCCATTCCTTGCTTCTTTTGCAGCTGCATGCAACAAATTACTCATCCCTCTTTGAGATTTACTAATATATGAAACTATATACATAGCACAAGCATATGGATCTAACACAAATTGTATATCAATGTTTGCCTTCCAAGCTTTTAACACACTATCATTGTACAAATTTACACGGATTTCACTTGGATTTCTTTTCAAAAACACTTTTGAAGAGTTTAAAGAACTTCTGATAGATTTAATATATTCTTCCTCACTCATTCGGACAACACTTGTCAGAAACTCCTCATAAGACATATCATATCCATCTTTCTTACTGTTCATTGTTTTCTGTAAGTTTTGGTACTTGTCTTTTTCAGTTTCGAGAGGCTGTAAGACCATAGTTTTGGAAAGAGGTGGCAAAGGATAACCAAATCGACAGATTTTATCTTCTCGTTTTCTACATGTTCTAGAATGTTTGTGAATTTGAAGTTCTATTAAATGACGAAGATGTGGATAATCTATAGAACATTTCAAATACTGATCCACATAAGCAGCCAACTCTACATCCGAATCCACATTGAATTTTGGTGCATTCTGTACCCATACAATCATATGAATGTGTGGCGATCCACGTTGCTGAAATTCCACTCTAAAAAAGTAATCAACAACTTTTCCAAGAGGTTCATGCTCACTCTTTAGAACTGTGTTGATGAATTCTTTAACTCTATGCTCGAAATATCTAGAACAAGTGACTGGATCCGATTGAATAAGTTTTATCTTTTGTTCCCATGCCAAGTTTTCAATTTGATCATCAGTGTAGTTGAAATTTTTATTTAAGGTAGCTAGCATTTTCAAAAGCTCAAGCCATCTTGTATCAGCCGAGGACAATGACATAAACCAAGTTGGCAAACCCAACTGACGAATCATAGCAAAAACATCTTTTTTTCTAGATTCTAAATATGCTGGAGAATTTCTTAGCTGTTTAAACAAATAGTAACCTTCATCATTTTTTACAATACTGTCAATACACTCTGAGTTTCTTGCTTGTACAGCAGTAATATTATTTGTTCCTGTTTGACACCTTCTAACAGCAAGGTTTGCTTTATCGTTCAGTTGCTTCATTTGTATTTTTTTCAGTTTAAAAAAATATATTGGGTACACTGTTAGCAGCACGCCTATCCTGGCTTCTCAATTCCCATTTTGCAATATCGCTATAATGTACAGGCACTTTTCTATCATCATTATCTATGCGCCTCTGCCCACAAAATATGGTTGGAAAACAAAGATATTCGGAATCTTTATCTTGAAATATACTAAGTGGCCTTTGACCTTCTCCAGGAGCAAATGTGAATGTAGAATTTCTGTTTTCAAGATCTGCATCATCCAATAGAGTGTCAATATTTCCCACATTTTCTTGTGCGATTTCTTCTGCATCTGAATCATACAGTTCTTCGACATGAGGTGTGTTATGATTTGAAATATCATCATTTTTTTCTAACTGTTCGCTTGGATAATTGTTACACATTTCACTAACAACACCATCAAAATCAATAATATCATACTTTGAACATTCTTTTGTACACAACTCAAAAAAATTATGTATAACCTCAGCTTGGTTCTGATTACATGGACTATCCTGAAGACTTTCATTCAAAACACCATCAGAATCATCATTATTTGTTTCAGAGCAGGTTTTTTTTGTGATTCAAAAATGCATGCAGTGTTTCATTACTTTCTTCTGTGATTCTCTTTAACCACTGCTGGTCTATTTCAACATTTGCGTTTTTGTACAATTCACTACCACTCATTAGCCAATGCAAAGCACAAAGCACATGATATGGTCGAACATTTTCTGAGAAAACATATGACTTAAATGACATCTTCTTCTTTAATTTCACTGCAACTGTAACATTTTCATCAAAAGGCCTAGGTAAAGCATTTACAACTGGTTGAATGTCAACAGGTACATTAACAACATTTCCTTTTACTGATAACTGGCGACCTCTAGGTAGTTCTCTCATCTGCATGAACGGTATACGTAAAGCAATAAGGCGTTCTTCAAGTGGAAACAGCTCCAATTCTTTTGGTTTTGGTGGCCACTTCATTCCGTTTACAACAGACAATTTTGGGACTTTACCACACTTAATATTGTCTTTGCATGTACAGCATATCCATTCTTCTTCATTAACTGATTTCACCCCTGTTAAGTACTTTGCCTTGTCTTTAGAAACAAATGTCTTAGCTTTTGATACAGTCTCTTCAAACCATGTCTGTTGACAGCAACTACATATATAGACAGGTCCAACTGATATATTCTTGTGAAACTTTTCAATACAAACATCAATATCACTACCACATTTTCTGCGCTTTGTGTTTATCTTTTCAACTTGTGAAAAAGATGGATCTTTACGCTTGGTAGCTTTTCTTTTACTGTCTATAATGTTTTCAGCTTTCTTGTTTTTTTCATTTAGTCTCCACTGTTGTTTTGCAACCCTTTCTTGTTCTAATTTGTATGGATCTGATCTCGCCTTCCTCTTTGATAGATTTTGTATTGCAATATCTTTTTTTTTTAATTCAAGGCATTCTCGAGATTCTCGTTTTTTTTTCACTTTCCCATTTTTTGTATTCATCTATTAATCTAGCCCTTCTCATACATGCCTTTGTCATAGCTTTGTCTTTTTTACGATATTCTTCAGATTGTCTAGCAGTCTGCTTAGATTTAAATGTATATTCTCTATCCTTTTCTCGATGTTCTTCAGATTGTCTAGCACTCTGCATTGATTTTAGTGTATATTCTTTATCCTTTTTTCGATATTCTTCAGACTGTCGAGCACTCTGCATTGATTTTAGTGTATATTCTTTATCCTTTTTTCGATATTCTTCAGACTGTCTAGCACTCTGCATTGATTTTAGCGTATATTCTTTATCCTTTTTTCGATATTCTTCAGACTGTCTAGCACTCTGCTTAGATTTTAGTGTATATTCTTTATCCTTTTTTCGATATTCTTCAGACTGTCTAGCACTCTGCATTGATTTTAGTGTATATTCTTTATCCTTTTTTCGATATTCTTCAGACTGTCTAGCACTCTGCTTAGATTTTAGTGTATATTCTTTATCCTTTTTTCGATATTCTTCAGACTGTCTAGCACTCTGCATTGATTTAAGTGTATATTCTTTATCCTTTTTTCGATATTCTTCAGACTGTCTAGCACTCTGCATTGATTTAAGTGTATATTCTTTATCCTTTTTTCGATATTCTTCAGACTGTCTAGCACTCTGCATTGATTTAAGTGTATATTCTTTATCCTTTTTTCGATATTCTTCAGACTGTCTAGCACTCTGCATTGATTTTAGTGTATACTCTTTGTCTTTTCCTTTGAAGTTTGAGTCTTGCCTTCGTTTCTCCATATAAACTCTCATATATTCTTTTCTTTCTGTAGCTTTTTTCTTGTTTATTTTTATTTCTTTTGATGTTTAGTCACATTTGTACTATTCCGTGTCTTTTCTTCAAGTTTATGCTTTTGATCCTTAAAGTATTTGCCAATAAGTGTTGCATGATTTTCACTGCTTGAATTAGCAAATAAGTCTTCTCTTGCATGAGAATTCCTCATATGGCTTTTAGACACCTTTCTCTTGTAAGTTACAGTTTTCCAAGCATAGTCACATGGAGTGTCAGTATGGCTGTCTGCATGATTTTCAATATCAAATATTGAATGATGCTCTGGATTAGATACGTCAAAGTCTATAGGAAGAATTTCGAACTGCGTGGAAATTGAAATCATCATACTTTCAAACAATGCATATAGAAATGCAACTAGATCATCTAAACAATTGAAAGCAGCTAGTAATGATTTTCCATCCGGAACAGATAATCCATTTAAACCATGTGAGTGTGAATCAAATATAAAATATTTACAATCTCTCTTGAACACAGAGCAACAAATTGATCCCATCATTAATAAAACACTTGGAGAATTTTGTAGAGAAGTGTACAATGCTTGGTGAAGAGTAGGTAAACTGGTATTGACAAACTGTTCTGTGCAAAGACCTGTCACAATAGCAGATGTTTTCACAACAACTTCTTTGTTTAAAATTGAAACTAATCTTGGAAGTTCATCAAAGCTTAGTAACTTACTCCTGAATTTACCTTCTGCCTTTAATTCACCAATGGTCTTATTATACAGACTATCTCCAGCTAAAAGAATGTTGTCTAGATCTGTACTACAAGCAATGTCTGAGTATGCTGCATATATTAATGAACAAAGTGCATTTGCAGTACATTGGCATCCTCTGGACTCATTGCTAAATATTTCTGAACCTTGGTGAAAAGATCCGAGTTCAAATTTGACAGAGTTAAAAGGACCATTAGAAGGTTTCCATAGCACTGTTTCAGTTTGTTCCAATAAAGGAAATGCTGTATACATAATTTTTTCATCAACTTGGGTAGAGCTTGAAAATACAGTGTTTGTAAATTCTATGGGTGAATGTATTTTGGTATTTTGTCCTAGTTGTTGTCTGTTAGTATTGTCATTTGAACTTTGCAAAACTTCTATATTTTGTTCTGGTTGTTTTCTGTAAATATCTTTGTCATTTCTACTTTGTAATACTGAGCTCATATCTTTGTCATTTCTACTTTGTAAAACTGAAGCATCAGATGTCACGCTGAGGCAGGTCATACCCACATCTGAAGAACTAGATGACCCTGGGCCAGATGATACGCTGGGGCAGGTCATACCCACATCTGACAAATGAATTGACCCTGGCACAGATGTCCCCATCGCTACAAGCGATTGGGGCTTAGATCCTCCACGATCTATGAGGGGGGTCAGGCCCACATCTGAGATAAGTAACCCAGGGCTACTACCATTAGCCCTCACCATGGTCTTTGCCAATGACTTCTTCCATGTCTTCTTGCGTGGCATACCTCAACCTGAAAGATACAAAAGCAGGTGTCTGCTTTAAAAGGAAAAGGGGTAACGGTTTTATCTTTAAATAATTCAAAATCTTGCCTATACTTAATGAACTTTTGTAAAACAGATAGATTTTCTTTTCTCGCTTGAGCACAGTAATTTGACAAGGAAATCCCCCCAAAAACAAATGATAATCCTCTAGACTTTTATCATTCTGTATAGTTTTGGCCAAGTATTTTAATAGGAGACTTCAATGTGAGACTTCAATGTGTATGTCTGATGCTCCGTTTTTGGTCGGATCCCTCGGAGTCTAACTGTTGGTTTTCTTTTGCTCCAGCAATTCTGTTGTTGTATGCTGTTGAGTCCTAGACCTTGTTTCATCTCTGTAGTTTTTTATTTGTATGTTCTCGGAGATGTTACACTGATCAGTTAGGAAGCCTTCATGCAGACTAAACAAAATTAGTGTATACCGCGACAGAGGTAAGGGCGAGGATTATGGCCATGTAAAATCGATTTAAGCCCCCCAGTGGAATTCTTTCCACTGACCGTTCCAAGGCGGTTCTTCTGCGGCGGTTTATTTATGTTGTTGTTTGTTACTTACTGTGTGTATCACTTGTGTCTTTTTATTTTGGATGGCCATTTGGCCATTTTTTGGGAAAGTAACTGTCCTTATGGCCTTCCTTTGTTTAGGTTTCCATTATGGTCTGGTCGCTTCATGTTTGTGTTTCTTTCCCTTTGGTGTCTTTGATGGGTGGAGTAAGTTAATTGTATCGATTCCTGATCTTTGTTTTACTTCTACTTTAAAAGCCAACTAAACTGTATAAACAACAGCAACAGATGATGGTGAAAGGTGGGGCCCTGAAAAAATGGTTTAAACCTTTCCTCACATTCATTATTACTTTATATCCCAAAGTTGTTCTTTCATTGCAGTTTCATTTCATTTATTTTCATTTTTTATATCTTTAAAATTTTCTAACACTTATGACTGTGTGTCCAAATTATTTAATTAAGTAAAAGTTACCGAGTTACGAATCCGGGACGTTTCGCCCCCAAACCGTTTCCTCCCCTAGTCGTTTCGCCCCCAAGACGTTTCCTCCCTGGTCGTTTCCTCCCTAGTCGTTTCGCCCCCCTAGTCGATTCGTCCCCCTAGTCGTTTCGTCCCCCTAGTCGTTTCGCCCACTTTACACTCTAAGTCTAATTTTCAATGTTGAACTTTTATTAGAGGTGAGAAGAGGCAAACATTTAAGTAGCATCATCGCCCTGTCACGTCAGCCTAAGTATCTGTATCTGTTCGTTAAGGGACTTCATTCATACTCGAACAGTATGTCACTGATGGCGCGTGAAAAAGAGAAAGTGGGAAATATTGGAAAGAAAAGATAGATAAGAAAGGAAAGATTCCTGCTTGCTTTTTCAAATCATCATTGGAAACCAGACCTCTCCGGCTACAGAAGCGTCGTCCAACCGGCACAGGTTCAAAAATCCCTCAGACTTTACTTACAGACTGGCCCCTACCTAGCTGTTAAAATGAGAGAGTAGACGGTCCCTGCTTGAAGGATACCAAGTCAGGGGCCTCAGAAACAGATGCTGGTAAAGAATTTCAATCGGGTATAGTCCTAGGGAAGAAGCTGTACTTGAATGTATCAAGCTAACCGCGTTGTCTGATCATGGTCTGCACTATTTGCTTACAGTTCAGGAATTACTGGGTCGGACGCCGCAAATCTGATCAGAGTATACACAAATTGCTGATGGAACATTGATGAAAGGAATCGACTTGATCATTGCTTCCACTTCTATTTATAACGTTGCATCGGCGTTGACGCGTCGTTGCGTAGACGACATTTGCGGCAATACTCAACCATGTATTACCTAGTGGGCACACACTTTGTATGCAACGTCGTATCAACGCCGATGCAACTTTATGACGTTGCATCGGCGTTGACGCGATGTTGCGTAGACGGCATTTTTGCGGCAATATTCAACAATGATTTACTGGCCGACTCTGTTAACGAACCAACCGACCAATTTAAAACAAAACTGGTAAAGGTGCTTAAGCGATAATTAAAGACGTTTAACTTTACAAAGAGCGCATGTTTTCACACCTTACCATTAAGGGCATTAATTGCGTGATTAATGTGTCAAATCAAATAAACAATATGATTAACGGTATTGATCAAAACAGGTAATACTTAACATAATACCTAATTAACATTTTCATTCAAAGAACAGGTTCTTCTCTCTCTCTCATGAATCTTTTATATATAAAATATAATAAAATAGTTTGGGGGCGAAACGACTAGGGTTTGGGGGCGAAACGACTAGGGTTAGGGGGCGAAACGACTAGGGGCCAAAAAAGGGGGCGAAACGACTAGGGGGGAAACGACCAGGGGGGAAACGTCTTGGGGGCGAAACGTCTTGTTACCCCGAGTTACCACCTGTTTGGGAAAAAACTACTTTTCCCAAAGCTTACTAAGAATTAGAGAGAATTTAATTCTATGTAATGTTGGTTAGTGCCTGAAGTTCTGTCTCTGGTCGGGTCCATCGGAGTCTAACTTTGGTTTTCTTTTGCTCCAGCATTTCAGTGATTCCTTGCTGTTGAATCCTCACCGTTGTTTCATCTCTGTTGTTCTTTGATTTTTGTGTTCACAGCAATGTTGCACTGATGAGTTGGGAGGCATTCATGAGGACTGAACAAATTGTCTAAATTGCTATGGAAATAAGTGTGAAGATTGTGACCATGTAAAATCGATTTAAGCCCCCAGTGGAATTTGTTTTACTGACTGTTCCAAGATGGTTCTTCTGTCCCGGTTCATTTTTGTTATGGTTTGTCTTTGAGTGTTTGTATCGCTTATATTATTTTGTTTTGGATAGCCAATTGGCCATTTTGTGGGAAAGTAACTGTCCTTTTTGGCTTTCCACTATTGATGTTTCCATTAGGTTTCCATTCATGTTTGTGTTTCTTTCCCTTTGGTGTTTCTGATCGGAGCTGTGGCTTAATTGCATCAATTCCTGATCATTATCTTCACTTCTATTTTGTTTGTTTCGTTTACCACCCACTCAACACAATCTAGGTTATTTTTTAGCCAGTAATTTAGCCAGTAAGGTTACCTAACCACACTATCAGGGCACCCTCATACGTAAGATATTCACCAATATAGTGCATATTCTTTGGTCAGAAACTGACAACTACCTTTATTAAATAAGCACAAGTGAGGTAATGACCTTATAATAGATTTCATGATCGATCTTCTAGCAATGAATGTTCCTAACCCTAGCAGGTATCCAATCTGCGACCTCCTGATCACAAGTTAGACAGGCATCCTACTGAGCTACCAAGGCCAGAAGGGAAAGAGCTACTAAATTGGCCTGTACCCTATGATTTTATTGTTTGTTAAGAAGTGTCTTTTTGTCTTTCCATTTGACTTTAAGGATAAGCTCTGGGTTCTGTTTCAATCAGTTCCTGTTTGAATCAGTTCCTGAAGTATCTTTCAACATCAGTTTTTTTACTTTTCTAGTAGTTCTCCAGACAAGCATTAATTAAAAAAAGTATAGTTGTTAAAAAACAGGTATTTAATGTTCTTTGATACTGCAATACCTCTTGATGGCCTCTATCATTTTTGCTTATTACTTTTTGGTTTTTAGAGTATAAGTAACCTAACCTCTGACCTCAAACACAATAGCATCAAACATTATTGGCAAGTTCAAATTATCAGCATGCAATATCAAGGATTTTCATGTTGATAATTGTACTTTGTCTTCATTCTTTTGGGCACTGTATTATACAAACTATTCTTCTATCAAACAAAAGGTGTGATTCACTCTGATTTTGCCAAAACCATTTACCAATTACTTTTTACTATCATTAACAAAACAATCATTCATTTACCTTGAAATACAGTGATGAGCTGTAACTTGTTTTAAGCACAGTTTTCCACTTTTTATACACAACACTAAGTCACAAACACTGTCTATATATCAGTCACTAAGTCACAAATACTGTCTATCTATCACTTTGTCAATTATTTAAATGTATATCCAACACAGTAGGAATATTTTCTTTTCAGAAATCTTGTTGATACTACAAAAAAGGAAAGCTGTATTAGACAAATTTACTGTAAAAAAACAAACCAATTTTTTTAAGAATCTGAAAAAATTACTGTTTCAATAAATTAAGAAACAAGATGTGTTTGTGAAACATGGATGCCCCCGGACAGTGCATGTTAAATATGAAAGCAGTATCACTAAGCAATCGAATGGTATGGCAAATGTTCAAGTCTTAAAAAAGTAGGTCAAGGTCATGAGGTCAAAAATTATGGGATCGTTGGAAAGGTCTTGTGACATAGTATGCACATGTGAAATATGAAAGCCCTATCACTTACCAATCGAAAGTTATGGCCAATGTTAAAGTTTTTAAAAAATAGGTCAAATGTCAAGATCAAGGTAAAAAAATATGGTACCTATGGAAAGATCTTGTGATAAAGAATGCACATGTGAATTATGAAAGACCTATCACTTACCAATCCAAAGTTATGGACTGTGTTAAAGTTTTTAAAAAGTAGATCAAATGTCATGGTCAAGGTCATGAGGTCAAAAATTATGATACCACTGGAAAGGTCTTGTGACAAAGAATACATGTGAAATATTAAAAGCCCTACAACTTACCAATCGAAAGTTATGGCCAATGTTCAAGTTTTTTTTAAAAGTAGGTCAAATGTCAAGGTCACAAGGTCAAAAATTATGGTAACACTAGAAAGGTCTTGTGACAAGGAATGCACATGTGAAATATGAAACCCTATCACTTACCAATCAAAAGTTATGGCCAATGTTAAAGTTTTTAAAAAGTAGGTGAAACATCAAGGTCAAGGTCATGAAGTCAAAAATTATGGTACCACTGGAAAGGTCTTGTGACAAGGAATGCACGAGTGAAATATGAGCTATGTAAGCTATATCAATTACCATTCAAACATTATGCCCAATATTAAAGTTTTTGTGAATGTTAAAAGTTTTTTTTAAAAGAAGTAGATCAAATGACAAGGTCAAGAGGTCAAAAATTATGGTATCACTGGAACGGTCTTGATACATGGAATAGACATGTGAAATATGAAAGCCCTATCACTAACCAATCAAACTTTATGGCTAATCTTAAAGTTTTTAAAAAGGAGGTCAAAAGAAGGTCAGATGTCAAGGTCAGGGTCCAAATTTATGGTACCTCTTTAAAGGTATTGTGACAAGGAATGCACATGTGAAAGAAGAAAGCCCTATAAGTTACCATTCAAAAGTTATGCCCAATGTTAAGGTTTTTGCGGACAGACAAACAGACAGACAGTCCAAAACTATATGCCCCCAGAATCTTTGATTATGGATGCATAAAAATAAAGTAATTTAAAATACAGATTAGCTGAACATCAGTACACATATTGCAGTTTTAAACTCAAATCTATAAAGGTATTTAAAATTAAATTCATGAAGAATTATCATTATATTTAAATATAAAGTGGATTTGATTTGTGTATGGCTGATAAAACTGATTAAACTTTCATTCATTCAACAATTAAAAAGGTGACTAAGTATTATAAAATGCTTCCCTACCGGGAGCATAAGTCATGATCAGCAAGGCGGTTTTACTCCAGGAAGAGACCCTCTATGCACAGATGAAGGTATTAGAAAAGGTAAAAGAGTGTTTATTTAATTTATGTTTAAAAACAACTAGATCTATTACTAAAAGTGATCTATCAATAAAAGTGATTAATATCCCACAAAAATGTCTACAGACAAATTGAATTATGCTATATACTTCTGCCCAGTTTTGTTGCAGAGATTATAAAATTTCAATTGCTACAGTTTTAGTTTTTACAATTTCATTCGTACAACTAACATTATCCAAATAAGACTGGAATGCCATGCCAAACAACCTTCATCTTTCTTACCTGGTACGTCTGCGATCACCCCTTTTGTGGATAACCATTGTTTATAACTTTTTTCAAATGAACATGGTTTGTTAGTTAATTTTGGGGAGCTGATGGGAGCTGTGGGTTTCCTGATCATTGCCTCCACTTCTATTTTATGGCCAAGCCAACACTGATTAGTTAATTTTTGAGCCAGTTAGTTTGGTTTAACCATTATTTATTTTGATTTGTCAAACATTTACAAGTTCATACATAGACAGAATACAATAGTACATGCAAACAGGATTTGAAAACAAGCATTCAAGCCAGTTAGTTTAACTAACCACACTTTCGAGACAGGCTTATACGTAAGTGGATAACCAGTACAGTGCACAGTCTTTCACCAGAAGTTGATAACCGCCCTTCTTGAATCAGCAGAAGGGAATGACCAGAGAAAAGATTTCCTGATTGATAGCCATTTTAGAATGTTGCCAACCTCAGCAGGTATGGAACCCTTAACTTCTTGGTCACCAGTCAGGAAAGCATCCAACAGAGCTACCAGTCTGGCTTAGATGAATAAAAATTTTAAGACGAACAATCGTTATATTCTTTAGCTAGAATAAACAATGTCCCGGGTACGACTATAAATGACACCAATATCACTCTTCACCATGCTGGAAACTATGTATCTTCATGCCTGGAATAAAAAAAAAACTAATAGTGTCAATGTTAATAAAATACTTATTATCATTAACTACACATGTACAACAATGTATTGTTTATTTATATTACCATGCATACATCAAAAGGCTCTCTAAAGGCTTGGGAGATTTTCAATGATGGTAAACCATGTAAAAGTCTCTATTAATGATTCAATTTTCACTAAAGTATTTTTTATACATTCTGATGTCTAAAAAAACTGTACCAATTAAGTGCCCCTAGAGGGGAGTCACCTTTACCCCAGTGCTATAATTTGAACAATCTTAGAACAGGTGCACTATATGAAACTTGATACTAAATACCAAAGACATGAGCCTTGTGGTTTCAGAGAAGAAGATTTAAAGGTTTTCCCTATGTAAGTCTTTGTAACAGGACCATTTCTGGCACCAAGGCTATCATTTGAACAATCTTGGTACAGGTCCACTAGATGAAGCTACACAACAAATATTCAAGACCTGAGCCTTGTGGTTTCAGAGGAGAAGATTTTTTAAGATTTTTCCTATATAAAATAATGTAAAACTAAAGGGTCCCAGGGTGGGGGCATTTTTGGCCCCAGGGCTATAATTTGAACAATCTTGATAGAGGTCCACAAGACAAAGCTTCATACCAAATATCAAACACCTGAGCATTCTGGTCTCAGACAAGAAGAATTTTAAAGGTTTTCCCTTTGTAAGTCTATGTAAAAACAAAGGGCCCACAGGGCAGGGGCATTTTTGGCCCCTGGGCTATAATTTTAACAATCTTGGTAGAGGTCCACTAGATGAAGCTACACATCAAATATCAAAGACCTGGGCCTTGCCTTTTCAGAGGAGAGGATTTTTTAAGATTTTTCCTATATAAATCAATGTAAAACCAAAGGGTCCCAGGGTAAGGGCATTTTTGGCCCCAGGGCTATAATTTGAACAATCTTGGTAGAGGTCCACAAGACAAAGCTTTCTTACCATATATCAAACACCTGAGCCTTCTGGTTTCTGAAAAGAAGATCTTTAAAGGTTTTCCCTATATAAGTCTATGTAAAACCAAAAGGCCCTGGGGCAGAGGCATTTTTGGCCCCAGTGCTACAATTTGAACAATCTTGATAAAGGTCATCAAGACGAAGCTTCATACCAAATATCAAACACCTGAGCCTTCTGGTTTCAGACAAGAAGTTTTTAAATGTTTTCCCTATGTTACTCTATGTAAAACAGAAGTGCCCAGGGGTGGGGGTATTTTTCGCCCCAGGGCTATAATTTAAACAATCTTGGTAGAGGACCACTGGATGAAGCTACAACCCAAATATCAAAACCCTGGTCTTTGCAGTTTCAGAGAAGAAGACTTTTAAAGTTTTTCCCTATATAAGTCTATGCAAAACCAAAGGGCCCCGGGGTGGGGGCATTTTTGGCCCCAGAGCTATAATTTGAACAATGTTGATAGAGGTCCACTAGATGAAGCTTCATACCAAATATCAAAGAACTGGGCCTTGAGGTTTCAGAGAAGAAGATTTTTAAGGATTTTTCCTAAGTCTATGTAAAACCAAAGGGCCCCAGGGCGGGGGCATTTTTGGCCCCAGGGTTATGATTTGAACAATCTTGAAAAAGGACCACAAGACAAAGCTTCATAGTATATATCACACACCTGAGCCTTCTGGTTTCAGACAAGAAGACTTTCAAAGGTTTTCCCTATGTTAGTCTATGTAAAACTAAAGTGCCCTGGGGCGGGGGCATTTTTGGCCCCAGGGCTATAATTTAAACAATCTTGGTAGAGGTCCACTAGATGAAGCTTCATACCAAATATCAAAGAACTGGGCCTTGAGGTTTCAGAAAAGAAGATTTTTAAGGATTTTTCCTATATTAGTCAATGTAAAAGTAAAGGACCCCGGGGCGGGGGAATTTTTGGCCCAAGAGCTATAATTTGAACAATCTTGATAGAGGTCCACTAGATGAAGCTTCACACCAAATATCAAAGACCTAGGAATTGCGGTTTCAGAGAAGAAGATTTTTTTCAGATTTTTCCTATATCAGCCAATGTAAAATCAAAAAGGGCCCTTGGTCCGGGACATTTTTGGTGCAAGGGCTATAATTTGAACAATCTTGGTAGAGGTCCACTAGATGAAGCTACACACCAAATATCAAAGACCTCGGCCTTGTGGTTTCTGAGAAGAAGATTTTTTAAAGATTTTTTCCTATATAAGTCAATGTAAAACTAAAGGGGTCTGGGCCAGGGGCATTTCTTGGCCCCAGGACTATAATTAGAACAATCTTAATAGAGGTCCACTAGATGAAACTTCATACCAAATATCAAAGACCTGGGCCTTGTGGTTTCAGAGAAGAAGATTTTTAAAGATTTTCCATATATTAGTCTATGTAAAACCAAAGGGCCCCCGGAGTGGGGGCATTTTTTGCCCCAGGGCTATAATTTGAACAATCTTGGTAGAGGTCCACTAGATGAAGCTACACACCAAATATCAAAGACCTCGGCCTTGTGGTTTCTGAGAAGATTTTTTTAAGATTTTTCCTATATAAGTCAATGTAAAACTAAAGGGGTCCGGGCCAGGGGCATTTCTTGGCCCCAGGACTATAATTAGAATAATCATGATAGAGGTCCACTAGATGAAGCTTCATACCAAATATCAAAGACCTAGGCCTTGTGGTTTCAGAGAAGAAGATTTTTAAAGATTTTCCATATATAGCCTATGTAAAACCAAAGGGCCCCGGGGCGGGGGCATTTTGGCCCCAGCACTATAATTTGAACAATTTTCGTAGGGGTCCACTAGATGAAGCTTCATACCAAATATCAAAGACCTGGGCCGGGTGGTTTCAGAGAAGAAGATTTTTAAAGTTTTTCCCTATATAAGTCTATGCAAAACCAAAGGGCCCCGGAGAGGGGGCATTTTTGGCCCCAGGGCAATAATTTGAACAATCTCGATAAAGGTCATCAAGACAAAGCTTAATTCGAAATATCAAACACCTGAGCCTCATGGTTTCAGACAAGAAGATTTTTTAAGGTTTTCCATATATAAGTCTATGTAAAACCAAAAGGCACAGGGGCGGGGCATTTTTGGCCCCAGGGCTATAATTTGAACAATCTTGGTAGAGGTCCACTAGCTGAAGCTTCCGGTGGGTCAGGCCTCAGATTCTATGACGGCTCCAACGTAAAGGCTTATTGAAAATTAAAGAGATAATGTTGGTTGGTGCCTGATGCTCTGTCTCTGGTCGGGCTCATCGGAGTCTAACTGTTGGTTTTCTTTTGCTCCAGCATTTCAGTGGTTTCTTGCTGTCGAGTCCTCACCGTTGTCTCACCTCTGTGGTTCTTTGATTTCTGTGTTCACGGAGATGTTGCACTGATGAGTTAGGAGGCCTTCATGCGGACTGAACAAATTATTTGTCTAAATCGCGACGGAAGTAAGGGCGAGGATTGTGGCCACGTAAAATCGATTTAAGCCCCCCAGTGGAAATCTTCCACTGACCGTTCCAAGGCGGCTCTTCTGTGGCGATTTATTTATGTTGTTGTTTGTTACTTACTGTGTGTATCACTTGTGTCTTTTAATTTTGGATGGCCATATGGCCATTTTGTGGGAAAGTAACTGTCCATATGGCCTTCCTTTGTTTAGGTTTCCATTATGGTCTGGTCGCTTAATGTTTGTATTTCTTTCCCTTTGGTGTCTTTTATGGATGGAGTAAGTTAATTGTATCAATTCCTGATCTTTGTTTTACTTCTACTTTTCATACCAAATATCAAAGACCTAGGCCTTGTGGTTTCAGAGAAGAAGATTTTTCAAGATTTGTAAGTCTATTAAGTCTATGTAAAACCAAAGGGCCCCGGAGCAGGGGCATTTTTGGCCCCAGGGCTATAATTTGAACAATCTTGGTAGAGGTCCACAAGATAGAGCTTCATTCCAAATATCAAAGACCTGGGCCTTGCAGTTTCAGAGAAGAAGATATTTAAAGATTTTCCCTATATCAGCCTATGTAAAACCAAAGGGCCCCGGGGCAGGGGCATTTTTGGCCCCAGCACTATAATTTGAACAATTTTGGTAGGGGTCCACTAGATGAAGCTTCATACCAAATATCAAAGACCTGGGCCTTGTGGATTCAGAGAAGAAGATTTTTAAAGATTTTCCCTATATAAGCCAATGTAAAACCAAAGGGCCCCGGGGCGGGGGCATTTTTGGCCCCAGCACTATAATTTGAACAATCTTGGTAGGGGTCCACTAGATGAAGCTTCATACCAAATATCAAAGACCTGGGCCTTGCGGTTTCAGAGAAGAAGATTTTTAAAGATTTTCCCTATATAAGCCCATGTTAAACCAAAGGGCCCCGAAGTGGGGGCATTTTTGGCCCCAGCAATATAATTTGAACAATCTTGGTAGGGGTCCACTAGATGAAGCTTCATACTAAATATCAAAGACCTGGGCCTTGCGGATTCAGAGAAGAAGATTTTTAAATATTTTCCCTATATAAGCCCATGTAAAACCAAAAGGCCCCGGGGCGGGGGCATTTTTGGCCCCAGCACTTTAATTTGAACAATCTTGGTAGGGGTCCACTAGATGAAGCTTCATACCAAATATGAACGACCTGGGCCTTGCGGTTTCAGAGAAGAAGATTTTTTAGGTTTTTCGGTGAAAAAAATCTATTTTTGGCTCCTGTGACCTTGATGTGAAATGGACCGGAACCATTTGAACAACTTTGAAAGGGGACCACCTAAGGATCATTCCTGTGAAGTTTGATCAAAATCCGATCAGTGGTTTCGGAGGAGATGTTGTTTGAAGAAATTGTTTACGCACGGACGCACGGACGCACGCACGCACGGACGCACGACGGACGACGGACAAAAAGTGATCCCAAAAGCTCACCTCGTCACTACGTGACGGTGAGCTAAAAACAATTCAAGTTTTGCTGGTTTTGCAAAAAAAAAAAAAAAAAACATTTTCTTATGTGAAAGAGCTAAACAGACTGCAGCAAATGGAAGAGAACAAAAAAGTACCCGGTACAGCCTGTAATAAATGTAGGCGCAGAAGTGATGACAAAGTTGTTCTAAAAATAGCCAGTGACCTTGACCTTGAGTCCTGGACCCTGAAAGTCCAACTCACTAGAGGTATCATCATACCCAACACACAGCAAGTTATATTAAAATCCATCAATAAATGCAGGGGCTAGAGCAATGATAAAGTTTTTCTAAAAATAGCCACGGTGACCTTGACCTTCAGCACCGGACCCTGAAAGTCAAACTTGCTTAAGATATCATCATACCCAACATTTGTGTGAAGTTATATTAAAATCCATCAATAAATGTAGGCACTATAGCCATGACAAAGTTTTTCTAAAAAAAGCCACAGTGACCATGACATTGAGCCCTGAACCATGAAAGTCTAACTCGCTAGAGATTCCATCATACCCAACTTGTGTGTGGAGTTATATATTAAAATCCGTCAATAAATGCAGGGGCTAGAGCAATGACAAAGTTTTTCCAAAAATAGCCACAGTGACCTTGACCTTCAGCCCCAGACTGTGAAAGTCGAACTTGCTCGAGATATCATCATGCCCCACATTTGTGTGAAGTTATATTAAAATCCATCAATAAATGTATGCACTAGAGGCATGAAAAAGTTTTTCTAAAAAATAGCCACAGTGACCTTGACCATGAGCCTCGGACCCTAAAAGTTGAACTTGATTGAGATATCATTATACCCAACCTTTGAGTGAAGTTATATTAAAATCTATGTAAGAGCTAGAGCGATGCCAAGATTTTCTAAAAATAGCCACAGTTACCTTGACCTTGAGCCCCGGACCCCGAAAGTCAGTCGCTCGAGATATCATCATACGCAACAATTGTGTGAAGTTATATTAAAATCCATCAATAAATGAAGGCACCAGAGCGATGACAATGTTTTTCTAAAAATAGCTACACTGACCTTGACCTTGAGCCCTGGACCCTGAAAGTCGAACTCGCTGTGTTTTTAAAAAAAAAAAATGAAAAAAAAAATAATAATAATCCTCCACCGGGATTGGAATCCACAACCCTTTGGTTTAGGGTCCTGAGCTCTATTCACTACACAACACAGAGCTTGCAGGTAAACTTAAACATAAGAGAATAAGGGAGGTACTACAGAGCAAATAATTAACATCTAAAAAAAGGCCAAATTAAGCCAAAAAAAAACTGTAAAATGAAGTACAATGATAATGTTAAATACTGTTTTTTTACCAACTGTTAATTATATATTCAAAATAAACTTGTAAACCATCACATATATGAGCTTGCAGGTAAACTTTAACAAATGTGGCTGCTGATGTCGACGACGGACGCCCGGGGGTATAGCAATAGCCCCCCCCCCTTACTTTCGTAAGGCGAGCTTATTATATGACAAATGGACTTGTTGAACATATAGAAATGGAAGAGTCCACTAGTATACAATGGGTTAACTTGATGGTTGTCGTCATTCTATAGCCTTTCTAGCAGTAACTCACAAATACACTAGTTCAGTCCCGATGTTAGACCAGGCATCATACGCGATACATATCATTGGGGTCTTCTGGGAATGAAGCCTCAGTTCCAGCAGTGCGGGAAGATTCCGGAAGGATCTGCTTGTCAACATCTCCAGTTTATTTCCATGAATATCTCTGCAATATAAAATACAGAGAAAAGATTCCAGAAGGATCTGCTTGTCAATGTTTCTAACTTATTTCCATGAATATCTCTGCAATATAAAATATAGACAAAAGATTCTGGAAGGATCTGCTTGTCAACGTTTCTAACTAATTTCCATGAATATCTCTGCAATATAAAATATAGAGAAAAGATTCCGGAAGGATCTGCTTGTCAATGTCTCTAGCTTATCTGCAATATAAAATATAGAGAAAAGATTCCAGAAGGATCTGCTTGTCAACGTCTCTAGCTTATCTACAATATAAAATATAGAGAAAAGATTCCGGAAGGATCTGCTTGTCAACGTCTCTAGCTTATCTGCAATATAAAATATAGAGAAAAGATTCCGGAAGGATCTGCTTGTCAACGTCTCTAGCTTATCTGCAATATAAAATATAGAGAAAAGATTCCGGAAGGATCTGCTTGTCAACGTCTCTAGCTTATCTGCAATATAAAATATAGAGAAAAGATTCAAGAAGGATCTGCTTGTCAACGTCTCCAGCTTATCTGCAATATAAAATATAGAGAAACGATTCCGGAAGGATCTGCTTGTCAACGTCTCTAGCTTATCTGCAATATAAAATATAGAGAAAAGATTCCAGAAGGATCTGCTTCTCAACGTCTCTAGCTTATCTGCAATATAAAATATAGAGAAAAGATTCATGAAAAAGGATCTGCTTGTCAACGTCTCTAGCTTATCTGCAATATAAAATATAGAGAAAAGATTCCAGAAGGATCTGCTTGTCAACGTCTCTAGCTTATCTGCAATATAAAATATAGAGAAAAGAGGCCAGAAGGATCTGCTTGTCAACGTCTCTAGCTTACCTGCAATATAAAATATAGAGAAAAGATTCTGGAAGGATCTGCTTGTCAACTTCTCTAGCTTATCTGCAATATAAAATATAGAGAAAAGATTCCGAAGGATCTGCTTGTCAACGTCTCTAGTTTACCAGCAATATAAAATATAGAGAAAAGATTCTGGAAGGATCTGCTTGTCAACATCTCTAGCTTATCTGCAATATAAAATAAAGAGAAAAGATTCCGAAAGGATTTACTTGTCAACGTCTCTAGCTTATCTGCAATATAAAATATAGAGAAAAGATTCCGGAAGGATCTGCTTGTCACCGTCTCTAGCTTATCTGCAATATAAAATATAGAGAAAAGATTCCGAACGATCTGCTTGTCAACCTCTCTATCTTACCAGCAATATAAAATATCGAGAAAAGATTCTGGAAGGATTTGCTTGTCATCATCTCTAGCTTATCTGCAATATAAAATATAGAGAAAAGATTCCGAAAGGATTTACTTGTCAAAGTCTCTAGCTTACCTGCAATATAAAATATAGAGAAAAGATTCCGGAAGGATCTGCTTGTCAACGTCTCTAGCGTATCTGCAATATGAAATATAGAGAAAAGATTCCAGAAGGATCTGCTTGTCAACCTCTCTAGCGTATCTGCAATATAAAATATAGAGAAAAGATTCTGAAAGGATTTGCTTGTCAACGTCTCTAGCTTATCTGCAATATAAAATATAGGGAAAAGATTCCGGAAGGATCTGCTTGTTAATGTCTCTAGCTTAACTGCAATATAAAATATAGAGAAAAGATTCCGAAAGGATTTGCTTGTCAAGGTCTCTAGCTTATTTCCATGAATATTTCTGTAATATAAAGTATAGAGAAAAGAAAATACACGTTACCACAGTAACTTAATCTGGCACATTATATCATGTCAAGTGGATGTTTTCAGATCAATGTTTCCCGTCTCCGTATGACCTTAGCTGTTGGTGGGACGTAAAACTAAAACTCACTCACTCACTCAGATCAATGTATCACACGAAACACACTGTGTCCAAGATTATGAAACTTTTTCTTGCATAAATATCTATGCGCATGGCTGTTTGAAGCTATTGTCAAATGGAACGAAAGCCGTGCTCAAACAGCAAAAACCATGTTCAAATCATGTAATTCCCGTGCTGTTTGAACATGGATTTTGAGCTTTTGATATCACAAAACGGGCCTTGTTTTGTTAACGTTAGGTTGAGCGATGTAACGTTATCGCCCTGAACGTAGCGTTTTGGGGTTCTATGATGACGTCACTGCATAACAACGTCATTGTAAACAACATTCTGAACTGGCCGCCATTTTGTTTGCCTGTCACATTTGAAGAGTTTACATGGAATTTATATGGAGCTTCTGGGCGTTTTAGTCAAAATTTGCGGTCGGAGTCGTAAGTTAAGCAAAAAAAAAAACATCATCCATGGTTATTTCATTGCATTAACATTTGCCGGATCCCTCGGAAGATATTTGAACATTCAGCCTAGCATGAAAAACCATGGTTGATCCCTATATTCATGCTCAACTCACTTGAGCATAAAAATTGTCTTGCTCATAAATTTTAAAATGCCAACAATTATTGGCATTTTAAAACTTTTGAGCAGGACAAAAAGCATTCTGTGCAGATCTGATCATGAAAATTGTCACTTTTATTTGTATTTTAATATTTATGAGCACTGTAAATTTCATGTTCAGCTGAATTGAGCATGAAAATAGTTTTATAACTCGGGGCCTGGAAACATCCAAAAGACATGATACCATGCTGTAGATCAAATTACAATAGTAATAAAATGTTTATTGTTTACCTTTTTGCTTCCAATAAAGTAATTTTTCGGACGTAAATAAGCAGAAATATTTGCTATTACGCTCTGTGAGTTAGTGACGTCATCATTTTGCCATCTGGCTCTGCATTAGACATGGCTGCTTTCGAATGTCTCAACAAACCCGGAGCTCAGAGCCAGTAAAATAGAAGTAAAGGCAATGATCAGGAATCAATACAATTAACCCACAGTTCCCATCAGAGACACATAAGGGAAAGAAACACAAACATGAAACAACTAGACACTAATGCAAACATCAATAGTGGAAAGCCAAAAGGACAGTTACTTTCCCAGCAAGGCTGGTGATATGGAACCGCAAAATGCTAGTAGAATGATACAGGAATCAGTGTTTTTGTGTCTGAAAACTGATAATATACAGCAGTTTTTTTTTGTAGGTACATATTAAATTCTTATACCATATTTAATATAAGTAGTGCACATGCACTAATAAATGCACATCAATACTTTTTTCAAGAAGTACAACTGACACAATTTTGCAATCTGCTGAAGTTGAAACAGGGCTAAAATTTCATGCTAACATACAAATTATATGCTTTTAGTTTATACTAATTTATTTTAGTTCGATTGGGATGAAAGGTTCAAGCTTATTTAATAGCTCATTCCGGGTGTTTTCACGCACGCAAGAGAGAGAGGCAGTGGCTTTTACACCTCTGCTACCCATTTGCACCTGGGTGGAGTAGGGCAGTGTCATTACGTGTCTTGCCCAAGGACACACCTCAATACCCGGTACATGTATGCTCAGTATCAGATCTATGAACATGTTTGGTTTTGGTTTTACAGCTCTTTGAAGATTATTTCACTCATATCGAGCCAACCATTAATCAGAAGTTGGCGAAAACTGGAGTACCTGGAGAAAAACCACCTGACTTTCTGTTGCAGTACTTGCCATCTCACATGTGACCAAAGCCAGGCTAGAACCACAGCGGTGCAAGACCTAATGATCAAGAGTCAGCGCTCTTACCCACTATGACCACACATGAGTACTGGTAAACCACTTTGGACTAAGCCTGCCCAGGCGAAGTGGTGTGACTCAGACCGTCCAATGCATACAAGCCTTTTGGTTACAGTAGGGCTTGAGATGTCATTTCATCTCAATGTTTGGTAAAAGTCCCACAAAATTGGAAGCAATGTCTCCAAAATGACCTAAATAGTGTTGATGGGGATGTTAAACCTTAGTTGAAACATATCTTATCCAATAGGCCACAAAGGCCTGTAGGGATTTTGCTGTATATATACATGTATGCTTCTTATGAGAACTATGAACATGCTTTGACATATGCACTTGACTACAGGCAATATGAAAAAAATACCCCTTACTTCTATACAATGTAAACAGCGCATTTTCTGGGCACACAGTAAAAAGGCTATACTTACAGATGGATAAGGTTATTCATATCTGACAGCGTGTTTTGTTCTATTGTTGTCAAGGAATTATTGTGCAGTTCCCTGGAAATATTATAAAAATATGATAGCTTGTTGTCATGAAAGCAATCAGAGGGTAAAAATTGTAAGTCAATTCTAAACCCTTGTCTTGTGAACCACAAAAAAACCTGCCTTAATAGCTTTTTATGAAAGAATGAGAGACACAAATCAATGGGTAAATCATGTAAGTCGTTTTAAACCATTGTCTTCTAAAACCATACAAGCCCCTACCTTTGCAAACAGTGTAGATCCAGATCAGAAGCCATCTGATCAGGATCTACACTGATTGACAGTCAGTTTGTGAATTTCTAGCAATAAATTACATACAATGTAAAGGAATCTGACTGTCTGAAATAGCAATGGGTGTGGCTTAATTAATCTAATCAGCAGGACAAAAGTTAATAAACAAATCTCTCTGACTGCAGAAAGAGTTGACCAATGAGAAAACAGCCTAAAGCATTCTCAGATTTACAGTCCGAGCTGCATTGAGCCGGTTTGTAACCCATAAAATGCCAATCACGACAATTGTCATCTGCTTTGCCGTTTTCCGGTTACCTTACCGGCCCCGATAGCTCAGTTGGTAGAGTGTCCGTTCCGGGGAACGGGAGGTCACGGGTTCGATCCCGGGCCGCGACATACCAAAGTCATTAAAAATGGTACTAGCTGCTCCTAGCTTGGCACTCAGATTTACGGGGAAGAGCTAGGACTGGTCGACCCAGTGTCAGGTTAATGTGACTGGGTGTGGTATCATGAAATGTGTCTGGGACATGATACTTCAGTGAGGCAGCACTATAAAAGTGAGCAATGAGCTCCCTGTCGCAACCAGACACCGTCGTGATATGACTGAAAAATTGTTGAAAGCGACATTAAACCCTAATTCACACACACACACACATTTCCGGTTTTCTTAAAAAGTAATTTGTTGCATACAATGTGGACCCAGATCAGACTGCTCCTGTAGGAGCAGTCTGATCTGGGCCCACCCTGTTTGCATGTATGCAAAAATAATTTTAAAAAGTTTGCAAAAAAAAATTCAGCAGATGACATAAGCAGACGACATTTTCAGGTGTACTTTTTCTCGGCGTCTTAATGGTGAAGGATAATCAAAATGTACTTGTTTAACTCGCGGGCCCCGCCCATAGGGGCTTGAAGAAATATATGGGCTGCATGATGCTTCCACGCTGAATCTGGCCCGCACACTAGTACTGGTAAACCGCTTAGATGATCTAAGCCTGTCTAGGATCCGCAGTGTGAGGCGGACCGTCCATGCTAATAAACCCTTTTGGTTTCATTGGGGGACAGCGCTTGAGATGTCATTTCATCTCAATGTCGGGTAAAAGTCCCACAAAATTGGAAGCAACGTCTCCAAAATGACCTTTACAGTGTTGACGGGGACGTTAAACCTCAAATCAAACAGACAAACAAAATCAGGAACACAATCAGGCTTGAATAAAACAGGTTGCTTGCTAAAAAGGTGGTAGCCACTATGACTGATTTTACCAAATTTACCATAATGATTTTAGTATTGAGAAAGAAAGGCATAAGCAAACAGTTTGCAAAGCTTAATTTTCTATTGCTTTTAGTGCATTAACCCATTTTGTCCGGAAACCCCAAAAGGGGTACCTTTGCAAACAGTGCGGGCCCAGATGAGATGCCACAGAATGTGGCGTCTCATCAGAGCCCACACTATTTGCAGAAGGTTCAGCCATTTTCCAAATCAATATTGAAGCTACCACAACCTGTCACCCCTAAATTTTGAAGCAAACTCCTGCTATATGTAAGGAGGAAGATTCCATTTGGTACAAAAAGGATTAAATGAAACATTTGTTGACAATTGACAGTTATAAATGTAGAATTTTAGCAATCAGAATATAGTCAGCACTGATTGTCCAGACCATTCTGTTCCAATATAAGGATTGTTGCAGTAAAAGCTGCTGTTTGTCTGTTTGACTCTAAATCCTTAGCTTAGGTGAATATTGCATAATTTGTCTGCAAGCTATCATACAAAAGAGAAAATGCAAATCTTGCCATCTTGGGTTGATGAGCCTTCGCTGATTACATGATAAGCTAAATTGACATTTGGGGCAGAAAATCAGCACTTTTACAGTCAGAAATTTTGTTTTACAGTGAATTTCAATTTAAAGGTCACATGCTACTGGGGCCATAAAATTAAGTTTGTGGCTGTAAATCTGATGATTTACCTCCCCAAATGACAATTATCAATACAGTTAACCCTATTCTAATGCACTGATTCAATTGCTTTGTTTAAAATTGTGTTAGTTTGCTCAAAGGGGCAAGTGCTGTAACCCAATGATGTCACCCAATGGAATTCGACGTTGCATGATGCTGTCAGGTTTCTGACAGTCTAACACAGAATATTCTGTTGCAACTTTTGGTGTTACCATATCAGAAGTTGTGTTACATTTGTGAGTGCATAAGAATTAAGATTATTGTATGTGCAGGTTCAAATTATGCAAGAAGAGAAGAAAAAATAACTCACAATATTTTAAGGCTGGAGATTGAACTAAAGGTGCCCTGTTTGAAAGAATCTAGAACATTGTTGCTGCAGTTCCTGAAAAAAGATAAAGATAAAGAAGCTTTATTTAACGTTGCATATCTGATACAAGTACATGTAACAAGCTCTGTAGAGCTTTTATTGCTACAAACAAAGTATCCTTTAACAAATACTTACCTGCCTTCATTTATCTTTCTAGGACTACCCCTGATAATGCGAGCGTCAGCCAAGGGAGTACCTCGTACCATTTTTCACACCTTTGGTATGGCACGACCGGGGATCAAACCCACGACCTCCCATTCCGGAAGTGGAGCTCTACCACTGAGCTATCCGGGACGGTGAAAAAAAACAACATCAAAGCATTGAAAAACCTGGTGGACATCACATGTAAAAGTCCATAAAATGAACACCCCCATAAACCCCACTTTATATAGAGAAAACAAGTTTATGGGGAGATACATTATTTTTCATATTTCTGCTCCAAGACGTAGGTTGTGGGCACTCGTTAGAACCTCCTCAATCGACTGCTTGCCTTTTCATGTCCACAGCTATATTTTCTGATGCAGAAATGAAAGTTGTTGAGAATAGCATTACCCGATTTTTCCATTAGGAAAACATGGCCGTGTGAAATAATGGCGTCTAACATGGGGTCAGAAGTTATATATATTACGTAAAAATGATAACATTTTTCTAATTTCTCATTTCAGCATAGATTGTGGGTGCTCAATGAGGCGGTTCTAACGAGTACCCACAATCTATGCTTTGGAGCAAAAATAAGGCAGATAATGTTTACCCCCTTACACCCCACTTTTCCCTATATAAATTGGGGTTTAGAGGGGTTTTCGTTTCACGGACTTGTTATCGTGATGCAAAATATGTTTACATAGTTGACTTAAAATCAAAAATTGGGAACACTCACCCACTTGTTGACATTTTTGAAGTCTAATCAAAATCATGGCCGCAAGTTCCCTTAAGGATTTTGAGTGCATAATCGCCAGCTACCCCTAATGGCTTCTACCAGGCATGTGATAGTCATAAATGGGAGTGGAAAAATTAATTTACCTCAGCAGAAAAATGATTAGTCATTAGAGTATCACATTACGAAAACACGCCTATACAAATACAGGGTAAATGTTACCACCAGAAAAACAAAAATTTTAAGATGAAAAATTGCGATATTTTTCTTATTTCTGCTCAAAACATAGATTGTGGGCACTCGTTAGAACCGCCTTGATGAGTAACCACAATCTATCTTTTAGAGTAGAAATAAGAAAAACAAGGCATCGCTGGCGATACAAATCCTCTTGCACAAGACAACTTCGTGTGTGAAAAACACTGAATTGGCAAAATTGCAACTTGCTTGAGAAATCATTTGCAACATTTGTGTAAAGTTTGTCTAAACACTATGAATAAATGTAGGCTCTAGAGTGATGACAATGTTTCTCTAAAAAAAGCCATAGTGACCTTGTTTTGAGGCCATGATCTTGAAAGTCAAACTCGCTCAAGATATTATCATAAGCAGCATTTGTGTGAAGTTATATTAAAATCTGTCAATAAATGTAGGTGCTAGAGATAGGACAAAATTTTTCTAAAACTAGCCACAGTGACCTTGATCTTGAGGCCATGACCTTGAAAGTCAAAGCAGCTCAAAATATTATCATAAGCAACATTTGTGTGAAGTAATATTAAAATCCATTTATAAATGTAGGCGCTAGAGCGATGACAAAGTTTTTCTAAAAAATAGCTACAGTGACCTTGACCTTGAGGCCATCACCTTGAAAGTCAAACTCTCTCGAGATATTATCATAAGCAACAAATGTGTGAAGTTATATTAAAATCAGTTAATAAATGCAGGCTCTAGAGGTATGAAGTTTTTCTAAAAATAGCCACAGTGACCTAGACCTTGAGCCATAACCTGGAAAGTCGAACTCTCTCGAGATATAGTCATATGGAACATTAGTGTGAAGTCATATTGAAATTGGTCAATAAATGAATGCGCTACAGCGATGACAAAGTTTTTTTTAAAAATAGCCAGTGACCTTGACCTTGAGGACACAACCTTGAAAGTCGAACTTGCTCGAGATATTGTCATAAGGAACATTTGTGTGAAATTATATTGAAATCTGTGAAGAAATATAAGCGCTAAAGTAAAAATTTCTAAAAATAGCCACAGTGACCTTGACCTTAAGGCCACAACCTTGAAGGTCGAACTTGCTTGAGATATTGTCATAAGGATCATGTGTGTGAAGTTATATTGAAATCCGTGAAGAAATGTAGATGCTAGAACAATGACAAAGTTTTTCTAATAATAGCCACCTTGAGGCCATGATCTTGAAAGTCTAACTCCCTCGAGATATTGTCATAAGGAATATTTGTGTGAAGTTATATTGAAATCCGTGAAGAAATGTAGATGCTAGAACAATGACAAAGTTTTTCTAATAATAGCCGCCTTGAGGCCATGATCTTGAAAGTCTAACTCGCACGAGATATTGTCATAAGGAACATTTGTGTGAAGTTATATTGAAATCGGTGAAAAAATGTAGGCGCTAGAGCGATGACAAAGTTTTTTCTAAAAATAGCCATAGTGACCTTGACCTTGAGGGCACAACCTTGAAAGTCGAACTCGATCGAGATATTGTCATTAGGAACATCTGTGTGACGTTATATTGAAATCGGTGAAGAAATGTAGGAGCTAGAGCAAAGACAAAGTTTTTCTAAAAATAGCCTGTGACCCTGACCTTGAGGCCATGACCTTGAAAGTTGAACTCGCTCGAGATATTGTCATAAGGAACATTTGTGTGCAGTTATATTGAGATCGGTGAAAAAATGTAGGCGCTAGAGCGATGACATAGTTTTTCTAAAAATAACCATAGTGACCATGACCTTGAGGGCACAACCTTGAAAGTCGAACTCGATCGAGATATTGTCATTAGGAACATCTGTGTGACGTTATATTGAAATCGGTGAAGAAATGTAGGGGCTAGAGCAAAGACAAAGTTTTTCTAAAAATAGCCTGTGACCCTGACCTTGAGGCCATGACCTTGAAAGTTGAACTCGCTCGAGATATTGTCATAAGGAACATTTGTGTGCAGTTATATTGAGATCGGTGAAGAAATGTAGGCGCTAGAGCGATGACATAGTTTTTCTAAAAATAACCACAGTGACCTTAACCTTGAGGCCATGACCTTGAAAGTCGAACTCGCTTGAGATATTGTTATAACAAACATTTGTGTGAAGTTATATTGAAATCGGTGAAGAAATGTAAGCGCTAGAGCGATGACAAAGTTTTTTCTAAAAATAGCCACAATGATCTTGACCTTGAGGCCATGACCTTCAACGTCGAACCCGCTCGAGATATTGTCATAAAGAACATTTGTGTGAAGTTATATTGAAATCGGTGAAGAAATGTAGGCGCTAGAGCGATGACAAAGTTTTTTCTAAAAATAGCCAGTGATCTTGACCTTGAGGCCACTACCTTGAAAGTTGAACTCGCTCGAGCTATTGTCATAAGGAACATTTTTGTGAAGTTATATTAAAATCAATCAAGAAATGTAGGCGCTAGAGCGATGACAACAGTACATGGACAAACGCTATATCCCCCCTCACAACATAGTTGTGCGAGGGGATAATAAAGTTTACTCCTGTAAACCCCAGTTATACTATATAATAGTTGGGTTCAAGGGGATAAAAATTATTTAGGCATGTTTTCGTGATGAATAGTACTTACAAATGAACCAGACTAGAGGACTGTAAACCAATCAGACTTCCTTGAGTGAGTTTCTTGATGTAGTTTCCATCTATTCCACTGAAAAAAAAAAATGACTATTTATAATCTATAAATTTTTTTAAATACTTTTTAGTATACATGTTAATCTACAAATTTTTCGTCTTTAAACAGTTTTATATCCAAAAGCATGATGTAATGAAGTTTTATAAATAGAATATCTTAACCCTTGTCCTGCTGAACCCAGATATGCCTTTTCTTTGAACAATGTAGATCCAGATCAGATGGCTTCCGAAGAAGCCATCTGATCAGGATCTACATTGTTTGCCATTCAGGTTGTGAATTTGTTGTAATAATTTGCATCAAGTAATCTGATTGGTTGATAATTGGTAGTGGGTGTGGCATATATGAATATTCAGCAGGACAAGGGTTAAACCAGTGTTCATTTCAAAGGAAATGGCAATGGGTGTAAGGTTCTGTTTATCATATGAGCCCCGCCAAGCGAATTTGTGTGTTCGACCATTCCGTCATGACAAATTTTAACTGCGCATGCCCAGCCATTCAGAGGGGCCAGGGATATGGCTTTCTGTCTGAAGGTTCCTCTTGATTCACTGCTTGTATGAGCGAGCAGCGAAGGTTCTGGCGAGACTGCGCGGATGCGCAGGCTCGCCTGAACCTTCGCTGCTCACATAGGCGATAAGTACCAAAATCGCTTTACGGGGCCCATATAATAATACAGGAATGAATTTCATTTTTGAGGATTTCATGGGAAGTTTGTGAGTGATTCGCAGGAGTTTACACATCGATGAAATCCACAAAAATGATAACTGACCCCCTATAATTCCAACTTTGTCATCAAACTGTTACAAATGTCACAAACATGGTAAACTTTAGGGATTCTTTTGAAAGCGTAACGAAGAACTTACCAACCACCACAGCGGAATGATTATTCGTTTCAGAAGCTGCCATCTTTGAAAGAAACCCAAGGGAATAAAACATCAAGTCTTTAACTTCAGTTTTGGAAAATGTCTGAACTTTTTGCAAACACTGTAGGCCCTGATCAGACGATACATTCTACATCGGCTGATCTGGGCCTGCATTGTTTGCTAATTACATGTACCTGTTTTGGACTTTACTGTTAAAAAAAAGGGTTACACAAACAGTGTGGACCCTGATCAGATGCCACAGAATGTCTACACTGTTTGCCAAACCTAACACATGAGTCAAGTCAACATTGATACCACAGGCAATCCTCTTTACTCAACAATCTAACCTCACGATGATAAGAAAAGCATGGTTAAAAATAACTGTTACCTGGGTTTTGTACAAATCAGTGATAGACACATGGAAATAAGCGACATAAAGCTTCTGTGCTCAGTAACTTTAACACAAAAATAACTTTAGGATACTCACAAGTAAACAAGAGCAGGAAGATCCCCGAATATGTTTGACTGTATCTGAACAAGCCTGTTGTAGCTTAAACTCCTGTAATGAGTAACATGAATTCTGTGAAAGGCAAATATGTTTGACTGTCTCTGAAAAAGCCTGTTTTATTTTATACCTTTTAGTGAAATCAATGCATATCGATATTTTCACAGTGTGAAATATATATTATGATATTTTCAGCCACCCCCGCCCATTGGGGCTTGGAGAAATAGATGGGTTCCATGGTGCTTCCACGTACAGCTTAAATGGACCACATACGAGTACTGGTAAACTGCTTAGAGGATCTAAGCCTGCCCAGGCAAAGCTGTGTGAGTCGGACCGTCCATGCTTATAAACATTATTGGTTTCCTTGGACAACAGGGCTTGAGATGTCAATTCATCTCAATGTCGGATAAAAGTCCCACCAAATTGGAAGCAACATCTCCAAAATGACCTATATAGTGTTGAAGGGGAATTTAAACCTCAAATCAATATCTGTTGGGACTGAATCTGACTTAAACATGAAGTCCACTCTAGGGTTGACATCTGATCAGGATCTACACTGTCATGCAGTTTGTGAACTGAACAAATACATTATATTAAGATATTTGATTGGTGGATGTCAAGCACGGGTGTGGCTCAATTAATTTATTCAACAGGATAAGGATTAAAAGTAGACTCTATTAGATAAGGTACACAAAGTTGTTTCCCTTTGAAAAATGGCGGAAACATCTGCTAGGTGTTCCCATTCCCCTTAAAGCTAACAACTTTTTGAACAACTAGAATAGGCTCATTTAGAATGATGACTGGAATACATACACAATCCTCAGATTTGGCCCAGAAATCCATCGTTTGGGAATATAGTGGATCTCATTGTGCATCAAAGCCCTGAAACAAAAAATAAATAAATTCACCATATTTGCATTATTTGCTGGCTCCAAGCTTACACATTGTCAATATTGGAAAACAGGTAACCAGACCCCCCTGACCTTCCAAGGTCAGTGGGGTCTGGTTACCTGTTTTTCCAACACTGCTAACATTCAGGAACCAGCAGATAATGCGAATAAGGTGAATAGCGGGGCTGTAAAACAGAAATAACAGGTAACTCAGGAAAAGATAGGAAACATAAAACACATTAGCCGCGCTGGAAAATAGAAAGATATTGTTGTTTTGAGGTTTTACATCTCTGTCGACACTATAGAGGTCATTTTGGAGACCTTGATTCTGATTTTGTTGGACTATCACCCAACAATGAGATGAAATGACCTAATACCCTACTGCCAGAAGGGTATATATGTAGGAATGATCCGACACATAACCTTTCCTTGGCTTTTCCTTGGCTAAGCCATTTACCAGTAATCATGTTCAGTCCGTTTCAGTTCTGAGCAGAAGCACCATGCGGTCCAATCTATTTCTCCAAACCCTGATATGTGGGGTTGTTGGGAAACAGAAAGAAAATCAGGAAAAGTCTTAAATAATATTATATTTTGTTTGTTTGTAACATGGGTGTTTAATGTTTCAGATTTAGACACCATTAATAGTTATAAAGAGGTTAAAGTACATTTATACCACGACCTCATTATAACACTGTTCATTGTAACATGGTTTTGGATGGATGGATCCCAAAAATGTATAGATTATATAGAAAAGATGGTCATTTTTCTATATAATCTATACTTTTTTGTTTGGATATAACATGGTTGTTTAACTAACATGGTTTCTGCTTTTGAGCCCAACGATAGTGTTATAAAGAGGTTAAGGTACATGTACTATAATGTTATTAATCAAGTGTTTTGTATTCGCCCAGTTACAGGTCCGAGGTCAGCTGTATTGATCTGAGGCATCAGCATGGCCGTAAAAAGGAATTTGCGACCGTAAAACCGACTATTTATCTCCCCAAATGACAATTTTCAATAGTTATCCCCATTCTAATGCACCTATTCACTTTTTTTGATTAAAAATGTTCTTTTTGCCCAAACTGGCAAGAGCAGTGAACTGTGTAAAACCAAATACATACCAATGATGTTAGAAGCCTCCGTGGTGTAGTGGTTAAGCTACTCGACTTGTAAACCAGGGATCGCAGGATCGATCCCCGGCTTCTCCAGACTTTCGGATGAGTCTTTAAACCGAGGTCCCATCTCCGTATGACCTTAGCTGTTGGTGGCACGTAAAACCCAAACACTCAATCACTCCTACCAATGAAAAGTGACTTTACATGATGATGTTGGGTTTCCGATAGTATATCGTAGAATATACTGTCACAAATCTTTGACATTACCAATCAGGCATCATGTTATATTTGCAAATGCATTAGAAGTAGTGTTCATTGCTTGGATAGTAAAATACCTCCAGCTTTTGCATTTAAAATTTCAAGAATGGTAAAGAAGTGAGGTGTCCAAATATGTATGGTAAATATGGTAACCCAAATTTACCCTCCAGTGTCCAGTTGTTCAACAATTCATTAGCTTATTAGTGGTCATATTGTTACCTGTTCTAGCAAGTACAATATCTAAAATTCTGGTATTTTTGCTGAAAAAATGTGAGTAGCTTTTGCATATGCAAAAGCTACTCACATATTTTCAGCAAAAATATTAGTATATTCACCATATTAAATGATGAAAGTTTTAACAATTCATTAACAAATGACGTTGTTAGTTTTGAACAACTTGTCCCTGATAGTGGGCTATGATTAACGCTGAGTGGCTTAAACTAGCCCCATCTCAAACAAGGTTTGGCCACAGACTTTCGACTTTATGATCTTTTTTCTTTCTTTCGACCAGTACTTACAGATGTGTTATGGTTGATGGCAGGCTCCATTTCACCTTTGTGTCAATCTTTATCTTGTTGCTTGCAAGATTACTAGAAAAAAAATTAAAGAAAAACATTTATCATTAAGTTGGCTATGATTTATTTGCATAGAGTGTAATCCCTATTAAGCAACAACCTAGGGGAAACTCCAAAAAGACTGCTTCAAGGAGGTGGCTGTTCAGTAGAGGAAAACATCTTGAGATGATGCTTGACATGATACAGACAGACAAAAGTGAGTGATAACTGAAGACAGCTCAATATGGATGTATGAAAAGAAATATAAATGATGGAGAGTTGTCATCTGATAACTGTCAATTTTTTTCTGCATTTAACCCATTTAGTACCAGAAACCCCAAAATGTGTACCCTAGCAAACAGTGCAGGCCCAGATCAGCCACTGCAGAACGCTGTGTCTGATCAGGGCCTACACTGTTTGCAAAAAGTTCAGCCGTTTTCCGAATAGTTTTTGAAGAAAACACAACCTGACACCCCTAAATTTTGAAATGGACTCATGCTGTATATAAGGAGGAAGATTCCATTTGGTACAAAAAGGGTCAATTAAATATTAATTTAACCAATTGTATACTGGTGGACTCTTTCATTGCTATATGTTGGACAAGATCATTTGTCATTTAAGGGGTGTCTGGCCTATTTTTTCATTTTTATTCCATTTTTGACAGAAAATTCTGTTAGCAAACAGTGCGTACACTGATCAGATGCCGCGTTCTGTGGCATCTGATCTTGGCCTGCAATGTTTGTCAGGCTACGCTTTTAGGGGTTTTATGCCTAGAATGGGTTAAACTGATATAAGAATGGCAATTTTAAGTGAAACAAACACACCAGTAAAGGAATTATTCCTATATTTATTACAAGTTTTGGCAATTGAGTTTAATCAGGGAATTTAAATTTAGTAATGTGGCTGCTGAGCAGAGGTTAAAAATATATGAAGATCCTTTGGGAGAATTATTGTGGCTGTTGAAAAGAGATGCCCTACTAAACAGAAGAGACTGTAACTTGATGTTTTATTATGTAACTTCCATCTAGAAGCCACCCAATTATTGTGGCTGCTGGAGAGAGGTGACTGTTCAGAATCAGGATTGTTACTGGTGATATGTCAAATGACATTCATACACCAGGAATGAATGAAAAAACACTGTTACTAGAGGTTTGATGGTGTTGCCTCCAATAAGCAGTCTGGCGCCCGCCCATAGGGGCTTGAAGAAATATATGGGCTGCATGATGCTTCCACGCAGAGCTGAATCCGGCCCCCACACTAGTACTGGTAAACCGCTTAGAGGATCTAAGCCTGTCCAGGAACTGTGGTGCGAGGCGGACTGTCCATGCTAATAAACGCTATTGGTTTCATTGGGCGACAGGGCTTGAGATGTCATTTCATCTCAATGTCGGGTAAAAGTCCCACAGAATTGGAAGCAAAGTCTCCAAAATGACCTTCACAGTGTTGACGGGGACGTTAAACCTCAAATCAACCGACCAACCAATAAACAGTCACTCAAGGAAAACTTCACCACTGGCTGCTTAAAGGAGGTGGCTGTTCAGCAGAGGGAAATATTTGAGATGATGCTGAAAGCCTGATATAGACAGACAAAATCAGTGATATCTGACAACAGCTCAACATGCATGTATCAAAAGAAAAATAAATAATGGAGAGGTGTCAGGGAACGGGAACACCTAGTACATTTTTCCGCGATTTTTCAAAGGGAGACAACTTTCGGGACTTCCTGTTCATTTTTCTATAGACTCAGTCCCGCCGAAACAAGGGTCTACTCTTAAAGGAAAGAATTTGCTCCAGAGGAGCAAATTCTTTTCTTTAAGAGTTGACCCCTATTGACATGGGAGACAAAAATACTTTTGCAGGAGTTGCCTCCCCTGAAGGTGCATCCATTCCTCTTAATTATTTTTCTTTTTATTTACTTATTGGCCACCGCCCATAGGGGCTTGAAGAAATATATGGGCTGCATGTTGCTTCCATGCAGAGCTGAATCCGGCCCGCACACTAGTACTGGTAAAACGCTTAGAGGATCTAAGTCTGTCCAGGAACCACGGTGCAAGACGGACCGTCCATGCTAATAAACCTTATTGGTTTCATTGGGCGACAGGGCTTGAGATGTCATTTCATCTCAGTGTTGGGTAAAAGTCCCACAAAATTGGAAGCCACCTCTCTAAAATGACCTATACAGTGTTGACGGGGACGTTAAACCTCAAATCAAACAAAACAAACAAATCATTTACTTATATGTTATTTATACTATTTTAAACTTGCTTACTCTGTTTAATACCGTAGATGGAACTGTGATGTTGTATAGGAGCAGCTGACCAGAGCAGACATATGGCTGGTCAGCACAGGTTAAATGTGCAGTTAAAAGGAGGTTACTGTTAGTGTTTTTTTTTTTTTGATATATTGATATCCTTGGCAAGGATTATTGTGGCTGCTAAAGAAAGGTGGCTGTTAAACAAAGGTGACGGTTAGTGGATGTTTTACTGTACCATCTTTTTCTAAACTGCAGATAAAAAATCATACTCACACAATCTCAACTGCTGTATTAGAGAGATCTGGAACGGATTCCAGCAACGTGTCTTGTACAATACTGAAATAATGTGAAAAAAAATATACATGTACACTGAAATTCTGCAATTAAGTCCACTTATATTTTGTACTATTTCTGGTTTAAAAAGCTTATATAGAAAGGTGCAATTATTCTTTCTTTGTGTTTTCTGAAAACAGTGCCTTCTGGTCAGGAACCCCCTTTGGGACTGTTCAAAAGTGGTCTTAAAGACCACTTTTGAAGAGTCCTAAAGGTGGTCTTAATAAAGGAATTCTACTGTATTTGAAAGCTTTACACATAAGAAGTGCAATAAAGAACATATGTGGATGCTAGGAAATTTGAGGAATTGATTTAATGGTTGATTTCAAAATGTTTTATATTGCCATGTTGAGGTATATTTTAAGGCGATCGCTATTACCTATTGATTGACATCTTTATGTGTTCTGGCCATTCTGCTAAAAAACCTGTTTTAAAATCCAAATAATACCATATATAACTGATAATTTACATACTTTATTATTTGATCCTATTTTTGTTGATTTATATCAATTTATAACTTGCAGAAGCTTTACATTTGCATGTTTTCAATTATTCCCTTAGATATATACTTTCAATATCTTATCTGGCTATCAATCGCGAATTTTTGCTATTGACAGCCAGCTGTCAATAGCCACTTTGATATTTTAACACAGAAGACCTATATAATAAATGGAAAAGAAGTGTGATTTATTCTGCAACAAGTCACCGACAGAAAGAGAATGCTTTTTTATGACTATGACATCATTTGAAGATTCAACCATGTCAAGTTAGATAGTGTAACATCATGTCATCACATTTCATTTGTTGTTGGCATTTTAAAATTTATGAGCAGGACAAATAACATTCTTGCTGATCTGAGCAGATAAACTGCTTCACTTGTTTTTATTTTAATAATGATGAGCATTTCAAATTTCATGTTCAAGTGAGATGAGCTTGCAAAATGTTTAATTTTGTTTGTTTGTTTGATTTGAGGTTTAACGTCCCCGTCAACACTGTAAAGGTAATTTTGGAGACGTTGCTTTCAATTTTGTGGGACTTTTACCCGACATTGAGATGAAATGACATCTCAAGCCCTGTCACCCAATGAAACCAATAGGGTTTATTAGCATGGACGGTCCGCCTCGCACCGCGGTTCCTGGACAGGCTAAGATCCTCTATGCGGTTTACCAGTACTAGTGTGTGGGCCGGATTCAGCTCTGCGTGGAAGTATCATGCAGCCCATATATTTCTTCAAGCCCCTATGGGCGGGGGCCAACAAAATGTTTAATAACCGGGGGGCAAGTTTTATATTAAATTTAGTCATGAGCAGGTTCAACTTACATTGTCTGAAGGTTCACTAGATTGCTTAAAGCTTCTTCAGCAAATGATTCAAAGTTGAGGCAGCTAAGAATTTTTCTGAAAATAAAACATTTTAAAATTGAAGATTTGTTATATATATATAATTCTGCCAAAAATATTATTAGTAATTTTGATTCTTTACAGCAAACACATGGCCAAATTCCCCATATGAATGAAATACTTACCTGTCAGAGTTGTTTGGCAAGTACAAATATTGCTTTCTGGCAGGGAATGTAATCATGTCCCTCTCCAAGAAACAATAAAAGGCCACAGGCCAAGTGACTCCCAATGTTTCAAAAGTCCGGTTGTGGTGAATATGTCTATAACATATATGACCTAAACAATGTTATGAGATTTTGTTATGGAAAAAATAACTTAAACTGTAAATAATGATTAGTTAAGGTGATTAAGGAGTTGCAGAGACAACAATTTCTGTTGGCAATATGACTAAAACTAGCAAAGGGCTAAAAATCTTGTAAAAAAAAAAATAGTTACGTGCACCTTGGTATAATATGATCCTCTTCAGGTCATGGGAACCATAACTGGAAGGTTTCATCCAAATTCATTTAAAACTTCAAGAAGTGTAGCAGAGCCAAGAGTTCATATAGAAAAGACATAACAAAGTGAAATAACTTTGGTAAAATCAGTACAGCATGACTGATGATGACCTTGATAAAATATGATCATCTTCAGGTCATGGAAAGAACAAGAGTTGTCAGAAATTCAATCACTTTTGGGGGCCTAAGTCGGATAAGAGCAAGTTATCAAAAGCGAATTTTTTCTTCTGTAGAAAAACAGAAAACTTTTGTCAAAAATTTCTACTAAAAATTTCTAAGTCTGTGACCCTCACCTCAGTGTCACTGAGGTGGGGGTGGGGCTGGTAGTGTGTAAAACCAATGTGTAACATCAGTCGAAGAAGTAACTAAATCCATCAAGTGGTTTTAGAGATATAGAGCAATAGAAAACTTTAACCCAAAACTTCAACATAAAATTTCTAAGACTGTGACCTTGACCTCAAGGTCACTGAGGGGGTGGGGCTGATACTGTTGGGAAACTTTAGACCAAACTGTAACACACATGAAGTAACGAAATCCATCAAGTGGTTTTAGAGATATAGTAAAACAGAAAACTGTATTCAAAAACTTCAACATAAAATTTCTAAGTCTGTGACCTTGACATCAAGGTCACTGAGTGAGGTGTGACTGGTACTATGTGAAACTTTAGACCAATACGTAACAACAGTCAAAAATGAAGTAAATATATCAAGTGGTTTTAGTGATATAGAGCAAAAGAAAACTTTAATTCTAAGTCCATGACCTTGACCTTAAGGCCATGGAGGGGGTGGAACTGGTTCTGTGCGAAGCTTTAGAGGAATAAGTAACATCAGTCCAACATGTAACTAAATCCATCAAGTGCTTTAAGAGATATACAGCAACAGAAAACTTTTAACCAAAAACTTCAACAAAAAATTCTAAGCCTGTTACCTTGATTTCAAGGCCACTGAGAGGGGTGGAGCTAGTGCTGGGCGAAACTCTAGACAGCAGTTGAAGAAGTAAATAAATCCATCTAGTGGTTTTAGAGATACAGAGCAACAGAAAACTTCAACAAAAAACTTCAACATAAAATTTATAAGTCTGTGACCTTGACCTCAAGGTCACTGAGGGGGTGAGGCTGGCACTGTGGGAAACCTTAGACCACTATGTAACATCAGTCGAAAAATGAACTAAATACATCAAGTGGTTTTAAAGATATGGAGCAATAGAAACTTTAATTCTAAGTCTGTGACCTTGGCCTCACGGTCACTGAGGTGGGTGGGGCTGGTAATGTATGAAACTTAAGACCACCATGTAACATTACTTCAAGAAGTAACTAAATCCATCCAGTGGTTTTAGAGATATAGAGCAATAGATAATTTTAACCAAAAACTTCAAATGAGTGACACGGATACACCAAATGAATGCCAACGCCAGTGTGACTGGTATCGTACAGGTGAGCTAAAAACTGGACAGTTTCATAACAATCCCTTGAAAACTGTGAGAGGAGTTGCAGAGACAAGATTGTGAATCTAAGGACCAATGGACTAGACATAGACATAGAAATTCTATTTTTCATCGATTATATCATAACAGATAACATAAGCCCTTATGGGCTTGTGCTTCGACAAACATTTGTAAATCAACACAGTAATATCACATGCAGACACATAAGTAAAAAACATAAAAACTAGAAAAAGTGTCCATAGTAACAGGGATGCCCCCGCCAAATGCCATTCATGAAACGGTTTACTATATGGAACTAAATCAAGGGCAGATAATTCAAAAACCAAAAATGCAAGAGTTGTCTCCCTTGTTCGTGACACATCGTCTCAGTGTGATGAATGCACCTGTGACGTTTCATGAATATATTACATATGGTTTAGGAGTTATGGCCCGGACACGGTTTACTATATGGAACTAAGACAAGGGCAGATAATTCAAAAACCAAAAATGCAAGAGTTGTCTTCCTTGTTCATGACCCATCGTCACAGTGTGATGAATGCACCTGTGAAGTTTCATGAATATATTCCATACGGTTTAGGAGATATGGCCTGGACACGGTTTACTATATGGAACTAAGTCAAGGGCAGATAATTCAAAAACCAAAAATGCAAGAGTTGTCTTCCTTGTTCATGACACATCATCTCAGTGTGATGAATGCACCTGTGAAGATTTATGAATATATTCCATACGGTTTAGGAGTTATGGCCCGGACACGGTTCACTATATGGAACCAAGTCAAGGGCAGATAATTCAAAAACCAAAAATGCAAGAGTTGTCTTCCTTGTTCATATCATATCGTCTCAGTGTGATGAATGCACCTGTGAAGTTTCATGAATATATTCCATACAGTTTAGGAGTTATGGTCCGGACAAGGTTTACTATATGGAACTCAGTCAAGGGCAGATAATTCAAAAAACAAAAATGCAAGAGTTGTCTTCCTTGTTCATGACACACGGTCTCAGTGTGATGAATGCACCTGTTAAGTTTCATGAATATATTCCATATGGTTTAGGAGTTATGGCCCGGACACGGTTTACTATATGGAACTAAGTCAAGGGCAGCTAATTCAAAAACCAAAAATGCAAGAGTTGTCTTCCTTGTTCATTACACATCGTCTCAGTGTGATGAATGCACCTGTGAAGTTTCATGAATATATTCCATACAGTTTAGGAGTTATGGCCCGGACACAATGTCGGGACGGACGGACGGACGAACGAACGAACGAACAAACAGACAAACGAACGGACGGACGGACAGGGGTAACACTTAATGTCCTTTCCACCATTCTTCGAATGGCGGGGGCATAAAAAAATAATTACATTATATATCACAGCATGCAGGTATTGTACATATATTACATTTAGACATGATCTATACTTACTGACAGAAGAACCCATTGCTATAGTCTCTTCAACTAACGTCAAGAGACAACAATAATAGTCGTGAGGCCACCTGTGAATATTTTAAAATTTAATCCAACTTCCTTATCAAGGACGAAACATACATTTATATACAGCTTATTATGTTATTTTTTAACATTGTAAATTAAATTTCATGCACAAATGCCCGAAGCACCTTTTTAGGCTATTTAGTACCCCCACCCACATATAAAAAGTTTTATAATGTTTACTTCTCCAATCAACTGCATCTTAATCATTGTTCATGAGAACAAACTAGAAAAAGTGTCCATAGGACACGGATGCCCCCGCCAAATGCCATTCATAAAAAATATTACAAATGTACTTCAAATCAATCATAAATTATATTAAAATCATAAATGTTGGCTTTAGAGCGATGCAAAGTTTTTCTAAAAATAGCCACAGTGACCTTGACCTTGAAAGTTGAAATAGCTCGAGATATTGTCATAAGGAACATTTGTGTGAAGTTATACTGAAATCGGTGAAGAAATGTAAGCGCTAGAGCAATGACAAAGTTTTTCTAAAAATAGCCACAGTGACCTTGACCTTGAAAGTCAAACTCGCCCAAGGTATTGTCATAAGGAACATTTGTGTGAAGTTATATTGAAATCAGTGAAGAAATGTAGTCGCTAGAGCGATGACAAAGTTTTTCTAAAAATAGCCATTGTGACCTTGACCTTGAAAGTCGAAATGGCTTGAGATATTGTCATAAGGAACATTTTTGTGAAGTTATATTGAAATCTGTGAAGAAATGTAAGCGCTAGAGTGATGACAAAGTTTTTCTAAAAATAGCCACAGGGACCTTGACCTTGAAAGTCGAAATCGTACGAGATATTGTCATAAGGAACATTTGTGTGAAGTTCTATTGAAATCGGTGAAGAAATATAGGCGCTAGAGTGATGACAAATTTTTTCTAAAAATAGATAAAGTGACCTTGACCTTGAAAGTCGAAATTGCACGAAATATTGTCATAAGGAACATTTGTGTGAAGTTATATTGAAATCAGTTAAGAAATGTAGGCGCTAGAGCGATGACAAAGTTTTTCTAAAAATAGCCACAGTGACCTTGACCTTGAGGTCATGACCTTGAAAGTCTAACAACTCGAGATTTTTTTATAAGAAACATTTGTGTGAAGTTATAATGAAATTTGTGAAGAAATGTAGGCGCTAGAGCGATGACAAAGTTTTTCTAAAAATAGCCACAGTGGCCTTGACTTTGAGGTCATGACCTTGAAAGTCTAACTCGCTCGAGATTTTTTTATAAGGAACATTTGTGGTAAGTTATAATGAAATTGGTGAAGAAATGTAGGCGCTAGAGCGATGACAAGTTTTTCTAAAAATAGCCACAGTGACCTTGACCTTGAGATCATGACCTTGAAAATCGAACTCGCTCGAGATTTTTTTTATAAGGAACATTTGTGTGAAATTATGCTATATCCCCCCTCACAACTATGTTGTGCGAGGGGATAAAAATATTACAAATATACTTCAAATCAATCATAAAATATATGCATCAAGGGCAGATAATCAAAAAACCAAAAATGCAAGAGTTGTCTTCCTTGTGAAGATTTATGAATATATTCCATACAGTTTAGGAGTTATGGCCCGGACACGGTTTACTATATGGAACTAAGTCAAGGGCAGATAATTCAAAAACCAAAAATGCAAGAGTTGTCTTCCTTGTGAAGATTTATGAATATATTCCATACAGTTTAGGAGTTATGGCCCGGACACGGTTTACTATATGGTACTAAGTCAAGGGCAGATAATTCAAAAACCAAAAATGCAAGAGTTGTCTTCCTTGTTCATGACACATCGTCTCAGTGTGATGAATGCACCTGTGAAGTTTCATGAATATATTCCATGATGAATGCACCTGTGAAGTTTCATGAATATATTCCATACGGTTTAGGAGTTATGGCCCGGACACGGTTTACTATTTGGTACTAAGTCAAGGGCAGATAATTCAAAAACCAAAAATGCAAGAGTTGTCTTCCTTAATCATGACACATTGTCTAAGTGTGATGAATGCACCTGTGAAGTTTCATGAATATATTCCAAACGGTTTAGGAGTTATGGCCCTGACACGACATACCATTTGACTATATATGGATGTAAGTCAAGGGCAGATAATTCAAAAACTAAACAAGCAGGAGTTGTCTTCCTTGTTCATGACACATCGTCTCAGTGTGATGAATGCACCTGTGAAGTTTCATGAATATATTCCATACGGTTTAGGAGTTATGGCCCGGACACGGTTTACTATATGGTACTAAGTCAAGGGCAGATAATTCAAAAACCCAAAAAGCAAGAGTTGTCTTCCTTGTTCATGACACATCGTCTCAGTGTGATGAATGCACCTGTGAAGTTTCATGAATATATTCCATACGGTTTAGGAGTTATGGCCCGGACACCGGACGAACGAACACACGGACGAACGGACGAACGGACAGGGGTAACACTTAATGCCCTTCCGGTATTCTCCGAATATGCGGGGGCATAATTATCAATGTATTAAGGAACGAATGAACAAGTCTAAGCAAACTATGGCATCAGGGGACAGTTTCGCATTTGAGGGTGGACGTTTTTCAAAATATTATAGTAGGAGGGTCAATACTGGCATGGTTGCTCATGGAAATTGTGATATGTGGATATTTTTTGCCAATGTGGGCTTATTTGCTGAGAAGCTGTACTTTTATGAAATGGAATACGAAACTAACACCCCGGCTGTCTGGATGCTGTGCAAGTTCAAAGTGCAGCAGCATATCTGAATTCACGAAGGTAGCTTTGCCACTAAAAAGTGGCTGTTTTTCAAAGAGGATTCCTGAAAAAGTTTACTGCTTATGGTATACTTTTCTGTCTATTTCTTTGCATGTGACTGAGTGTAAATGACATTTCAACAGGTGCCAAGTACGAAATAAACGTTGTTCACTGACTACAATAGGTTTATATCGTACTAACCTATACATAGCCGAGACCCATAAATCCCATTCAATAGAGGTAAGAAACCGAATGAGGCGTTACAAAATCGTACCTTAGAACTTAATTTGACCAGGTACCTGACTGGTAATTTCATATTTTTCAACTTTACCTTCCATTTGCAGCTCCTGTCTATAGACTGCTTGGCCATCTCTTGTGAAACTGCTACTTCCCTCACTCTTCTATATCCAGCAGTGTCATTAGAAACATCACACCTCTAAGGTGTTACATCTTTCGGCCCTCTGAGGCATTCTATTCCTCCCTTTTCTCACTGAGGGTGTCCTATGCTACACATCCTGTCCCTTCTTTCCATCTCTACCTCCTTCTCTATTTTGTTTGCACTCTACGGAGACTTCCTTGCTCTACATTAGTCTAGTATTGTACATTAGACTTAAGTGTGCCCTTTCCTTCAGTGACTGTCTTTTAAGAATCTACCCTTTCCTATTTTCCCTCTGATCACCCCTGTTTGTGGTTTGTAGGACACGGCATCGTAACGTCTCTAGGAAGGATATTGCGATAGGGGGTTGTCTACTTCTTAGCACTTTTAGCCAGCTGTAGCAACTATGGCGACCGGTGCAGATGAATGCACAAGTCCTGTCAGAATTTTCAAGGAGCCAAAACGAGCTCGTCTTTCGGCTGGGGAACCAGAATTCGTCCAACTGTCTGTGGACACAGTCCCAGATGACCAGTCAATCTCGCAGTCAACTTGCGACAGCACTGGAAGGGTTTTGCGTTCTTCATGTCCTAATTTAGATCTGTCTGTTTGCTTGATTTGCCAGAAGCTTCGCTTGAAGAATGAAAGAAAACTTCACGGGTTTCAAGAGAAATCAATGGCGGAATCAATGGAGGCTATGAACCGAATGCAAGATGACATTATGCGAATCCGTATAACGGGTCTTCAGCTCGCCACTTCTAAGGCTCAGTATTATTTGGGTTGTTACCATAAATACCTATACAACAGTAAAAAATGTACAACCTCAGGCACTGGTGACCAGCCAAAAGATCCGTTTTTTATCATTAGTTGATGAAATTCAAGCCGGTCTGTTCGTAGAAGGAAGAGCCTATGAGTTGAAATATTTGCTCGACAAATACAATGGCTTACTTCAGCATGATGACGCCCCTGCCTCCTACCGGACTGACCTGCTTCAGCGTAAACTGCTGAGCCACTTTGGAGACAGAATTAGTATACGGCCCCAGTATGGGGCGTTGATGATGGCAAGTTGTTCCCGCGTTTGACAACTAAAGCCTCAGCTCCAAAAGCTCTTGTTATGGCTACATGCAAGTGTGCAAAGTCACACTGTGCCGGCAAATGTTCATGCGCAAAGGCAGGTCTATCAGGTGTAGATTCTTGTGCATGCAGCCATGACATGAGTTGTCAGAATCCGCACAGTGCGATGCCGCCGTCACATGTTGTTCTGTCAGACTCAGAGTCAGACTCAGATTCAGAGTGATTAAATGTTGATAGACTTTTTATGCAGTCATTCCGAAAAGTGACAGTCCTCCAGGACTGGCCATTGATCTTTCGTTCGGCCTTTGCTTACCAGTTTTAGCAAGACTCTTTGTTGATCCCACAGATCTTCTGTAAAGTTTTGGAATGTTTACATTATTTTTGTAATTACATCTTTGTAAATAATTGTATATATATGCAGCAGCTAGAGATTCTTGAGCAAAACTCATCATAAAAAAAATTATCTGGAGTTTTGTTTCAGTTGACAACCCAAGTAACTATTTTTTTCCCTAAATTATATTCATTTGGGTAATTATTAGTTAGTTGTCATAGAATGTGTGTAGATTGTCTTATACATGTACATCCATTGATTAGTAATTATCATTTTGTATGAGCCTGTCATCCTGTATAAACAATTATTGATGGTCTATTTCATGTACAGCTGTATGTTCAGTGTTTCATATTTGTACATTTCATTTTTATATAATGACAAAAATAAAATACAAAATACAAAATAAAAAAAAATGTCTTATTACATTACAATATGCAATGGATGTTAGATAAAAAAATTGCAGCACCTATTAATAAATGTATGCACACGTATTTAAAATGTCTATAAGCATTATTTGAAGAATAAATTATAAATGTAATGTAAATCTGTATGTATTATACCTGTACAGTTTTATGTTCTGTTTTAAACCAAATATATGTGTAAAGTACAAAATTAGATTTGCATATGTTTCATAGAACTTCTTTAAGTTGTATTCAAATCAAATTGTAGATATATTTTTTCTAATACATGTGTAAATACTTAGTTTGGTTAATTTAGTAAATGGCTATAATGAATTCCGTTTGTAAATATTGTCTTCATTTATATATAGGCATGAATTGTTATACATACTTCTATGTTATGTAAACTATAATCAATTATTCCTTTCTGTCCTTGTTAAGTCCTTTGTCTTTGTTGTCCTTGTTGCCTCCCAAAACCCAACCCTACGTCCTCGTCGTGGGAGGTGGACCCAAATTTCATGTTCTTATCTTTATATATTGAACGAGATAATTATACTGAAATTGGCTAACAGGGCTCTGGTAAACCACTGCTTTAGCTCGGCAACAAAAACTGTCGGATCAATCCCGGACTTAATAATAGTCACACGGTACCTTACAATTGGGGCCGTGGTCTTGAATCCGACAGGTTTTCGAACTGGACTATATAACTATCGAATGTTAAGTTTCTTTTAATCTGTGCAATCATCAGAATATGCTAGATCTAATGTTGCAGCACACAATACTAGGTCTAAGACTATAGAAGGTTTTTCATATTAGTATATGGTAGAATATTATCTTCGTTAAGTATATTAATTTTATTGAACAAACATTATTGGTCGCCTTATTCAAGTTCAAACAGTATAATAGCACTCTGGCATAACTATTGTCAATGAAACCAAAACATACCAAAATCAGCTATATAGATTTCACGGAAAATGCTTATCATTTTGAAGCATAATTCCTTGGTGTCGAAATTGTCCCTAACACCGGTTTTATTTAGTATTTTATGCGTTCGTCAGCATCTTCGATGATCAGTAGCACTTATAAGAAAATATAAACATCATAATATATGCATTTATATGTGTAAAACGCCCGTGTTTGCAGGATTGCGCTACATTCACCGCAATGAAGCTTATGGTGTTCAAATGTAAATTAAACACATTTGGGCATTAAGTTCAATCAATTTTTTTAGCCCATTCAAAAGTTTACACATTTACCGTTAAAGTGATGTATGTTTTATCCTTGATAATCAAGTTGGATTAAACTCCTTAAGTAAGCGTCGTACAAAAACTGGCCTCACGACTATAATGAGAGTTTCTTCCAAATCCCTTGAGAAATGTGGGAAGACAAGATTGTGTCTACAGATGGACAGACTGACTGACAGATAGATGAACCCATTGCTATAGTCCCTTCGCTTAATGTCCAGGGACAACAATAACTGGAAAGTTTCATTAAAATCTCTTGAAAACTGTAGGAGGAGTTGCGGAGACAAGATTGTATCAATGGACGGATGGACGGGCAGTTGGAAGCATGGATGGATGATAGATACATTGCAAATAGGCAAAAACTGTGGCCTTGATTAAACTGTTCCTAGTCTGATCTTGGTCTGTACTATTTGCAACAATGATTGTCAGATCATGGGAAGAACCAGAGACAGATGATGGTTCCAACGTAAAGGCTTATGTTGGTTGGTACCTGATTCTCTGTCTCTGGTCGGGCCCATTGGAGTCTAACTGTTGGTTTTCTTTTGCTCGTGCATTTCTGTTGTTTCTTGCTGTCGAGTCCTCGGCGTTGATGATCTCTGTGGTTGTTTGATTTTTGTGTTCACGGAGATGTTGCACTGACGAGTTAGGAGGCCTTCATGCGGACTGAACAAATTATTTGTCTTAATCGCGACGGAAGTAAGGGCGAGGATTGTGGCCACATAAAATCAATTTAAGCCCCCCAGTGGAATTCGTTTCCGCTGACCGTTTCAAGGCGGTTCTTCTGTCGCGGTTTATTTTTGTTATAGTTTGTCTTTGGGTGTTTGTGTCGCTTACTTTATTTTATTTTGGATAGCCTTTTGGCCATTTTGTGGGAAAGTAACTGTCCTTTTTTGGCTTTCCGCTATTGATGTTTCCATTGGGGTCTGTTGTTTCTTTCCCTTTGGTGTCTATGATGAGAGCTGTGGGTTAATTGTATCGATTCCTGGTCATTGCTTCTACTTCTTTTTTTTATAAAGTAACCAGCAGACAACAAAGCAACTGTCATGATTGGCATTTTGAGGGTTAATATTTTGGTTATATAGTCTTCAAACACAGATCCTTGGTACCCATTAAAAGATGGCTCTGATGGGTCAGTCAAATAGTTTGAGCGGGTACCAGAGTTCAAAACTTATTTCAGCATGTTGTATATCCCACAAACTCATTTTTTTAAATCTGTCCTTTTAATAAGAAATCCTCAGAAGGTGGCGTCACACCTGCTGGGACAAAAGTCACAGAAGGCACAATCAGAATTTGGCTGTTAAATAAGTCTATTTCATTCATAGTAGTTAGTAGTTGACATAAATTGTGGCAATGTCATTGGAACGCAAAATGTAGGTCCAAATGTAATTGAGAAAATATGGAACATAAAATGTGTAAAAAGAACTGGCCAGCAAAATATAGGTCATGGTCACCAGGTCAAAGACACTGCTGAGTCAGAACGTTGAGGAGAAGCACTATAAAAAATATGGCAGTTGTAGGTTTAATATTTGAGGAGATATCAAATGTCAATGTAAAATGTGTCAGTCACTGAAGTGCATTAAATAGGTCAAGGTCACCAGGTCAAGGTACCTGACAAATCAGTATATCGAGGAGAAGGTTTGTTGGTTGAACCCCTTATAGCTGAGAAGATATGGAATGTCAACATAAAATGTGTAAAAGTCACTGGCGTGCAAAAAATAGGTCAAGGTCACCAGGTCAAGGTACCTGCTAAGTAGAAGTAAAACAAAGATCAGGAATTGATACAATTAACTTACTCCATCCATAAAAGACACCAAAGGGAAAGAAATACAAACATTAAGCGAAAAGTTTGTACATTGAGGAGAAGCACCATGTAAGGTATGGTGGTTGAAGTTGAGGAGATACCTAGTGTTGATGTAAAATGAGCCAAGGTCACTGGAACACAAAATATAAGTCAATGGGTCAAGGTACCTGCAGAGTCAGTACATGTAGGAAAAGCACTATGCAAGATCTGACGGTTGTAGACCTTTTATTTCAGGAGATCTGGAACATGGACGTAAATTGCTTCAAAGTCACTGGAGTGCAAAATAAAGGTCAAGGCCACCAGGTCAAGGTGCCTGCCTAGTCAGAAGGTCAGAGAAATGTTTCATGCAAGGTTTGATAGTTGTTTGGTCTTGTACTTGATTACAATACAAACTTTGATGAAGATGTCGAACTTCAAAATAAATTTCAACAGACTGACAAACAGGCAACGTAACGGTCAAACTTGAACATAAAGGTCAAAGTCATTGGAGCGCTTACAGGTCAAGGTCGTTGGGTCGAGGTGCCTGCCAAGTCAGGCCAGGGAGATGTTTCATGGAAGGTTTGATGAGTTGAATACAATACATCGAACACCAACATAAATGTTAAAGGTGCATTATTGAGCTATCAGTAAAAATGCTTCCCAAAATACAATACATATAGCCAGTATTTTTCTTTAAAACAATACAAACGAATGCATTTTATGCAAAAATGCGAACAATTATGATGACAGGTAAACGAGTTTGAGAGGGATTCCCTAACTAGGTTTCGAACACTAGTTAGATCTATTTTTAGTTTGTGACAAAAATAGAATCCCCATATATGACATTATGCGACATTCATTTTTGGCCTTGTTTGCTTAGGCCATGCCTGAATCGGAAAAAAATATGACGCTGAATACCATGCCATAAGTAACGACACTCAGAGACGATACTGTCGCCATGTATGTGTAAAGTGACAGATTTATTTTTAGAACAGAAATTCCGAACACATGTTCAGAGCGAAGGGTAAACACAAATGAAAACGACCATTTTCACAAAGTTCTGAAGCTTATTTGGCTCCGAAAGTGTACACATGACAAAGGAGTATGAATTGAAGATAAAAACCAGAAAAAAAAAATTTGAGACCCGGTAGCTCAATAATGCACCTTTAACAGACGGATGGACAAACTGACGGAAAAGCGGAAGCCTATGTCGCACCCTGCTACAAGAAATAGTTATGCCGGGCATCTCCAAAAGGTTTACATTTTGCTTTATAATGTGGTTAGGCATTTTTCTTGTCTGTATATGAAGTAGCCTTTCCTCAGAACTTGTTTACCATTCTAGTTCTGATCAGGACCAGCAGACATCATTTCTAAAGTAAGTTTTTCTTAGAGAAAATTAAGGCTTGTCATTACATGTCCGCTGGGTAAATTATGAAAGCTCTGTTTTCTTATTTTTCATAGTAAACTGGGCTTGACATTACAAATTCCTGGGCTCATTTGAACTAACTCATGCAGACTTCATTTTCAAAGAATGGTTTTCTTATTTTTCAAAGAAAACTGGGCTTGACAGTACATGTTGATAATGACTATATCGAGATGGTATTTTCAAAAATGTTTTTATCCCAACGTTTTTCGAAGAAAAGTGGGGATATTGTTATCGCCTCCATCTGTCTGTCCGTCCGTCTGTCGATCCATCCGTCTGTCCGGCTATCTCCTCCTATACCATTCATTGGAATTCAACCAAATTTGGTGTGTGAGTTACTTACATGAATGGCTTCTGAAAGAGCACATCATTTTTGGACAAGCCCCCAGGGGTCCCTGGAAGAGGTCAAAACGTGGCGATTTGCGATGGCGCGTCACTGACTGCGCAATCTAGCTTATTTTTAGAAAAAACTGGGCTTGACATTACTTGTCTACCAAGACTTGATCCAGCAGATGGTATTTTCAACGTACTGTTTATATTATTAGTTTCCATGGGCTAGACATTACATATTCCTGGGCTCATTAGAACTAGATCTTGCAGACTGCATTTTCAAAGAAATGTTTTCTTATTTTTCAGAGAAATGTGAGCTTGACATTACATGTCTATAATGACTATAATTAGATGATATTTTCAAAGTAGTTTCTTTATTTTTCAGCAAAAATGGGCTTGAGATTACTTGTCTATCATGACATGAACCAGCAGATGGTATTTTCAAAGTACTGTTTTTATTACTATTTTTCAGGGAAAAGTGGCAGGACAAGCTAGCAGATGATGTTATCAAAGTCATATTTTCTTATTTTTTTCAGAGACAAAAGGCTTGACAATTCTATGTATGCTAGGCTTATCATGACAAGATCTAGCAGATGGTATTTTGAAAGTACTGTTTTCTTATTTTTCAAGGAAAACTGAGCTTGGCATTACATGTCAGCTGGACTAAGCATGACTAGATCTGGCATTTTGAACAGACAATTCACATGAAATGTCATTCCCCTTTTTCTCCTTTTTTGTTGAAAAAAACTAAGTTTGACATCATGTGAGTTGTCTGCATCAAGCTTTTCTATTAACCCAATTTGGTGACAGAAACCCCAAAACGGGTACCCTGGCAAACAGTGCAGGCCCAGATCAGACGCCGTGTTATGCGGCGTCTGATCAGGGCCTCCACTGTTTGCTAAAAGTTCAGTCATTTTCTGCATAAATTTATATAAAAACACAACCTGACACCCCTAAATTTTGAAACGGTCTCCTGCTATATCTAAGGAGGAAGATTCCATTTGGTACATAAAGGTTTAAAAAAAGAAAACAATTAATGTGTTGCTTGCACTTGAAATTTCGATACCGTCTGAAGTGTTCATATATTAACTTACATGCTGGTGACTGATTCATTGAAGATTCCCACATCTATTGTTGTGAATGTCTGCCCTATCAGCTCTCTGAAAGAATACATGGATATAATACAGAGGAATATTATGATATAACAGCATTAACCCAAAAGACGCCTATCACAACCATTGTCGTCTGCTTTGTCGTCTGCCTGTTACTTTAAAAATCATTGTAACAGTTTCAAACAGTGTGGACCCACATCAGACTGCTCCTGTAGGAGCAGTCTGATCTGGGTCCACACTGTTTGCCTGATTGCAAAAATATTTTTAAAAAGTTTGCAAGAAGATTCAGCAGATGACGTACCGGTAAGCAGACGACATTTTCAGATGTAGATTTTCTTGGCGTTTTAAGGGTTAATTGTTCTCAAAATATTTACATTTTAAAGAACTTGACGCTGTTAAGAATCCCAATATAGTCATATGCAACAATGCTCCTATTGCTGAATTCAGAGATAATCTAAGAAAATAAACTTTTACTTGTTCACAGCAGACAGAACGGTAGTATTCCCATTTACTACAAGAAGCACAGTAGCTCGACAACTTCACCACAGGCAATGTAATTACTCAAAGAAATAAATGTTGTGGTCATCTGTTAGACCAGCCTCACCCAATGTTGTAGACTTTTGTTTCAACCACCTCGATGAGACGATTCAAATAAATATTTACATTATTTGTTACTTAGAGTATTGAATATTATATTCTTGATTTTCTCCATTTATCCATCTTGAGGATTCCTTCCATTAAGGGGAACGGGAACACCTGGCACATTTTTCCGCCATTTTTCAAAGGGAGACAACTTTTTTGAACTTTCTATAGGCTCAGTCATCCTGAAAATGGGGTCTACTCTTAAAGAAGAACTTGCTCCTTATGAACAAATTCTTTCCTTTAAGAGTTGGCCACTATTGACATGGGAGACAAAAATACTTTTGCCGGAGTTGCCTTCCTTAATGGTGTTCCCGTTCCCCTTAATATTGCCATTATAATGAGTTTTGCCATTACATCGAATGTCAGTATATAGAGATATGATTATACCATAAAAATCCTAAAAGTTCGGACACCTTGAGGACTTGTTGTAATTCTCCTAAAATTTTAACAAATTTATTTCTCAATCCAGCAAAGAGTCCAAAAAATGCAGAGGGAATGGCAAACAGTGTAGACCTGATCAGACTGCTCCTCCAGGAGCAGTCTGATCTGGGTCTGGACTGTTTGGCAAACAGTGTAGCCCCTCATCAGACTGCTTCTTGAGCAGTCTGATCTGGGTTTGCACCGTTTGCTTAAGCCCACCTGTCCCAATACTTATGGTCATTAAGGTATGTATTATGAGTGTTTTGCCTTTCTATTTAGTTTGGCTTCAGCCCTGAAAAGACTTACACGACTGGTCCATCACAACTGCTGATGTCAGCACCATTACAGATGCACCCGGTGCAGGTCTCTGTGGTGTACTCTGTACTATCTAGCAAATAATTGTCCTTCAATATATCAGGCTGGTCAGACCATAAGCCATTCTGACGGTCAACTGAAATGACAGAAAAATAACAATACTATAACAATGAGAACAGATATCGTATTTACTATAACTATTTGGACACCTTAACTCCTTATCATACTAAATACCACCCGATTTTATGTTTATGGGTGACAGGGCTAGAGATGTGACTTCATCTCAAAGTCGAGTAAAAGTCCCACAAAACTGGAAGCAATGTCTCCAAAATGACCTATAGAGTGTTGACGGGGGCATTAAACCTAAAATGAAACAAAGTTATGTCTAACTAGCAATGTGTCCAAAGGATAAGGACGCCTCCATCTGACAGCTCAAGTAAGACAACTTTAACCCAAAATTGCTAACACCATCTCGGACACGGTCGCGAATGCTAACAGGGGCAGACAGACAGGAGTTACACAATATGCACTATCCACCATTTTTTGTAAGAGGGGCAATATAAATATCTGGACGAGTAGCAAATGGTGTAGACCCTAATGAGATACTGTCATCTGCTTTGTCTTATCTAGGTCTACAGTTTTCTCAGGTCTGTCTGTCTGAATACATAAGGTATTTACAGTACACTGAGAATACAGTAGAACTTCGATGGCTGGAACACTGATGGCTCGTTTACCATGGCTGAGTCGAACCCATTCTTCAGTCCCTATGGAAGTTCTCTACATAAGAAATAAGGAGAGTAAAATTTAGGATATTTTCGTCTTTTATCTTGCAAATGTATGCTGTGTGTACTCATTAGAATCGCCTTGATGAGGCGATTCTAATGAGTACACACAGCATACATTTTTCAGTATAGAAAACCGAAAAGATGTCCTAAAGTATGTCGTTATGCTTCCTGACCGTAGCCCTCAGTGGCTCGAACTACCCCTGTCTCGAACAGATTTTCATGGTCCCAATGGTGTTCGAGCCATTGAATGTCGACTGTATGTATAAATCACAATCTCTTAGTAACACTTTAGTACATATCACAAATGAAACACGTTTTTTCTTTGGTGAGAAGAGCATCATGTGCAAGTTGGTATTCTGCGGTAGATGCACAGCGGGCACTATCACATTTGAACTGGACTGTCCAAGTGAGTGTTTGAGTTTTACGTCTCACTAACAGCTAAGGTCATACTGAGACAGGACCTCAGTTTAAAGACTAATCCGAAAGTCTGGAGAACCCCGGGATCGATCCTGTGACCCCTGATTTACAAGGCGAGTAGCATAAACACTACACCACGGAGGCTTCTAGGACCGGTCCAAGTCCAGTCTTTTAGTACCCGCCATGGAGATAACCTGATTTTTCTTATGGACAATCACATTTAATTTACTGGTTTTTATTTCTGGTTGTCCCTCCATTGAATTGCAGGAAACCAGCCTGTCAAAAACACATCCTTTATCTTTCAATTGTCGTATGTTTGTAGTGTAGTTGTTAGCAATAGAAACCGAAGCTTTGAGAACTATCAACTTTTATGGAGTGCCCTTGGGCTAGGGCCTGGACGGCCAAGTTGATATGGCCCGTGCCTGCGGCTCGGGCCATATCAACACAGCGGTCCAGGCCTGGCCCTCGGGCAGTCCATAAACCTTGATTGTGCCCTCAGCTTAGGTGACTATTGCTTAAATAGTTTGGGTCCAAAGTAGAAATTGAGATAGTTTAACATTTCATGTCAATCAAAAAGGTCATTTTTCTATAAAATTTATACCTTTTTGACTACACAGAAAAATTAACATTCATTGTCATTTTTCTATATCATCTATGCTGGCCCCCGCCCATAGGGGCTTGAAGAAATATATGGGCTGCATGATGCTTCAACGCAGAGCTGAATCCAGCCCGCACACTAGTACTGGTAAACCGCTTAGAGGATCTAAGCCTGTCCAGGAACAGCGGTGCGAGGCGGACCGTCCATGCTAATAAACCCTATTGGTTTCATTGGGCGACAGGGCTTGAGATGTCATTTCATCTCAATGTCGGGTAAAAGTCCCACAAAATTGGAAGAAACGTCTCCAAAATGACCTTTACAGTGTTGACGTGGACGTTAAACCTCAAATCAAACAAACAAAACAAAATATCATCTATGCATTTTTGACAAATTTTGGTATCCATCTTTAAAACTGTATTATATCCAAGACTGTGCTATAACAAGCAGTGTTATTAAGAGGATATGGTTAACAATGAAAAACCAAAGATAAACTAGAGCTGTCAGTGAAACTGACTAGGGCCCCGGCAGCGCTATCAGAGGAGTAGGAAAATTTGTGGACGGACAGACGGACAGACAGACAGTGTGATTACTATAGGGCACCCAAACTTTCAGTGCGGGGCCCTAATTATTTCTTTATTTTAAATAATGAAAACACGCATATATAATCCTGACCCCCTTGAACCCCACTTTTATATAGTAAAACTGGTGTTTACAGGGTAAACCTTATTTTTCTTGTTCTGCTCTAAAATATAGATTGTGGGTTCTCGTTAGAAGCAGTGTAATAGGCCGGTTCTTCCCCCCAGTCAGTTTATCCCCCCCCCCCCCTCCTATTTTTTAAGAACCATTGTAAACGAGCTATTAATGCCTCACAATTTGTTCAAAATGAGAAAAGAAACCATTCTGAATAAGTTTTGAGCTTTAATAGCATGAGTGGCAAAATTTGCTAGATGTCCTACAATACATGGAGATCTGATGAAATATACATCCCTGTTCCAGTATCTGTGATTAATTTTCTTAGCTTTCTAATACTAAATTAGAATTAACTTTAAGGATGCAATAAACAACAAATCTTTGGTACTCAATTCTAATTAGAAACTGGAATATGTGGGTGGGGAAGAACTGGGCATGCCCAGTTCTTCCCCAGCCCACCCCCCACCCACCCACCCCCAGCTATTTCCTTTTAGTAGTTCATACCGCTGTATGTGTTTATTATTTGAATTCAAATATTAAATTCATACTATAATACATTGTAGATTTGTTCAGGAAAGCAAATATATAGCAGTCTTGGTGTGGGGAGGCCCAGTTCTTCCCCAGCCCCGGCCAAGTTCTTCCCCATCCCCGTCCACCCACCCCCAGCTATTTCCTTTTTGTAGTTCATACTGCTGTATATGTTTATTTTTTAATTCAAATATTAAATTCATAGTGTAAGACATTGTAGATTTGTTCAAGAAAGCAAATATATAGCAGCCTTGGGGTGGGGAAGAACTGCGCCAGCCCAGTTCTTCCCCCATTCCCCACCCACCCCCAGCTATTTCCTTTTTGTAGTTCATACCGCTGTATATGTTTATTATTTGAATTCAAATATTAAATTCACAGCATAAGACATTGTGGATTTGTTCAGGAAAGCAAATATATAGCAGCCTTGGGGTGGGTAAGAACTGGGCTGGCCCATTTCTTCCCCACCCCAGATAAAGCATTTTCTGTTAAAACATGTATTTTTGTTAATAGTTTTAAATTCAATTGTTAATTTCTTACCATTTGAAACAATAATTTGGATATAAAATATTAAGCAAGTCATAGACATAACAGGGAGCATTATCAGTCTGGGGGTGGGGAAGAACTAGCCCAGCCCATTTCTTCCCCACCCCTGATGAGTGTTTTAAAGTTAAGTCTGTTATGATGTAGATGTCTGCAGTGGGGAAGAACTTGGCAAGCCCATTTCTTCCCCATCCCTGGTGATTGGTACATGTATATAGTTACATTATAACGTTAAATGTGTCTGGGGTGGGGAAGAACTCCCATTTCTTCCCCACCCCTGATGAGTGTTACACAGTTAAATCAATTATGACGTTGAATGTGAGTGGGGTGGGGAAGAACTGGGCCGGCCCATTCCTTCTCCACCCCTGATGAGTGTTATATAGTTAAGTCAATTATGACGTCAAATGTGTATGGGGTGAGGAAGAACTGGGCCGGCCCGTTTCTTCCCCATCCCTGGTGATTGTTATACAATTAAGTCAGTCAAGACATTGACTGTGTGTGAGGTGGGGAAGAACTGGGCTGACCCATTTCTTCCCCACCCCTGATGGGTGTTATATACTTAAGTCAGTTATGATGTTGAAGGTGTCTGGGGTGAACTGGGCCAGCCCAGTTTTTCCCCAACCCCACTCTTCAAATTCTATTTAGATTTGAGCACCAAACATTTGTGGCTTATTACATTTGATTAGTTTATACCAATTTATGTCTTAAGAAGCAAAGAAAATTTATCACAAGAATTACTAGTAAACATAAACATCTGGTTTGGGGAATAATTTGATTTTGTGGAACTTTTACTAGACATGGAGATGAAATGACATCTCAAGCTCTGCTGCCCAAAGAAACCGCTAGGGTTTAAGGGAGAGTCGTCTTGCACCAGTTTGCCTGGGCTGGTCTAGACCTTCTAAACAGTTTACCAGGACACAAATGGCCGGTCAGTTTCAGCTCTGCATGGAAGCACCATGCTGCCCTATCTTTTTCTCCAAGACCTGATGGGGTAGGGGGTGGGGTGGCTGGGGTGCACTTAACATCGCAACATGTTCAGTATTAAATACTGTAATGATCCTAAGTATTGGGACAGACAAGCCTAATCAAACAGTGCAGACCCTGAGCAGTCTGATCACAGTCTACACTGTTTGCCATTCTGTCAGTACCTTTTGGATTCCCTGCTAGATTGTGAAACAAATTTGTTAAAATTTTTGAAGAATTAGAGCAAGTCCTCAAGGTGTCAGAATTTTTAGAATTTTTATAGTAGTCAAATATTCTTTCTATTTTCATTCCTGTCTTCTTGATTAGAGGTTTTACATCCCCGCCAACACTGTAAAGGTCATTTTGGAGACATTGCTTCCAATTTTGTGGGACTTTTACCCGACACTGAGATGAAATGACATCTCAAGCCCTGTCACCCAATTAAACCAATAGGGTTTATAAGCATGGACGGTCTGACTCGCACTGCTTTGCCTGGGCAGGCTTAGATCCTCTAAGCTGTTTACCAGTACTCGTGTGCAGGTCGGATTTAGCTCTGCGTGGAAGCATCGTGCAGCCCATACAGTTCTTCAAGCCCCGATGGGCGGGGGCCAACTTCTTTTGTGGAACATCAGTGAACTTACTATCTGTATAGGCTATCCCTTGAGCACCATATCTGTCATTGTAATACTCATGCCCATAGAATGTTGACTGGACTTCGACCACACCAAGGAACAGAAGCAGTAACCGTTTCATCTCCATACTTCAGAATAAGATCATGAAAGGCAGACCTGAAATCCTGAAATAAGTAGCATGCATTATTATCTCTTTAATTATCCCGCTGCATAAATTAATTAAGCCACTCCCATCGCTGATTATCAACCAATCAGACCGCGACATAAATTAATTAAGCCACTCCCACTGCTGATTATCAACCAATCAGATTACTTGATATAATATATTTGCTCAATTCACAAACTGTAAGACAAACAGTGTAGATTCTGATCAGATGGCTTCTCCATCTGATCTGGATCTATACTGTTTTCAAAGGTTTTTGCTTGTTTGATTTGATGTTTAACACCCCCGTCAGCATTGTATAGGTCATTCTGGAGACGCTGCTTCCTATTTTGTGGGACTTTTACCTGACATTGAGATGAAATGACTTCTCAAGCCCTACCACCCAATGCAACCAATAGGGTTTATAAGCAAGGATGGTCCGACTTGCACCACTTTGCCTGGGCAGGCTTAGATCCTCTAAGCGGTTTACCAGTACTCATTTGAGGTCAGTTTCAGCTCTGGGTGGAAGCATCATCCAGCCCATCTATTTCTTCAAGCCCCGATAGGCGGGGGCCAATTAATTAATTAAGCCACTCCTATTGCTGATTATCAACCAATCAGATTACTTCATATATTTGCTCAATTCACAAACTATCAGAAGCCATCTGATCTGGATCTACACTGTTTTCAAACGTAGTGGTTGTCATGAACAGCGGGATAAAGGTTAAAGCATTATTCATGGAATTTGAAACAAAAATTCATCTTAAATTTGTTGCAGTTTAACAGCTCAGAAAACACTATTTCGGTTCTATCGAGCCAGTGTGTTTACCTTACCACACTCGAGCAGGCTTATAAATAAGAAGTTAACCAGTTTCACCTGAAACAGACAACTACCCTTCTTGAATCAGCAGAAGGGAGAGAATGACCACAAAAAAAAGTTTTTATGATCAATCTTCACAAATAAATTTTGCATTGCAAAAAGTACTCATAAATTTTCCAGCAAAAATATGGTTGAATAAGCTGATGTACTTGACATAACAATTAACATTTTCACCACTAACAAGTTCATTATGCTAGCAGGGCTTTGATCTGGGTTCAAATCTTTCTAGAAGTAGATCGATTTTCATGAGTTCACGTATGGGATAAGACTGAATGGACAGACTCGTGTAGAGCTTGTGTCCTTCCACATCCTAACTCAGCCGGCCTCGGTAGCTCAGTCGGATGCGCGTCTGACTTGTGATCAGGAGGACGTGGGTTCAATACCTGCCGGGGTCGGCAACATTCTTTTGTGGAGATTAATCATGAAATCTTTTCTACGGTCATTCTCTCCCTTCCACTGATTCAAGAAGGGCAGTTGTCAGTTTCTGGCGAAAGAATGTGCACTGTACTGGTTAACTGCTTAGGTTGAAGCCTGCCCAGGAAAAGTGATCAGGCAGCCCTGAAATAAGTAGCAAGCATTGTTATCTCTTTAACCCTTATCCCGCTGCATAAATTAATTAAGCCACTCCCATCTCTGATTATCAACCAAAACATGGAACTGACCGGCTCAAAGTGACCTGAAATAGTGTTGACTGGGCTGTTAATCTCCAAAACAAACAAACAAATATCCTAACTCAGGACAATATTTACCAATACTAGTGCTATAACCCTACATAACATAACATAATTATGCAAAGCTCTGTATTTTTAAGGCTTCATAGTTGCTGTGTTGTTGTTGTTATTATTATTTTTTTTTTTTGTAGAAATCTGTTTAATCCAGCACACATGAACAGTCCATCATAACTTCCACAAAAACTGCAAGAAAACTCGAGATCAAACCTTAATTAAGTACTGGAATAAATAGAGGATCTTACATGTATTATAAAATTTATTAAACGAGTTGAGGGAATGGGTTAAAATGTGAGGCTTAGCCGAGCATTTTATCCCTTTTCCGCAACAAGTTTAATAAATTCAATAATACATGAGCACGAATGGAAGATTCTATTTATCATATGACATTTAAAATGCATTTTATTCACGATTGTTTACAAAAATGTCAATATTCCGCAGTTAGTAAACGCAACTTCGTTAAGGACGTCATACATGTAACGTTACGGGACATATCTAGCTAATTTGCATATTTAATCCACTAGTGGATTATCGAAAATAATACATGGCGTTATTACACTCTCAGACGCGATGTCATATGATAAATAATGTTTACCCTTCAAGCACATATCTGTTTGGAAGATGGCATTTCAAAAGTTTTTTATTCTTATTTTTCAGCAAAAATAAGGCTTCACATTACATGTGAATTTTCTCCTTGGCAAATAAGGCGAGCTATTACATGTGAAATGTCTGCTTGGCAGACGTTTCACATGTAATATCAAGCCTTACTTTTGTTGGAAAAAAAAACACAAAAAAACTTATTTTTGCTGAAAAAATGAAACATAGATTAGAATGTGCTCGAAAATTTTCTGCAGCACATGAAGAGTTAGAATATAACTACAACACAAATTTTTAAGATTTAACTTTTTTTAAGATTTAACTTATTTTCTTTTTAAATTTAACTAATAATATTACAATTAAACCAGACATATTAGGTATTTGTTCAAAGTATAAATTAACAATTAAGGAAAGACAATAGTATATCTGATCTGGCTTTAGATACAAAATCAAATGACAGAGAGCCCAGGTATCAAATTTCATAAAATAACAACTTCGATGTGAGAATTCGGGCTTGATGCATCTGATAAAATACACCAGCTTTATAATGAGCCAGGTCAATAGAAATCATGCTTTTGGAATTTGTCCAACCATTAAAATCAAAGTACTGACAGAACTGATTGATTAGTCATCACTGCATGTAGATTGAAATAATGGTCCTGAACTTGAATAAAGACTAGTCCTGAACTTGGACACAGACTAGTCCTGAACTTAGGCCTAGTCTAGTCCTGAACTTGGACATATACTAGTACTGAAATTGGACACATACTAGTCCTAAACTGGGACACAGACTAGTTCTTACCTTCAACTTAGTCTAGTCCTGAACTTGGACTTAGACAGTCCCAAACCTGGACATAGACTAGTCCTGAACTTGGCTTTAGACTGTTTCTTTACCACTTTAACCCATTTTGTACTGAATGGAATCTTCTTCCTCCTACATAGCAGGAGTCCATTTGTTGTATTATCTTAAAATTTATTTGAGAAATGACTGTTTTGGCACTGTTAACAGTGGAGACCCTGATCAGATGCCATATCTGATCTGAGCCTGCATTGTTTGCCAGTGTGTGTTTGAATTATACATCCCACCAACAACTTCGCCTTAGACTAGTCGTGAACTTGGACAAAGACTAGTCCTGAACATGGGAAAAGGCTAGTCCAGAACTTGGACATATACTAGTCCTGAACTTGGACACAGACTAGTTTTGACCTTCGACTTAGACTAGTCCTGAACTTGAACAAAGAGTAGTCCCAAACCTGGACACAGACTAGTCCTGAACTTGGACATAGACTAGTCCTGAACTTGGATTTAGACTTTTCTTAACCACCTTAACCCATTTTGTACTGAATAGAATCTGTATCCTCCTATATAGCAGGAGTCCATTTCAATCAAATTGTAGGGGTATCAGGTTGTGTTATCTTAAAATTTATTTGAGAAATGACTAAATTCTTTGGCACTGTTAACAGTGGAGACCCTGATCAGATGCCACATCTGATCTGGGCCTGGATTGTTTGCCAGTGTGTGTTTGAGTTATACATCCCACCAACAACTTCAAATTAGACTAGTCCTAAACTTGGAAATAGATTAGTCCTGAACATGGACACAGACTAGTCCTGAACTTGGACATAGACTAGTCGTGATCTTGGACAAAGACTAGTCCTGAACAAGGGCAAAGTCTAGTTCTGAACTTGGACATATACTAGTCCTGAACTTGGACATATATTAGTCCTGAACTTGGACATAAACTAGTCCTGAACTTGGAAATAGATTAGTCCTGAACATGGACACAGACTAGTCCTGAACTTGGACATAGACTAGTCAAGAACATGGGCAAAGGCTAGTTCTGAACTTGGACATAGACTAGTCCTAAACATGGGCAAAGGCTAGTTCTGAACTTGGACATAGACTAGTCCTGAACATGGGCAAAAACTAGTCCTGAACTTGGACATAGACTAGTCCTGAACATGGAAACAGAGTAGTCCTGAACATGGACATAGACCAGTCCTGAACTTGGACAGACTAGTCCTGAACTTGGACAGACTTGTCCTGAACATGGACATGGACTAGTCCTGAACTTGGACATAAGACTAGTCCTGAACACTGTGGTTCTTGCCTATAACACACCTCAACCTTGTGTAAAACTGTGCCAAATACCATCAATATATCTAAAAGGGTATTGGAGTTATGACCATCACATGGTTATATTGTCAGGGGATATAACTGAACAAGAATTCAGCAGAAGGCGGCGTCGCACCTGCTGGGGGCAAAAGTCATAGAAGCCACAATCAGAATGTTGTTATTAATTAAGTAAATTTCATAGCAGTTATAGTTGATGTAAAATGTGTCAAAGTCACTGGCCCAAAATATAGGACATGGTCACCAGGTCAAGGTACGTGCCAAATCAGAACAATGAGGAGAAGTACTATGCAAATTTTGGTGGCTGTTGGCCATTTATTTTAGGACATATTGAACATTGACGTAAAAGTCGCTGGAGTGCATAATATAGGTTAAGGTCACCAGGTCAAGCTACCCACAGAGTAAGTAAATGTAGGAGAAGCACTATGAAAGGTTTGGTGGTGGTAGGCCTTATAGTTAAGAAGATATGGAATGTCGACCTAAAATGTGTTAAAGTCAATGGAGTGCAAAAAATAGGTCAAGGTCACCAAGTCAAGGTACCTGCATAGTCAGTACATCTAGGAGAACCACTATGCAAGATTTCGTGGTTGCAGGCCTTTTATTTGAGAAGATCTGGAACATGGACGCAAATTGTGTCAAAGTAAATGGAGCGTAAAATATAGGTCAAGGTCACCAGGTCAAGGTACCTGCAGAATCAGTACATCCAGGAGCAGCATTATGCAGGCTTTGTTGGTTGTAGGCCTTTTACTTGCAGAGATCTGGAACTTCGACATAAAAATTTGTCAAAGTCGCTGGAGCCTAAAATATAGGTCAAGGTCACCGGGTCAAGGTACCTGTAGAGTCAGTACATCTAGGAGAAGCACTATGCAAGATAAGATGGTTGTGGGCCTTTTATTTGAGGAGATCTGGAACTTCGACGTAAAATGTGTCAAAGTCAGTGGAGCGTAAAATATAGGTCAAGGTCACCATGTCAAGGTACCTGCAGAGTCAATACATCTAGGAGAAACATTATTCAAGATTTTATTGGAGTAGGCCTTTTACTTGAGAAAATCTGGAACATTGACGTAATTTGTGTCAAACTCACTGAAGCGTAAAATATAGGTCAAGGTCACCGGGTCAAGGTGCTTGCCTAGCCAGGAGCTCAGGGTGATGTTTCATGAAAGGTTTGATGGTTGTTTAGTCTTATAGTTGATTACAATACAAACTTCGACGAAAATGTCGAACTTCGACGTGATGGTAAAAGTCACTGGAGCGCAAAATATAGGTCAAATTCACCAGGTCAAGGTGCTTACAAAGTGAGAAGGTCTATGAGATGTTTCATGTAAGGTCTGATGGTAGCTGAGGTTTGTAAAATAAAAACTTTGACGTAAATGTCGAACTTTGATGTAAATGTCGAACTTCGACATAATGGTCAAAGTCACTTGAGCACAAAATATAGGTCAAAGTCACCAGGTCAAGGTGCTTACAAAGTGAGAAGGTCTATGAGATGTTTCATGTAAGGTTTGATGGTAGCTGAGGTTTGTAAATAAAAACTTTGACGTAAATGTCGAACTTCGACGTAAATGTCGAACTTCGACGTAATGGTCAAAGTCACACGAGCGCAAAATATAGGTCAAAATCCCCAGGTCAAGGTGCTTACAAAGTGAGAAGGTCTATGAGATGTTTCATGTAAGGTCTGATGGTAGCTGAGGTTTGTAAAATAAAATCTTTGACGTAAATGTCGAACTTTGACATAAATGTCGAACTTCGACGTAATGGTCAAAGTCACTGGAGCGCAAAATATAGGTCAAAATCACCAGGTCAAGGTGCTTACAAAGTGAGAAGGTCTATGAGATGTTTCATGTAAGGTTTGATGGTAGCTGAGGTTTGTAAAATAAAAACTTTGAAGTAAATGTCGAACTTCGACGTAAATACTAACAGACGGACGGACGCACGCATGGACAGAAAATCGGACGCCTATGTCGCATCCTGCTACAAGCACCCAGAGCTGTTGTTCTTGTGCATGACATGCCTGCTTAACCTCATGTAAAATTGTACTTAGTATGCCTCAAAGGGTATTGGAAATATGGCAATCACAAGGCGTTATATTGAAAGGGAAAATAACTACCATGGCACCCCAGTTATAGACAGGCCTTCACAACCTTGTGTACACTTGTGCCACCACTATATCTCAAAGGGTATTGGAATGATGGACATCACAAGATTATATTTTCAGGGGAAATAACTCATAAACCAGGGCACCCAGAGTTGTGGTTCTTGTGCAAGACATGCTTAACCTCATGTAAAAGTGTACTATCATCAATATGCCTCAAAGGGTACTGGAGATATGGCAATCACAAGGTGGTTTTACTGTTATATTGGATGGGGAGATAACTCAAATACCATGGCACCCAGAGTTGTGGTGCTTGTGCATGACACGCCTTCTGAACCTTGTGTACAATATTGTGTCAAGTACCATCAATATATCTCAAAGGGATTGAAGTTATGGCCATCACAAGGTTATAGTGTCAGGGGAGATAACTTAAAAAACCAAGGCTCCCAGTGTCATGGTTCTTATGCACAACAAAGTGAAGGCAATGATCAGGAATCGATACAGTCAACCCACAGCTTGCATCAGAGACACCAAAGGGAAAGAAACACAAACATGAAATAACTAGACCCTCATGGAACACAAATAGCAGAAAACCGAAAGGACACACACACTCAAAGACAAACCATAACAAAAATAAACCGCGACAGAAGAACCGCATTGGAACGGTCAGTGAAACTAATTCCACTGGGGGGCTTAAATCGATTTTACACAATTTGTTCAGTCCACACGGATGTCTCCTAACCCTGCTTAACCTCATGTACAATTGAACTGAGTACCATCAATATGTCTCAAGGGTATTGGAGATATGGCAATCAGAAAGTAGTCATCCTATTATTTTGAAAGGGTAAACAACTCAAATGCCATGGCACCCAGTTGTGGTTCTTGTGCATGACACAATCTTAACCTTGTGTACAATTGTGCCAAGTACCATCAATATTTCTCAAAAAAGGGTATTAGAGTTATGGCCACGGTTTTGTCTACGGACGGATAGATGGCAGGCTGATCGCTACATCCTCTTAACCTATTCAGTTGGGGGGGGGGGGGGGGGGGGGGGGGTATAATTTATATCCTTGAACCTAAAATTTTAGCAAATTTGTATTACGATCCAGCAAGGAGACCAAGAAGTGCCAACAGAATTGCAAATGGTGTAGACCCTGATCAGACTGATGTCTGATATGGGTCTGCACAGTTTTCTTAGGCCTGTCTGTCCCAGTAATCAGGATAATTACCTACAGAAGTCTGATCATGGTCCACACTGTTTGCCTGTATGCCAGCCATATTTTTAAAAGTTTAACCCTTGTCCTGCTAATCCCGGATATGCCTTATCTTTGAAACAATGTAGATCCAGATCAGATGGCTTCTGACGAAGCCATCTGATCAGGATCTACATTGTTTGCCATTCAGATTATGAATTTGTTGCAATAATTTGCATCAAGTAATCTGATTGGTTGATAATCGGCAGTGGGTGTCGCTTATGTGAATATTCAGCAGGACAAGGGTTAAAAGATGCAGCAGACGTCATAAACAGGTGACATTTTCAGATGGAGTTTTTCTTGGCATCTTTTGGGTTAGTCTTACCTTAGTATCCTTATTTGCCACTTCACTGCATCTTTCTACCATAACGATCCCCAAAGAAGGCATCTGGGATATGGATGGCTCCTCCACAATGTGGTATCATCCTGTCGGTCTGGTTCCCTGCCATCTGTTTCTATGGCTATTCCTCTGCACCCGAGTATTTATGCTACGTTTCACCATTCCAGCTTTTCCTTTGTAACAGGAGCAGCATTTTCATCACGTTAGCAAGTCCGTGAAATAAAGATCCCCCTAAACCCAATTTTATATAGAGAAAACTGGGGTTTACAGGGGTATTCATTATTTTTCTTATTTCTGCTCCAAGACATAGGTTGTGGGTATTCGTTAGATCTGTCTCAATGAGGCGGTTCTAAAGAGCACCCACATCCTATGTTTTGAGCATTTATAAGAAAAATATGAAGGGTTTTCATCAGAAAAGTAGCCATTTTGGCGATGTGAAAAATGCACTATGTCGTATGGGCGAGTTACCGTAATGTTCATACACCTACACCACAAGCTCTTTACAACACTGGTAACATAGTTTTTGATATAACACAGTTTAAAGACTGATCCACAAAATGCATTGACTGTCTAACAAAATGATTTTCTATATGGGCCCCGTCAAGCGATTTTGGTACTTATCGCCTATGCGAGCAGCGAAGGTTCAGGCGAGCCTGCGCATTCGCGCAGTCTCGCCAGAACCTTCGCTACTCGCTCATACAAGCAGTGAATCAAGAGAAACCTTCAGACAGAAAGCCATATCCCTGGCCCCTCTGAATGGCTGGGCATGCGCAGTTAAAGTTTGTCATGAGGGAATGCTCGTAGACACAAATTCGCTTTGCGGGGCTGGGGCTCATATAATCTATACATTTTGATAGTATATAGAAAAATGACCACAAACAGACATCTGTCAATTTAATCTATACAATTTTTTGGATGTAACACGGTTATTTAGGTCACATGTGAGACGCTAAGTTCTGCAAGGGAAGGTCAGGTGGTTTTTCTCAGGGTACTCCAGTTTTCGCCAACCTTGGATTAATGATGAGCTCAAAATAAGTGAAATAATCTTGAAAGGTACAGTTTAACAAGAGGGCCAAATGGCCCTATATCGCTCACCAGTCCTGTGTACCAGAAAATCATTAATGTTTTAAGAATGCCCATATGGGCTTGAAGAAATAGACTGGGCTACATGGTGCTTCTATGCAGAGCTGGAACTGACCACACATGAGTGCTGGTGAACAGGTTCTAAGCCTGCCCAGGAAAAGTGGTGCCAGTTGGACCATTCATTCATAATGACCCCATTGGTTTCACTGGGTGGAAAGGGCTTTTAAAGGTATAATTTCATCTCGATGTCGGGCAAAAGTCCCACAAAACTAGAAGCAACGTCTCCAAAATGACCAACACTGTGCTGACAGGGATGTTAAACCTCAATCAATAAACAAGGGCAGGTAACTCCAAAGTTGATTGTCTCATGCAGCCGAAATTCGAACTCTATGCAGACTGTATGTCCCTACTGGTTATCTGCAAGTTTGATGAAGATCAGATCAGAACTGGCGGAGAAAAAGTGAAGACGTCGTTTTCCCCATTATAAGTCTCTGGAACCTTTTTGATTCCATGGCAACCACAGTTCTGATCAAAACGGGTCCAAAACCTAATGCAGTCAATCCCCCAACCCAGTGATGCTGCACATAAAATTTGATTGGGATTGGCCAGCTAGTCACTTAGATATTCAAGTTCAAAGGTGTGGACGAGGGACGGAGGTTTTATGCTTGTTCTTGTTTACTGAAAGTTTCAAAAAGATCAGATTAGAAATGGCTGAGAAAAGGTGGAGACACTATTTTCCACTAGTATTTATGCTCAAGGGCAGGTAATTTGAAAGCCTTTTGTCTCATGTGGCCAAAATTCGAACTAACTAAAGACTGTAAGCTCCTTCTGGTTATCTGGAAGTTTGATTAAGGTCAGGTTAGAAATTGCCAAGCAAAGTTGGAGACATCGTTTTCCCATTGTAAGCCTATGGGAAAATTTTTCACCCTCAAAGGGATGTAACTGGAAATCTGGTGGTCAGATTCAAGCCAAAATCAAACTCAGTAGAGATTTTATGCTTATCGAAAGCAAAGTAACAAAAGATCAGATCAAAAGTAACAAAAAGTAAAAAAAAAGATCAGATCGAAAGAGTTGCGGAAAGATGGATACACCATTTTTCGCTAATATTTATGCTCAATGGCAGGTAACTCAGAAGTCATTTGACCTGCGTGGACCAAATTCAAACTCAACATAGACTGTATGCCCCTCCTGGTTATCTGCAAGTTTGATTAAGATCTGATTTGAAATGGTTGAGAAAAGCTGGAGATGTCATTTTCCCATTGTAAGTCTATGGGAAAATCTTTCACACTCAAAATGTAACTGGAAAACCACTGGTCAGATTCAAGTCAACTTCGAACTCGCTCGAGATTTTATGCTTGTCCTCTTTACCAAAAGTTACAAAATGATCCAATCAAAAACGGCTGAGAAAAGCTGGAGACACCGTTTTTCACTTACATTTATGCTCAAGGGCAGGTAACTCAGAAGCTGTTTGTCCCGTGCAGCCCAAATTTGAACTCAAGGTAGACTGTAAGCCCCTCCTGGTTATCTGCAAGTTTGATGAAGATCGGATCAGAAATGGCGGAGAAAAAGTGGAGACGTTGTTTTCCCCATTATAAGTCTATGGAAAAATTTTTTCATGCTCAAGGGGATGTAACCAAACCAAAAAATGCTCTTCAGATTCAAGCCAAATTCGAACTCGTCCAAGATTTTATGCTTGTTCTCGTTTATAAAAAGTTACAAAAAGATCAGATCATAAATGGCTGAGAAAAGCTGGAGACACCATTTTTCACTTATATTTTTGCTCAAGGGCAGGTAACTCCAAAGCTGTTTGTCACATCCATCCCAATTATGAACTCTATGTAGACTGTAAGCCCCTCCTGGTTATCTGCAAGTTTGATGAAGATCAGATCAGAAATGGCCGAGAAAAAGTGGAGACGTCGTTTTCCCCATTATAACTCTCTGGAACCTTTTTGTTTCCATGGCAACCACAGTTCTGATCAAAACTGGCCAAAACCTAATGCAGTCAATCCACCAACCCAGTGATACTGCACATAAAATTTGATTGGGATTGGCCAGCTAGTCACTTAGACATTCAAGTTCAAAGGTGTGGACGACGGATGGACGACAGACGGATGAAGGCTGCCTACCTATACTATAAGCTCACCTTTTGAGCCTTCGGCTCAGGTGAGCTAAAAAGATCAGATCATAAACGGCTGAGAAAAGCTGGAGACATCATTTTTCACTAATATTTATGCTCAAGGGCAGGTAACTCCAAAGCTGTTAGTTCTGTGCAGCCCAAATTCGAACTCGTCGTAGACTGTAAGCCCCTCCTGGTTATCTGCAAGTTTGAAGAAGATCAGATCAGAAATGGCGGAGAAAAAGTGGAGACATCGTTTTCCCCATTATAAGTCTATGGGAAAATTTTTCACGCTCAAGGGAATGTAACTGGAAAACCACTGGTCAGATTCAAACCAAATTCGAACTCGTCCGAGATTTTATGCTTGTCCTCGTTTATGAAAAATTACAAAAGGATCAGATCATAAATGGCTGAGAAAAGCTGGAGACACCATTTTTCACTTATATTTATACTCAAGGGCAGGTAACTCCAAACCTGTTTGTCCCGTGCAGCCCAAATTCGAACTCGACATAGACTGTAAGCCCCTCCTGGTTATCTGCAAGTTTGATGAAGATCGGATCAGAAATGGCTGAGAAAAAGTGGAGACGTCGTTTTCCCCATTATAAGTCTATGGAACCTTTTCGTTTCCATGGCAACCAGAATTCCAATCGTTTCAGCCCAAAAATCTTATGGAGCCTTTCCCCCTGCCTGATGATGCTTCTCATGAAATGTGATCAAGATTGGCCCTGGGGTATTAGAGATATACTAAGTCTTATTTGAAATTGTTTACGGACGCACGCACGCACAGACGGACGCATGCATGACGGACAAAATGTGATCACAAAGCTCACCTAGTCACTACTTGACAGGAGAGCTAAAAATGGATCCCAAAAATGAATAGACTATAGAAAAATGACGAAAATTTTTGTATATAGTATACACATTTTTGAAAGACTAACACATATTATGTAAAATAACCATTTTTTTATAGTCTATTTATTTATTTGTTTGTTTTGTTTTATTTGATTTGCGGTTTAACGACCCAGTCAACACTGTATAGGTCATTTTGGAGACGTTGCTTCCAATTTTGTGGGACTTTTACCTGACATTAATATGAAATGACATCTCAAGCCCTGTCACTCAATGAAACCAATAGGGTTTATAAGCATGGACAGTCTGACTCGCACCGCTTTGCCTGGGCAAGCTTAGCTCCTCTAAGCGGTTTACCAGTACTTGTGTGGGGTCGATTTCGGCTCTGCATGGAAGCATCATGCAACCCATCTATTTCTTCAAGCCCCCATGGGCAGGCGCCATCTTTATAGTCTATACATATTTATTTGAATGTAACACATTTATTTAACTAACACATTTACTTCACTTCTCCTACCCTGCCTCAGACTTTCTTGTTCGTTTGTTTGGCATTTAACAGCCCAGTCAACACAATTTTGGCAATGTATAGCTGGTCAATTTACTTAATCATATTTTTCTTATCCCCAACAGAGTCCAACTGTTGGTTTTCTTTTGCTCCAGCATTTCAGTTATTTCATGCTGTCGAGTCCACATCATTGTTTCAGCTCTGTATTTGTATGATTCTTATGTTCTTGGAGACGTTGCACTGATGATTTAGAAATGCTTCATGCGGACTGAACAGATTACATTACGATAACTCGCCCGTACGACATAGTGCATTTTTCACATCTCCAAAATGGCTACTTTTCTGATGAAAATCTTTCATACTTTTCTTATAAATGCTCAAAACATAGGATGTGGGTACTCGTTAGAACCGCCTCATTGAGGTGGTTCTAACGAGTACCCACAACCTATGTCTTGGAGCAGAAATAAGAAAAATAATGAATACCCCCGTAAACCCCAGTTTTCTCTATATAAAGTGGGGTTTAGGGGGTCTTCATTTCACGGACTTGATCACGTGATATTTGTCTAAACCACGACACAACAAAGAGCAAGGATTGTGGCCTTATAAAATTGATTTAAGCCCCCAGAAAAAAAACTTTACTTTAGGAGGCCTTCATGGGGACTGAACAAGTTATTTGTCTTAATCGCGACGGAAGTAAGGGCGAGGATTGTGGCCACGTAAAATCGATTTAAGCCCCCCAGTCGAATTCGTTTCCGCTGACCGTTCCAAGGCGGTTCTTCTATCGTGGTTTATTTTTGTTATGGTTTGTCTTTGGGTGTTTGTGTCGCTTATATTATTTTATTTTGGATAGCCTATTGGCCATTTTGTGGGAAAAGTAACTGTCTTTCTGGCTTTCTGCTGATGATGTTTCCATTAGTGTCTGTTGATTCATGTTTGTGTTTCTTTCCCTTTGGTGTTTCTGATGGGAGCTGTGGGTAAATTGTATTGATTCCTGATCATTGCCTCCACTTCTACTTTACTGACCATTCCAATGCGGTTCTTCTGTTGTAGTTTACTATTGTTACAGTACAATGTATTGCAAATATCTTTTATTTTGGATAACTGTTAGGCCTCTTTGTGGGAAAGTAACTGTCTTTTTGGTTTTCCGCTTGTGACATTTTCATTAAGGTGATTTATGCTTCTTTCCCATTGCCATGATTGGTGTCTTGGATGGGGGTGTGTGTTTAACCTTATCTTGCAGTTCACAACCCCTATCTTTGCTGTTCACAACCCCTATCTTTGGAAACAGTGTAGATCCAGATCAGATGGCTTCTGAAGAAGCCATCTGATCAGGATCTACACTGTTTGGCATTCAGTTTATGAATTTGTAGCACTAAATTACATCAAGTAATTTGATTGGTTGATAGACAGAAATGGGTGTGGCTTAAATGAATATTCAGCAAGATAAGGGTTAATTGTATCACTTCCTGATCATTGCCTCGACTTCTTTTTTTATACATAAGCAGTGTGCACAATCTTTTGCCAGAAACTGACAACTGTCCCATTTTGAATCAGCAGAAGGTGGAAAATAACCACAGAAAAGATTTCATGTTCAATGACTGCAATAGTGTTGCCACACTGGAGGGGATTAAACCGAACACTTTCTAATCACCAATCAGATGCAAAATTAACCCAGGGCATGTTGTTCAAAACTAACAGCATCGTTAGTTAATGTATCTTTAAAACTTTCATCATTTGTTTGTTTGATTTGAGGTTTAACGTCCCCGTCAACACTGAAAAGGTCATTTTGGAGATGTTGCTTCCAATTTTGTGCGACTTTTACCCGACATTGAGATGGAATGACATCCCAAGCCCTGTCGCCCAATGAAACCAATAGGGTTTATTAGCATGGACGGTCCGTCTCGCACCGCTTTGCCTGGGCAGCCTTAGATCCTCTAAGCGGTTTACCAGTACTCGTGTGCGGGCCGGATTCAGCTCTGCGTGGAAGCATCATGCAGCCCATGTATTTCTTCAAGCCCCTATGGGCGGGGGCCATTAAACTTTCATCATTAAATATCGCATTGCAAATATACTATTATTTTGCAGAAAAAATGTGAGTAGCTTTTGTGTATACAAAAGCTACCCACATATTATCATCAGAATACCAAAATTTTAGACATTGTACTTGCTAGACACCACGAAAACATGCCTATTAAATTTTGACCCCCTTGAACCCCAATTTTATATAGTAAAACTGGGGTTTCCGAAGGTATACCTTATTTTTCTTATTTCTGCTCAAAATACAGATTGTGGGCACTCATTAGAACCGCCTCATCTACCTTATTTTTGCTCTAAAATATAGATTGTGGGTACTCGTTAGAGCCGCCTCGATGAGGCGGTTCTAACGAGTGCCCACAATCTATATTTTGAGCAGAAATAAGAAAAATATCACAATTTTTCATCATAAAATTTTCATTTTTTCGGTGATAAAGGTGGCAATGTATTTGTATAGGTGTGTTTACGTAATGACAGTTAAGAATATGACCACTGATGAGCTCGTTAAGCTAACGAGGCTTTAAACAACTGGGCTCAGAAAAGTGCTCATGCTTTTTGTACCAACTGAGAACTGCCTTTCCTGGACAATTAGAATAGAGAGAATGACTATTAAGGGGAATGTGAACATCTTCAGGGGAGGCAACTCCTGCAAAAGTATTTTTGTCTCCCATGTCAATAGGGATCAACTCTTAAAGGAAAGAATTTGCTCCTGAGGAGCAAATTCTTTTCTTAAAGAGCAGACCCGTTTTTCAGTGGGACAGGTCTTATAGGAAAGCAAACAGGAAGTCCTGAAAGTTGTATCCTTTTGAGAAAAGGCTGAAAAACCATCCAGGTGTTCCCATTCCCCTTAAATGAACAGCTTTTACAGCTATGCATGGCCCACGACCAAAGAAAACCAGGTACAGAATTGACCAACAACTTGATGTTTCTTCAAAACCAATAAAAGAGCACTTAACAAAACTGACCTTATCACCAACAATGATGGGCTATGCGATACAAGATCAATCTACATGAAACAAGGACCTCAGACCCATGACTAAAAACCAAAACTTCTGGATCATCAGACAGGACCTAAGATTGTTTACCATAATTCTGCTGAATTGTTTACCATAATTACCACACCCATTTTAGACTATCAAACAATCATATGCATGTAACCTGTAATACATTCCTATAAATTCACCAACTGAAACACAGAGAATAACCAGATCAAAATGGTCATTGTTTACCGGCAAGAATGGGATCTTCAGGTGGACAGTGCCTTTTAGAATATACCAATACTGATAAGGACAAAAAAATGCTGACTACTGGCTACAAATATTGCAGATCATTGGCTACCAATACTTCAGACCATTGGCTGCCAATATGGCTGACCATTGTCTGCCAATGTTGTTGACCATTGGCTACCAATATTGGTGACCAAAAGCTATCAATATTGCTGATTGTTGGCTTCAAATACTGCTAGCCATTGGCTACCAATACTGCTGAACACTGACAACAAACATTGCTGACCATTGGTTACAAATATTGCTGGCAACTGGCTACCAATATTGCTGACCACTTGCAATCAATATTGCTGACAAATGACCATGAATATTGCTGACCACTGGCTACTAATATTGATGATCAGTGTCTTCAAATATTGCAGACCATTGTCTACCAATATTGGACAATTGGCTACCAACAATCCTGATTATTGGCCCCAAATACTGCTGACCATTGGCTACCAATATTGCTGACCATTGGCTACCAATTTTGCTGATCATTTGCATTTTTTTGAATAAAGCTTTCTCTTAAAACCATTTTATCCTTGCTATCTCCCCTTTTGAATATAGCTGGACCTTTTCCAGAAATACATCTAGACAAGAAATTCTGCTGAAGGATATGTAGCGCCTGTAGGACAATGACTTGAACAATAGGGTCGATGCTAAGGTTGATGCTGATGTTGACGGCTAGATGACAAATGAACAAATGGGCAGATAACTGTATCCCAATATCACACCATGCCAGAAACGGTTGCAACTACAAATGCTTTAACTTTTTACCCTGCGGCATCAGATCTCGACAACTGAGCTGCACCTGCAATGTTTCCCAGTTTCATCTTTTTGGGTTTCCCATACAAAAATCAGCTAGCGGAAATAATCTGCTCCCAAATCTTTCCTTTAAGGGGAATGGGAACACCTGGCAGATTTTTCCACCATTTTTTTCAAAGGGAGACAACTTTCGGAACTTTCTGTTTGCTTTTCTAGAAGCCCTGTCCCACTGAAAAAGGGTCTACTCTTAAAGGAAAGAATTTGCTCTTCAGGAGCAAATTCTTTCCTTTAAAAGTTGACCCCTATTGACATTGGAAACGAAAGTATTTGCACAAGTTGCCTCCCCTATAGACGAAGGGGAGCAATTACTTCCAGGTCAGAATTGTCTCCCTTGAAGATCCTTCTATTTGGTTAACCTTTACCACTCTCTGGTCTAATTCAGCGAATGACAATTTGTTGATATGTTTCGTTTTTGTTTTTTCAAGAAAACACGACTTGAAATCTCATGCAAATTGTCTCCTTAGAAGACAATTTGCATGAGGTGTCAAATTCTGCTTTTTTAAGAATAAGAAAAAGAGCATCTTACAAGAGTGGTCACTGCATATGAAATGAGTGAAACAAGCCTTTGGCAAGTTTCACAAATTTCATATGCAATGACCACAAGTGTAAGATTATGTTTATCACATTACGAGTTTAAATCAGATTTTATGGCTGAAGAAGTTCAAGATGTTACGTACCAGTAACCATGTGTTATTACATGTGTGGTCATATGATTGTTAACCCGTGACCATTATCAACTAAATAAGAGCAGCGTTATATGATAAAAAATTTTCAAAATGTTGTCTGCTGAAAAATACCCAGCATGCACAGCGTTAAAACGATCAAATTGCAATATCACAAAATATGTGAAAATATGAACTAAATAATACTATTTCTATATTTATTTTTATGCTTTTTACAAAGTTGCACCTAATAAACTGTATCAAGGAAATTGTATCTTTGGTTGCCAAGTGAAAACTCAAATCAGACTGCATATGTACAGTCTGTTCCGAGTCTTTACTTGGCATTGTGTGGAAAGCTTTTTTTTTTTTTTTGCTTGAAGCGGCCCAAATGAACTCATTCAATCAATTCACAATTAACACTTTTTGTACCAGAAACCCAAAAATGGGTAATTGGCAAACAGTGCAGTACCAGATCAGATGCCGCAGAATGCAGTGTCTGATCAGGGCCTACACCGTTTGCAAAAAGTTAAGACATTTTCCAAACAAATTTTGAAGAAAACACAACCTGATACCCCTAAATTTTGAAATGGACTCCTGCTCTATATAAGGAGGAAGATTCCATTTGGTACAAAAAGGGTTAAGAAAAAACTTTTATTTTCATCATGATTAACATGTTTTGTTAGAGGGTTGATTGTGAATTATTAATTTAGGCGCACAAAACTGGAAAGTTTTATTTTCATATCTGCCGAAAAACAACAAATATAATGGAACATTTATGTTTGGCCTGTGATGGGTGTACCAAGTCCGTATCCTGTCCATATTCCCTTTTATGTGGGGCCTGCATGCAGAGGCAGGACGCAGCTGTGAGATTTTCTTACAAGTTCATGAGCTCCACAGATTCTACCATTTTGTCTGCATTAAAGGTGATGAATACCCCCTCCATATCCCTCAACAGAAGAGTAACTTGTTTGACATATGCATTAGACAGGCCACATTCTAAATACAGTCGAACTTCGATGGCTGGAACCCCTTTGGGGCCATGGAAATTTGTTCGAGACAGGGGTACTGTCAGGAGGCATAACGAGATACTTTTAGACATCTTTTCGGTGTTCTATCATGAAAATGCATGCTGAGTGTACTCATTAGAACCGCCACATCGAGGCGATTCTAATGAGTACACACAGCATACATTTGCAAGATAAAAGACTAAAATCTCCTTAATTATCCCCCACTATCTCTTATGTAGAGGATTTCGCTAGGGGCTCAAGAATGGGTTCGACACATCCATGGTAAACGAGCCATTGGTGTTCGAGCCATCGAAGTTCTACTGTACACTAGGAACTGCAACATTCACCAAATAACATATGACCAAAATAATAATGTTGTTCAAGGGGACATAATTCTGCAACAAGGGGCTGGATCAAAACCCTGTTTCCTTTATGCACATGTTCAATGCATGATTAATAAATTGTCAGTTTTTTTATCGCAAATTGCATTTTACGGCTCCGCTGATGCATCACTAAGGCTGACACGATTAATACTTTAATCGATTAATCGTATAATCGATTAATCAATCAATAAATTCCACAAAAATGATTATCATTTCTGATTTGCTTTCAACTGATTACTTGATAGGTACAATTTACTACCCAAAAGTTATGCCTAAAATAGCTGGATGAGTGGCAAACAGTGCAGACCCTGATGAGACGCCGCATTATGCGGCGTCTCATCTGGGTCTACACTGTTTGCTCAGGCCTGTCTGTTCAAATATACATATGGTCAAGTGCAACATATGGTAAGAGTCATGCTCAGACAGAAAGCCAGACAGGTAAAATTGACAAAAAGCTCACAGATTACTAATCGATTATCGATCGCAATGACAGGACTGATAATCGATTATCATTTCAGCTCCGATTAGCCAGCCCTACGCATCACCATAAAACAAAATTTCCAACCGTAGTAAAACCTCCCATTTACCTCCCCAAATTACAATTTTGAATACAGTTATCCCCACATTCAAATTTCATGCTCAACTGAATTAATGTTGAATCAAACTTAAAGGTGCATTATTGAGCTACTGGGTCCCAAATTTTTTTTTCTGGTTTTTATCTTCAATTCATACTCCTTTGTCATGTGTACACTTTTGGAGCCAAATACAGCTTCAGAACTTTGTGAAAATGGTTGTTTTCATTCATGTTTACCCTTCGCTCTGAACATGAGTTCGGAATTTCTGTTCTAAAAATAAATCTGTCATTTTACACATACATGGCGACAGTATCGTCTCTGAGTGTCGTTACTTATGGCATGGTATTCAGTTTCATATTTTTTTTCCAATTCAGGCATGGCCTAAGCAAACAAGGCAAAAACTGAATGTCGCATAACGTCATATATGGGGATTCTATTTTTGTCACGAACTAAAAATAGATCTAACTAGTGTTCAAAACCTAGTTAGGGAATCCCTCTCAAACTTGTTTACCTGTCATCATAATTGTTTGCATTTTTGCATAAAATGCATTCATTTGTATTGTTTTAAGAAAAATACCGGCTATATGTATTTTATTTTTGTAAGCATTTTTTTCAGATAGCTCAATAATGCACCTTTAATGGCTAAAACATCCTTGGCACTATCCTAATGAGCATACACAACATATTTTCATGAGAACATAGAGGATCTTACATGAGTGTTCATGTATTATTGAATTTATTAAACGAGTTGAGGAAAAAGGATAAAATGCGAGGCTATGCCGAGCATTTTATCCCTTTTCCTCAACGAGTTTAATAAATTGTTTACATAGAGGATCTTACATGAGTGTTCATGTATTACTGAATTTATTAAATGAGTTGAGGAAAAGGGATAAAATACTCGGCAAAGCCTCGCATTTTATCCCTTTTCCTCAACAAGTTTAATAAATTTAATAATACATGAGCACGAAAGCAAGATTCTATTTATCATATGACATTTAAAAACGCATTTTATTCATGATTGTTTTACAAAAATGTCAATATTCTGCCATTAGTAAATGCGACGTCATTAAGGACGGCAAACATCTAAAGTTATGGGGTGTATTTACATATTTAATCTAGTGGATTATCCAATTTATTACATGGTGGTATTACACTCTCAGACGCTAAGTCATCTGATAACTCAGTTTAAGCCACTGAGGTTTAAGCAGAATGCAAGATCAAAATAGAGATATCTTTTTTCAATCTATGAAATAAAGGTATAGCTGGTGACACGAGACTGTCCTTTATGCAAAGAATAAATTAGTCAGCGTTATCGCCTAAAAGGTTGGTTTTATAAACTTCTCGTGAATTTTCGGTATTTCGTGATTGACAACCCATTTACCGACCTTTATGTATTGAATAACATCTACCTTTTCGGAAGACGGCAAAGATAAATATATGCATTCAGTGGGTAACAGAGATCACCAGTTTCATGTCAAATTGTTTAAACTATATGTCTTGGTAACACACAAATCATCTTGAAGAGGTGATTCTTAAGAGCACAGAAAGCATGTATTTCCACTGTCAAATCAGAAAAAAATCTCTCCAAATGTAAATTAATTGGAGCTTAGGAAACTGCCTAGGGGCTCAAGATCAAGTTCAAAGCATACATGGTTAATGAGCAGTAAGTGTTGGGTCATTGTAGTTGATCTGTGTTTTCCTTTTAATCAAATACAGTAAAATTCCTAAATTAAGACCACCTTTGGGAGTTCAAAAGACACTGGGTGTAGAAAACACAAAGAAAGAATAGCTGAAATCTTCTTAATAAGCTTTGAAAGGCACCGTTCTGCCCAAAGTTTAGGTGGTCTTAACTCGACTGGTCTAGAAAACATGTACACTTCATACTTCCAGTTCTGTGGTGTATTCCTTGCTTCCAAAGGATAACACTTTTATAGAACGTATTTAATAGTGGAATTTTACTGTAGATATTCCTGTTCTTAAATAGAAAAACACACAGGAAATTAACTTACATGCCAGCATGCAATCATGTTTTTAAATACCGAAAAGTGAGAAATTCCAAATAGCTGAACTCGGAAATTGCAGCATTCAGCCGTTCTCAGTTTTTATCCACTATGTTCTATTACAAATGATTCCATCACGTTACTAAGTCTGCGAAATAAAGAGCCCTGTAAACCCCACTTTGAATAAAAAATTCAAATTCAAAATTTGAAAAAAAAAATAAAAATGTGTGGTTAACAACTGTATACATTATTATTCTTATTCTGGCTCAGAAACACAGACTATGGGTATTCATTAGAACTGCCTCAATGAGGCAATTCTAATGAGCACCCACAATCTTTGTGAAATGAAGATCTCTGTAAACCCCAATTCAAATAAAAAATTCATAATTTGAAAAAGGTGTGATTAAAAAGTGTATACATAATTTTCTTATTCTGGCTCAGAAACAGACTGGGGGTATTCATTAGATCCACTCAATGAGGCAGTATTAATGAGCCCCCACAATCTTTGTTTGAAACTGAAATAAGAGAAGTATGTCAATTTTTCACAAGGAAAATATCATATTTACAATTACATGCATGAAAGAAAGCATCAACCACATGGATGTGTTATCCTGGTGATTTTTCTGACCGAAAGAACAGTCAGGAATCATGATATTGGAAGGTGCAGGCACTGACCAACAACAATCTGCAATTTCCTTTTTTCCTAATCATTAGCTGAGACATGTGCTTTCACACCTTCTTTGGCAAGTTTTCTTGCCAGATATCTAGCTCTTGCATCTTTAACATCAGCTGCTGTGGTATGTCTGGCATACTTAGACTTCGGTTTGTCTTCAACTTTATCATCAACACTTGAGACACTTGGACCTTTATCGAAGAAGTCATCTGGTATGTTTTTATCCATAGTTATACCGTTAGCATTTTCATGGATTTTATTACTAGATTTTGCATTCTCTTGAGAATCTCTTTCTTTAGAATCTCGCTTTGAATTGTCTGAAACTCTACCAGACTTTTCATCAGAATCACTGCTCTCAGAATTTGACTTTTGTTGTCTTTGGCTTTCTTTAGGCACTTTAACCCTCTCTTCAGAATCTCTATGTGACTTTTCTTCAACTCTACTGGACCTTTCATCAGAATCACTTCTCTCTGATTCTGACCTTCCTTTTCTCGGTCTTTGTTTACACACTGAATTTCTTTCCTGAGAATCTGCTCTAGACTTTTCTGGAACTTTGCGAGACCTTTGATCAGAATCACTACTTTCTGATTCCGACCTTACTTTTCTCGATCTTTGTTTAGACACTGAAATCCTTTCCCGAGAAGCTGCTTTGGATCTTTTTGTGGCTCTGTTAGACCTTTCATCAGAATCACTACTTTCTGATTTTGACCTCTCTTTAATCTGTCTTTGTTTAGACACTGGAGATCTTTCCTGAGAACCTGCCCTGGATCTTTTTGCAACTCTGTGAGACCTTTCATCAGAATCACTACTTTCTGATTTTGATCTTACTTTTTTCAGTCTTTGTTTAGACACTGGAATTCTTTCCTGAGAACCAGCCCTGGATCTTTTTGCGACTCTGTGAGACCTTTCATCAGAATCACTACTTTCTGATTTTGATCTTACTTTTTTCAGTCTTTGTTTAGACACTGGAATTCTTTCCTGAGAACCAGCCCTGGATCTTTTTGCAACTCTGTGAGACCTTTCATCAGAATCACTACTTTCTGATTCTGACCTTACTTTTCTCGGTCTTTGTTTAGACACTGAAATTTTTTCCTGAAAATCAGCTCTGGATCTTTTTGCAACTCTGTGAGACCTTTCATCAGAATCACTATGATATGACCTTGACCTCCGTCTCTGCTTTTCTCTAGACGCTGACCTTTGTCTTTTCTTTTTATGAGATCTGTTTTGACTTTTACCTCTGGAATGTGCCCTCTCTGAATCATCAGAATCACTATGATATGACCTTGACCTTCTCTTTTTCTGCCTTTCTCTAGACACTGACCTTTGTCTTTTCTTTTTATGAGATCTGTTTGGACTTTTACCCCTGGAATGTGACCTCTCTGAATACCGGTCTTTTCTGTGGAATTTTTCTTTGGGTTCATAAGCTTCTCTGTTATTAGATCTGTTACCTGACCTTTCATAAGACCCTGACCTATTTCTTTGTCTTTGTCCTGACCTTTCTTTTGATCTTGTCCTGTCGCGAACTTTTGTCTTGTGGTATGATTTGTCCTGAGAATTTGACCTATACCTTCTGTAGTCTTTATTAAAATTTTTATCAGATACTTGTCTGTCTTTCATTCTTTCTCTAGACCTTGACCTATAGGTGTGACTGTCTTTATATCTTTTTTCATGTTTGTCGTAGTTCTTTTCCTGCCTCTGTTCTTTCTCTTTATTTGATTTCTTATCTCTTGATTTATGATTTCTCGATTGTTTCTCTCTTGGATTGTTTTCATAATCTGAACCATCATGTGACCTTGACCTTCTCCCCTTTGACCTTTTTCTGAAATAGGACAATCAAAAACATTTGAGCCAGAGAATGACAAAATCTACCAGAAGGCTTGAGCCACCAGTGAAGACTCAGATCAGCCTGCCCATTCGCGCAGTCTGATCAGTCTTCGCTGATCGCATGTACCTACTATAGGCTAATATCTATGCAAAGAGATATCTATAGGCAAAAGGTCTTGACATAATGGTTTGGTGCACAGGTTGATTGGAGTCTGTGCTGGCCACACCAGTCTTATTGTACGTTTTGTCATGTGCCGGCTCATTTTTTTTAACTAAATCATTTATTCATTGTAAATTCATTTTGTATGAGAAATCCGAAAACGGGATATTAGCAGAACATTAGGATAACACTTCCGTGAGACATAGTGCATTATATCATATCTCCAAATCATTCTATTGTGATATATAGAGGATCTTACATGAGTATTCAAGTATTATTGAATTTATTAAATGAGTTGAGGAACAGGGATAAAATGTGAGGCTTTGCCACGCATTTTATCGCTTTTCCTCAACGAGTTTAATAAATTATTGAATTTATTAAACAAGTTGAGGAACAGGGATAAAATGGGAGGCTCTGCAGAGCATTTTATTGCTTTTCCTCAACGAGTTTAATAAATTCAATAATACATGAGCAAGAATGCAAGAATCTATTTATCATATGACATTTAAAAAGCATTTTATTCACGATTGTTTACAAAAATATCAATATTTCGCCATTAGTAAACATGACGTCGTAGATGTAACGTTATGGGACGTATCTAGCTAATTTGCATATTTAATCCACTAGTGGATTATCGAAAATATTACATGTCGTTATTACACTCTCAGACGCGACGTCATCTGATAAAATTCTTATCTATATTCCAAGCATAGGTTGTTGGTGAGGTGGTTCCAATGAGTACCAACAATCTATGTTTTGAGCAAAAATAAGGAAAATAATCAATTCCCACTTACACCCATCTTTTCTCTATATAAAGTGGGGTTTAGAAGGTTACGTAACTAAGTGGTATCTGATCTGAGCCTTCATTGTCTACAAAAAGTTCAGCCAATTTCTAAGTAAATATTGATATATACTCAACCTGACACCCTTAAATTTGAAAATGGATTCCTGGTATATTTATAAAAGGAAGATTCTAGAGTCAATCCCCTTTATACCAACAAATGATATAATGACAAAATTTGTCAAAATGACATTTTAAACAGGAACAAGATGTGTTTGCGAAACACGAACATGTCCCCGGGCACGGTCACTTTTTATTCAAAGTTGCTCACAGTTCAAGATTTTTGTTTGTGTGGGAAGCCCTTGACACAAGAAACTTACATGCCAAATATAAAAGCTCTATCTTAAACGGTTCAAAAGTTATGAACAATAATATTTTTTTTTGAAAGTAGGTCAAGGTCACAGGTAAAAAACAATTGCATGAATGTAAAGCTATTGTCACAAGGAACCTACATGCCAAATATTAAGGCTCTATCTTAAACGGTTAAAAAATATGAACAATTTTATTTTTTCTTTAAGTAGGTCAAAGGTCAAGGTCATGGTCCAAACATTTTGCATGTATGAAAAGCTCTAATCACAGGGAACCTACATGCCAAATATGAAAGCTCTATCCCAAACGGTTCGAAAGTTATGACCAAAAATGTTTATTTTTTTTTTTAAGTAGGTCAAAGGTCAAAATTTTTGCATGAATGTAAAGCGTTTGTTACAAGGAACCTACATGGTAAATATGAAGGCCATATCTCAAACGGTTCAAAAGTTATGACCAATGTTAAATTTTTCTTTTATGTAGGTCAAAGGTCAAGGTCAAGGTCAAAAATTTTTTTGTGTGAATGAAAAGCTCTTGTCACAAGGAACCTACATGCAAAATACGAAGGCTCTATCTCAAACCATTCAAAAGTTATGACCAAAATGTTATTTTTTTATTTTAAGTAGGTCAAAGGTCAAGGTCAAGGTCACAGGCCAAAATTTTTGACATGAATGTAAAGCTTTTGTCACAAGGAAAATACATGCTAAATATGAAGGTTGTATCTCAAACGGTTCAAAAGTTATGACCAATGTTAACTTTTTCTTTTATGTAGGTCAAAGGTCAAGGTCAAGGTCACAGGTCAAAATTTTTTTGTGTGAATGTAAAGCTCTTGTCACAAGGAAGCTACATGCAAATTATGAAGGCTCTATCTCAAACGGTTCAAAAGTTATGACCAAAATGTTATTTTTTATTTTAAGTAGGTCAAAGGTCAAGGTCACAGGTCAAAATTTTTTGCATGAATGTAAAGCTTTTGTCACAAGGAATATACATGCTAAATATGAAGGCTGTATCTCAAGTGGTTCAAAAGTTATGACCAATGTTATTTTTTTCTTTTAAGTAGGTCAAAGGTCAAGGTCAAGGTCACAGGTCAAATTTTTTGGCATGAATGTGAAGGTCTTGTCACAAGGAACCTTCAGGCCAAATATGAAAGCTCTATCTCAAACGGTTCAAAAGTTATGGCCAACGTTAAAGTTGTCCACAAACCAACAAACAAACAAACAGACAGGGCAAAAACAATATGTCCCCGCTATCGCTACCGGGGACATAAAAATCCTTAGCTCAAGAGAGAAGAACTAATGGCAGCCTTGACAGCTCAGTGGTTAGCGCGTTCGACTTATGACCGAGAGGTTGTGGGTTCGAATCCGGCCACCAGCGGCGAGGTGTGTCCTTGGGCAAGATACGTAATGTCACTGCCCCACTCCACCCAGGCGTAAATGGGTAGCAGTGGTGTAAAAGACACTACCTCTCTCTCGCCCGCATGAAAACATCTGGAATGAGTAATTCAAATAAGCTTGAAGCTTTCATCGCAATCGAACTAAAATAAATTAGTATAAACTAAGGACTAATGGAGATGTTCAAGAAAATTGCATTAAACAAAAGTTGTGGGTATTTGTTAAAATTGTCTCAGCAATGCAATTCTAATGAATGTCAAGAACATATGTTCAAATGTCCAGAACAGTCGTTCAAATTTCCACAATATTTGTTCTTTAGAGTAATTAAGGGTTAACCCTTATCTTGCTGTTCACGACAACCCATATTTTTGCAAACAGTGAAGATCCAGATCAGATGGCTTCTGAAGAAGCCATCTGATCAGGATCTACACTGTTTGGCATTAAGTTTATGAATTTGTAGCAATATATTACATCAAGTAATCTGATTGGTTGATAGACAGAAATGGGTGTGGCTTAAATGAATATTCAGCAAGATAAGGGTTAAATCCCCTTTGTTACCTATTGTACTGCTTATTTGTATTCTATAAAACATAAATAAGTTGGGAAACAAATACTATCATTATAACGAGTATCCTCTAAATTCAGTTCACAATGGGTTATTTTGCTTGAGTGGGAAGCACTTGTCACAAGAACCTACATGGTAAATATGACGGTTCTATCTTGAACAGTTAAAAATTATGACCAATGATAATTTTTTCTTTGAAGTATGTCAAGGTTAAGATCACAGGTCAAAATGTTTGTATATGTGGAAAGCTTGGCACAAGTAACCTACATGCCAAATATGAAGGCTCTATCTCAAATGGTTCAAAAGTTATGACCAATGTTAATTTTTTCTTTTAAGTAGGTCACAGGTGAAGGTCAAGGTTCAAAATTTTGTATGAATGTGAAGCCCTTGTCACAAGGAACATTCAGGCCAAATATGAAGGCTCTACCTCCAAAGGTTCAAAAGTTATGATCAATGTCAAACTTGTCCAACAAACCATTGTTTGTTTTGTTTGATTTGAGGTTTAACGTCCCCGTCAACACTGTAAAGGTCATTTCGCATTTCGGGGGCCAGTCCAACAAACCAATGGATAAACCAACAAACAGACAGGGCAAAAACAATATGTCCCCATATGTCCTCACTATCCCGCCCCGGCCCATAGGGGCTTGAAGAAATATATGGGCTGCACGATGCTTCCACACAGAGCTGAATCCGGCCCGCACTCAAGTACTGGTTAACTGCTTAGAGGATCTAAGCCTGTCCAGGAACCGCGGTGCGAGGCGGACCGTCCATGCTAATAAACCCTATTGGTTTCATTGGGCGACAGGGCTTGAGATGTCATTTCATCTCAATGTCGGGTAAAAGTCCCACAAAATTGGAAGCAATGTCTCCAAAATGACCTTTAGTGTTGACGGGGACGTTAAACCTCAAATCAAACAAAACAAATGTCCCCACTATCGCTACCAGGGACATAAAAAGGTACAGCCGTCATTGAGATATCCTTGTGACAGGAAAATAAGACACGTGGCGATAGAACCATCTAATTCGCTTTAAAAAGGTGCATGCAAAAATTGGAAAATTTCGTTTCAGCATTTTGTACTGTTGTAAGTTAGTGTCGGTTGGCGATCTCCCAAGTACTAGTGAACCACTTAGAGGGTCTAAGTCTGACTGAGTGAGTGAGTGAGTGTTTGGGTTTTAAGTCCCACCAACAGCTAAGATCATACAGAGACGGAACCTCTGTTTAAAGACTTATCCGAAAGTCTACTGAGAACAGTGAAGGTAACTGATGGGCCCAACATGACCATAGCTGTTGACTGAATTGTAAACCCACAAAACACATACACACTACCAATCCTGGAACTATACGGTTTGCAAATGCCATATCCTAAACATACCGATTCTTTTTGCGGCTGGTTCTTTCATCATCACTGGAGTCCGTGTTGCTGGACTCTGGCTCTTGCTTTATTTCTTTTATTTTTCTGTGTGAGAAACAAAAGAACAAAAGAATTTTAATCTGCATTGGTCATTTATAGGGGCAAGACATTAACCCTTCTCTTGTTGAATATTCATTTTAGCCACACCAATCTCTGACCTTGAACCAATCAGATTACTTGATGTAATTTATTCCTACAAATTCATAAACTGAATGTCAAACAGTGTAGATCCTGATCAGATGGCTTCCTCAGAAGCCATCTGATCTGGATCTACACTGTTTCAAAAGATAGGGGTTGTTGTGAACAGCATGATAAGAGTTAACCCTTATCATGCTGTTCATGACAATCCCTACCTTTGCAAACAGTGAAGATCCAGATCAGATGGCTTCTGAAGAAGTCTTATCCTGCTTTTCACAACAATCCCTATCGTTGCAAACAGTGTAGACCCAGATAAGATGGCTTCTGAAGATCAGGATCTAGATTGTTTGTCATTCAGTTTGTGAATTTCAATGAATAAATTACATCAAGAAATTTGATTGGTTGAAATGTAAATAGGTGTGGCTAAATTAATTTATGCAGCAGGATAAGGGTTAAGATAATATTTCATTTTTGGATCATCTCTTCGATTCTCGACAAAAATATAACAACAACATTTCGCGCCCCCGTCCTTCAGGGCTTGAAGAAATATTTGGGCTGCATGATGCTTCCACACAGAGCGGAAACCAACCTCACACTAGTACTGGTAAACCACTTAAACGATCTAAGCTTGCCCAGGCAAAGCGGTGTGAGTCGGACCATCCATGCTTAAAAACCCTATTGGTTTCAATGCGTGGCAGGGCTTGGGATGTCATTTCATCTCAATGTCGGGGAAATGTCCCACAAAACTGATGCAACGTCTCCAGAATCAGAATGACCTAAACAGTGTTGACGGGGACTTAAAACTTCAAATCAAACAAACAAAACAACAAAATTTCAATGACTGGAACAAGGCTGGCTCTTTGGCCATGGCAGGTTTGAACTACTTTTTGAGTCATAGCAACAGATAAGGTTGGTATTTTGTGATAAATGAAGGATAGTTTTCCTTATTTCTCCATATACGAGGACTGTTCAAATATGAATGCAACTAAGCACATAAAAATGATTCCGTGATAGATTTCGATGAAAAATTTATTTTGTCCCCTCAAAGTATTCTCCTTTAACAGATATACAAACTTTCAGTCTTCTGATCCAATCATTGAATGCATTTTGGTAGTCTTTTCGAGGTATACTATGAAGGCACTGGAATATTGCAGAACAGAGGTGTTTGCGCTGTACAAATTTTCGACCAGAAAGGTATTTTTCAGCCGCGGGAACAAAAAAAAGTCACACGGGGCAAGGTCAGGGGAATGAGGTGGGTGAGGGAGTTCAACAACCTTTTCCTGCTTCAGATTGTCTTGCACAATGAACGCCTTGTGCGATGACGCATTGTCATGTAGCAATCTGACATTGGCCAAACCAGTTGCGGGTCTTCGTTCTTTGAAATATTTCTTCAATTCTCGAAGAACTTTATTCTTGTAAAACTTCGCATTTACAGATTTGCCTTTAGGCACAGCAACCTGAATAGCAGGGCCCTGATTTGAAAAGAATATAGCATACATTACCTTCTTGACGCTCATGGTCCGCTTTGCAATGCATGGTCTTTTGCAATACTTTGTTGCCCATATTTTGTTCTGAATCTTTCGTTTAGGCTCAAAAAAGTGAACCCATGTCTCGTCACCTGTGACGACATTAGCGAGAGACTGTGCATTGTAATTTGGAAACTTTTTAAGCAACTTCTTGGCGCACTGATCATCTTTTTCTGCTCATCTGTCAACAGATGGGGAATCCATCTAGCACAGATCTTTCTCATTTTCAAATCCCGTTTCAGAATTGTATGAGCTGCTCCTAATGAGATGCCAACCATACTAGCTATTTGCCTAGTGGTGTATCGTGCATCGGTAGCAACTATTTCTTGTACTCTAGCAACCATCTTGGCAGATGTTGCTCTTTTCGACCGACGATCATGTGGTGCATCTTCTGTTGAGCCTAGCCTACAGCTGAATTTATTTCACCAACCAAAAACTGTCAGAAAAGACATTTCATTGTGCCCATAAACCGAACATATTTCATCAAAAATGGCTTTGCACCATATACCAAGAATACAACCATTCTTAATATAGGACCATATTTCAACGGCGTACTCTGACCTTCTTCCAACCATGTTTTGTATTAGTTTACAAGAGTAGACAGTGTTTATCGAACGATATACATTGCTAAAGTGCAGGGATTTTAACAGGTTTGGTATCAATGTTTAGGTAAAATGTTTTTCTACGCTGTGATATTTATTTCCAGGTGATTTTCGCATTAGTGCATGAGAAAACATTCTACTTGCTTTCATATTTGAACAGTCCTCGTAAACCTATGTTGTGGGTATTCATTAGAACCGTCTCGCCGACATAACATAGGTTTATATGGAGAATTGACAAAAACTATCCTTCAATTATCACAAAATACCAACCTTATCTGCTGCTATATTGTGTCCCTAAGAAATTCGAGAAATTCGTCATACAGCTTCAGATAGGAATTAATAAAGGCTTCATTAGGGGAGATTTTCTCAATTTATCATGATAATGCATATTGTGTGTACTCATTAGAATTGCTTTGTTGAAATATCCAACAAATATAGGATTTCTTAGTGAGATTTTTACTATGAATTAAACACATATTGTGTACATTCATTAGAATTGCCTGGATGAGGCAATTCTTATGAGCAAACACAGCATACCTTTTCCTACAGAAGATCTTAAAGATATCAAATAAATATTAGAGGATTTCTTAGTATCAGAGATTTTTCTTGATTAACCATGAAACTGCATATTGTGTGGACTGATCAGAATCACCTCGATGAAGTGATTCTAATGAGTAAACACAACATAACTTTTTTATGAAAGAGCAAAAAGATATCCAACAAATAGTGAAGGATTTCAGAGTGAGATTTCTCTTGATTGCACGACCCGCAGAAAAAGCGACTGACTGAAGTCTGTTGATTTTCTAAGAGTGCCCTAAAATCACCGTGTCATTCTGTCAGTCTGTCTGTCCGTCCGTAACCCATTTGTGAAAATTGGTGATAGTGACTTAACCGATTGGAATTGCACGACCCGCAGAAAAAGCAACCGACTGAAGTCGGTTTTTTCTAAGAGTGCCCTAAAATCACAGTGTCATTCTGTCATTCTGTCATTCTGTCAGTCTGTCAGTCTGTCAGTCTGTCATTCTGTCTGTCCGTCCGTAACCCGTTTGTGAAAATTGGTGATAGTGACTTAACCGCTTGGAATATTTAAACAATTTTTGGCATACTGATAGATATCAATGAGATCTAACCAATGAACTTACGAAATATTACATTCCATTTAGTATAGCCTCGCCGAGGCAAAAAATGTGATGATTTTCGAACATTTTTGAACGAAAGACATTGCACGACCCGCAGAAAAAGCAACAGACTGAAGTCGGTTTTTTCTAAGAGTGCCCTAAAATCACCGTGTCATTCTGTCATTCTGTCTGTCCGTCCGTAACCCGTTTGTGAAAATTGGTGATAGTGACTTAACCGCTTGGAATATTTAAACAATTTTTGGCATACTGATAGATATCAATGAGATCTAACCAATGAACTTATGAAATATTACATTCCATTTAGTATAGCCTCGCCGAGGCGAAAAATGTGATGATTTTCGAACATTTTTGAACTGCTTCTCCTCGGAAACCGTCAGGCCGATTGAAGTCAAATTTCATATGGAGCCTCTATGGGATGGGGGAAACCAAAATTTGCTCATGGGGTCAAGGTCACATGACCAAAATGGCCCCCAAGCCATATATGGTTTGTCTGTCTGTCCGTCCGTAACCCGTAAGTGAAAATTGGTGATAGTGACTTAACCGCTTGGAATATTTAAACAATTTTTGGCATACTGATAGATATCAATGAGATCTAACCAATGAACTTGCGAAATATTACATTCCATTTAGTATAGCCTCGCCGAGGCGAAAAATGTGAAAATTTTCGAACTGCTTCTCCTCGGAAACCGTTGGGCAGATTGAAGTCAAATTTCATATGGAGCCTCTATGGGATAGGGAAACCAAAATTTGCTCATGGGGTCCAGGTCACATGACCAAAATGGCCGCCAAGCCATATATGGTAAAAACCCTTCAAAAATAGTCTTCTCCAGAACCACTGGGCAGATTTCCACGAAACTTGATAAATAGCATCTGGGATGTAGGCCTATCATAAATTGCTAAAATGGTGACCCTGGGTTGACCTTGACCTTCTTTGGGTCCGTCCGTAACCCGTTTGTGAAAATTGGTGATAGTGACTTAACCGCTTGGAATATTTAAACAATTTATGGCACACTGATAGATATCAATGAGATCTAACCAATGAACTTACGAAATATTATATTCCATTTAGTATAGCCTCGCCGAGGCGAAAAATGTGAAAATTTTCGAACATTTTTGAACTGCTTCTCCTCGGAAACCGTTGGGCCGATTGAAGTCAAATTTCATATGAAGCCTCTATGGGATGGGGGAAACCAAAATTTGCTCATGGGTCAAGGTCACATGACCAAAATGGCCGCCAAGCCATATATGGTTTGTCTGTCTGTCCGTCCGTAACCCGTTTGTGAAAATTGGTGATAGTGACTTAACCGCTTGGAATATTTAAACAATTTTTGGCATACTGATAGATATCAATGAGATCTAACCAATGAACTTGCGAAATATTACATTCCATTTAGTATAGCTTCGCCGAGGCGAAAAATGTGAAAATGTTTGAACTGCTTCTCCTCGGAAACCGTTGGGCCGATTCAAAATTCATATGGAGCCTCTATGGGATGGGGGAAACCAAAAATTGCTCATGGGGTCCAGGACACATGACCAAAATGGCCGCCAAGCCATATATGGTCTGTCTATCTGTCCGTCCGTAACCCGTTTGTGAAAATTGGTGATAGTGACTTAACCGCTTGGAATATTTAAACAATTTTTGGCATACTGATAAACATCAATGAGATCTTATCAATGAACTTGCGAAATTTTACATTCCATTTAGTACAGCCTCGCCGAGGCGAAAAATGTGAAAATTTTCGAACTGCTTCTCCTCGGAAACCGTTGGGCCGATTGAAGTCAAATTTCATATGGAGCCTCTACGGGATGGGGGAAACCAAAATTTCCTCATGGGGTCCAGGTCACATGACCAAAATGGCCGCCAAGCAATATTTGGTAAAAACCCTTCAAAAATAGTCTTCTCCAGAACCACTGTGCAGATTTCCACGAAACTTGATAAATAGCATCTGGAACGTAGGCCCATCATAAATTGCTAAAATGGTGACCCTGGGTTGACCTTGACCTTCTTTGTGCCTAGGTCAAACTTTGACACATATGCTTTTGTGTTGGATTTTATCCTGCAAACGATTCAGAATACAGTACTAAAGTATAAGATATATTTTTGCTCCTTACGATAAGGCGCATTTATTGGGGGAACCGTTTTATGTCCAGGTCACATGACCAAAATGGCCGCCATACCCATATATGGTAACACTCATATATTTAAATAATTTTTGGCATACTGATAGATATCAATGAGATCTAACCAATGAACTTGCCAAATATTACATTCCATTTAGTATAGCCTCGCCGAGGCGAAAAATGTGAAAATTTTCGAACTGCTTCTACTCGGAAACCGTTGGGCCGATTGAAGTCAAATTTCATATGGAGCCTCTATGGGATGGGTAAAACCAAAATTTGCTCATGGGATCCAGGTCACATGACCAAAATGGCTGCCAAGCCATATATGGTAAAAACCCTTCAAAAATAGTCTTCTCCAGAACCACGAAACTTGATAAATAGCATCTGGGACGTAGGCCCATCATAAAGTGCTAAAATGGTGACCCTGGGTTGACCTTGACATTCTTTGTGCCTAGGTCAAACTTTGATTTATCATGAAAATGCATATTGTGTGTACTCATTAGAATCACCTCGATGAAGTGATTCTAATGAGTAAACACAACATATCTTTTTTTATGAAAGAGCAAAAAGATATCCAACAAATATTGAAGGATTTCTGAGTGAGATCATGAAAATGATGACTTTTCTAATGAATATTTGTGGTATCTTTTCTAATCCAAAAATAGGTTCTGGGTGCTCGTTAGAACCACCTCAATGAGGCGGTTATAAAGAGTACCCACAATCTATGTTATAGAGCAGAAAAAAGAAAAATAATGTATACCCATGTAGACCCCAGTTTTCTCTATATACATTTATTTGATTTGAGGTTTAACGTCCCCATCAACACTATTTAGGTCATTTTAGATGAATCATGAAAATGCAAATTGTGTGTACTCATTAGAATTGCCTCAAATGATCCCAATCTAGCACAGATTTTCATGATCCTAAAGGTTATCAAGCCATTAAAATTCCACTGTACATACACCACAACCTCATTATTACACGGTGCATTATAACATGGTTATGGATATAACGTGGTTTCAAGAAGGATCCCAAAAATGTATAGATTATATGGAAAAATGATCATAAATGATCATTTTTCTATATAATCTATACTTTTTTGTTTGGATATAACAAGGTTGTTTGACTAGTTTGTTTGTTTGATTTGAGGTTTAACGTCCCCGTCAACACTGTAAAGGTCATTTTGGAGACATTGCTTCCAATTTTGTGGGCCTTTTACCAGACATTGAGATGAATGACATCTCAAGCCCTGTCGCCCAATGAAACTAATAGGGTTTATTAGCATGGACGGTCTGCCTCACACCCCGGTTCCTGGACAGGCTTAGATCCTCTAAGCGGTTTACCAGTACTAGTGTGTGGGCCGGATTCAGCTCTGCGTGGAAGCATCGTGCAGCCCATATATTTCTTGAAGCTCCTATGGGCGGGGGCGATCAGTTACTCAGTTACTTTCCAGTTACTTTCCTACAAATGAGTGCTTTGGTGTAGTGGTAGTGCATCAGATTTGTGATCAAGAGGTTGCGGGTTTGATACTCACGCTGACCAATAGGGTTTATTAGCATGGACGGTCTGCCTCACACCCCAGTTCCTGGACAGGCTTAGATCCTCTAAGCGGTTTACCAGTACTAGTGTGTGGGCCGGATTCAGCTCTGCGTGGAAGCATCTTGCAGCCCATATATTTCTTGAAGCTCCTATGAGCGGGGGCGATCAGTTACTCAATTACTTTCCAGTTACTTTCCTACAAATGAGTGCTTTGGTGTAGTGGTAGCGCATCAGATTTGTGATCGAGAGGTTGCCGGTTTGATACTCACGCTGACCAAAGTGTTGTGCCGTTGAGCAAGGCACTTCATCCACATTGCTTAAAAAAACAAAAGTACTGGTTACCACCCAGGAAATCCTGCTCGTAATGCTCAGATGTGAGCCAGTACCAGTAATAGAAGAAAAAACAAGAGGCCATGATGGCCCTGGATCGCTCACCTGATCTATATTGTACAAATTAAATTGTAGATAATATATGGTTGACACAAGGAGGTTTTTATAATTTTAGCCATCTTGATCATCCAAGCACAACGGGTTGAGCAATTTTAAAACAAGTCTATGAAATGAAGACCCCTTTAACCCCCAATCCATATAGAGAAAACTGAAGTTTATGGGGGCATACATTATTTTTCTTATTTCTACTCCAAGACATAGGTTGTGGGTACTCGTTAGAACGGCCTCAATGAGGAAGTTGGAACGAGCACCAACCTATGTTTTGAGCATAATAAGAAAAATATCATGGATTTTCATCAGCAAAGTTGCCATTTTGGAGATGTGAAAAATGCACTAAGACACATGGGTGTGTTATCATAATGAAATTAATTCGAAATCCATCATCATTATCATCAATGGATTTTTGATTAACTTGCAGGTACAGGGGCAACGTCCACATAAGTGGGCCCCCTCCAGGTAGCTGGCTTGCTGCACGCATGGCAGTTCTTACACCAGATCTCCAGGCCTGTCTATCATGAGGATCGATAGCAGAGAGATTCCATTCTCTGCAATCTTTTTCTGTCAGCTGCTTCCAGGTCATCTTGGGCCTTCAAGGGCCCCCGCTTTCCACCTACCTGTATGTAACAGGCAGTCTTGATTGCATCCTTGGAGCGTTCCATCTGTCCATACCAGCGAAATCCATCCACTGGTTAAGCAGGAGAAGTTATTTAAAAGTTTTTCTATTATTAGCTCTAGCAGCCACCTTTTTCATCCCAACAGAATTGTTTGAACAAATTTAATAGAGGGTCACCCATGAAACATTCCTGTGAAATACTATCGAAATCCATCCACTGGTTAAGGGCCAGAAGTCGTTTAAAGTTGTTTTCTATTTTTAGCCCTGGTGGCCATCTTGTTCATCCGAGCAGAGCAGTTTGAGCAATTGCAGTAAAGGGTCCATCAAGGATCATTCTTGTGCATTTTTTTTTATGCCCCCGCATCATATGATGCCGGGGGCATATAGTTTTTCGGTTTTCCGTATGTGCGTACGTGTGTATGTGCGTACGTCCGTCTGTACGTGTGTGTGTACGTACGTACGTGATCCTGTAACCTCAGGTTAAAGTTTTTGTAACAGGTAGAGCCTGAACTTTTAGAACTCATATTTTAGTAACCATTTGATGGAACTGGTTCATCTTTGGTATGATGATAGATATAGGTCCAAAGTTTTATTAATCAATACCCCCACCCATGCCTGTGACCTCAAGGTCAAGGTCACTAGTGATTGCCCTAAAGCGGAACAGCGGGGCGCAGCGCCCCGGTGCCCTAAATTCCCGCCCTCTTGCCCTAAAATTTGAAATTTTGACCCCTTTTGCGCCCCGCATTGCCCTTTACGCCAATTAAATGTGCCCTGCAAAAGACCTAATCTTTTCACCGTTTATCCAATAATCACGGGACAGTCATGCGTAATTACCGACACGCGACAATCGCAATAAATACACACAATGTAAAATACCTGCGTTGTGTTCAGTCGAGTGTATAGTATGGTTCCCGTTTTATTCGCCTATACAAATGGCAATAACCAGGAAATTTATTAATGACCGCATTTGCTGACAAGAGGTCTCGATCACCCAAATTTAGGGCCCAAATTCGGCCCCATTCCAAATGTCATAAAGTATCCAATCCGGAAGACGAATTTCCAATCTGGCCAAGCACACTTTGTCCAAAAAATGTTGCATTTCTTCCAAAACTCTCTCAATGAATGCATGGTGTACAGTTTTAGTAATGCTATTAAGTTTTACCATTCATTCTACGATGTAGTTTTTACGTATGTACCCCACCCACTACATTACGGATGTTGAGGACCCAAATATGCTCACTCTAGTTTTTTTAGCCAGATATTTTGTTACAAATAAAATAAATGATGATTTTTTTACAATTTGAAGAAAAAGTATTAAAGTTTTGCTTCAGAACAAAGTCGCCAGATGCACTGAAATGTGTGTCCTCCTTCAGGTCCGCCACTATGCTTTTATTAAGGTAGCAGTCACCAAAAATGTCATAACGTTTAGATGAAGGGCAAAATGGACAAAAAAATTAAAACTACAATCATTCTGTGTAATAATCGTTTTTGTTCTGTGTTTTTTGTCTTGTATGAACCTGAATGAATGTATGGAAGCCCAGGCACTTCTATCTATCTCTATCTTCCGATTTCGCTTTAACCCTAGGAGGGGACACAGAAGGGGCATGTTATGTACATACACTCCAGTTTTGCAGGATGAAAGCCTACACAGGAGTCATGTGATTACGGTAGGGTTCTTTAACCTGCACAGGGATGGGTCTCCCTGCACAGGGATGGGTCTCCCTGCACAGGGGGCCTCCATTTAACGTCCCGATACGAAGGACAGTGCACTTGACATTCATCCCTGCAAATGAAGCCAATGGAGCATGTGTACGGACACCGAAATTTTATCAACGCTGCCGGGGATTGAACCCGGGTCCTCTAGCATCAGAGGCAAGTGCACTAACCACAGAGCTATCATGCTCCACATGAAGAATGATATTCATAGTTACCGCATGTTTTGTATTCATAGTAGAATTACCCTAGTTTAAATTTTTTGGATAAAATTCTTACTGCAGTCACCGTCAGGAAGTGGGTTTATCCCTGTTGTTTATTCCACAGTCTACTGTCTGGCATAATTATAAGGCCTGCTCTTCAAATAACAATGCCATTAAAGAAAACCTTTCGGTGTTTGTAGTACATTTTCCAAATTTCAGTCAAAATGTCGATAATTTTCCCAATTCTAAAGGCCCCATCCCCATTCCCTAAAAGGGGTGCAAGACCCCTGCCTTGCCCTCTTTGTCAAGAGTCTGTGTACGTGTGCCCTTATGATATGCAGTGCCACGTTGCAAAAATGCCCTTTTTTGGAGTAGCACCCTGCCCTAATTTCAGTCTGCGGGAAACACTAGGTCACAGACTTAGAAATTTTCAATGTTAAAGACTCAGGTTAAGGTTTTTGTAACAGGTAGGCTTGAACATTTTAGAACTCATATTTTCCAAACCATTTGATGGAATTGGTTCATATTTGGTATGATTATAGATATAGGTCCAAAGTTTTATTCAGCCATACCCCCACCCATGCCCATAGCCTCAAGGTCAAGGTCATGGACTTAGAGATTTTCCATGTTAAAGACTCCAGTTAAGGTATTTGTACCTGGTAGAACCTGAACTTTTATGATGGCTTTGGTTCATATGATGATAGATATAGGTACAATGTTTTATTCAGCAATACCCCCACCCATGCCTATGACCTCAAGGTCACAGACTTACGACAATTTTAATGTGAAAGATTTTAAAGAGCTCAAATTTTCCAAACTATATTATGGATTTGGCTTATGTATGCTATGATGATAGATACAGTCCAAATGTTTATTTGGCAATACCCCCACTCATGCCTATGGCTTCAAGGTTAAGGTCACAGACTTAGAAATTTTTAATTAGATATTTTAAGAGTTGATATTTTCCAAATCGTGCGATGGATTGAATTGATATTTGGTATGATGTTAGATACCTGTCCATTTTATTCAGCGATTCCCCCAACCATGCCCATGAGCTCAAGGTCAAGGTCACAGACTTACAAATTTTTAATTATCCCCTCGCACAACATAGCTCTAGTGTCCAGATTTCTTCACTGATTTCAATATAACTTCACACAAATGTTCCTTATGACAATATCTCAACGAGTTTGACTTTCAAGGCCATGACCTCAAGGTCAAGATCACTGTGGCTATTTTTAAAAAAACTTTGTCATCACTCTAGCGCCTACATTTCTTCACCAATTTCAATATAACTTCACACAAATGTTCATTATAACATGGTTCATACAAATTTTTTCAGACAAAATTCCCTGACATTTCCCTGACTTTTCCTTGACATGAAAGCATTTTTCCCTGACATTTTGGTTTGGCACAATACAAACTTTTGTTATTTTAAAATGAGCACATTTAGTGGTTCAATCTTAAATGAAAAATAGAATGTTGGCCTCCACCACCCCTACAGCCAACCCTTACCTCCTTTTTTGACAATCGCCCCCGCCCATAGGGGCCTGAAGAAATATATGGGCTACACGATGCTTCCACACAAAGCTGAATCCGGCCCGCACACTAGTACTGGTAAACCGCTTAGAGGATCTAAGCCTGTCCGGCAGCCGCGGTGCGAGGCGGACGGTCCATGCTAATAAACCCTATTGGTTTCATTGGGCGTCAGGGCTTGAGGTGTCATTTCATCTCTGTCGGGTAAAAGTCCCACAAAATTGGAAGCAATGTCTCCAAAATGACCTTTACAGTGTTGACTGGGATGTTAAACCTCAAATCAAACAAACAATCCTTTTTTGACAAACATTTACATTGTTTAATATTTTGTTTGTTTCTGGATATGGAGCTGGTGATTATACAATACACATTGGTAAGCAAAATGACATGAATTATCATGCATTAAAAAGTAATCAAATACACTGTTTCAAACTAACAAATGTTTTTATGCTATGACTAATAGACAATAAAGCAATTACTTTTGGAAACCTAAATATGTATAGCCAAATCGAACTGTTTTTCTGAACATAGCTTTACTAAATTACATTAAAATGGAATTGTCATTCTGATTACCAATTAAAGAGTAACATCTATAGGATACATACCATGCAAAACACCTTGGTAGCAAAAGCATGACATTAAGGTATTGTACAGTAGATAATATTATGTTCGATTTTATATAACGCACATAAAATAAGCCCTGCATAATTAAGTGACAGTATTGCATACTATTATATACAAGCAAGCTGATCAGCCCCATATCCAGCACAACAGCATATTTATGCTTAAATTGCTGTGTGATTATAGCTTTCATAAAAAAGGAAATATTTAAAGAAACTGCCTTAACCTTTACAAATGGGTGCCTACCCAGATCAGAAAATTCCCTGACATTTCCCTGACATTTTCTAAATTTCAAAATTTCCCTGACATTTTGTAAAATTCCCTGACAATTCCCTGACCTTGAAAAAAATTTTTTTCCCTGACTTTTCCCTGACGCGTATGAACCCTGTATAAAAATATCTCCAATGAGTTTGACTTTCAAGGTCAAGGCCTCAAGGTCAAGGTCACTGTGGCTATTCTTAGAAAAACTTTGTCATCGCTCTAGCGCCTACATTTTTTCACCAATTTCAATATAACTTCACACAAATGTTCCTTATAAAAATAGCTCGAGCAATTTCATCTTTCAAGGTCAAGGTCACTGTGGCTATTTTTAGAAAAACTTCGTCATCGCTCTAGCGCCTGCATTTATTCACTGGTTTCAAAATAACTTCACACAAATGTTCCTTATGACAATACCTCAAACGAGTTTGACTTTCAAGGTCAAGGTCACTGTGGCTATTTTTAGAAAAACTTTGTCATTGCTCTAGCGCTAACATTCTTTCACCAATTTCAATATTCACACAAATGTTCCTTATGACAATATCTCTAGCAAGTTCCACTTTCAAGGTCAAGGTCACTGTGGCTATTTTTAGAAAAACTTTGTCATCGCTCTAGCGCTTACATTTCTTCACCGATTTTAATATAACTTCACACAAATGTTCCTTATGACAATATCTCGAGTGATTTCGACTTTCAAGGTCAAGGTCACTGTGGCTATTTTTTGAAAAACTTTGTCATTGCTCTAGCACTTACATTTTTTCACCAATTTCAATATAACTTCTCACAAATGTTCCTGATGACAAGGTCACACACTTAGAAAATTTTGTTGCAACATGGATTTTCGGGGTGAGGCGGGGCCCTTGGCGGGGGCATCTGTGTCGTCTGGACACATTTCTAGTTCAAAATGCATCCAATAGTTAAGGAAGAGAAGACTTTTAAAGATTTTTCTATTTTTAGCTCTGGTGGCCATCTTGTTCATCCCAGCGGGACATTTTGAGCAATTTTGGTTGAGGGTCACCCAAGGAACATTTGTGTAAAATTATTTTGAAACCCATCCACTGGTTAAGGAGAAGTCATTTAAAGGTTTTTCTATTTTTAGCTCTGGTGGCCATCTTGATCAGCCGAGCATAATTAACGGTTTGAGCAATTTTGGTAGAGGGTCACTCAAGGAACCTTGCTGTGAAATTATTTCAAACTCCATGCACTGGCTAAGGAGGAGAAGTCATTTAATGGTTTTTCTATTTTAAGCTCTAGCGGCCATTTTGTTCACCCGAGCGGAACAATTTGAGCAATTTTGGTAGAGGGTCACCCAAGGAACATTCCTGTGAAATTATTTTGAAATCCATCCACTGGTTAAGGAGAAGAAGTCATTTAAATGTTTTTCTATTTTTAGCTCTGGCGGCCATTTTGTTCATCTGAGCAGAACGGTTTGAGCATTTTTGGTAGAGAGTCACCAAAGGAACCTTCCTGTGAAATAATTTAAAAATCCATGCACTGGTTAAGGAGGAGAAGTCGTTAACAGGTTTTTCTATTTTTAGCTCTGGCAACCATCTTGTTCACCCGAGCAAAACAATTTGAGCAATTTTGGTAGAGGGTCAACCAAGGAACATTCCTGTGAAATTATTTTGAAATCCATTCACTGGATAAAGGAAGAGAAGTCGTTTAAAGGTTTTTCTATTTTTAGCTCTGGCGGCCATCTTGTTCATCCGAGCAGAATGGTTTGAGCAATTTTGGTAGAGAGTCACCAAAGGAACATTCCTGTATAATTATTTCAAAATCCATGCACTGGTTAAGGAGGAGAAGTCGTTTACAGGTTTTTCTACTTTTAGCTCTGGCGGCAATCTTGTTCACTCGAGCAGAACAATTTGAGCAATTTTGGTAGAGGGTCACCCAAGGAACATTCCTGTGAAATTATTTCAAAATCTGTTCAGCAATTTTGGAGAAGAAGTCATTTAAAGCAAAAGTTGACGGACGGACACACGCACACATTCACGGACGACATCCGACAGAAAAAGACCGATCACAATAGCTCACCTTGAGCACTTCGTGCTCAGGTGAACTAAAGAAGATAGTGATTATTGCTTCTTGTGACAAGCCACATATCTGATTGTCAATGACTCTTTTACTTACTGTACGTTGTGCAAAAATATCAGAATTTGTTTATCAGAAAAATTTTGAATTTTTTTTTTGTGTGGAAAATCGATGCTAGCAAGTCTATGTAATGAAGCACCCCCAACCCTTACCCCTACTTTATTCAGCAATTAGTGGGTCCTAATATATACTTTATGTTTCTTATTTCAGTTTCTAAAACAGAGACAATAAGAAATGAGAAAAATGTAACATTCTTACATATACACAGTAATTTTCACAGCCACAAGTCCCATTATATCATTGTCATATCTGGATAATTGCATTATAAATGGCATCACTAGCTGCAAGCTCGTTACAAAGTTCATTAACGAAGCTCTTATAGTTCTTGAGAAATTAACTTGATTGTAGGGTGGTTGATGGGTTTGATGCAATATTTTACAAAGTCAGTGAACCGTGAAAAGTGGGTCAAGGTCAAATATGGATGCTTGAATTATCGCTGCCATCCCAAGATGCAAGTTTGTACCAGGAATCATTAATGAAACTCTTACAGTTCTTGAGAAATGAACATAAATAGTAGGGTGAACGTTAGGTTTACGAAATAGTTTTCAAAGTCAGTGAACCATGAAAAGTGGATCAAAGTCAAATATAGCACCAAACGTGGATATTACAATATTTTACGGGACTCCCCATACCCCCGTCCCCCTTTATATACCAAAACATATCTAACCTCGATCCAAAAGGCTTGAAAAATAAGGGCTAAACCACCCACCAAATCAGGGCCAAATGACCCAGGGCGAAACAACTCAGGGCGAAACGACTCATGGGCGAAACGATTCAAGGGAGAAACTAGAATTTGTTTTTCTACAAAAACACAGATGTCTCCCCCGTTTTTGACTGCTAAGTATAACCTTGACATTGGAGGTATTGAGCTGGGTCTTCTGTGCAACACATCATCTAATGAAGATGAACATTTCTGCATAGTAACTTTAAAAATGTTCATAGAAAAATAAAAAAGTTATTGGCCGTAAACAAAAAAAGCACTTTTTTTACCTTTGACCTCTAAGTATGGCCTTGACCTTTGCAGTACAACACATCGTCTCATGATGGTTAACATTTCTGCCTTGTAATTTCATAATCCATCAAAGAATAAGGAAGTTATTGACTGTCCTTTTTTTACATTTGACCTCTAGGTATGACCTTGACATTGGAGGTATGGACCTTGGTCTTGCACATGACTCATGGTCTAATGACGGTGAACATTTATGCATGGTTACTTTATAAAGTCCATCCAGAAATAAAAAGTTAATGACTGGACACACACAAAAAAAAACTTTATTTTACCTCTGACCTCTTAGTATGACCTTGATCTTGGAGGTACCAACCTGGGTCTAGCTTGCACCACATCGTCTCATGATGGTTAACATTTCTGCCAAGTAATTTCACAGTCTATCCAGGAAGAAGAAAGTTATTGACTGAACACTAAAAAAGGCCCTTTTTGTCCTTTGACCTTTTGTCCTTGACATTTGAGGTACCAACTTGGGTCATGCACACAACACATCGTCTCATGGTGGTTAACATTTCTGCCAATTAATTTCAAAATCCATCTAAAAACTAGAAATGGTGTTTGTAAAACACAATGCCCCCAACCTCTGCTTGTCCCTAGATTGCAAAATATTCAACAAATATTGTTAAAGACTCAAAAACATACAAGAATTCCGCCGAAGGCTATGTCGCACCTGAGTGCATGTGTGCATGCATGTTTTCTTATGGCATGCATTAATGCATGAGTGCATGCCCTCATGTGCATGCATGTGTGTGTGTGTGTGCATGTGTAAGTGCATACGTGTGCATGCCTGCATGTGCATGCATGTGTGTGTGTGCCTGTGTGAGTCCATAAGTGTGCATGCATGTGTGAGTACCTGCATGTATGCATGCAAGCATCAGTGTGTGTGTGTGTGTGCATGCATGCATGTGCATTTGTATGAGTGTGTGCAAGCATAAATGAGTGATTGTGTATGAGCATACCTCTTTGAGTGTAAATGCATGTGTGTGTGCATGCATGCATGTGTAAGTGTTGTGGCCCGGGTTGAGGTGGGTTGTCCTGGGGTGGGGTGTTGTGGGGTAGGGTGTCATGTGGTGGGGTCGGTAGGTGGGGTGGGGTTTGGTAGGGATAAATGCATGCATGTATTTATGTATGTGTGTGTGTGTGTGCATAGTGAGTGCATAAGTGTGCATGCCTGCATGTGCATGCATGTGTGTGTGTGCATGACATTGTGCGAGTCCATAAGTGTGCATGCATGCATATTTGTGTACATGCATGCATGCATGCATGTGTGAGTACCTGCATGTATGCATGCAAGCATCAGTGTGTGTGTGTGTGCATGCATGCATGTGTGTTTGTATGTGAGTGTGCAAGCATAAATGAGTGATTGTGTATGAGCATGCATGTTTGAGTGTAAATGCATGTGTGGGTGCATGCATGCATGTGTAATTGGAGTGGGCTGGATTGAGGTGTGTTGTCGTGGGGTGGGGTGTTGTGGGGTAGGGTGTCATGTTGTGGGGTGGGGTGGTGTGAGGTAGGGTAGGGAAGGAATACATGGATGCATGTATTTATGTATGTACAGGACAAATGGCATATCACCACCCACTATCAATTTTTGTGTAGGGGTATAATTTCTGTGTTATGTGTTTATGAAGAAAAAGACAAAAAAAAAAATATTCCTAGTCAACAAAGGATTTGTGCATGACTGCATGCATGTGTGTCTGGGGTGGGGCAGGGTGTGGTGGGGTGTTGTAGGGTGGGGCATGGTGGGGTTGGGTGGGGTGGGGTGTAGTGTGGTGTGGTGGGTGGGTTTGAGTGGGGAAGCGTGGGGTAGGGTAGGGTAGCGATGTATGCATGCATGTATTTATGTATGTACAGGACAAGTGGCATATCCCCACCCCATATCAACTTTTGTGTAGGGGTATAATCTCTGTTTATATGTCATTATGTAGGAAAAAACACAAAAAAATAATAAAAAAAAATGCCCATCCACCCGCCCAACCACCCACCCAGACATCGCTATTTTAAAGGACGGAATTTTTGAAAAACCCGTCCAATGAAACCGAAAATTACCATGATTACAATAATAATTCAAAGTGTGTGGCCTTGGCCCAAAGGTTATGCTAACAAATAAATTAAAGGACAATAACTTTTGAAAGGGGCATAATGTGGATGAGAAAAAAATATGTGTCAGCTAATTTTCCATAGCGAATCCAAATATGAAATTTCAAAACCCTAGCTTACACGGTTCTTAAGTTAATGGATGAAAAAAAATATGTGTCAGCTTATTTTCCATCAGGAACGCATATATGAAATTTCAAAAACATAGCATACACGGTTCTAAAGTTATGGAATGCATTACTTTTAGCATACATTCCAATAGACACAAATTACCAAAATGACAAAGGGCCATAACTCAAATTTTGTCAAAAGTTAATCAGGTCATCTACTCATCACCACCAATCTTTTCATCAACATTCAAGACTCTAGCTATAATAGTTTTTGGGATCTCTTGCTGACAAGATTTTATTAAAGAAACTTCAAAGGGCAATAACTCTTGAAAGAGGCATAATCCGGATGAGAAAAAAAAAATACGCATCAGCTTATTTTCCATCAGGAATGCATATATGAAATTTCAAAACAATAGCACATACAGTTCTAAAGTTATGATATGCATCACTTTTAGCATACATTATAATGGGCACAAATTACCAAAATGACAAAGGGCCATAACTCACAAAGTATTTTTCAGAATTTTGTCAAAAGTTAAGCAGGTCATCTACTCATCAACACCAATCTACGTGTATTCACAAACATTCAAGGCTCTAGCTATAATAGTTTTTGAGATATTTTGCTGACAAGATTTTATTTAAAAAACTTCAAAGGGCAGTAACTCTTGAAAGGGGCATAATCCGGATGAGAAAAAAAATACCTGTCAGCTAATTTTCCATGAGGAAGGCATATATGAAATTTCAAAACCATAGCATACACGGTTCTAAAGTTATGTTATGCATCACTTTTAGCATATATTACAATGGGCACAAATTACCAAAATGACAAAGGGCCATAACTCACAAAGTGTTTTTCGGAATTTTGTCAAAAGTTAATCAGTCAATCCACTCATCACCACCAATAGGTTCACCAACTTTCAAGGCTCTAGCTCCAATAATTTATGAGATATCTTGCTAACAAGATTTTATTAAAAAAATTCAAAGGGCAATAACTCTTGAAAGGGGCGTAATCCAGATGAGAAAAAAAATATGCGTCAGCTTATTTTCCATTAGGAAAGCATATATGAAATTTCAAAACCATAGCATACACAGTTCTAAAGTTATGCTATGCATCATTTTAGCATTCATTACAATGGGCACAAATTACCCAAATGACAAAGGGCCATAACTCGTAAAGTATTCTTCGGATTTTTGTCAAAAGTTAATCAGTTCATATACTCATCACCACCAATATACTCAACAACTTTCAAGGCTCTAGCTCCAATAGTGTTTGAGATATTTTGCTGACAAGATTTTATTAAAAAAATTTCAAAGGGCAATAACTCTTGAAAGGGGCATAATCTGGACGAGAAAAAAAATATGTGTCAGCTAAAATTCCATGAGGAATCCATATCTGATATTTCAAAACCCTAGCATACACGGTTTTAAAGTTATGCTATGCATCACTTTTAGCATACATTACAATGGGCACAAATTACCAAAATGACAAAGGGCCATAACTCACAAAGTATTTTTCGGGATTTTGTCAAAAGTTAATCAGTTCATCTACTCATCACCACCAATACATTCACCAACTTTCAAGGCTCTAGCTCCAATAGTTTTTGAGATATCTTGCTGACAAGATTTTATTAAAAAAATTTCAAAGGGCAATAACTCTTGAAAGGGGCATAATCCTGACGAGAAAAAAAATACGCATCAGCTTACTTTCCATCAGAAATGCATATATGAAATTTCAAAACCCTAGCATACACGGTTCTAAAGTTATGCTATGCATCACTTTTAGCATACATTACAATGGGCACAAATTACCAAAATGACAAAGGGCCATAACTCACAAAGTATTTTTCGGAAATTTGTCAAAAGTTAATTAGTTCATCCACTCATCATCACCAATATATTCACCAACTTTCAAGGCTCTAGCTCCAATAGTTTTTGAGATATCTTGCTGACAAAATTTTATTAAAAAAATTTCAAAGGGCAATAACTCTTGAAAGGGGCATAATCAGGACGAGAAAAAAAATGTGCGTCAGCTAATTTTCCATGAGGAATCCATATATGAAATTTCAAAACCCTAGCTTACACTATGCATCACTTTTAGCATACATTACAATGGGCACAAATTACCAAAATGACAAAGGGCCATAACTCACAAAGTATTTTTTCGGAATTTTGTCAAAAGTTAATCAGTTCATCTACTCATCACCACCAATATATTCACCAACTTTCAAGGCTCTAGCTCCAATAGTTTTTGAGATATCTTGCTGACAAGATTTTATTAAAAAAATTTCAAAGGGCAATAGCTCTTGAAGGGGGCATAATCCGAACGAGAAAAAAAATATGCGTCATCTAATTTTCCATGAGGAATCCATTTTTGAAATTTCAAAACCCTAGCATACACGGTTCTTTAGTTATGCTATGCATCAAAAGCATAACGGACGGAAGAACGGACGAACGAACCAGTACCAATATGCCCCTCCAACTTTTTCAAAGTTGGGGGCATAATAAGAAGTTATTGACAGAACACAAAAAAGGCCTTTTTTTTGCCTTTAACCTCTATGTATGACCTTCACCTTTCAGGTACCAAACTGGGTCATGCATGCAACACATCATCTCATGGTGGTTAACATTTCTGCCTAGCAATTTCAAAATCCATCTAAAAATAAGAAAGTTATTGACCAAACAAGAAAAAGGCCCCTTTTTACCTTTGACCTCTATGTATGACCTTGACATTTTAGGTACCAAACTGAATCATGCATGCAACACATCATCCCATGATAGTTAACATGTTTGCCAAGTAAATTCAAATTCTATTTAAAAATAAGCAAGTTATTGACAAAACCCGAAAAAAGGCCCCTTTTTTTACCTTTGACCTCTAAGTATGACCTTGACCTTTGAGGTACCAACCTGGGTCATGCGCGCAACAAATCGCCTTATATTGGTTAACATTGCTGCCAAGTGATTTCAAAATCTATCTCAAAATAAGAAAGTTATTGACCAAATACGAAAAAAAGGCCCCCTTTTTGACCTTTGACCTCTAAGTATGACCTTGACCTTTGAGGTACCGACCTACCTCATGTGCACCACACATCGTCTCATGGTTGTTAATAATTATGCCAAGTAATTTTAAAATCCATCTCAAAATAAGAAAGTTATTGACCAAATACGAAAAAAAGGCCCCTTTTTTACCTTTGACCTCTAAGTATGACCTTGACCTTTGAGGTACCGACCTGCCTTATGCCCACCACACATCGCCTTATGGTTGTTAATAATTATGCCAAGTAATTTTAAAATCCATCTCAAAATAAGAAAGTTATTGACCAAATACCAAAAAAAGGCCCCTTTTTGACCTTTGACCTCTAAGTATGACCTTGACCTTTGAGGTATCGACCTGCCTCATGCGCACAACACATCGTCTTATGGTTGTTAATATTTCTGCCGAGTAATTTTAAAATCCATCAAAAAATAAGAAAGTTATTGACCGGACACGATTTGCCCATTCATATATATACATACCAACAAACTTCCAAGGGAGATAATTCAAAAGGTATAAATGCGAGAGTTATAGTTCTTGCGCAATGCACGTCGACTAATGCTGATTAATATTTATACAAAGTTTCGTGAAGATAGCTCTAACGGTTTTCAAGTTACAGAGCGGACACGAATGTGTGACAGACATACAGACGGACAGACAGACAAACGGACAGACGCCCGGGGGAAAAACAATATGTCTCTCCGAAAAAAATTTTTCGGGGGAGACATAATGACCCGTGACCCCTGAGACTCATCCGAAAAAAACTGGAGAAACCTGGGATCGAACTCACAACCCCTGGTTTGTACAGGGAGTAGCATAACAACTACACCATGGAGGATTCTGGGAAGCTGGATTGATGAATGGGTTAAACTTACTGTTTCTTGATCTTTCTGTTTCTTTCATCGTCGCTCGAGTCAGGATTGCTTGACTCTGGCTCTTTCTTTATATCTTTCACTTTTCTGTGGAAAGAAAAATGAGCCTACAATAAGACACAAACGTCCAGTGAAGACTCAGATCATTCAGCACATCCATATAGTCTAACCAGAGACTTCTCTTGCTGCACGAAGGAGCAATGGGTCCTTAGCTATCCTTAGAGCACACAACAAAGATTCTGATCAAATTGTGGGGATGCACAGGTTGATCTGAATCTTGGCTGGGCGCACATGCCTTGTTGTAGGTTTTGTCGTGTGCTGGCTCAAATTTTTCAATATTAGTATTTATCATATGACGTCGCGTCTGGGAGTGTAATAACGCCATGTATTATTTTTCGATAATCCACTAGTGGATTAAAAATGCAAATTAGCTAGATACGTCCCGTAACTTTACATGTACGGCGTCCTTAACGATGTCGCGTTTACTAATGCCGGAAAATTGACATTTTTGTAAAACAATCGTGAATAAAATGCGTTTTAAATGTCATATGATAAATAGAATCTTGCATTCGTGCTCATGTATTGTTGAATTTATTAAACAAGTTGAGGAAAAGAGATAAAATGCTCAGTAAAGCCTCGTATTTTATCCCTTTTCCTCAACTCGTTTAATAAATTCAATAATACATGAACACTCATGTAAGATCCTCTATTTCTTACTTTTTATGGATTGATACTCTTTGTTGTGAAATTAACCCTCCCATTTCTGACTATCAACCAATGTAATAGTGATACTTTTTCTGGCAGGTTTTAGCTATTTATAGCTGGGCTATTCTTAGAACTCAGAGGCATCTTTAATTTCGGACAAACAATCTTGTGCCAGTTTAGTGTGTATAGCATGAAATCCTAACAAAACATGTTTATTATCGCAATATTTGGGCCCTGTGGTGTCTGATCTGGGCCTGTACTGTTTGATTTGTAGAAAATGCCTACTCGTATAACGTTTGTCAAAACAATTATCACGTGGTGGTGCATGCTGTAATGGTTTTCCAGTTTTATGACATAAGGGCAATCATTTGCTATTACTTGATATGATGTATTCAACTGAATTCGCAAACTAAATGACAACAGTGTGAATAATGAAGATGTCCAGTCTTGAAAGAATTTACTCCTGCTGAACAAAAAGGCAGTTTTTTTGGACAAAATTGTCTTTCCCGAAAGCATATCTTCCATAGAAAGAGACAAGGTGCAAACATTAAGATCACACATCTGTGAGACATAGTGCATTCTTTCGTATCTCCAAAATTGTGACTTTCCTCATTAAAATTGTGATATTTGTCTTATTTTTACTCCAAACATAGGTTCTGGGTGCTCGTTAGAACTGCCTAAATGTGGCGGTTCTAACGAGTACCCACAACATATGTTTTAGAGCAGAAATAAGAAAAATAATGTATACCCATGTAGACCCGAGTTTTCTCTATATACATCAGTTTAATTTGAGGTTTAATATCCCCGTCAACACTATTTTAGGTCATTTTAGAGATGTTGCTTCCAATTTTGTGGGACTTTTACCCGACATTGAGATGAAATGACCTCTCAAGCCCTGCCACCCAATGAAACCAAAGGCACTGGACGGTCTGACTTACACCACTTTGCCTGGGCAGGCTTAGTCCTTCTTAGCGGTTTACCAGTACTCATGAGTGGTCAGTTTCAGCTCTGCGTTGAATATGCAGCCTAATCTATTTCTCCAAGCCCTAATGGGCGGGGGCAGAAGGGTTTAGAGGGGTGTACTAATGAATACCCACATCACAGGTTTTTATGTAGAATTGACAAAAATTATTATTCTCCCTAAGAGGGCAGTTGTTCAAAATTAAGGATGACATTAGCTAACATATCGGTTAAACTTTGATCTTTCAATATGACAAGGATATAATATTTTAGCTTAACAGATGTGAGAAGTTTTTGCAAATCACATTTTTTCAGCAAAAATACCAAAAATTTACATATTAAACTTGCTAGAACAGTTAACAATATGACCACTAACGAGCTTGTTAAGCTAACTTTGTTTTGAACAACTGGCCCCAGTTGTTCAGAACTAACAATGACATTAGTTAACATATCGTTAAAACTTTGATCATTCAATATGGCAAATATGCTAAAATTTTTGCTGAAAATATGTGGGCAGCTTTTGCAGATGCAAAGGTGCTCACATTTTTTTTTCAGCAAAAATACCAAAATTTTCGATATTGTTCTTTCTTGAACAATTAACAATTTGACCACTAATGATTTCGTTAAGCTAACGATGCTTTGAACAACTTGACCCAGACCTTAACATACATTTTTGTTTTACTCTCCTCCTCTTTCGCTATGTCATCTTTGGTTGTTTCATCGAGTATGTATCTGTAGAAGCCTGACAAATCTCTCTGCTTTGTTACATCATTCCTCGCTGAAAACAAAACCAGCCATGTTTGACATAAACCATTACACCCGTGCGATATAGCGCATTTTTTCACATCTCCAAAATGGCTACTCCGTGATATTTTTCTTAAAAATACGGCAAACATAGGTTGTGGGTGCTTGTTAGAACCGCCTCATTGATTACCTTTTCATAAAACAAAGTAACAATACAAAGTTTACACAAGGTTTGGTTGTAGCTAGCCTTGTCATCTTGGAATTTGGTCTACGTAACACTGGCCAGTCAAGTTACCATGATCGTTCAAGGTAACATGACTGGCCAGCGTTACGTAGACCAAATTTTACGCCCAGTGGTTGTCCCATTCGCCCGGCGCATTGGTGGGAGCATTGAGTTCCAAGATGACAACGCACGCCCACATCAAGTGACGTCATTAAGGCTGTCGTACATTTCTGAGACAAAATGGTTTAAGGACACTGCTGTGGCCATTCAAATCCCCTGATATATCGCCAATTGAGCACATTTGGGATGTCTTGGGTCACTGCCTATGCAACAGACCGCAGCATTGTAACAACCTGCAACAGCTTGGCCGAGCATTGCAAGAAGAATAGCGATGGATACCAACGGAGATAATCTGTTGCACAATCACTAGCATGCCCAGAAGGTGTCGTGGATGCATCAATGCTCGTGATGCATGGACCAGATACTGATCCCCGATGCATATAAACCTTCCCTGTGACATTGAAGTTTTGCTTCTTTCTATTTGAATTTGGGGGTTCCCTTATTTTTTGTCCCTAGTATATATCATTTAAACTTTGAACATTAAATGTGGCAAAAACACAAATATTTTGGCTGAAAATGTGAATAGCTTTTGCAAATGCCCCACTGCTAAAATTTTCATAATTCTTATTCTCCTGGGTCCATTTTTAAAAACCAGCAACGTCATTAGTTAACATATCATTTAAACATTGATCATTAAATGTGGCATTACACAAATATTTTTGCTGAAAAAATGTGAGTAGCTTTTGCAAATGCCACACTGCTGCTAAAATTTTCATACTTCTCATTCTCTTAGCCCCAAGTGTTTAAAACTAACAACATGGTTCATTAAAATATCGTTAAAACTTTGATCATTAAAATTTGGCATATACAAAAATATTTTTGCTGAAAAATGTGAGTAGCAAAAGCTACTCACATTTTTATCAGCAAAAATACTTGGACCGGTTAGCTTAACAAGCTTGTAAGTTGTCAAATTGTTAACCATTCCAGCAAGTACAATATCTAAATTTTTGTTATTTTTGCTGAAAAAAAAAATGTGAGCAGCTTTTGCATTTGCATTTTTCAGCAAAAAATATTTGCATATTTACAATATTAAATGATCTGTTTTAACGATACATTAACTAACGACATTGTTAGTTTTAAACAACTCGCCCCTGGTGTGTTAGATACTGTACTTATTAGAACAGAATGATAACAGTATGTCCACTAACGAGCTCGTAAGTAACGATGCTTTGAACAACTGATAAAATATCAGTGTCCGAACACGCTCCATTGGCATCATTTGCATGGATGAATTCAAAAAGTGCACTGTCCTTCGGATTGGGACGTTAACTGGAGGCCTTCTGTGCAGGGAGAGCCATGCCCTGTGCAGGTTAAAGACCCCTACCGTAATTACATGATTACTGTGTAAGCCATCATCCTGCAAACCTGGTGTGTATGTAATGTACACCTGTGAGTAATGGTCACATATGACCGATCGCAGTATAAGTAGAAAGAAAGAAAGATCTAACCTTCTAATTCTGCCTCCCTCCTCTCTTTTTCTTCCTGTTCCTGTCTTTCCTGCATTTTCTTCTTATAAGCAGAGGTAACAAACACTTCCTTATCATCAAACTCGTCCCCCTCCGCTTCTCGTTCCTTCTGCACTTTACGCTCGGCTCGCCTCTCATCTTCTATCTTCCTGCGCTCACTGGCCTTCAAAAGCTGCTCTATGTACCTGGGCTATAAATAGAGAATACCAGGTGAGTGTCTTTTGATATCAAGTTTATCAGGCAAGGCTTCGAGAACGCTTGTAGAATCGCGAGGCTTGCCAAGCGATTCTACATGCGTTCTCGAAGCCGAGCCTGATAAACTTGATATCAAAAGACACTCACCTGGTATTCTATTTATCAGTTTATCCCATTATACCAGAGCTCTCGGAAACGCAGGATTCTGCGTATTTTACGCCAACTTTTGCCGTTGTACGGGTAAAATTCACAACCAGCGATTCTTGTGTACGCATGTTTTTATTGCGACACGCGTCCAAAATTACAGAAGCGGTAAATTCAGAAGCTAATTTAGGCCGCTTATGCAATACCAATAAAAGATCAAATGCGGCGCCGCTTTTTATGTTGAAAGCGCACGTGCCACAAATCAGTAGGCGTGACCTATATTGACAGGTATTTTTGCACCTGTCAGTGGGTGAGACGATATTGGAAAGTGGTCAGTTTGCGGCACGTGTTAAAAATGATTGTACCTGTTTAATCTCGCCGCGCTAATCCCCGTGTTATTACGGATTACAATTAATTAGTTTACTAATTGATGTAAGCTCATATCATCAACGGATTAGCATGAGTCGGTAAAATATCACGTTTAGTTAAACTAGGGTTACGGCGAAGACGATATAATTGACGAATTACCAATGTCATATATTTTCGCGACTACACGATCGTACTTTTTATCGCTCGGTCAAAGTGTGTTTCGACGTTTACTGGTGACAAAAATGTATGTAATTCTTCAAAATACAATCATTTTTAACAATTACAGGAAGTCAGACGTGGTTAGGATGCTTCCCCTATGTATTTGTTTACACCAATTAAAAATAATTGAGCTACTGTCATGTACATATACGTCCGAATTTGAAAGCACAAATATAGCTAAATAGAATGCTGCTTTTCTGATCTGGGCAACTGCATTGGTGGGGGGGGGGGGGGTTGGGGATAGACACATCAGTGAAATATTTCTAACTAGTACCCACAATCTACATGTTTGGAACGAAGTTATTAAATGCATTTATCAGAAAAAAGAGTTTGGGAGCCATGAAAGTGTACAGTTTTTCATATGGACGTGTAGCCTGATAATAAGAAGTTTTTGTCTATGTTCTATGCGCGATCAAGATCAGAACTCCAACTTTTTTATATCTATAATAAATAATATAGGACATCAATAAATATTATTAGATATCCAGAAATAATATTAGATAGGCAGCGACGTCATATTAAAAATTAAGATAAAACAGGCAAGTGAGATTTGTCTAACATAATCTCATGTTTTACAGCCAACAGATTGCTGGTGCTTGTTAGAATCCCCTTATTTAGACTGGTTCTAAGAAAGTGACAGTCTATGTTTTTGAGCAATAATATGGCCGATGCCCTGTCATTCAATGTACTCAGATTTCTCCATTTAAAATAAGATTTTTTGCTTGATGCACACACTGATTTATAGTTCCAATTGTGGTTCTCCATATGACTTCACTGAGAGCTTATTCTGTAATACACTTTTCATTTTATGTGGGAATCCAACTTTTTCATGGTTCATACAAATTTTTTCTGACAAAATTCCCTGACATTTCCCTGACTTTTCCCTGACATGAAAGCATTTTTCCCTGACATTTTGGTTTGCCACAATACAAACTTTTGTTATTTTAAAATGTGCACATTTAGTGGTTCAATCTTAAATGAAAAATAGAATGTTGGCCTCCACCAGGACCACCACCCCTACAGCCAACCCTTACCTCCTTTTTGACAAACATTTACATTGTTTAATATTTTGTTTGTTTATTCCAAATCAACTGGATATGGAGCTGGTGATTATACAATACACATTGGTAAGCAAAATGACATGAATTATCATGCATTAAAAAGTAATCAAATACACTGTTTCAAACAAACGTTTTTATGTTCTGACCAATAAAGCAATTACTTTTGGAAACCTGAACATATTAGCCAAATCGAACTGTTTTTCTGAACATAGCTTTACTAAATTACATTAAAATGGAATTGTCATTCTGATTACCAACTAGAGCTGTCAGTGAAACTGACTAGGGCCCCGGCAGCGCTATCAGAGGAGTAGGAAAAAATTTGTGGATGGACAGACGGACAGACAGACAGACGGACAGACAGAGTGATTACTATAGGGCACCCACACTTTCAGTGCGGGGCCCTAATTTCAGTGCGGGGCCCTAATTAAAAAGAGTAACATCTATAGGATACACATACCATGCAAAACACCTTGGCAGCAAAAGCATGTCATTAAGGTATTGTACAGTAGATAATATTATGTTCGATTTTATATATCGCACATAAATTAAGCCCTGCATAATTAAGTGACAGTATTGCATACTATTATATACAAGCAAGCTGATCAGCCCCATATCCAGCACAACAGAATAAAAACCACTAAATGTTCACAAAATGTTAACAGAGTTGTACAGGTATAATACACATGGTTAGATTGAACGTTGAATTAACTAGAACTATAACAAAGGCAATGAAGCTTTAGGATAAGGATTCTATATAAACAGCTATTAAGCACTGCAATATTTTATATTTACAAGCACAGGTTGCCATTCAACAAGACAGCAATACAAAGGATTTAGGAAGTGTTTAGTTTTTCTTGCAGTGATGATATCTTGGCATCTAGCACAGTAAGATCTTTTTTCATATCTGTTGCCTTTGCCCGGAAAGCATTTGACTTGGAAAGAAATTCAATTTTCCTTTTCTTTTCAGCCTCCAGAGCAATGTCATCTGCATCTTTTTGCATAGTTACTATAGATGACAACTAATACAGGTGGGGCAAGGCCCCGGCGCACCCAGGGCGACTCCCCTTTATGGTGTCAATGAATGCATCTCTTTGAAAGGAAAAAGATCAATATATGGTTAAGGGGTGGGGATCTGTAAGGTTTCCAAGATATTGGGCCTTTTATGAAATGGAGGGGGTGAGGCATGACCCTGGCGCATCCCATGGGACCGCCAGGTTGGTGCCACTGAATGCGTTTTATCAAAAGGAACAAGAATGTATATGGTTTAGGGGTGGGGATCTGAATGTTTTCTGAGATATATTGCCTTTTGTGAAGTGGAGGGGACTTGAACAAGGCCCCAACTCACCCCGGGAGACCCCCCAAGTTGGTGTCATTGAATGTGTCTCTTCATAAGGAACAAGAGTATATATGGTTTAGGGGTTGGGATCTGTAAGGTTTCTGAGATATTGGGCCTTTTATGAAATGGAGGGGGTGGGGCATGACCCCGGCCCATTCGAGAGGACCCCCAGGTTGGTGTTACTGAATGCGTCTTATCAAAAGGAACAAGAATATATATGGTTTAGGGATGGGGATCTGAATGGTTTCTGAGTTATATTGCCTTTTATGAAGTGGAGGGGGGATCAAATCATTAGACATAGCCATCACCTCATTTGCTCAGGAGGTAAGGGGTGCAAATCCCTTTCAGTTTCTTCTATATGGAATTTGAAAAATATGTAGAATATAGATATATGCATACAATTTGAAGATATGCTTAAATTGCTGTAAGTGTGATTATAGCTTTCATGAAAAAGGAAATATTTGAAGAAACTGCCTTAACCTTTTCAAATTGGTGCCTACCCAGATCAGAAAATTCCCTGACATTTCCCTGACATTTTCCAAATTTCAAAATTTCCCTGACATTTTGTAAAATTCCCTGACAATTCCCTGACCTTGAAAAATTTTATTTTTCCCTGACTTTTCCCTGACGCGTATGAACCCTGTTTTTATCTGGGAATCCAACTTTTTACAAGGAAGGATTCCTGGAATCCTGTTTTCAAAATCCTAGTGAGAGCTCTGTATACACTTACATTTTTGCCATTTTTCCCAGCAGTCCAGTTCTAAGAAGTGCAATGTCACGTTGACCTGATAAAGCTCACTTGTCCTGAGATAGCAAATCTTTCTCAGGTCATGGTGTTACAATGCAATTAATATTGGGGATAAATGATAAATAAAATTATCAATCACGAATTGGATCATGCTTAACTTGTGATAGGTACTGTTTTGTTTGTTTGTTTGATTTGAGGTTTAACGTCCCTGTCAACAGTGTGAAGGTCATTTTGGAGACGTTGCTTCCAATTTTGTGGGACTTTTACCTAACAGTGAGATGAAATGAAATCTCAAGCCCTGTTGCCCAATGAAACCAATAGGGTTTATAAGCATGGATGGGCCGACTCGCACTGTTTTACCTTGGCAGGCTTAGATCCTCTAAGCAGTTTACCAGTACTCATGTGCGGGTCGGTTTCAGCTCTGCGGGGAAGCATCATGCAGTCCATCTATTTCTTCAAGCCCCGATGGGCGGGGACCGATTGATAGGTACTGTGAGCCAGCCTGGCCCTGAGGTATTAAACTTTTTTCATGCTCAGCTGACTTGAGCATGAAATTTGTCTTGCTCATAAATTTTAAAATGCCAACAATTGTTGGCATTTTAAAATTTATGAGCAGGACAAATAACATTCTTTCAATATTGTTTTAATATTTATGAGCATTATAAATTTCATGCTCAGCTGAGTTGAGCATGAAAAAAGTTTTATAATCTCAGGGTGGATGCATGTCTGACTGTTAATCAGGTGATTGCTGGCTTGATACCGGCTGGGGTCCGCAATATTCTATTGTGGAGATTGATCATGAAATCTTTTCTATAGACATTGTCTACCTCACGTTGGTTCAAGAGGGACAATTGTCAGACCTAAATGGTGCTTATGGGGCCAAAACAAACAAAGGTACTGTGAAATTTCAATGATTTAACCATTGAAAGTTTGATAATTATGGCTAATCTGAACTAGCTCTTCTCTTGAGTCCCGATATTTAAAGGTGCATTATTGAGCGACCGGGTCTCAAAATTTTTTTTCTGGTTTTTATCTTCAATGCATACTCCTTTGTCATATGTACACTTTTGGAGCCAAATACAGCTTCAGAACTTTGTGGAAATGGTCGTTTTCATTCGTGTTTACCCTTCGCTCTGAACATGTGTTCGGAATTTCTTTTCTAAAAATAAATCTGTCACTTTACACATACATGGCAACAGTATCGTCTCTGAGTGTCGTTACTTATGGCATAATATTCAGCGTCATATTTTTTTCCGATTCAGGCATGGCCTAAGCAAACAAGGCCAAAAATGAACGTCGCATAACGTCATATATGGGGATTCTATTTTTGTCACGAACTAAAAAAAGATCTAACTAGTGTTCGAAACCTAGTTAGGGAATCCCTCTCAAACCCATTTACCTGTCAGCATAATTGTTCGCATTTTTGCATAAAATGCATTCATTTGTATTGTTTTAAGGAAAAATACCGGCTATATGTATTTCATTTTTGTAAGCATTTTTTTCAGATAGCTCAATAATGCACCTTTAAACCCATAACTCTATATGAGCCGGCCCATGACAAAACCTAAAATATGATCACTAGAGACTCAAATCAACCTGCACTCCCATCCACTATGACAGAACCTTTTGCTTATATCTCTTTGCATAGATATTACAGGCCTCATACTGACCAAGCTTTTCAAAGCCTGTAAGACCTGATTTTGCAGCCTTAACCCTCATCCTGCTGTACATGACAACCATTACCTTTGCAAACAGTGAAGATCCAGATCAGATGGCTTCTGAAGAAGCCATCTGATCAGGATCTACACTGTTTGTAATGCAGTTTGTGACTTGAATACATTATATCAAATAATTTGATTGGTGAATAGGCAGAAAAGGGTGGAGCAAAATAATATTATTCAGAGGATAAGTGTTAACTAGTCATTTTAAACAGAATATAGGAGGAAAAATCAAAATTTATAAAAGCCTGAAATCAAGAAAAAATCAAGAAACAATCAAGCCCTAAAAGCCTGAAATCCTGCATATGCCTGAAAAATATGAGGCCTGATATTAGCATATATTAGGTACATGCGATCAGCAAAGACTCTGATCCGACTGCACTCATGTCTTCTTGTAGGTTTTGGCATGCGCTGGCTAATATGTAAAGAATATGTTCAGGATAATAATCGGGCTTGGTGCTTCCATTCAGAGCTGAAAAGGACCACCCATGAGTACTGGTAAACTGCTTAGGACTGAATGGTGTAAGTCAGACCGAAAAATGCATATAAGCCTATTGGTTTCATTGGGTGACAGGGCTTGAGATATCATTCCATCTCAATGTTGGGTAAAAGTCCAAAAATTTGGAAGCAACGTCTCCAAAATATCTCCAATGTTGATGGGGACATTAAATCTCATTTGAAAAACAAAATATTCTGGTTAATATAGGAAGTTTTTTCTTAATTTATCTTGTAACAGGCATGTTGTGGGTACCCATTAGAATCACCTAAATGAGGTTATTCTAATGAGTACACACAACATGTCTTTACTTTATACAATACCAAAGATATTGCGGTGAGACAGCTAATGTTTGAGAGTAATCGCCCTTAACCAATAGGCCAAGGAGGCCTGTGACTGAGCACCTTTAACCCATTTTGTACCAGAAACCCCAGAACGGGTACCCTGGCAAACAGTGCAGGCCCAGATCAGACGCCGCATAACGCGGCGTCTGATCAGGGCCTACACTGTTTGCAAAATGTTCAGCCAATTTCCAAATGAATTCCAAATGAATTTTGAAGGAAACACGATCAGACATCCCTAAATTTTTAAATGGACTCGTGCTATATATAAGGAGGAAGATTCCATTTGGTACAAAAATGGGTTGAGTTGCCTACCTTCTTATCAGCAGTTCTAGACTTAGCTTTCACAGCCTCCGCTTTCTTCCCCTGTATATCATCATAGACATTATCATACTCAAACACATTCGGGTCTTCTTCTAAAGCTTTGTCTATATCTAGCTGCGTCTGTAACAGGGGAAGGGAAGTTATTAGAAGCATCCATAACCAAAATAGAGGATCTTACATGAGTGACGGCCCCCGCCTATAGGGGCTTGAAGAAATATATGGGCTGCATGATGCCTCCACGCAGAGCTGAATCCAGCCCCCACACTAGTACTGGTAAACCGCTTAGAGGATTTAAGCCTGTCCAGGAACCGTGGTGCGAGCGGACCGTCCATGCTAATAAACCCTATTGGTTTCATTGGGCGACAGGGCTTGAGATGTCATTTCAAATCAATGTCGGGTAAAATCCCACAAAATTGGAGGCAGCGTCTCCAAAATGACCTTTACAGTGTTGACGGGGACGTTAAACCTCAAATCAAACAAACTTACATGAGTGCTCGTGTATTATTGAATTTATTAAACAAGTTGAGGAAAAAGGATAAAATATGAGGCTTTGATGAGCATTTTATCCCTTTTCCTTGAAGAGTTTAATAAATTCAATAATGCATGAGCAAGAATGCAAGATTCTATTCATCATTATGACATTTAAAACGCATTTTATTCACAATTGTTTTACAAAAATGCCAATCTTCGCAGTTAGCATAAGCGACATCGTTAAGGACGTCATACATTTAACATTACGGGGCGTATCTAACTGATTTCCATATTTAATTCCCTAGTGGATTATTGAATTTAATACATGGTGTTATTACCCTCTCAGATGCGATGTCATATGATAAACTCCATAACCCGAGGTTCAAAATTAACCCTTGTTCTGTTGAACACGAACAACTCCTACCTTTGCACATAGTGTTGATCCAGAAGAGATGGCTTCTGAACTTGTGGTAGGATCAGGATCTACACTGTTTGTCATTCAGTTTGCGAATTTGAATAAATACATGTACAATATATCATGCATGGGTGTGGCAAAATTAATTTATTCAGCAGGACAAGGGTTGATAGTAGCAAACAACAAATCTGCTATCTGTAAGGGGAATGCACCTTCAGGGAAGGCAACTCCTGCAGAAGTATTTTGTCTCCCACATCAATAGGGGTCAACTCTTAAAGGAAAGAATTTGCTCCTAAGGAGCAAATTCTTTCCTTTAAGAGTTGACCTTGGGAGCAAATTCTTTCCTTTATGAGTTTATCCCTTTTTCCATGGGACAGGGCTTATAGAAAAGCGAACCCGAAGTCCCAAAGGTTGTCTCCCTTTGAAAAATGGCGGAAAAATGTGCTAGGTGTTCCCATTCCCCTTAAGAGCCCTAAACATTTTTTTTTTTTTTAGTTTTGGTTTTACGGCCCTTTCAAGATTATTTCACTCATACCAAACCGATCGCTAATCAATGGTGTGCGAAAACAGGAGTACCTGGAGAAAAACCACCTGACCTTCTGTTGCAGAACTTGGCGTCTCAAGTGACCCGAGCGAGGCTTGAACCACAGTGGTGAGAGACCTAATGATTAAGAGTCAGCGCTCTTATCCACTAGGCCACTGAGGCCCGTGCCCTAAACATTACCTACTTCAAGTGTTCAAAAGATAACCCTTTTATAGAGCATATTTAACGTCACTAAAGCTGGTACATGCATTAATGGAATGTATGGTAGCCATAAAAGGTCTCCCTGCCCTGTGCCATAGTGTATTTTGTATTTTCTAAACCTCTGAGATCACTGATTCCATTGTGGAATTTGAAATATCTGAGGGTCACTGATGAAGCCTTATAGCTGAAACCAGCAAGACTGACCCAGAAAAACTTTTACAATCCATACTTTTCAGTTCTACAGTGTTATTCCTTGCTTCCAAAAGAATAACCCTTTTATAGAACATATTCAACATCACAACAGCTGTTGTTAAGGGAATCTGTGGCGGCAGTCAAACGTTTCCCTGTCCTTCATCAAAGTAAAACTTCTATTTTCTAGTCATTTGCGAATCAATGATTGCATTTTAGAATTTTGAAAATATATGAGGACCACTGATGAGGCTTAACCCTCAAGACGCCGAGAAAAACTACATTTGAAAATGATGTCTGCTTGTCGTCTGCTGAATCTTTTTGCAAACTTTTAAAAAAACATTTTTGCATACAGGCAAACGGTGTGGACACAGATCAGACTGCTCCAGATCCACACTGTTTGCAAAAAATGACTTCTAAAGTAACTGGCAGAGGACAAAGTAGATGACAATTGTCGTGATTTGCATTTTATTGGTTGGCCCAACCTGCTTGCCTGTCCCAGTAAAACTTGTCCACTTCATACTTTTCAATTCAACAATTTATTCCTGGCCTCACAAGGATAACCCTTTTTCTAGAACATAATTACCTGTCTTTTAACTTTCTTTTGATTGACAGCAAGGTTCACACCTGGTTTTCCTGCCTCCTAAAATGAAGATCAACTCAGGTTACTTACATATGTAATTCAACTCCTCATGAAATGCAAATGATTCATCAATCGACAATCAAGCCAAAATCAAAGATATGCATGTTAAGCATTTCAAGTCAGAAAGAAATAGGTAGGGACCAGGTACCAGTTTTGTATAGAATTTAACTTTATATCGCAATCAGGCATTCTAGAAACCTAATAAAGGGGGTTGAATAACTGCACGCTATAATCGGTAGTGACCTATAATACCTTCTACTGACCTATAATACGTCTAGGAACCGTTAATAGACCGGACCTACTTTTCAGGTCACTAATTTACAAGTGTAAACAATAACATGCAACCTTTTTCACATGGGTAAACAACGAAACTGCAAGTTGAAATCTTTGCAATATTTATTAAAACAGATTTTCAGAAATTTCAGCTAAATTCTTACCTTCTCGGCTTTTTCTGGTTTGAATGGCCCGTTGGAATAACTGCGCACAACTACTGCAGTTGAGTCTCAACCTCGAAAGTAATTTTTAAAGCTAAAATAAACTATTTATTTGCAAATTTGCATACAGAAAGTAAAGCGCTGAGAAACTTTCATTCGAGCGTCTGTGTTGTTTCCTGCGTCTTTGTGGCGCTGTGATGTCTGAAACTTTACACTCGTTGATGTCACGTTATACTATGTGTGTGCGCCATGGCACTGAATGTCGTTTAACACCCCACCCTGTCTGCTGTCTTTCTTGCTTAAATTTGCTAAATTATTGCAAAACCCCTTGATTGTTTTGAATTGCGGTATACATGTAAACAAAATACATGGATAGAGTCTTTAATAATAAAATATAATCTGTTTGCCCCCAACAATTTTATATAAAATTGTCTAAGGCACACCGATTATATTTTATTATTAAAGACACTAACCATGTAGGTAATAAAAATATACTTAATTCTATATTTAACTGTAATTTGGTATTTGAATATATGACTGGGTATCTAGAAATGGGCAAACGCTCCCAAGGCAGTCAGAAGAAGTGCTACAAGGACACCCTCAAAGCCTCCCTCAGGGACTTCAACATTCCAACAGAGTCATGGGAACAAGTTGCACAGGACAGAGCAAAGTGGCGGGATCTCATCAAAAGGGGTGCCATTGAATATGAGGCAAAAGCTGAGCAGAAACTTGCACAGCGCAAAGCCAGAGCTACATGTAAGGCATCACCAACAGAGCTGTCTTCCTCTAGCCTCTGTTGCTCTATTTGCAACAGACAGTTCAGAGCTAGAATTGGTCTCATCAGCCGTGTTAGAACACACAAATAGTAACATTTCTCAAATATGATTAAGATTGGTCATTGTCAGTAATGACAGACAAACTATACCCGGCAAAAAAGTTCTGCACAACTGGGTTGTTTTTTGTCCTGTTAACTTTGCCTAAAAAAAATAAATATACAGAAAAAATAATTACACCAAAATAAAATTTAATTCAATCCTTATAATAAACAGAAATCAAATCAAGAATATCATCACCGAGTCATTAATAATGCTTCTCCGAAGGCACATGGGGTAGGTTGTCAAAAATGACAAAATCACAGTTTCTGAACTGGAACTCAATAATCAATAATGAGTATAGCCAACAAGATTCACATGACACTCGTCAAGTCTCCTCCTCATGGAATTCACTAGTCTCTGTTTATGATGCTGAGGAATCGCAGCCCATTCTTGGAGAAGAAGTCTCTGCAAGTCTGGAAGTCTTGTGTGTTGATTGACCCGTTTGTTTACAGCCCGACCAAGAATATCCCACAAATGTTCAATGCACGCCAAGTCAGGGGACATTGGTGGCCACTCAAGCCTCTGCACACCATTCTGCTGCAGGAAAGCATCGACAATCCTGGCATGATGTGGTCTCGCATTGTCGTCCTGGAAGATGGAGTTCTGGCCCATCTGTCTGAGATACGGTATAACATGAGGTCTTAGAGTTTCGTCAATGTACTGAAGACCATTCAAGTTTCCAGGCAATACGACAAAGGCAGTTCTGCAATTAGAACTGATACCTGCCCAAACCATTACATTGCCGCCGTTGTAAGCTGTTGTTGGTAGGACATTAGGCTCAAGGTGCCTCACCCCGGTGCGACGCCAAACTCTCATCCGACCATCAATCTTCCGAAGACAAAATCTCGACTCGTCGGGAAAAAGAATTTCCGACCACTGCCGTCAGTTCCATCTGCCATGTCCTGCACAAAACTGGCACCGTAGAGCCCTGTGCAGTTGAGAAAGCTGGGGCTTCCTAGCCGGTTTTCTGGATTTGAACCCCGAGACTCGAACTCAGTTCCTGACTGCCTGTACCGAGATTCGACGTGTGCCAGCCCCCCGTTATTGTCTCAACATTCTCTCCAGACTGGGACCATCAACAAAACGCTGCCTTGCTACAGTTACCGCAATGTATCAGTCTTCACGATGGGTGGTAACTCTCGGTCGTCCTGATCTGGGTCGGTCGGAAACAGCCCCAATTGCTTGATGACACTGACAAATGTGGACAATAGTGCTGCGATGCAGGTTAAACTGATTAGCAACATCTTGCGGATGAGCCCCCGCCTCTAAACGCCCAAGCGCCCGAGCTCTTTCTTCATCAGTTAGTTTTCTCAAAGCTCTGAAAGGTCTAGCATTCGCCATTGTTGTAACCAAACGCTTAATAATGGGCAATTAAAATTGATTTAATGAAATGATGATCATCTTTAAAAAATCATGCAAAAAATGCAGTTGGATATGTAGCCTGGTGAGCACTTTTAATTCCATGCATGTTATTGGATAAGAAATTTGATGGTGACTTTTGACAGAAATGTTCACTCTTGAAATCGCATGCAGCCCCAATATTACAAAAGCCAGGTAACAGAACATCACAAGCCAACGTCTGCAGCAGCAGTAGCAGCAACAACAAGAGCAGCATTTTACCAAAATTAACCAAAGACCCATTTAAGTAATGTCGTTCGTCCTATACATGTTTAAACGTCTTAAGCCGACAGACGGACAAGTAATAAATGATCAAATTTTGTCATTTTTGACTACCGACCCTTGGTGCCTTGTCAAGCCAAAATCTCCAGCATTTCTTGTGCGATTTTGATTCTGTTTAAAGCAAACTGTTTCCAAAAGGGTAAGCTAAAAGCCGATATGTACATGTAATATGTAAACAGATACTACATGTAAGTAAAATAAATTGGCAAAAACCCAAGTTGTGCAGAACATTTTTTTTGCCTGGTATATTATTACATCTCAAGTGAATTTGTAAAAAAATAAGCAACTCAAAGGCAAGACAAGAGGGCCATGATGGCCCTGGATCGCTCATCTGATCCATAGAGTAACAAGTGGGCCTCGGGGAGGGCCATTATTGACTCCAAGGTTATAATGTGCATAATGTTGAGGGAGGTCTAAAAAGGTGAAGCTTCATACCAAATATCAACAAAGTCTATAATTTGAACAATCTTGACAAAGGTCAACTAGATGAAGCTACACACCAAATATCAAAGACCTTGGCCTTGCAGTTTCAGAGATGAAGATTTTTTTAAAAGATTTTCCCTATATAAGCCTATGTAAAGATTTTCCCTGTATAAGTCTATGTAAAACTAAAGGGCCCGGGGCGGGGTCATTTTTGGCCCCAGCAATACATACATGTAAGCCTATGTATAACCAAATGGCCCCGGGGCGGGGGCATTTTTGGCCTCAGGGCTATAATTTAAACAATCTTGATACAGGTCCACTAGATGAAGCCGAATAATAAATATCAAAGACATGGGCCTTGCAGTTTCAGAGAAGAAGATTTTTAAAGACTTCCCTATATAAGTCTATGTAAAACCAAAGGGTCTCGGGGCGGGGGCATTTTTGGCCCCAGGGCTATAATATGAAAAATCTTGATAGAGGTCCACTAGGTAAATTTTCACAACAAATATCAAAGACCTAGGCCATGTGGTTTCATAGAAGAAGATTTTTAAAGATTTTCCCTATATAAGTCTATGTAAAAACCAAAGGGCCACGAGGCAGCGCATTTTTGGTCTCAGGGCTATAATTTGAATAATCTTGGTAGAGGTCCACTAGCTGAAGCTTCATACCAAATATCAAAGACCTAGGCCTTGTGGTTTCAGAGAAGAAGACTTTTCAAGATTTTACCTATACAAGTCTATGTAAAACCAAGGGCCCCCGAGAGGGGGCATTTACGGCCAGATGTGCTATAATTTGAACAATTTTGGTAGAAGTCCACAAGATGAAGCTTCATACCAAATACCAAAGACCTGGGCCTTGCAGTTTCAGAGAAGAAGAGTTTTAAAGATTTTCCCGATATAAGCCTATGTAAAACCAAAGGGCCTCGGGGCAAGGGCATTTTTGGCCCCATCACTATAATTTGAACAATCTTGGTAGGGGTCCACTACATGAAGCTTCATACCAAATAGCAAAGACCTGGGCTTGCAGTTTCAGAGAAGATTATTAAAGATTTTCCCTATATAAGCCCATGAAAAACCAAAGCGCCCCAGGGGGGGAGCATTTTTGGCCCCAGCACTATAATTTGAACAATCTTGGTAGGGGTCCACTAGATGAAGCTTCATACCAAATATCAAAGACCTGGGCCTTGAGGTTTCAGAGAAAAATAATTTTTAAGTTTTTCCCTATATAAGCCCATGTAAAACCAAAGGGCCCCGGGGCTGGGGCATTTTTGGCCCCAGCACTATAATTTGAACAATCTTGGTAGCTGTCCACTAGATGAAGCTTCATACCAAATATTAGAAGCCTCCGTGGTGCAGTCGTTACGCTACTCGCCTTGTAAACCAGGGATCGCAGGATCGATCCCAGGCTTCTCCAGACTTTTGGATGAGTCTTTAAACCGAGGTTCCGTCTCCGTATGACCTTAGCTGTTGGTGGGAAGTTAAACTAAAACTCACTCACTCATACCAAATTTCAAAGACCTGAGCCTTGCGGTTTCAGAGAAGAAGATTTTTCAAGATTTTCCCTACATAAGCCCATGTAAAACCAAAGGGACCCGGAGCGGGGGCATTTTTGGCCCAAGCACTATAATTTGAACAATCTTTGTAGGGATACACTAGATAAAGCTTCATACCAAATATCAAAGACCTGGGCCTTGCGGTTTTAGAGATGAAGAATTTTCAAGTTTTCGGTGAAAAAAATCTAGTTTTGGCTCCTGTGACCTATATGTGCAACGGACCAGAACCATTTGAACAACTTTGAAAGGGGACCACCTAAGGATCATTCCTGTGAAGTTTGGGCAAAATCCGATCAGTGGTTTAGGAGGAGATGTCATTTGAAGAAATTGTTTACGCACAGATGACAGACAAAAAGTGATCCTAATATAAAACACAAGAGGGCCATGATGGCCCTGGATCGCTCACCTGATCCATAGAGTAACAAGTGGGCCAAGGGGAGGGGCCATTATTGACCCCCAGGGCTATAATGTGCATAATGTTGAGGGAGGTCTAAAAAGGTGAAGCTTCATACCAAATATCAACAAAGGCTACAATTTGAACAATCTTGGCAAACGTCCACTAGACGAAGCTACACACCAAATATCAAAGACCTGGGCCTTGCGGTTTCAGAGAATTTTTTTTTTAATGATATTCCCTACATAAGCCTATGTAAAACCCAATGGCCCCAGGGCGGGGGCATTTCTGGCCTCAGGGCTATAATTTAAACAATCTTGATAGAGGTCAACTAGATGAAGCTTCACACCAAATATCAAAGACCTGAGCCTTGCTGTTTCAGAGAAGAAGATTTTCAAAGATTATCTCTAAATTATATAAGTCTATGTAAAACCAAAGGGCCCCAGGGCGGGAGCATTTGTGGCCCGAGGGCTATAATTTGAAAAATCTTGGTAGAGGTCCACTAGATGAAGCTCCATACCAAATATCAAACACATGGGCCTTGCAGTTTCAGAGAAGAAGATTTTTAAAGGTTTCCCTATATTAGTCTATGTAAAACCAAAGGGTCTCGGGGCGGGGGCATTTTTGGCCCCAGGGCTATGATTTGAATAATCTTGATAGAGGTCCACTAGATGAAATTTCACACCAAATATCAAAGACCTAGGCCTTGTGGTTTCACAGAAGAAGATTTTCAAAGATTTTCCCTATATAAGTCTATGTAAAACCAAAGGGCCCCCGAGGCAGGGGCATTTTTGGTCCCAGTGCTATAATTTGAACAATCTTGGTAGAGGTCCACTAGATGAAGCTTCATACCAAATATCAAAGACCTAGGCCTTGTGGTTTCAGAGAAGAAGATTTTTAAAGATCTTCCCTATATAATTCTATGTAAAACCAAAGGGTACCGAGGCGGGGGCATTTTTGGCCCAAGCACTATAATTTGAAAAATCTTGGTAGGGGTCCACTACATGAAGCTTCATACCAAATAGCAAAGACCTGGGCCTTGCAGTTTCAGAGGAGAAGATTTTAAAAGACTTTCCCTATATAATTCTATGTAAAACCAAAGGGTACCGAGGCGGGGGCATTTTTGGCCCCAGCACTTTAATTTGAACAATCTTGGTAGGGGTCCACTAGATGAAGCTGCATACCAAATATCAAAGACCTGGGCCTTGTGGTTTCAGAGAAGAAGATTTTTTAAGTTTTCAGTGAAAAAAATCTATTTTTGGCTCCTGTGACCTAGATGTGCAACGAACCGGAACCATATGAACAATTTTGAAAGGGGACCACCTAAGGATCATTCCTGTGAAGTTTGGTCAAAATCTGATCAGTGGTTTAGGAGATGTCGTTCGAAGAAATTGTTTACGGACGCATGACGGACGACAGACGAAAAGTGATCCCAAAAGCTCACCTCATCATTACATGACAGGTGAGCTAACAAGAGGGCCATGATGGCCCTGGATCGCTCACCTGATCCATAGAGTAACGAGTGGGCCCCAGGGAGGGCCATTATTGACCCCAGTGTTATAGTGTGCATAATGTTGAGGGAGGTCTAAAAAGGTGAAGCTTCATACCAACTATCAACAAAGGCTATACTTTGAACAATCTTGGCAAAGGTCCACTAGATGAAGCAACACACCAAATATCAAAGACCTGGGCCTTGCGGTTTCAGAGAAGAAGATTTTTTTAAAGATATTCCCTACATAATCCTATGTAAAACCAAATGGCCCCAGGGCGGTGGCATTTTTGGCCTCAGGGCTATAATTTAAACAATCTTGATACAGGTCCACTAGATGAAGTTTCACACCAAAAATCAAAGATCTGGGCCATGCTGTTTCAGAGAAGAAGATTTTCAAAGATTATCTCTATATAAGTCTGTTAAACCAAAGGGCCCCGGGGCGGGGGCATTTGTGGCCCGAGGGCTATAATTTGAACAATCTTGGTATAGGTCCACTAGATGAAGCTCCATACCAAATATCAAAGACATGGGCCTTGCAGTTTCAGAGAAGAAAATTGTTAAAGATTTCTCTATATAAGTCTATGTAAAACCAAAGGGTCTCAGTGGTGGGGGTGGGGGTGGGGGGCATTTTTGGCTCCAGGGCTAAAGTTTGAACAATCTTGATAGAGGTCCACTAGATGAAATTTCAAACCAAATATCAAAGAAATAGGCCTTGTGGTTTCTTAGAAGAAGATTTTTAAAGATTTTCCCTATATAAGTTTACGTAAAACCAAAGGGTCAAGAGGCGGGGCATTTTTGGTCTCAGGGCTATAATTTGAACAATCTTGGTAGAGGTCCACTAGTTGAAGCTTCATACCAAATATCAAAGACCTAAGCCTTGTGGTTTCATAGAAGATTATTCAAGATTTTCCCTATATACATATAAGTCTATGTAAAACCAAAGGGCCCCGGAGCGGGTGCATTTTTGGCCCCAGGGATATAATTTGAACAATCTTGGTAGAGGTCCACAAGATAAAGCTTCATACCAAATATCAAAGACGTGGGCCTTGCAGTTTCAGAGGAGAAGATTTTTAAAGATTTTACCTATATTAGCCTATGTAAAACCAAAGGGCCCTTCGGCGGGGGCATTTTTGGCCCCAGCACTATAATTTGACAATCTTGGTAGGGGTCCACTAGATGAAGCTTCATACCAAATATCAAAGACCTAGGCCTTGTGGTGTCAGAGAAAAAGATTTTTCAAGATTTTCCCTATAGAAGACCATGTAAAACCAAATGGCCCCGGGCGGGGGCATTTTTGGCCTGAGCACTATAATTTGAACAATTTTGGTAGGGGTCCACTAGATGAATTTTCATACCAAATATCAAAGACCTGGGCCTCGCGGTTTCGGAGAAGAATAATTTTAAAGATTTTCCCTCTATAAGCCCATGTAAAACCAAAGGGCCCCGGGGCGGAGGCATTTTTGGCCCCAGCACTATAATTTGAACATTCTTGGTAGGGGTCCACTAGATGAAGCTTCATACCAAATATCAAAGACCTGGGCCTTGCGGTTTCAGAGAAGAAGATTTTTTAAGTTTTCGGCGAAAAAATGTATTTTTGATTCCTATGACCTACATGTGCAATGGACCGGAACCATTTGAACAACTTTGAAAGGGGACCACCTAAGGATCATTCCTGTGAAGTTTGGTCAAAATCCGATCAGTGGTTTAGGAGGAGATGTCGTTTGAAGAAATTGTTTACGCACGCACAGACACATGACGGACAAAAATGGATCCCAAAAGCTCCCTTCATCACTATGTGGCGGTGAGCTAACAAGAGGGCCATGATGGCCCTGGATTGCTCACCTGATCCATAGAGTAACAAGTGGACCCCAGGGCTATAATGTGCATAATGTTGAGGGAGGTCTAAAAAGGTGAAGCTTCATACCAAATATCAACAAAGGCTATAATTTGAACAATCCTGGCAAAGGTCCACTAGATAAAGATACACACCAAATATCAAAGACCTGGGCCTTGCAATTTCATAGAAGAACTTTTTTTAAAGTTATTCCCTACTTAAGCCTATGTAAAATCAAATGGCCCTGGGGCAGGGGCATTTTTGGCCTGGGGGCTATAATTTAAACAATCTTGATAGAGGTCCTCTAGATGAAGCTTCACACCAAATGTCAAAGACCTGGGCCTTGCTGTTTCAGAGAAGGTTTTCAAAGATTATCTCTTTATAAGTCTATGTAAAACCAGGCCCCGGGGTGGGGACATTTGTGGCCTGAGGGCTATAATTTGAAAATATTGGTAGAGGTCCACTAGATGAAGCTTCATACCAAATATCAAAGACCTAGGCCTTGTGGTTTCAGAGAAGAAGATTTTTCAAGATTTTCCCTATATACGTCTAAGTAAAACCAAAGGGCCCCAGAAGGGAGAGCATTTTTGGCCCCAGGGCTATAATTTGAACAATATTGGTAGAGGTCCACAAGATGAAGCTTCGTACCACATATCAAAGACCTGGGCCTTGCGGTTTCAGAGAAGAAGATTTTTTTTCGATTTGCCCTGTATAAGGTCATGTAAAATGAAAGGGCCCCGGGGTTGAGGCATTTTTGGCACCAGCACTAGGATTTGAACAATCTTGGTAGGGGTCCATTAGATGAAGCTTCATACCAAATATCAAAGACCTTGGCCTTGCGGTTTCAGAAAAGAAGATTTTGAAGATTTTCCCTATATAAGCCCATGTAAAACCAAAGGGCCCCGGGGCGGGGGCATTTTTGGCCCCAGCACTATAATTTGAACAATTCTGGTAGGGGTCCACTAGATGAAGCTTCATACCAAATATCAAAGACCTGGGCCTTGCGGTTTCAGAGAAGAAGATTTTTAAAGATTTTCCCTATATAAGCCCATGTAAAACCAAAAGGCCCCGGAGCGGGGGCATTTTTGGCCCCAGCACTATAATTTGAACAATCTTGGTAGGGGTCCACTAGATGAAGCTTCATACCAAATATCATACACCTGGGCCTTGTGGTTTCAGAGAAGAAGATTTTTTAAGTTTTCGGTGAAAAAAATCTATTTTTGGCTCCTGTGACCTAGCTGTGCAACGGACCAGAACCATTTGAACAACTTTGAAAGAGGAACACCTAAAGATCATTCCTGTAAAGTTTGGTCAAAATCCGATCAGTGGTTTAGGAGGAGATGTCGTTTGAAGAAAATGTTTTCGGATGGACGGACGCTCGCACGGACGGACGCACGGACTGACAACGGACGAAAAGTGATCCCAAAAGCTCACCTCGTCATTACAGGACGGTGACCTAAAAACATGAATGACAACTGCCTTCAGATTTTTCATAAATGTAGGCTGGTAAATCATAATGATTTCGTTATCTTTTGACTAAGGCTGGCATGATTAATCGGATAATCGATTATTCAGTTGATAAATTCCCTAAAAATGATAATCATTACTGATTTGTTTGTAATCAATTATTTGATAAGTAAATTTTACTTCAAGTCCTGATGGGCAGGGGCCAAACAAAATTTATGTCCACAACATTAGTTTCTTGGAGTATTAAATAATTACTGAGGGGCGGTTGGGTGAGGCAAAGGTGATGAGTATCTTGCATCACTGTGGCACGCATCCAATTAATATTGGCTTACAATTGTATAAAGCCTGCTGTCCTTCCAGCAGGTTAAGGGTAGATTTGTTTGTTTGTTTGTATTGGAGTTAACGGCCCAGTCATTTTTGAGAAGGTCAGTTTACTAATCCAAACTTTTCCTGGGCAGGCTTATACGTAAGCGGATACCAAGTACAGTGCACATTCTTTCGCCAGAAACTGAAAACTGTCCTTCTTGAATCAGCGGAGGAGAGAGAATGACCATAGAAAAGATTTCATGATCAATCTCCACCAAAGAATGTTGCCGACTCCGGCAGGCATCAAACCCGCTTCCTACAAATCATCAGTCAGGTGGGCATCTGACTGAGCTACCAAGGCCGGCAGGTAAGGTTAGAGTAGAGGGTGGAAAGTTGCTATTCATTCTGTTTCTACACTTACAGTAGAACTTCAGTGGCTCGACCTCCGATGGCTCGTTTACTATGGATGAGTCGAACTCGTTCTTGAGTCTGCAGGGAATTCCTCAAAATATGATATAGGGGTAATTTAGGAAGATTTTCTCCATTTATCTTGAAAATGTATGGTGTGTACTCATTAGAATCGCCTCGATGAGGCAATTCTAATGAGTACACACAAAATGTATGGTGTGTACCCATTAGAATCGCCTCGATGAGGCGATTCTAATGAGTACACACAACATACATTTATAATACAGAACACTGAAAAGATATCCACAATTATCTCCATTATGTCTTCTGGTATGGCACTAATAGTTACCCTCTATGGCTCGAACTACCGCTGTCTCGAACCAATTTTCATGGTCCAAAAGGGGTTCGAGCCATCGAAGTTTGACTGTATCTCGATTTTATCTCCTCTACTCACAAGGGGTGACGTGTCATTAAGCCCCAAATTGTTGTGATATCAAATGTCAGTATAAAGAGGGTTGACTGTATCATCTGAGCTCAAGCTTACCTCACCCTCATCACTATCACCATTCCCGAATACATTTGTTGTTTTCACTGCTTCAGACTTCTTAACACTTCTTGGAACAAATAAACCATACCTACAAAAGATGTACACAATGATATAATCAGGAAAAATTCGGAGCAGCAACCATAGCAACAGATAAGGTTGGTAGTTTTCCTTATTTCTCCATATTTTTTTTTGGGGGGGGGGTAGTTTTATGGCCCTTTCAAGATTATTTCACTCATATCGAGCCGATCGTTAATCAGAGGCGGACGAAAACCGGAGTACCCGGAGAAAAACCACCTGACCTTCCATTGCAGAACTTGGCGTCTCACATATGACCTGAGCGAGGCTCGAACCACAGCGGTGAGAGACCTAATGATCAAGAGTCAGCGCTCATAACCACTAGGCCACGGAGACCCATATTATATTTCTCCATATACATGTACATGTAGACCAATGCTGTGGTTTAGAAGCCTCTCTGGTGTAGTGGATAAGCCATTCGCCTCATAAACCAGGGGTCGTGGGTTCTCCAGACTTTCGGATGAGTCTTTAAACCAAGGTCCTTTTTCAGTATGACCTTAGCTGTTGGTCGGATGTAAAACTCTAACACACTCACTCACACCAATGTTGTAGGTATTCATTAGAACCACCTCACCAAGGCAGTTCTAATGAATACCCAAAACAAATGTTTTTTATAGAGAATTGACAAAAACTACCCTTCAGAGTTATTTCAAGATACAAACATCATAACAACAGATAAAGGTCGGTATTTTGTGATAAAAGAAGGATAGTTTTTGTCAATTCTCCATAAAAAGAAATAAGGAAAACTATCCTTCAACTAGAGCTATCACTAAAAGTGATGAATACCCCCACAAAAACTGCCTTGATAGTACAACAGCGCCATTTTGCTTTTTTTTTCACTTGAAAGGGGCCATAACTATGTCGAAAATTGACGAATTGTAGTGGAAATCGAACTTGACCTGTATTTTATGATGTTACATCAGTGTACCAAAAATTATAAAAATCGGTGAAGCGCTTTTTGAGTTATCGTCTGGAAACCAAGTCAACGGACCGACCGACCGACAGACAGACAGACCGACCGACCTACCGACAAGCTCACTCCTATATACCCCCCCAAATTTCATTTGTGGGGGTATAATTATCACAAAATATCCACCTTATCTGTTGACTGATGCTATGACAGTCTGTAGTCAGTTAAGAGCTGATAGCCAGCCAAGCATATGAAGACAGCCAAAGATGAACAGCAAAGACTCTGGCCAGGCTGCATATTGGCATTGGCATAAAATAGGTCAAGGTCAACCTAGTGTCATGATTTTTGCAAACTTGCTTTTTTTTCTGGAGTTTATTGGCCCAGTCAACACTATTTAGGTCATTTTTAGCCAGTCAGTTTACCTATCCAACCTTTTCCTGGGCAGGCTTTATATATGTATGCGATTAACCAGTACAGTGCACATTCTTTTGCCAGAAACTGACAACTGCCCTTCTTGAATCAGCTGAAGGGAGAGAATGACCTTGGAAAAGACCTCATGGTCAATCTCCATGATAGAATGTTGCCAACCCCAGCAAGTATCGAACCCGCGTCCTCCTGATCACCAGTAAGATGCACATCCAACTGAGCAGTCAGCTACTGAGGCATTGAAAACTTGGTACATGTAGAACTCAGTCACCCAATTAAAATGACAACCACAGAAATGGCAATGAGTTGCACAAACTTCAAAATTTTTCTAATGCTTTGACTCAATGTGTGTGTGTGAATTCGGGTTTAACGTTGCTTTCAACAATTTTTCAGTCATATCACGACGGTGTCTGGTTGCGACAGGGAGCTCAATGCTCACTTTTATAGTGCTGCCTCACTGAAGTATCATGTCCCAGACACATTACATGATACCACACCCAGTCATATTATCCTGACACTGGGTCGACCAGTCCTAGCTCTACCCCGTAAATCTGAGTGCAAAGCGAGGAGCAGCTGGTACCATTTTTAACGACTTTGGTATGTCACAGCCCGGGATCGAACCCGTGACCTACCGTTCCCCGGAGCAGACACTCTACCAACTGAGCTATCGGGGCCGGTTGCTTTGACTCAAGAAAAGAAAGATTTTCTCATGTATGAAATCTACACATTAACTGTCTTGTCGTTTAAGTGCTTTTTTTTCATTTCACATTTTTTTTTCTCTTAGGTTGTTTACATGAACATTGCACAAGTATGTGATCTTGATGTCAGTGCATACGTAAACAAAGCACCTGTCGATTTTATCTGACCCAGGTTTATAATGCTAAACGATGAAGCTTGCGTCCCGATTTATGCCATTCTGATTTGGCTGACATTAACAACAGACACAAATAAATAAATAATTTGCCGGAGGTTTTAATTCTATCTTTCCAATTCCATCTTTAATTGTTGATGGTTACCCTCTCACTTTCAAAAGCTGCTTTTAGACCCAAGGTTAAGCAGTACAGGTTGATTCTTTCTTCAACTCTCTCTCAAATTAAACAAAAATAATGCTATTTGTAAGATTCGGAAAGGCATTGTTTTCTTTTCACATCACTTACTCCAAAATTCGCTAAATTTTGCAAGGCTACATTCACTCGACTAAGCAAACGGTAAATTATAATAGTGTAACAAGGGAGGAAAAAAAAAAACATAACTCGACCAGGACTTGAACTCATGGCCACCTGCATACTGTGCGAACACTCTCTTGACTGAGCTAACCATCCATAAAGTCGACCTGTTACATAACCCCACCCCCTCCCGCCTAATGAGATTCTTAAGAATCTCTAAATCCCATCCAGTCTGGCTGCAAGACTTATTTTTCATACTATCTTATGCTCTCAGATGCGGTGCTGGACCAATACTGAAGCACTAAATGTCACAGGGAAGGATACAACATGGCTTGATCGGGAATGGAACCCGGGACTCTCACACACCAAGCGAAAACCCACCCCCACCAATGAGATTTAGATGAATGTTGTCCACCTGCAGGGCTTTTTTTCATACATGCACTCTTTCATGCGGAAAGTGTCAAGTATCTTTTGTCACTGTGTCATCCAAGTTATATTGGCTTACAGTTGGGCAATGCCTGCTGTCCTTTTTCTGGGAGATGACACAAAATGACTCACAAGGGTTCACATGACGTGTAATCCAAACACAAACAAAATCCTTTTTGCTCTCAGGTGCGGCACTGGGCCCCTACTGAGTCACCAAACATTGCAGGGGAGAAAGACAAACATGTCTCAACCGGGACTCAAACCCAGGGCCGCTTGAATACCATGTGAGGAGGTGGGGGTTCAGGGGCCTTCCCGCAAGAAAAATGTCACTAGAAGCGTATCTAATGTATCTTAAAAACGTTTCTGCTTGTGACACTCAATAAAGTTTATGAGTATTCACTGTGTTTTAACTCTTACGACAACCCCTATCTTTGCAAACAGTGTGATCAGGATCTACACTGTTTGACATTCAGTTTATGAATTTGTAGGAATAAATTACATCAAGTAATCTGATTGGTTCAAAGACAGAAATGGGTGTGGCCAAACTGAATATTCAGCAAGATAAGGGTTAACTCTTATCCTGCTGTTCACGACAACCCATTTTTCGAACAGTGTAGATCCAGATCAGATGGCTTCTGAAGAACTGAAGAAGCCATCTGATCAGGATCTACACTGTTCAACATTCGGTTTATGAAATTGTATGAATAAATTACACCAAGTTATCTGATTGGTTAAAAGATAGAAAAGGGTGTGGCTAAACTGAAAATTCAGAGGACAAGGATTAAATACCCCAACAGGCAAGAAAACAGAAATATATATATTTATATACGATGAGTCTCATAAAGCTTAACAGTATAATTTATTTTATCATATGACGTCGCGTCTGAGAGTGTAATAACGCGATGCAATATTTTCAACAATCCACTAGTGGATTAAATATGCAAATTAGCTAGATACGTCCCGTAACGTTACATGTACGACGTCCTTAACGATGTGGCGTTTACTAATGGTGAATATTGATATTTTTGTAAACAATCGAGAATATAATGCGTTTTAAATGTCATATGATAAATAGAATCTTGCATTTGTGCTCATGTATTTTTGAATTTATTGAGGAAAAGGGATAAAATGCCCGGCAAAGGCTCGCATTTTATCCCTTTTCTTCAACTCGCTTCAGAAATTCAACAATACATGAACACTCATGTAAGATCCTCTATGATACAACAAGGATTCCCCGGCCCAGGGGCCCACCTCAACCCAAAAAATTATGCTGCAACAACAACTATCATCAGACAGCAAAACTCACCTAAAAAAGTGTCCATAAGGTTAATGGCATAGCTGGGGTTTTGCCAATAAACCGTTGAAAAAATAACTACAATCATACCAAATATCAAATTGTTTAGAAAGTATAAGCTCTTAAAAACTTTAACGTTAAAATTTTTAAGTCTACAACCTTGACCTTAAGATCATAAAGCAGGGGCGGGAGTATGTCTGAATGAAACTTTTGACCTGTGTCTATCAGGTTTTCAAATATGATGCATATCCATCATATGGTTGGGAAAATATGAGCTCTAAATACATTTATCTGTAACAGCGAAAATTTCTCTAAGTATGTGACCACATGACCTTGATGTCAGAGGCAGACATATGGCTGAATTAACCTTAACTATTATCATACCAAATCATGTATGAAGCAAATCCATTATATGGTTTGGAAAATATCAGCTTTTAAAGGCATTTATTCTTGATTACTGAGGACCATCATTGCATTACATATTATATAGCCCTCAGTGCGGACTGAAGAGAAGTCCTCTGTCTTCAACAGGTAAGGGACTCGCTTGGGGAAAAATCGATAGTTTACTAACTGTTGACTAGAGTGTACATGTACCTTATTGATTTTCTCCTTAAGTGCCTCAGTCAGGGGTTCAACAAGAGCTACTAATGGCCGCCTTTGATCTGCTACAGACAGTATATCACAGGGGGCAATAAAACAATTATGAGCAAACAGTGTGTCTTACTGTTACAAGAATAAATGCCTTTAACATACTTTAAATCTAAATTTTTTGTCTGTGAGCTTCACCTTGAGGTCATGGGATGGCCGGATGGGTGGGGTATTGTTGGATTTCACTTTGGATCTGTATCTATTATTGTACCAAATTTAATCACAATCCACTGTATGGTTTGGCAAGTATCAACTACATTTGTATTAAATTAACATTCAAAGTTTCTATGTCTGTGACCTTGAAGTCTTAGGCATGTGTGGGGGTATTGCCCAATAAAACTTTGGACCTCTATCATTATAGCAAATTTAAACTTAATTCATTATGTGGTTTGGAAAATATGAGCTCTTTAAAACTTATAAAAATTAAAAATTTCTAAGTCTGTGACCTTGACCTTGAGGTCATGGGCACTGGGGAGGGGGGAAGCTGAATAAAACTTTGGACCAACATGTATATCTATCAGAACCAAATCAATTGTAAAAGGTCAAGTTCTACTTCGTACAAATACCTTAACCAGAGTCTTTAATATTAAAAATTAAAGAGTCTGTGGCCTTGACCATGAGGTCATGTGATGCGTGGGGTATTGTTGAATATCAATTTGGACCTGTATCTATCACCGTCCCAAATACACTGTGTACATGTAAATACAATCCATCCAGTTCTCGTTAACTCCAAATTTGGAGTAATTTACTCCAACTTTTTCACTTCGGACTCCAACTTTTTGGAAAGTCTCAATAGAAAAGTATGGTAAAACTCCCAACTTTTTCTGGAGGACAGGATTTTTACTCCAATTTTCAAAATCCTAGTGAGAACCCTGCCATCATATGGTGTGGAAGATATGAGCTCTTAAATAATAAGCCACTAGCCAGTACAAATACTTTAACCCAAGTCTTTTACATTAAAAAATTCAAAGTCCCTGACCTTGAGGTCGTGGGTGGGGTAACTGCTGAAAAAAACTTTGGACCTATATGCCATCATCATGCCAAATAAGAACCAAATTCAACACATGGTTTGGAAAATATGAGTTCAGGTTCTACCTGGTACAAACACCTGAACCTGAGTCAAACAGGATTAGGTATGTACATGTACATACGTATGTACAGACATTCGTACGGGAAATTGAATAACTGTATGCTCCGGGCATCCTACGATGCGGAGGCATAAAAATGATAAGTTTTATGACAAAAAGAATCAACCGATCTCTAGATTGTCGACTGTTTATCAATTAATCCAAAGTTACTAATTACTGAAGCTTTTCTACCGCTTTTGTCCATGTGACTGGTTGGTTGGTTGATTTGAGGTTTAACGTCCCCGTCAACACTGTAAAGGTCATTTTTGAGACGTTGCTTCCACTTTCATGGGACTTTTACCCGACACTGAGATGAAATGGCATCTGAAGCCCTGTCGTCCAATGAAACCAATAGGATTTATTAGCATGGACGGTCCGCCTCGCGCAGCGGTTCCTGGACAGGCTTTGATCCTCTAAGCACTTTACCAGTACTAGCCTGGGGGCCAGATTCAGCTCTGCGTGGAAGCATCATGCAGCCCATATATTTCTTCAAGCCCCTATGAGCGGGGGCCTTGTCCACGTGACTGTGGATAGCAATGTGCAAAATACAGTTATGGTTAGTTACATCTGTGCTAGATGTCACAGCGCTGTGTTTAAAGAAAACTCTTGACTTGACTCGTGCTTGTTTCTTTGTGTGTGTTGAAGTTTTATGTAAGTTGCATGTCCCCATCAAAACTATTATTTAGGCCATTTTGGAGACATTGCTTCCGATTATGTGCAAGATTACACGACACTGAAATGAAATGACATCCAATGCCATACCATATAAAGAAACGCCAGGGTATAAATTAAGGCACTGTCTGACTCACTTTTTTTTTTCTTCAGGCTTAGAGCCTTAGATAACCTAAGTGGTTTACCAGTAGTAGACATGTATGTTAGCACTGCCAACTGAAATCTGGTATTTTTGTTGTGTCCATAAGAAAAGCATGTCACTGCCCTCGCCAGATGATGGAAAAATACACTGAGATGAATCACAATGGGACACATTGTTGTCGAATATCTTATTGTTTGAAGGCACTACAAATATATACATACATCAAAATTGTAAAAAAAAAGATTTCTCGTGTGAATGATATACATGTAAGCAAACGATGCAAAATAAAGACACAGAAAGTGTGAACAATTTTCCTTCACAAATTTACAATGTAGCATGTGAAAAGGTCGCCTGAAACTTGACCGTGTCTGAAGAGCCTAAAAAGAAATCAGAATACCACGGATGGCACTGTCACGGATTATACCAGGGTTATATGGAACCAGACATTTTTTACCAACCACAAAAGAGAGTAACCCATGGGTAAAGTACGCACACGAGTACTTGATAAACCGTTTAGAGGATCTAAGCCTGCCAAGGCAAAGCGGTGCGCAAGAGTCAGACCGTCCATGCTTATTAAACCCTATTGGTTTCATTGGGCGACAGGGCTTGAGATGTCATTTCATCTCAACGCCGGGTAAAAGTCCCACAAAATAGGAAGCAACGTCTCCAAAATGACCTTTACAGTGTTGACAGGGACATTAAACCACAGATGCTTGGGTCAGGTCCCGTGCGAATGTTTTTTCACAGTTATTTTTGTATTTTGCTATAATTGGGACACTTACCATCATCATTAAACATGTTTAGGAACCTCTAGACAAATTTTAAGAAAAGTCCTTTTTACTATCAAGGCTCAAATAAGTAAAGATAACACTCTTTTTGAAATCGAAAGTAGCCGTCCATGCAGAAACTATGAAACATGCACATTTGAAACAAACACAACTACAACTTACTTACATCATTTGATTAGGTAAACATTTGCCTTCACAAAGCAGGTTACAATACTTTCTGATTTTGAAATACAGCTGAGAAATATTCCAAAAACAACACAACAGGGTTCAAAGCATGACACCCAGTTACTATGCATTCTTAACCAGTCTAGAAGGGTTTTGTTTTGTATCAGTCATTTGTCTGTAGAAATTAGTACAAAACAAAACCAGTTTAGGCTGGTTACCCACTTTATTGCAGTACATGGAGAGCCACCGGAAGCCACGCTTTGACAACAGGTAATAGATGCTCCATTCTACTGGAATGAGATGTTTTGGGAATATTTCTCAGCTGTATTAAAAAATCAGAAAGTGGTGTAACCTGCATTGTCAAGGCAAATGTTTACCTAATAGATTGATGTAAGTAAGCTATACATGTTGTTGTATTTGTTTGATTTGTGCATGTTTCATAGTTTCTGCATGGATGTCTACTTTCGTTTTCAAAAAGAGTGTTATCTTTACTTATTTGAGCCTTGATAGTATAAAGGACGTTTTTTAAAACTTTGTCTAGAAGTTCCTAAATATGTTTAATGATGATGGCAAGTGTTCCAATTATAGCAAAATGCAAAAATAACTGTGAAAAAACATTAGCAAGTGACCTGACCCCAAGCATCTGTGCATTAAACATCAAATCAAACAAACAAAAAAACAAAACTTCACACATGTGCAGGCTAATATTTGCAATAAACACTTTCAATCAGCATTTACACGTGAAACTGATGGTGAGCTACCATCTAAAGTTGCAAGTCGGTTCCCCTCTATGGGGGACATAACAGTTGACCCCAATGGGGTCGCTAAACTGTTAGGTAAGCTCAAGAAACATAAGGCATCTGGGCCGGATGACCTGAATGCCAGAGTATTTAAGGAATGTAGTGCTGAAATATCTCCTGTGTTTGCCTTTATTTTCAATGAATCACTTGCCCAGGGCACTGTACCAGATGACTGGCGACAAGCAAATGTTACCCCGGTCTATAAAAAGTGGAAAAATATGATGCAGCAAATTATAGACCAGTGTCGCTAACATGCATCTGTTGCAAAACCCTGGAGCATATATTAGTAAGCAACATCAAAAAGCACTAAGCCTTTGAGAGCATTCTTGCTGACTGTCAACATGGTTTCCGGAGTCAAAGGTCTTGCGAAACGCAGCTTGTTCAATTTTACCATGACATTGTGAGCCATCTGGATGGGCCATAAACCGTGACCACAAACAGACTGACTTGATCATCATGGACTTCACTAAGGCCTTTGACAAGGTACCTCACAGAAGGCTATTACATAAACTGGAGTACTATGGGATAAGAGAATCCACACATAGGTGGATTAGCTCATGGCTCTCTGGGCGCTCACAACAAGTTGTAATTGATGCCCAAGCGTCTGATCCAGTCCCCGTTTTATCTGGAGTCCCCCAGGGTTCGGTCCTTTTCTTGGTTTTCATTTATGATCTCCCCGATAATATCAGGTCATCGGTCCATTTGTTTGCTGATGATTGTGTCCTGAACATAGGAACATATATTCTCCTTCTGACTGTCTTATTTTACAAGATGACCTGGATCAACTTGCACAGTGGGAGGCTGATTGGCAAATGAAGTTCAATGTGGCCAAATGTCACTCAATGAGGGTGTCACGACACCGTCCGGACAAGCAAATTAAGTTTGACTATACTCTTCACCAGCAAATTTTGGAGCATGTTCAATCCGCCAAATATCTTGGTATCACCATCACTGACGATCTTGATTGGGGTCAACATATCTCTGAGATTACATCTAAAGCAACTTGGACTTTAGGATTCCTTAGACGGAACTTGGCTTTTGCACCTAGGCAGACAAAGGATGTTGCATATAAAACATTGGTTCGCCCTCAACTTGAATATGCATCACCCATTTGGCATCCCTATGTTAAAACTCAGACTCAGCAGGTGGAGAAGGTACAGAGGACAGCTGGCGAAATAGAAGTAGCGTCGGCGACATGCTTACTGAGCTAGAGTGGCTGTCCCTGGAGGCCCGTCGTGAGCAGTCCTCTTCAGCCTTCTTCTACAAGATACACTCTGATTCAGTGTCTGTTGATAAAGATAGGTACATGTACTAGACCCGGTAACAGTGTCGACCCAAACAACTTTACAAGGGCACCAAAAGTAAACGACTCACAATATTCTCTTATTCTACAAGATGACCTGAATCAACTAGCACAGTGGGAGGCCGATTGGCAGATGAAGTTCAATGTGGCCAAATGTCATTCAATGAGGGTGTCGCGACACCCTCCGGACAAACAAATTAAGTTTGACTATAAACTACACCAGCAAATCTTGGAGCAGGTTCAATCTGCCAAATATCTTGGTATCACCATCACAGATGATCTTGATTGGGGTCAACACATTTCAGAAATAACATCAAAAGCAACTAGGACTTTAGGATTTCTTAGATGAAACTTGGCTTTTGCACCTAGGCAGACAAAGGATGTTGCATATAAAACATTGGTTCGCCCTCAGCTAGAATATGCATCACCCATTTGGCATCCCTATGTTAAAACTCAGATTCATCAGGTGGAGAAGGTGCAGAGGACGGCTGCTCGATGGACCTGCCGACGATGGCGCAATAGAAGCAGCGTCGGTGACATGCTTAACAAGCTAGAATGGCCGTCCTTAGAGGCCCGTCGTGAGCAGTCCTCTTTAACCTTCTTCTATAAGATACATTCAGGTACAGTGACCATTAATAAAGATAAATACTTGACCCCTGTGACAGTTTCAACCCGAACAAGGGCATCAAAAGTAAACAACTCACAGTATCACAGGTACCAGTCCTACAGTGATGCCCTGAAAAATTCCTTCTTCCCTAGGACTATTCCCCAGTGGAATAGTCTTCCCTCTTCTGTGGTGAATGCTAAGACTGCAGAGGAGTTCAAAGCCCATACAGTGTAAGATTGAGACTCAGAGGTATGCGTTTTAGTATACCTCTGTTATTCAGATTGTAAATAGTTTTAAGGACTCATCCAGTGACTTCTTTTTTTTTTTTTTTTTAACCTAAATTCTAAATTTAGCTACGCACCCAACTGAGGTAATGGCCAAATATGACCGACTCAGTATAAGAAGATAGAAATATCGTAGATACCAGTCCTATAATGATGCCCTGAAGAACTCGTTCTTTCCTAGAACTATTCCCCAATGGAATAGTCTTCCCTCCTCTGCGGTGAATGCCAAGTCCGCAGAAGAGTTTATAGCCCGCACAGTGTAAGATTGGGACTCAGAGGTTTGCGTTTTAGGATACCCCTGTTATGCAGATGTAAATAGTTTTAAGGACGCATCCAGTGCCTCTCTCTTTTTTTTTTTTCCCAGCTAAATTCTTAATTTAGCCATCTATCTATCTATCTATCTTCTTATACTGAGTCGGTCATATTTGGCCATTACCTCAGTTGGGTGCATAGCTAAATTTAGAAGAGAAGTCACTGGATGAGTCCTTAAAACTATTTACAATCTGAATAACAGAGGTATACTAAAACGCATACCTCTGAGTCTCAATCTTACACTGTATGGGCTTTGAACTCCTCTGCAGTCTTAGCATTCACCACAGAAGAGGGAAGACTATTCCACTGGGGAATAGTCCTAGGGAAGAAGGAATTTTTCAGGGCATCACTGTAGGACTGGTACCTGTGATACTGTGAGTTGTTTACTTTTGATGCCCTTGTTCGAGTTGAAACTGTCACAGGGGTCAAGTATTTATCTTTATTAACGGCCACTGTACCTGAATGTATCTTATAGAAGAAGGTTAAAGAGGACTGCTCACGCCGGGCCTCTAGGGACGGCCATTCTAGCTCGTTAAGCATGTCACCGACGCTGCTTCTATTGCGCCATCGTCGGCAGGTCCATCGAGCAGCTGTCCTCTGCACCTTCTCCACCTGCTGAATCTGAGTTTTAACATAGGGATGCCAAATGGGTGATGCATATTCTAGCTGAGGGCGAACCAATGTTTTATATGCAACATCCTTTGTCTGCCTAGGTGCAAAAGCCAAGTTTCGTCTAAGAAATCCTAAAGTCCTAGTTGCTTTTGATGTAATTTCTGAAACGTGTTGACCCCAATCAAGATCATCAGTGATGGTGATACCAAGATATTTGGCGGATTGAACCTGCTCCAAGATTTGCTGGTGTAGTTTATAGTCAAACTTAATTTGTTTGTCAGGAGGGTGTCGCGACACCCTCATTGAATGACATTTGGCCACATTGAACTTCATCTGCCAATCGGCCTCCCACTGTGCTAGTTGATTCAGGTCATCTTGTAGAATAAGACAGTCAGAAGAAGAATATATATTCCTATAAAGGACACAATCATCAGCAAACAAACGGACAGATGACCTGATGTTATCAGGGAGATCATTAATGAATACCAAGAAAAGGACCGGTCCAAGGACCGAACCTTGGGGGACACCAGATAAAACAGGGACTGGATCAGACGCTTGGCCATCAAGTACAACTTGTTGTGAGCACCCTGAGAGCCATGAGCTAATCCACCTGTGTGTGGATCCTCTTATCCCATAGTAATCCAATTTATACAATAGCCTCCTGTGAGGTACCTTGTCAAAGGCCTTAGCGAAGTCCATGATAATCAAGTCAGTCTGTTTGTGGCCACGGTTTGTGGCCCCATCCAGATTGCTCACAATGTCATGGTAAAATTGAACTAATTGAGTTTCGCAAGACCTTTGACTTCGGAAACCATGTTGACAGTCAGCAAGAATGCTCTCTAAGGCTAAGTGCTTGTTGATGTTACTAACTATTATATGCTCCAGGGTTTTGCAACAGATGCATGTTAGCGACACTGGTCTATAATTTGCTGCATCGTATTTTTCTCCTTTTTTATAGACCGGGGTAACATTAGCTTGTCGCCAGTCATCTGGTACAGTGCCCTGGGCGAGTGATTCATTGAAGATAAAGGCCAGCACAGGTGAAATTTCAGCACCACATTCTTTAAGCACCCTGGCATTCAGGTCATCCGGCCCAGATGCCTTATGTATTTTGAGCTTACCTAACAGTTTGGCGACCCCGTTTGGGTCAACTGTTATGTCCCCCATTGAGGGGAACTGACTATTACCTTTAGTTGGTAGCTCACCATCAGTTTCACGCGTAAATGCAGATTGAAACTGTTTGTTACATATGTTGGCCTTATCGCGCGAATCTGTTTTGAGAATACCGTTATCTCTTAACGAAGTGATCCCAAAGGCTTCCTTTTTCAGGGACTTTACAAATGACCAAAACTTTTTTACTTTACCATTCTTCTGGGGACTGTCGGGATCTGTATTATCATCCTCACAGGTAAAGATGCTGGAAACATGCTTCCAATATGCATCTCTTATTACCTTTTGTACATGTGCTCTGAACCTTTTGTAATGGCTCTTAACGTCAGGGCTACTAGACTTACGAGCACGAAAGTACATTCGATTGCGTCTTCTAATTAGATGCTTGATCGTGTTGTCGATCCAAGGCGCACTATGCTTTGTTTTGGTCATTTTCGTTGGAATAAACCTTTCCATAGCCGCAGTTAATTTGGTCTTAAAATTGACCCACATGTCGTTAACTGACATGTGCGAAAGGTCAGAGGAAAGGAACGAATCTCTAAATCGCGCCATATGGTCTCGCAGACCATCCATATCCGCACGTTTATATAGATATATTTTACGCGGGGCTTGTCTGATTCGTTTTGCTTTTATGTCGTATTCAATAAGGACTATGTCGTGATCGGCTTTGCCGATCGGGGGCATCCCCTTAACTCGATTAACTGGGGATGGTGAATTTGTAAATAATAGATCGAGGGTCTTCTCTTGACGGGTGGGTATATTAATTACTTGGGCTAGGCAGTGTTCTTTGATTATATCTAAAAGCTGTTGCTGTGTCTGCCTTTTAGATACCCCATGGGGCACCTGCATGTTGCTCCATTCAATGTCACCACAATTGAAGTCTCCGCCAACCAAAATATGGGCATTTGCATTTGACATTATCCTAGACAAAGATGAATTAAAAGCCTCAAGATATTCTGGGTCAATCTGATCTGGGGGGCGATAAAAGGAACCAAGGTAAAGAGTCCTACATCCAATAATGTTCAATTTACACCAAACTAATTCACATTTGGTGTCCAACTCCGGAGTTTCTGTACAGAGTAGGTATCGCTTGAAAGCCACAAAGACACCTCCATGTGCATCCCCAACTCTGTCTTTCCGGATAGCCTCAAAAGATTCTGGAAAAATTTCTGAGTTTTTAATTTCTGGGGTTAGCCAGGACTCATTGCCCAAAATGATGTTCGGCTTAGCTGAGTCGATAATAGTATGAAGTTCAGCCCTTTTGTTCTTTATTGACTGACAATTCATAATCAATATTCTGAGGGGGTGGTTAAGGACCGCCTTTTTGGTCTTCATTTTAGCTTCTTTTGACTGCTGCACAATGGGCGAAGAAGCTGCCGTGGGCGGGCCAATATTGTCTGGTATCGGACTGTCAGGCTCGGACAGGGTTGATAACGGTTCAAATTGGTTATGGGTGTCAATAGAAGATAAAGTGTCAAACAGAGATGTGGAAAAGTTTGGCATTCCACATTTCATGCATTCCCATGCTACGTTCATATTCGATGATCTGTTATATAGACTATACATAGTTGATGACATGCCTTGACAGTCTATGTGATACCAGATATTGCAAGTGTCACAACAAATTCCTCGGTCTTCCCAACCAACACTTCTTTGACAAAGTCCACAGGGAAAATGTGAGCTGTCATTTAGGGAAATTGGACCAGGATTTGATTCCACGTCCCAAGCATTACCTATTATAACTGTAAATATATACAGGTAAAAAAGTTTGCTTGAACCAGGAAATCCCTTCATCCTTGCAGATTTTTTTAAGATAGATACCGTGCAAATGTGGGGCAAATGATGTGCAAAGTTATACTCGTTTGCTGTTGTACCACATGTATCCATATACACTGGGAAAAAGTCAACGGGGATTTCCTGTTGATCCTGTCCGCTATAGATGGAAAAGGATGCTAGACGTGTTGCCAACAGCAGGCAACAAACTCCAAATAGGAGGTCAAACACAAAATGACTCATATTTCATAGGTTGTATGGTGACTTTATGGTAGTTGAAGGGCAATTTATACTAAGTGGTGTCTAGGAAAATTTTCTCTGCTGGGCAATATCTGCAAAAATCACACAAAAACTTAATGAAATTTAATGTTTACCTTTGTGGTTCAATCCGCCGCGAAACCGGAACCAGTTACGTTTCGGTGCAAAACAAAAAAATACCTATGCCAAATTATCCGGGAATCGTTTGAAATGCAAATCAACAAAAACAAAACAAAAGCTGAAATAAAACAAGTTACTGGAGAAGTTAACAAAGTTATGAGTAAAAAGTTAAAGAACTCATCCAGGGTATTCCTTAAAACTCCAAAATAATCCAAAAAGTTTCCCGGAAAAACAGGAACAGCACAACCGCGCGCATGCGCACCCGGCTCCGCATGCGCACCCATCGAATCAACTGAGGTAATGGTCAGATATAACCGACTCAGTATAAGAAAATAGATATGTAAACAAGATCACATCACAACACTGGGTTCGTCTAAAGAAAAAAAACGGAAAAACGTGGCTTTAGTACACGCCTATGGCCGAACCATCTTGCCCCGAATCGGAAAACATACAACATTCGTTCCAACGGTTATCTTTATCAAAGATATGTGATTAAAACTTACATCCGCATTACAAATCCATATCCGCTTTTTTAATCGTCAATATAAGTTGTATATTTGCTGACATAATACATAAATCGTAAAAAATAATATCGCTACTTACTGTTTCTTACCGGGCGCATCCATCTTGAAAATAGTACGTCGAATCACCGAAAGGATAACGAGCATTCACTAAAGAGTGAACCGCGCCGCTTACGCGGGTTCCGGGACGTTTCGCCCCCAAACCATTCCCTCCACTACTCATTTCGCCCCAAGACGTTTCCTCCCTGGTCGTCCCCCCCCCCTAGTCGTTTCGCCCCCCATCCCCCTAGTCGTTTCGCGCACTGTCACTGACTCACTGTAAGACTAATTTTCACTGTTGAACAAGTATCCACATACTAAGTGATCACGATATTGTCTCCGGATATTTAAAAATACACATTCCACCAATAAAGAAACCTCGGAGGAAGGTGTACTCATATCAGAAAGGTGACTATGAAACTATGAGGAAGGATGCACTCAGATTTGCAAAGGAGAAATACTTTAATGGGCATTCAGATGCTCGGTCTGTACAGGAGAACTTTGATTTGATAACTTCTTTCATTCATACTTCGGCCGAATATCACATCCCCTAAACAAGAGGCCCATGGGCCACTATGCTCACCAGAGCTCAGGGGGCACTGCCGACTGGCAGCAAAGTATTTTAATTAACCATGGAAGCCCTGCGCCCAAGGATGCTACAGATAAAATTTGGACCCAATCAGCCTAGTGGCTTCAGAGGTCTGATGTCGCTTGAATGTGTTGTTGCAGGACAACAGATGACAACTGACAATTTCCCATCTGTGGCAACCAAAAGGCCTAAAAGAACATTATTAAAGGAACATTTCTATGTAAGTTTGACAAAATATCTTGAAAGGCATAAATGTCATTTTTCAATTTTCCCCATTATAAGTCAATGGAAACTCTTAACTTGCCATGGCAAACAAACCAAAGAGCCAAATTTCTAAACCGGAGCTCAGATGGGCATTGCCCAATGGCAGACATGTATTTTAACATGGTATGATTTTAATCTACCAATTATAAAGTCTCCCAATTCCCAAATGAGCACTCATGTGGACTGTATCTGAAATATTAGGTGTTTTATATAGTAGAGAGGGTGGGGCATGAACCCAATGGAGCCCTGGTTGGTGCCACTAAATGTGTCTTATAAAAAAGAACAGAGACATATATGGTTTAGCGGTGGGATATGTATGGCTCCTGAGATGTAAGGCCTTTTAAGCAGTGGAGACATTTGGGCATGGTGGATTTCAGAAAAGCCCAAGATTGTTGCAACCTAATGCTTAACAGTTTCTGAGATATGAGGCCCTTTTATGAAGTGGATGGGAGAGAAATGGCCCCTGCAGACCCCACAAGATGGGTTGACTGAATGTCTAATAACAATGAACAAGAATATATGTGATTATGTGGTGGGGATTTGGGTAAAAGTTTAATTTGTAGGTCCAATGTGGTCCCCTGCCTTATAAGAAGGTGAATCACACCAAATAAGTTCTTAAAACAAACTTCAATATCTCATCTCTAATATCACAAAGAAAAATGATAGCCTAGGCAGAAAGATGGTTGGCTAGGATCGGATGAACTGAGGTAGGGTATGGAAATTTTTCCGCTTCTGCTCCACCATTTTGCTTTCTAGTGCAAGGGGGTAGCAACTGTTTTTCTCTAATTTGTATGACTTGGCAACTATATTTCATTGTGATTTCCGATTTATCTTTAACCAAATACTTAACTAGAGATACTGTTCATCTGATGATGACGGTAAATTCTTTAAAATGTCTACATTTTACAATCTAATGCAAAATTTAGCTCTCTAGACGTTACGAACATGCAAGCGTCCACTAACTTGGATCGAAGAGACAACGTGACCATTCATTCATAAATTTTGAAGGGTGCTGTTAGCATTCTAAAGCACAACAAGATTTTTAGCTTCCACCAATGGGATTTCTGGATTCATTTTAGAGGGATGCGCAGTTATATCCTAATTAACATACAGAATAATTGGGCACTAATCATTATTAAAATTAGATTCATTCCGTGTATGTAGCGTGTCTAATAATAATAGGGATCAACTTAAGTTTTTTTAATGGGTGACCAAATTATTAAGACCACAATCCTTCAGCACAGGCTTTTTTCTCCATGAATTTATCATTTTCCTAAATATTGTGGTCTCGTCCCAGCCCAGGCTTTTTGTATGTTATCTAGGGTGAGACCACATTTTCTGTTCTATATAGGGAGTGAGACCACATTTTTTAGATTTGCCATGAATTTATCATTTTCCTAAATAATGTGGTCTGAGACCACATTCCTTCAGCCCAGGATTTTAGTATGTGATTTCAGGTGAGACCACATTTTCTTCTCTATATAGAAGTGAGACCACATTTTTTAGATTTGCCATGAATTTATCATTTTCCTTAATAATGTGGTCTCATCCCTATATAGAGACGAGACCACATTCCTTCAGCCCAGACTTTTAGTATGTTATTTGAGGTGAGACCAGATTTTCTTCTCTATATAGGAGTGAGACCACATTTTTTAGATTTGCCATGAATTTATCATTTTCCTTAATAATGCGGTCTCATCCCTATATAGAGATGAGACCACATTCCTTCAGCCCAGACTTTTAGTATGTTATTTGAGGTGAGACCAGATTTTCTTCTCTATATAGGAGTGAGACCACATTTTTTATATTTGCCATGAATGTATCATTTTCCTAAATAATGTGGTTTCATCCCTATTCAGAGATGAGACCAGTCTTCCAGCAAGCTGTTATTCTGTCATTCTTTAAGCCTGGGCTAAATTGAATATTTTTGCTTTTGAGGCCGCATTTTTGTCACTTTATAACATAGGTCCATTAGAGAGCATTAACGGAATAAATCGCATGTAGTAATATTTTTACTCACTCCAAACAGTATCCAAATACCCCCAATGAAGCCTCTTTTTTGTTGTCTTCCTACTGATTTACCATTGGTAATTTATTAAAATAAAGATGTAAGATGTAACTGAAGAATAACTCCTAAGTTAATGTTTGAAAAATAATAAAATACAAAGTATGAAACAGAAAAATGAACGTTTGTGGAATTTCTTGGCTGAATATAGTTTTAGCATGCGGTATGCAAATGAGTAAGTTACTGTAAGCATTCTCAAAATGATACACCGCCGTCCTTCTTACAATCGACCAAAAACCAGTCGATCCTGACAATCCTGCTGAGGTAAAAAAATTTGTATTCATCGGAAGCTAATAACAATTTACTATAATAAGTGACAGAAATAATTTGGATGCTCTTTTCTCGCGCATTCAGAAGATTTTACAGTCTTCTCTAGAATAGAATGAAGAACAAAAAACATCGTTTTACGTAGTTACGTCCCTTAATTTTCGCGCCATTATCAGAGGTCGCTTTAATTTTAGCACGTCATTCCACGTCATTGAGGCGCTTTATGTAAACAAGTCACCAAGTGCGTGAAAATGGCTGTCGTTGTAACGAAGTCTGGAAATCACAGTTTTATGATATGAGTTTGCAATGTATGTTGGTAAGAAAGCAATTTTATGACATTCAAATGATTACTCCTCATAACTGAAGCCGGGTTTTCACTCTCCGTATCTGTGGCACAGTGAACGAAGTCAAAAACTGCTAAAATATATCGCGATCCAGATAGATCAAAATGTGACTGACCCTAGTGGTATTTGAGTTGCCCTGGTGTAAAAAGTACATGGTTTAGAAAAGGATAATAGGTCTCATTGTGGAGATAAGATGCCCATGTTTATTTTGATACCAATTGTATCTACTTTGGACCAGTATAAAGGTACGAAGACCACATTGGACCTACAAATTAAACTTATGCCGGGATTTGAATAGTTTCTGAGATATATGGCCTTTTATGAAGTGGGGTCTTATCATAAGGAACAAGAATATATATGGTTAAGGGGTGGGGGATCTGACCGGTTTCTGAGATGTATGGCTTTTAATGAAGGGGGAGGGGGCCATGCTGGTGTCACTGGTTGCATCTTATCATAAGGAACAAGAATATATATATGGCTTAGCGGTAGGGCTCTGAACAGTTTCTCAGATATATCGTCTTTTGTGAAGTTGAAGAATGGAGCATGGCCCGGGCGAGCCCTTGGGGAACCCTATGTTGGTGTCACTGAATGTGTCTTATCAGAAGGAACAAGAATATATATGGTTTAGGGGCGGGGATCGGTAAGGTTTCTGGAATATTTGGCCTTTTATGAAGTGGAGGGGGTGAGGCATGACCCCGGCACATCCCGGGGGACCCTCAGCTTGGTGTCCTGAGTGGGTCTTATCATAAGGAAAAAGAATATATATGGTTTAGGGGTGGAGATCTGAATGGTTTCTGAGATAAATGGCATTTTATGAAGTGGAGGGGGTGGGGCATGTCCCCGGCACATCTGGGGGGACCCCCAGGTTGGTGTCACTTAATGCTTCTTATCATAAGGAACAAGAATATATATGGTTTAGGGGTGGGGATTTGTAAGGTTTTGGAATATTTGGCCTTTTATGAAGTTTTGTTTGTTTGTTTGATTTGAGGTTTAACATCCCCATCAACACTGTAAAGGTCATTTCGGGGATTTTGCTTCCAATTTTGTGGGACTTTTACCCGACATTGAGATGAAATGATATCTCAAGCCCTGCACCCCCCCCCCCCCCCCAATGAAACCAATAGGGTTTATTAGCATGGACGGTCCGCCTCGCACCGCGGTTCCTGGACAGGCTTAGATCCTCTAAGCGGTTTACCAGTGGCCCCCGCCCATAGGGGCTTGAAGAAATATATGGGCTGCATGATGCTTCCACGCAGAGCTGAATCCGGCCCACACACTAGTACTGGTAAACCGCTTAGAGGATCTAAGCCTGTCCAGGAACCGCGGTGCGAGGCGGACCGTCCATGCTAATAAACCCTATTGGTTTCATTGGGCGACAGGGCTTGAGATGTCATTTCATGTCAATGTCGGGTAAAAGTCCCATAAAATTGGAAGCAACGTCTCCAAAATGACCTTTACAGTGTTGATGGGGACGTTAAACCTCAAATCAATCAAACAAACAAACAAAACCAGTACTAGTGTGGGGGCCCGATTCAGCTCTGCATGGAAGCATCATGCAGCCCATATATTTCTTCAAGCCCCTATGGGCGGGGGCCAACCTTTTATGAAGTGGAGGGGGTTGGGAATGTCCCCGGCACATCCCGGGTGTCCCCCAGGTTGGTGTCACTGAATGCAACTTATCATGAGGAACAAAAATATATTTAATTTAGGGGTTTGGATCTGTTAGGTTTCTGGAATATTGGGCTTGTTGTGAAATGGAGGTGTGGGGCATGGCCCAGGCACATCCTGGGGGACCCCAGGTTGGTGTCACTGAGTGCATCTTATCATAAGAGACAAGAATATATACGCTTTACGGGTGGGGATCTGAATGGTTTCTGAGATAAATGGCATTTTATGAAGTGGAGGGGGTGGTGCATGTCCCCGGCACATCCAGGTTGGTGTCACTTAATGCATCTTATCATAAGGAACAAGAATATATATGGTTTAGGGGTGGGGATCTGTAAGGTTTCTGAGATATAAGGAATTTTATGAAGTACTGGGGCGGGGAATGGCCCCGGCACAAACTACAGGACCCCCAGGTTGACATAAAAGCACATTGCTGTGAGAAGTTTACTAAAGGAACATTTCTATGAAAGTTTTGTCAAAATATCTGCAAAGGCTTTGTTGTTAATGCCATTTTTCAATTTTCCACCTTATAAGTCTATGGAAAATCTAAGTTGCCATAGCAACCAAACTAAAGAGCCGAATTTCATAAAAAACACAAAACCTGTAAAGGCAAATATGGTGAATATTTTCATAAACTCTCAGCCTAATAGAGCATACGGTTTCTGAGAAGATGATTTTTTTAGTATTTTTTTCTATTTTTTTTTTCAATTTGGTTTCCATGGCAACCAATACAAATGAGCAGTAGGCCTAAAATCATATGGCAGATAGTAGATTGCCTAAGGAATATTTCTATGAAAGTTTTGTCAAAATATCTGCAGCGGCTTGGCAGTAAATGCCATTTTTCAATTTTCCCCATTATAAGTCTATGGAAACTCTAAGTTGCCATAGCAACCAAACTAATGAGCCGAATTTCATAAAAAAAACACAAACTTTCAATCCCCCAACCCAAGGATCCTACAGATGAAATTTGGGCCTAATCGGCCTAGCGGCTTCAGAGGAGATGTCGTTTAAAAGTGTTGACGTCACCAGACGCAGACGCAGACGACGCAGACGCAGACGACGGACAACTGCCTATCCTATAAGCTCCCCCGGAGCCTTCGGCTCTGGTGAGCTAAAAAACTAGTAGGTCTGTATCTTCTATTCCCTGGATCACACCAGAGATAAGAAGAAAAATTCGGAGAAGGAATAAGAGTCATACAAAGGCAAAAAGGACGGAAGCGGTAAACTCCGGACAAAATTTTAAAACTTGAGACGTGAAATCAAGACTGATATAAGAAAAATCAGTATGGTTTGTATGTGAATAACTTGGTAGGTGATGTAAAGGCAAATCCCAGAGACTTCTACAGATATATCAATAGCTAGAAGAAAGACAGACAAGGTATCCCGCCCCTTAAAAAAGAGGATGGAACGGGGTTGCTGAATCAGACTCATCAGTCAGATTTACCCCCCAGAACTTCAGTTAAATAAAGCAAATTCTTCTGATACCGAGGCCCCGTTTTTGGATTTACATCTATCTATTGTAGATGGGTTTGTTTTATGCAAAATTTATGATAAACGCGATGACTTTGATTTTGAGATTGTAAATTTTCCTTTTTTGGATGGTGATGTTCCTCGTGCGCCATCCTATGGCGTTTATATTTCGCAATTAATTCAATTTGCTAGAGTGTGTAGCCATGTAACTGACTTCAACACTCGTAATAAATTATTAACGGCTAAACGTCTTAATCAGGGTTATCGGTACCATAAACTACGCAAAGCCTTTTCAAAATTTTATAGACGCCATTCTGATTTAATTTCAAAATTCAATATTGGACTTAAATCTCTTCTGCAACAAGGTCTATCGGAACCCGAATTTTATGGTGACTTAGTATATAAATTAAGAAAAATATATAACCGCAATGACTTCAGCACCCAATTTCGTAAAATCATTCTTCGATATAAAAAGATTGGGTACAACATGGATATTATACGACAGACTGCATGCATGGTAGTTAACCCAATCACGGTTGGCAACTTTGCTTCCCTCTTTAATTGCACGCCGGTGGGTCAGGCCTCAGATTCTATGACGGCTCCAACGTAAAGGCTTATTGAGAATTAGAGAGATCTAATTCAAGGTAATGTTGGTTGGTGCCTGATGCTCTGTCTCTGGTTGGGCCCATCGGGGTCTAACTGTTGGTTTTCTTTTGCTCCAGCATTTCAGTGGTTTCTTGCTGTCGAGTCCTCACTGTTGTCTCACCTCTGTGGTTCTTTGATTTTTGTGTTCACGGAGATGTTGCACTGATACGTTAGGAGGCCTTCATGCGGACTGAACAAATTATTTGTCTAAATCGCGACGGAAGTAAGGGCGAGGATTGTGGCCACGTAAAATCGATTTAAGCCCCCCAGTGGAAATCTTCCACTGACCGTTCCAAGGCGGCTCTTCTGTGGCGATTTATTTATGTTGTTGTTTGTTACTTACTGTGTGTATCACTTGTGTCTTTTGGTTTTGGATGGCCATATGGCCATTTTGTGGGAAAGTAACTGTCCTTATGGCCTTCCTTTGTTTAGGTTTCCATTATCGTCTGGTCGCTTAATGTTTGTATTTCTTTCCCTTTGGTGTCTTTTATGGGTGGAGTAAGTTAATTGTATCATTTCCTGATCTTTGTTTTACTTCTAGTCTGAAAGGGCAGAGGACTTAGTTGGTCAATTCAATCATGTGTTTGATAAAACTGAGTTCATGGAGTTTCCATTGACTGGAAGATCGGCCCCATTCATGAATAATATTGTTGTTCAGCTGCAGGAGTGATCAAGTTACTTCAAGGCTTAAAACAGAAGTAGAGGCAATGATCAGGAATCGATACAATTAACCCACAGCTCCCATTAGAGACACCAAAGGAAAAGAAACACAAACATGAAGCAACAGACCCTAACGGAAACACCAACAGCGGAAAGCCTATAGGACAGTTACTTTCCCCCAAAATGGCATAAAGGCTATCCAAAATAAAATAATATAAGCGACACAAACCCCAGTAAGGCCTTAGGACCTGATGAGCTTCATCCTAGAGTCCTGAAGGAACTAGTAAATAAGTCAGGTCCAGTTTTTGCACACTTGTTTCAACACTCTCTTGATACGGGTGAAATCCCAAAGAATGGCTCTTAGCAAACATCTGTCAACACTTCAAAAAAGGAGATAGGGCTCTTGCCCGTAATTATCGCCCTGTGCCTCTGACTTGTGTTCTGTGTAAATTGCTTGTACATATAGTCTGCTCAAACATCATGGTCCACTTGGATGAACATAAACGTTTGTCAGACAGACAACATGCATTTAGGAAAAGGCATAGTTGTGCAACTCAACTGAGCACAGTTATTAATGACTGGGCAAATATCTTGGACAAAGGGGGACAGGTTGACACATTTATTCTGGACTTCGAGAAGGCTTTTGACACCCCTCCTCATGAACTACTTAAATCTAAGTTATCTAGTTACGGAATTGGGGGAAGAACCTCAAATGGATAGATCCCTTTCTTTGCTACAGAAAACAGCGTGTTGTTGTTAATGGTGAATCTTCAGAGTGGGCTGCAGTTTTGTCTGGCGTTCAGCAAGGGACTGTTCTTGGTCCTCTATTGTTCTACCTGTACATCAATGATATTTCCACTGACATTGACTCAGAAATAAGACTGTTCGCAGAAGACTGTGTTTGTTACCTGGAAATTAGAGATACAGATGACTCACTGAAACTTCAGGCTGGCATAGATAGATTAGGTTGTTGGGCCCGAAAATAGAGCATGAGATTTCAGCCAGTTAAATGCAGTATTATGCAGATAACTAGGAAGAGATCTAATAACGTTGAGACTTCTTACACCTTAGAGGGAATGGTTCTCGAGAATGTGAACTCCATTAAATACCTTGGAGTGCCAATCACACACAACTTGAGATGGAATACTCATATTAACAACATGTGTACTAAGGCAAATAGAACGCTTGGTTTCCTGAGGCGAAATCTTCATCAGTGCCCTCAGGATGCAAAATAGGCAGCATATAAAGTTCTTGTTCGCTCAATCTTGGGATATGGTAGTTGTATCTGGGACCCCAGTGAAGTGGCCCTTAACGAAGAAATTGAGAAAGTTCAGAATGGGGCTGCTAGATTTGTAACAGGCAATTACTGCTTTGAAACTCGGAGCATGACTGGAATACTTTGAAATTTAAAATGGGAGTCTCTCAAGAAAAGGAGAAAAGACAGTAGGCTCTTCCTTTTATACAAAGGTCTAAAGGGTGCTGCCAGCATTCCAACAGATGACCTTGTTCCCCCAGCTAGACACTGTAGAAATCACCATTCGTTTGCGATTCAGACCCTTACTGCAAGAACTGACATTTATAAAGAATCGTTCTTCCCCAGAACCATTAGAGATTGGAATGCCCTTCCCGATTCGATTATTTCGACAACTGAAAGTGCTGATGATTGTGTAGCTAAATTTACCTCTTTGGTTAGAGCGAGGGACTAACTTCCCACATCACAGGTCCTAGTGTATGAATGTCATTTGACGTGTCACCAGTAACAATTCTCATTCTGATTCTGAAACTATCATTTTGTGCAGTTATAAAGGCAATATAAACACCTATAAACCTCACTTCTTCTCACATAAAATGTGGCTTACTAGGGCCTTCTTTGCAAAGTCTTGTTAACTTGATGATATGCAAACCTTGAAAAGGTATACATAGAACTATCATTCAAGGTAACAATCCCTGTTAAAGGAAACCAGAAAAATAGCGCGTAAATTTATATAAAAGACCACTGATGAGGCTTTATTAGCCGAAACTACGTAGTATGACCCATCTTCTTTCTTATGAATATTTTCATTGCTCTTTAAGGAACTCATTTTTGATTTTTATTTATCTTTTCAAACTCACGTTACCCACGACCTATGTCTTGGAGTGGAAATAAGCAATGCAATGTATACCCTTGTAAACCCCGTGTTTCTCTTTTTATGGTGGAGTTTGGAGGTGCGTTCATTACAAGAAATTGTTAACATTATGATCTGCTAATTGGTTTATACACCTTCTCAGCTCTCAATCATTAGCGCCATAATATTTCTGTCATTTGCCAAATTATTATCAGTTTTATAGATGCTGGATGTAGCAATTACCCACAACACTGTCATATGTGCCACTATGTACATATTTTGTATCCTCGTGGGCATTTGTGCCTACTGGAAATCTAAATAAAATCTTCTTCTTCATTTTCAACCGTTGCTTGTCGACACTGTTAAAGAACCAACCGACCAATTTAAAGGTGAAAAAGAGATAATTAAAGACAAGTCATTTTTCATAGAGCACGTGTTTTAACACCTCACTATTAATATTTGCTGGCTGACTCTGTTAAAGAACCAACCGACCAGTTTAAAACAAAACTGGTAAATGTGCTTAAGCGATAATTAAAGACGTTTAACTTTGTAAAGAGCGCGTGTTTCACACTTCATCATTAATCGCATTAATTGCGTGATTAATGTGTCAAATCAAATAAACAATGTGATTAACGATATTGATCAAAACAGGTAATATGTATCATAATTCCTAATTAACATTTTCATTTAAATTACATGTTCTTCTCTTTCTCTCCCTTTGTCTCTGCCACACATGGAGATAATAAATCTTATATATATAAAAAATATGGGAAAATATTGGAGGGGGGGGGCGAAACGACTAGGGGTGGGAGGCGAAACGACTAGGGGCCAAAAAAGGAGACAAAACGACTAGGGGTATATGTCTTGGGGGCAAAACGTCTTGTTACCCTTACGCGCACCCAATCCAAATGCTGAAGCTTTTCTTTCTTTCATTTCTTTTTCTTTTTTGGTTTTACGGCCCTTTCAAGATTATCAAGATTATTTCACTTATTTCGAGCTGAAAACCGGAATAATTGAAGATGACCACCTGACATTTTTGGCTAAAGACATGCTAAGGTGCTCCAGGCAAGAAAGGTAATGTTCTGGTCCTCTTCCAAAATTCTCATGGACTGACTGCGTGCCATCCATAAAGCCTGACTGCACTTGTAGGACAGTGTACGACAGCTTCCATGATATACGTGAGAACTTTAACCTTGTCCAAATGGTGACTGAACCAACAAGACATGAAAATATACTGGACTTTGTTTTTGTATCCAACCTATGGTCACGCGCATACCCGGCCTCAGTGACTATGTCATTGTTTGCATTGAAGCCGCGGTCAAACCGACCCAGACAAGGCAAAAGCGTAGGAAATATACATTTACAACAAAGCTGATTTGACCACCTTTAAGAAGAGATCAAAAATATCAAACTAGTTCCTGGCAAGGATTCAGGGTAAGTCGGTCTAACAGCTTTGGTCCGAACTTAATGAAAAAATGACCAACTCACAGATAAATGCATTCCGTCAAAAGTTATAAAGGGCAAGCCTTCCCTTCACTGGATCTCGCGTGAGACACTGATCCACAAAAGAAATAAATTATATAAGGCCCACAGGAAAATTGGAAATCCTCAAAAAAGAGAAAATATATTTCTCTTAGACACACAATTAAGAAGATCAAAGAGTGTCTTGAGGCTTATCTTGAAGGAATCCTCGGACTTGATAATAAACAGAACTCATCGACCGGCCAACTGGACAGTAAAAAGCTTTTCCAGTACCTAATCAAAGCACTGAGAGTACTGGTGGCTTTCGAGTCCGTGATTTCATGCCACACAGTACCCATTCATCTTATTCAGATCTCATAGATAACATTCCCATTCCCATGCGACACAGTCTAAAAATGACATTTTTTTCTAATGAAATTTTGTGACATTTTTCTTATTTATACTCTTAACATAGGCTGTAGGTGCTCGTTAGAACCGCCTCAATGAGGTTTGGTGGGGTAGGGTTCAATTCACGGATGGAAATTTGTGATATTTTTCTTATATGCTGCGAATTTGAGTTCAGGGTGCTCGTTAGAACCGACTCATGGAGGAGTGTTTTAAGAAAAATAAGGAAAATAATGCATACCCCGTAAACCTCACTATTCTCTGTATAAAGTGGGCAAAAAGGGCACTATAAACGTGATGTGCCCACCATTTGAACTAAAACCTCAAAAATCCATTTTAATTTGGCGTCTTTTTTGCTGACCTGGTTTTATCAATATGTAATTTTAATGTCATATCCATGTTTAGTCGATCATACAGACATATTGATTGGTGAACACATGTACATGTACATCCTAATTTGATTTTGCAATTAATAGCTACTGAAGCCGATTTTTATTTTTTTATCGTTTTGCAGAGGTTTTCGGAGATAACTTTTTTTTAGCAACATGACCAATGCAAGAAGACGATCAGGCTATTTATAGCTACTGAGCTACTCAGCCAGTGTTTTCCCAGCCGGCATACGTTGCATAAACGTTATGATGTTGTACCGACGTTGATGTGCCGTCACAATTACGTCATGTGCCTGCTGGGTAATTTGTTGTTCTAATATACCGACTGAAAATAAAACAAGAGCTGTCACTCTAGGTGACCAATGCACCCCCAGCCCCCACCCCCATTGGGAGCCAATTTCTGAGTTTTTGCAAATTTTCAAGGAGAGATAATTCAGCCAAAAATGATAACAGAGTTATGGCCCTTGGTCAGAATGTAGCCCTTGAGATAGTGAATAAGTGTGTGAAGTTTCATCGGGCTAGGTCAAACACTTTTGAAGTTATGATCAAGGTTAAAGTTTTTGTGACGGACAGACAGACAAACAAACAAACAAACAAACATCGGACAGACAGACAAACAAACAATACAGACAGACAGGGCAAATGCTATACGCCCCCCCCCCCGAATCAAACAGTCTCGGGGGGGGGGGCATAAAAAATTGTATTCTCATCACGATAGATGTCCCGTGCGACATATTGCAATTGTTTCACATCTCCAATATGGCTATTTTTCCTATGGAAATCCGCGATATTTTAATGACAGATTCAATCTGTCGTTTCTAGCTATCCTGTGTGTTTTAAAGTATGACCGGATTCTTCCGGGTTTGACAGCGATAGAAATATGAGTCCGCACAAAATGTAGTCCGGTTTAGCACAGTAATCAAAATTGGACAATCGTATTAGTTATCTTAATAGCGCAATACAAACTTTTGACGCAGACGACTTGACGAGTTTATCTTACCTTTCAGAGAATCGATTCAGCATTTCTATGAATCAGCTACATCATGTATACCCAGATCAATGCGGCGTCTGCTCAGCCGTCTGCTCAGGATTTACACTGTTTTCTACAAGTGCTGTCAATATTTAATCCGTAAAGATCGACCAGCCTGCTGCTGGACCAGGTCAGCTCCAGACAAGAATATTGTACTCAACCCAGGCATGTGAGACAGGATAAAGAAATGAAAAAGCGAGCTTGTTTTACGTCAGGATCATTTACTCTTGTCATTCAGACTAGCAATGATTGTAATGCAAGATAACTCTAATGAAATAAAGGCAATATGGAACTAAAGTGAGTTAATGGAAATAAATTGTCTTAAGAAATCAGGATAAAATCTTTCATACGTCACAAAGGAAAAGGCTCATTTAGACTAGGTCACAATTATTCCATCACATTCATTTAAGACGGGAACATGCGGGTACATATACGCAAAGTCGCCGCGGTGGTTCACAAAGCATTCCAATGAATATTAGGTACCGGACGAACACGAGTACGGACTGGTCCGGCTCTATAGAAGCATCTAGTATTCATACTTAGAACTGTGGTTAACTGGTTTTCCTTGTTGATGTGGAATACGTCAGGCTAGTAGGCCACAGTTGATATACTGGTTCTGATCGGAGGACGCCCGGGCTGTTTAAATCTTGGCGCCAGTCGAACTCTGGTTATGGCCGACTACTGGTCACGGGAAACCGTCGCGACCCGTCTGTGATCCGAAGATCCAGAAACGCCTGCGCGTCTCATATTTATAGTCTCCGGTGATGTACCCACATGATCAAAGATGACCAATGACTCAGCGCCAGGGGAAGCCCGGTCAACTGATGAACCAATCAGAAAGCGCCCGTCTCCGGGTCGCCTCGATGTGAGCACCAGGATTCCGGGCTGCCCTCGACTCTGAGGTCAGCTTCTCCGTCAAAATACAAACAATATAAACACTGCAAGGAAGGGAAACCTTCCGGGATATAAACTTTAAGGCTCAAGGATAAGTTTGATGTACGGTACTGTGACCAATTCCTAGTGAGTACGTTGTAATTTGTAAAGTCCGGTGTGAAGCGGGCCGGGCTGCAGACGATGCCCATGACGACATAGTTGACCAGCTAAAATGTGGTTTTAGAACAGTTTACAAGTGTTGCTGCCACCGAAGATGAATCTTCCAGGTTGCCAACAATACCAGTAAACCTCATCACCTAAATATATCACTGGATAAAGTGTATGGACAGAATTTGACCCGTTTCACTGCACCGGCTGTCAAACTACTGAATCCAAAATGGCGGACTTGACAACAGAATCTTACTTTGGAGTCAGACAAATATTGAAATACTTGAATTATACTGATAGAGGCATAACCTGAATGTTATCTAGTGACCACTTGTGATCAACTAATAATGCTAAACGTTATATTATGTGGATAAACGATTGCTCTGAAGAATCCCTGAGGAAAACAGTACATTCTTGTAAACAAGTGTGCACTTTTGGAAAAACAGGTAAAGGTTTGATTCAGTCACTTTTGATCCTAGATTATTAACTTTGTGGTAATCAGTGATACACCGCATTGTCCTCTGGGTTCTACAGTTCCTTACAAGTTCTGTTGTATAATCCAAGTGGAGATGAAGTCTGTTGAATGGAGATTAATGTTTCCATTATGGTGATGATGCCTGCCAGGGACTGTCTATTACAATATTAATGAATTTTCTGACTTTCGAGGTCAAGTCTAGGTCAGTTACAACTAAGGTGTATATTACACTTTGCGTGGAGAAATTGGAAAGAAAGGTAGAGGCCACCGTGGTGTAGTGGTTATGCTACTCGCCTTGTAAACCAGGGGTCGCAGGATCGATCCCGGTCTTCTCCAGACTTTCGGATGAGTCTTTAAACCGAAGTCCCGTCTCCGTATGACCTTAGCTGTTAGTGGGACGTAAAACTCAAACACTCAATCACTCATTGGAAAGAAAGGCTGTCCCTTTCAATCCTGGATTAGGGTACAGATACTTATGCATACAGTGTAGGTCCTGTGATATAATTCTAGGTGTCATATTTAGCAGTATGGACGAGCCAAACCGGTGATGGAAGAGTGCTCTTCAGAAACTCAAGGAGTGAGTAACTCAAAGCACTGACAACACTCATGCCGATTGTCTCTGAATGCAGCCTGGTCATGAACGGGGACTTGGACTGATTCGTTGAAACTTAAGATGTTAGTAACTAATGCTAAGAAGTGTAGAAGAAGACCAGCACCGTGTTCTGCGGCGTTTGTCTAAGTCTACATTGTTTGTCGGATCCAACATTTATTCAAGTGCAGAATTTACAGCTAACACTTACATGTACCCAACACTGACAAACGACGCGGCTATGTTTGGGTTGATTGTTTGGCATTCGACCCGAAGTTGCTAATAAGAATAGCGCTTCATTGCTAACGTCTACGTGACGATCGCTCACTTGTCAGAATAACCTTTCTTGTAGAACATAGCCGCAGTGACATCAGGATATTCCATAAGACTGAAGATAGTTATCCTGGAATCGTAGGGTGAGCTTGGCATACAGTGTAGACCAAGATCGGACGCTGCAGAACGCATCTTCTTATCAAAATCTTCACTAAGTGTTTGGAATTTCAGAGTTAAATGAAATAGTTTAAATCTCAGCCCAGGACTATTACCCTAACTTCACACCCCACCAACACACTCAGTGCTTTGATTCTGAAACCAAACAATTGCATGATTACAGCACGCTTAGGCACCATGCCCTTAAGGTAAAAAGGTTAAACCAATCAACCGTGGCGTCTGGTTGCCAGTCCAGCCACGTCGATATTATGCACAATCGTCACACTAGTACAGATAGAAACTACATGTTCAGGATTAAACCTTTTGATGTGTAATGTAAGGTCTAGCATAAAAAAGAAGAAACTGAAATTTGTTCTCAAAAAGCATTAAGTGAGAGCGTATTGCAACATTTTTCATTCACATGTGTGTTATCTGCCGTCTATTGTAGCGTCATCTTACTATATACAGAAGACGCTAGTGAACGTCGACGTAGCGGAAGACCGACGTCAGTACGTCAAGATCGATTCATCCGCCAGACCCATATGCGAAACAGATTTCCGCTGGCAGCTGTTAAAATGTGCCTGTATATAAACAAGGGGTCTCAACTACCGACTAATAAGCACTGACACTTTTCGTCGCCCTTTGAGAGCTATACGCCCCCTGTCATGACCAAAGTAAACGCGTTGTCACAGTACGGAACACTTACGCTGGTGCATAAAATACGTAAATTAGCGTCTAAGCGACTGACGTGATATACGTTTCAGTGACAAATCGCACTTCACCGTGAATCATGCCAATTCTCATTTCCGGGTGTTTCAGGTATGCCAAGGCGACGTGTGCGTAATAGAGCGTGACATATCGGATGGAACAAGCGAATTTGTGTGGCGTGGTGTTGCATGCAGTTAGCGAACGCAGCTTGGTGCCATTAAGAACAGTTAAGATCATGGCTGAGACGTGAACTGAACAGCGAGACGTTACATCGATTAAGTGCTTCGGCCTTACGCTAAGAATCCGGGATATATTATCCAGTAGGATTACGCGCGGACTCATAGTGCTGTTCTTGCTCAAAAATTTCTTCAAGTCAATGGAATTCATGTACTGGAGTAGCCAGCCTTTCTCCTCCGATCTCTTTCCCATAGAGTATCTTTTGGGAGAGGTATCCACAACCGACCAGACAAAAACTGTTACTTTTGGACAGTTGCATTGTTAAAACTTGAATTTTAATGTTTGGTTTTGAAAACGTAAATAGTTTCTTTCAAAAATTTGAAACATGGCATTTCATAATAATACCGGTGTATCGAAATCTGCAAACAGATCATATAATGGAATTTGGAGAACTACTTTTCTAAATTTTAAGATCTTTTTAGAAAGATTTTCTGTAAATTTTCGCAGCGTTATGATTTTCTCATAGAATCTGTCATTTCAGTGCCTTTGGCGCTTTGATTCTTTTTTATACGGCAAACATAGGTTGAGGGTGCTCGTTAGAACCGCATCAGTGAGGTGGTTCTATCGGCCTCATTGTGGCGGTTCTAACGGGTACCCACAACCTATGTTTTGGAGCAGAAATACAAAAAATAATGTACCCCCCCCCCCGTAGTAAACCCTAGTGTTTGAGTTTTATGTCTCGCCAAGAGCTAAGGTCATACGGAGACGGGAACTCTCCGAAAGTCTGGAGAAGCCCGGGATCGATACTGCGACCCCTGGTATACAAGCCAGGTAGCATAACCACTACACCATGGAGGCTTCTACTATAGAACAGTAGTAGGTGTTATAGGTCACTACCGATTATAGCGTGCAGTTATTCGAGCCCCTTTATTTGGGTTACTAGACTGTCTGATTGCGGTATAAAACTAATTTTATCATATGACGTCGTTGATAAGCAGTGGATAGATAACGTCGTGTAATAAAAATCGTATTACCACACGTGTATTAACACTTCGGCGGGATTAAGTAACGTCATGACGACGTCCATGTCAACAATGCATTTTTTGTGAAAAATTGTCAAATTAAAAGGCAATGAAATCAAATTTAAAGTGGTCATATGATTAACAGAATCTTACACTCGTGGCCATTACATATGAAATTTATGAAACTCGCCAAAGGCTCGTTTCATAAATTTCATATGAAATGACCACTCGTGTACGGTGTAAGATCCTCTATTTATCATATGACGTCGCGTCTGAGAATGTAATAACGCCATGTAATAAATTTGGTAGTTGTAATTCACTAGTGAATTAAATATGCAAATACGTTAGATACGTTCGTAATGTTACATGTACTACAGTCTTTGCGAAATATTTTCTACTGAAGCAGACCAGCTGTCAGACAGACTAAAATCTTTTGCATGACAGAATACGTATTTGCAAGACTGAATGCATATTTTGTTGTCAGAATATCATTTAAGGAGGGTCGCGCATAATTGATGTGATAGTTATTTATGTGAACTTAAAATGTAGACATAACTTTAATGTCTGGCAGCGCACATTACTCTGTTAATTGTCAGTCGCAGTCTCAGTTTCAGTTACTGTTAACCCACGTCAGTGAACAAATAGCCTGTGCCAGCATCCATATTTAGGGTCTTACACTCAACAGGTCAGTACGCAGGTGGTGGGGATGGGGGTTAGAGAGAGAGAGAGAGAGAGAGAGAGAGAGAGAGAGAGAGAGAGAGAGAGAGAGAGAGAGAGAGAATCAAAGTCGAGGCTCGAACTTTGGAATCGAGGAGGGAGAATTGTATAAGACGAGTGTGCTTCATCACTTCAAATGCGTCGTCCATCTCATATTATTAGTCTGTAGTACATGGAAGCCGACCCGTCGATCGGGGCTTGGAGAAAAATATTGTGCTGCATGATGCTTCCAAGCAGATATAAAACCAGAGGTAAAGTGGTGCTTTAAAAACATATAGATTGGTTTCATCATCTCAATGTTGGGTGGGCGGTAGCCTACATTGACAAAGTTCTGTTATGATGGTGGCTGTGTGGGCATACAAAGGCTGTGCGTGGCACACCTAAACAACCATCTTTATATTCGAACAGATCAAAATGATTTTTTCTTGCATGACCTGACGATTAAGCCTATGGTCTTTTGCTTATGTTTCTCTAACCTGGTTTATATATTTTTTTTGCATCAGCATATTGCATTTTTTATCAATTTCACCCATTTTGTTTGGGGGTAGGGTAATAAATTGGCAGCAGAGTAAGAAAAAATGTCCAATAATCTTGCCAAGGTCAATTAATAACACGTATCTAACATTGTCTGACCATCTGCAACAATGTTAATGGTTCTATATACTCTAAACATAAACAAGTAGAAAATATGGCAATATCAGAAAATGCATTTTTTGGCCAAAAAATCAAATTTTTACTTTTATATTTTTACACCATAAAGCTTATAAATGTAAGTGTGTTTCACTTGATATGAAATAGTTTGATTCCTATCACAATAAGGAAGCAAAAGTATGTCCAATAATGAAGACATGATCCTTATGATCCTTACGATTGCCATTTGAAGAATATCTTAGTGGTTTTTCAGTCATTTTTATTGGTGGATGGGGTAACTCATTCTGCATTACTTCAACCAGATGCATAGTAACAGGGAGAAATTTCATGCCTATTTCGTATATCGGTTATTATTATATAATATAAGTGAAAATAAGAAAATCTAAAGACGACGAATGCATTCTTTTTATCAAATATAGCGAAAATTGCATATCAGAATAGCGAAAAATGCAGAAAAGCCTATTAAAATAAGTGTTTTGACAAAAATCTGTCAAAGAGTTTGTATTTCCTAGCTAAGTACACAAACATGAAATTATCCTGCAATGTGTTGTCTTTAAAAAAGGTGGTAAATAATTGTTTTGCACACTCACTATCGATACTTTGTCAATGAATGGGATAATTCTTGAAACATTTGATAATTTCGAAAACAGTACCACTCTTAAGGCTAAAAAGCTAGAAAGAAAGCATGGTATGCCTATATTTTTATACCGGCGAAAGAAAGCAGAGGTGTCAACCTACAAAATATAAGCAAATAAAAAAATCTAAAGACAAATCGAATTACTCCCAACCCTCCTTAACAGGACATTTGTCAGACAGCAGATCAAAACGAAATTTGTAGGTTTTGTCCAGCAGTCCTGCATTTATACTGGTGTTACTAATTACCGGTGTAGTCTTTCTTTCTTTCTTCCGGTTTCGCCTTAACCCCAGGAGGGGACACAGACGGTGTATATTACACACACTCCAGTTTTGCAGGATGAAAGCCTACACAGTAATCAAGTAATTACGGTAGGGTTCTTAACCTGCACAGGGGATGGTTCTCCCTGCACCCATTTTGATAAATTGTGTCTAGTTAAACTATTATTTCATTCCTTCAACGGGAATAAACAATAGATGTTTTTCAAAATAAACTCCAACAGGCTAAATTGTATATGTATATTGGACTACCCCTCCCACCATCTCGCATGCCCGGTGTTACTAATTACCGATGTATATGCAAACAAATACTGTAGAAAACTTTGGCCGAGGTTCTGTAAAGAAATAGTTATTGGCCTTCAAAATGAAAACAAAGGTGGTCTGCTTGAAGGTTGTTGTTTTTTTCTCTTTTGTTTCTACAGCATGTTTTATGAAGTATACCATTTTATTAACTACACAAAACAGAACATCACAGTGTATTGTTTTTAGGAAAAATCAAGTGTCACAATTAGTTATTATTATTTTTCATTATTCCATTTATGTAAGCGATATAACCACATCTATGTTTTATATCACCGAATACATACCAAATATTATGTTTTACCCTTCAAGAGGTAGTACCAGGAAGGTAAGAAACTAACAAGATAAAATAATATGAACTTAGGCACAGCCTAGATGCGGACAAGAACATTGTTATCGAAATAAAGGCACTGCCTTTTGAGCAAACACACTCATTTATACCTCTTATAGTTAATAGTGGTGTAGAACATAAAAAATACCGATTGTGCTACCGTGGTTACTCAGTGGTTAGCTAGTTAGTGCACTAACCTCGCCACAAGGTGTAGTGACGTTTACTGGAGACCCCTCCCACTCACCCACACACACGCCTCTGTGTCCCTATGGCGGTTAAAGGTCCTTACCGTAATGTCATGATCACCGTGAAGGTGTCCGTCCTGCAAATCTTAGTGTATGTACAGCTGAGAGTAATGGTCAGTTGTGACCTATCTCAGTAATAGAAGATAGGTAGTTAGTCACGCAAACAAGTCCATGGTTAGGTACAGATGGTATTCGTGGGGGCGTACTTTACAGTTCTAGCAAAATAAGGAGAGTCACTGACATCATTCCCCTATGGTATTTTCACTATTTTGGCAGTATTTTCTGTGGGTCCCAAACTGATGTCCTTTGCAACTTGTTGTCAGACCAAAACAACGGATTTCGAAAGAGGCTGTCGTGTGAAAGACAGCTTACTCTGACCAAAGTCCAAGACTTTGCAGCAGAAATAGATGAAGGCCAACAGTTATACACCGTCGCTCTTGACTTTTGCAAGGTGTTTGACAAAGTGCTACACGAATAACTTGAGCACTGTCAAGTCCAAATACGACAAAATATAAAGCTACCTCTTACACTGGATCCAGCGCTTCCTGACCAAAAAGGGCTAACCAGTCTGGTCAAAGGCTAGTTTTGCACGATTACCGAAGCCGTATCCGGTGCTCCTCAAGGTGCCATGCTCGGACCATTGTTGTTCTGCCCATACATAAATGACCTGCCACAGAAGGTCAGCTCTGGAGCTCGCATCTTTGTGAATGGCAGCCTTTTATATGACAAAATCTTACGCATTTCTGATACTGCAGAACTTCAGCGGGATCTTGACAGGTTACAGCAATGCCCATAATGGAATACAGACTGGCAAAGTCTTTTCAACCCAACTAAATGTGTAGCAGTCAGGTAAACAAAATGCAGAAACCTGGTTGGATATTTGGGGCAACTTATATGTTCAAGATACACAGTATATGGCCATGAACAGTTAATCTTAGAGACTTGAAGGTACCTCGGCATCCTTTATTTCAGAAACATGTCATGGGAACCGCATTTTGATGCGACCGAAAAAAGGCAAACAGCAGCCTGGCGTTTCTTTGTATGCCAAGAAGCATAACCAGCTGGACTGAATATGTTAAAACATGATGGTGAACACGATTAGGCTTATCCTGTACTGTGCCACGTCAGTATGGGACCCACACACGGTATCCAGCAGCTGGAGATGATGCAACCGCGAGCAGCTCGGTTTGTCAGAGGTGGCTAACATACAGCCGGCATTACCTCCCGAGTGATACAATATCTTGGCCGGCAAACTCACAAGCATTGACGAGCATGATCTATCTCTGGGCTAAGTGGAAATCCATGCTTGCAGGTTCTCTGATCAGAAAGCAGCGAACAGCAGAGGATACTTCCTCGGGTATATGGAACGACTTTTGTCAACTCTCCTTCATTACCATGGGAATCAGAGTTTTGCAACTCACCAACAGCTAAGGTCATACGGAGACTGGACCTCGGTTTAAAGACTCATCCGAAAGTCTGGAGAAGTCCGGGATCGATCCTGCGACCCCTGGTTAACAAAGCAAGTAGCATAACCACTACACCACGGAGGCTTCTATCAGACTTAAGGAGCAACAGAATATTGTCACATCAGGGATCCTTGAGTGCTTCAAGAGGGATCATGCAAGTCTTCCATAAACTACATCAAAAATTGTTTTTCAATGGTTTTAATTTATTCTGTTGTGAGCCAAAGGTAAAGTGTATCTTGCATCACTGGGGAGTCCGACTGATATTAACCTACAGCTGGACAAGGCCTGCTGTCCTTGCAGCAGGTAGGGGTAAAGGGGGGAGGGGCGTTGTTATACATTTTTATTCATTTTCCCCTTTCCCCCTATACCCCCCTCCCTTTCGAGTCATCTACTAACTTTTCTATCTCTTGTCCTTTTCTCTGGGAGACGACACAAAATGACCAACCAGTGTTTACGTGTCGCTAATCCTGAAACAATTGTTTTAGCTCCACCGCCGCTTTGCGCATAGCCTTAGTATGACGATGCTCCAGTGTCGGCCATGTGTGCACATCATGGGAAGAAAATTAGATAGGGTGTCTCAAAGTTAGTTTGAGCATGAATGCTTTAAAGCAGCGTGAAGCGGTCACGGGTCATTTCGCCCCAATTTGGTAGGTCGTTTCGCTCATATGTCTGTCTGTCGGTCGATCGTCGATCTATCTATCTCATCTGACCGTTTATTAATCCATCCCGCTTGTCCCTCCCTTAGAAAAATACAATTGGGGCGATACGACTCACGGGCAAAACGACTCACCTCATAAGGGCGAATCGACCCACCCCTAAATTAATTAGGGCAAACAACTCAGGGCGAAACGACCCACGGGCGAAACGATCCGGTTTACGTGAAGTACTAGCATTTATAAATATGCTTTGGGATTTGGGGCTCATCATCATAACTTTGTATACCTTGGGCAGGTAGAAATCCGTAGGTAGCCAGATAGCTCATTGTGTCTCTTACTTTTCTCAGGGCTTTTTATATACCCCTTAGTAATAGTTTGTGAAAAGTTGAAATTGCTTGGCCAGACGTACCGAGAAGCTCCGGTAAATGCTTCGGTAACTGTGCCGGTAACTCGTTGGCCCAAGCGCGTTGCTGGATTTTACCGGCTAACAAATCGACTCAGTGTGGTACGTTTCAGCTCGGACCGGGATCGGAGGTTTCAGTTCATTTATACGCGTGACGTAGTTTCGAAACTTTACCCGCGGTCAAACTTCAGATTTTGGGTAACAAAAAGGAATTGTGTAAGTCAGTACAACGAATAAAAATATGAGCATTTAAATTAAAAAGAGTCAAATATCAATATCATGGGCTGGTGGTCGACCCGGAAAAAGGCAGATGTTTTATGTGGAGTAAAAAAAAGTTAACCAGTCCGAGACGGTTGCCTCGCATAGTCTCACCGAGATTTCACGTGATTTGACCATGAAAATATCTTTCTTAGGGTAGCCAAGTAACGTTGTTATGACTACGCCTGTACTTCTTAGTCTATAGGCGGACATCTTGCAGATGCCTATTGCATCTGCTGATGTCCGTATGAGTGGAATTTTTATATCTACACCCTTCATCCATATTTGGGTATCATGTGACATATGTGTAAAGACAAAAGAGTTGACGTCATTTTTTATCTAAACACCGGGAACCAGACTGTCAAAAAGTTGAACTACGAGCAAACACACTTTTCCAATGTAACTATTTTAAATTAAAAGTTTATGTTTTTTTATGTTATGTAATAAAAGTGAACCTACATCATATTTTATGACTACAGATAAAAAGAAGTCACTTACCCAGAGAAACGGACAGGTCTGTTATATTTTTTTATACAGACAGAGAAAAAAGTCTTGTTAACAACGAAGTGGGAAGTTCCGAGTGATATTAAGGCACACGGTAGTAATTCAGGTAAAACAGAATACACCGGTAATTATTATACACCGGTAATAACTACATAAGGGATACTATCGGCGTCGCGTTTACTAATTGCAGAATACTGATTTTTGTTTGTTTGAGGTTTAACGTCACCGTCAACACTGTAAAGGTCATTTTGGAGACGTTGCTTCCAATTTTGTGGGACTTTACCCGACATTGAGATGAAATGACATCTCAAGCCCTGTTGCCCAATGAAACCAATAGGGTTTATTAACATGGACGGTCCGCCTCGCACCGCGGTTCCTAGAGAGGCTTAGATCCTCTTAGCGGTTTACCAGTACTAGTGTGCGGGTCGGATTCAGCTCTGCGTGGAAGCATCATGCAGCCCATATATTTCTTCAAGCCCCTATGGGCGGGGGCTCTGCAGAATACTGACGGTTTTGTAAACAAATCATGAGTACAATGCGTTTTAAACGTCAGATGATAAATAAAATCTTGCATTCGTGTTCATGTTTTATTAAATTCATTATACTCGTTGAGAAAAAGCCATAAAATGCTCGACGAAGCCTCGTAATTTAGACCTTTTCTCAACTCTCACAGACTTTCGCCGTTGTTAGAAAGTATTGACTGTGACGCGTGTATTTATGTCCGAGATAGTGACGTAACACCGTCTTACGTCAAAGGATCTACGACTGACGTCATAAATTGGCAGTCGTAAAACGTCTCCCGTACATCATCATGGTGCAGATTATATTTTCTGGTCCTTTGGGATCATTGAGTTTATTTTGAAAACAGAGTTCTGCTTAAGCCGGGGCTAGGGGGCGTGGCCGGTGTTGCACATTCCAGTACTGGTCATGAACAGACTCAATAAAACCGAGTCTGCTTTTTTCGTTTATTTGGTGTATTCTTTGCTTCCAAAGGATCTAACTTCAGAACTTATTGAATGCCATCATTCGGCACGCTCTTCCGCCCCCGTGATTTGATGCCTAATAAAAGAAGTCCCCTCCCATTGCACATGTAGGCGCGCTGTGTTAGAATCATACAGAAAACTGTGGTTTACAAGGGTTTAGATTTTTTTTCTTATTTCTGCTCAAGACATAGATTGTAGATACTCGTTAGAACTGTTTTATTCCACAAGAACATTTCAAACATTTCTTGTGCGACAAAGAGAGCTCATTATTCATGCATTATTTTTCAACATTGCCTTTATGAACTCCAATGCAAATAGACCATCAATCTTCAAGCTTTGCAACCCCTTTGTTTTGTGTTTGTAACACATTATTAGATAAGAACCAAGCAAGTTTCTTAACAATATTTGTCTACAAGAACTACTGAACTAACAACAGAATATCATGCATACATTATGAGATGCTAACAAGACTGACACATGTATATTATATAGTGGGAGGAGCTAAGAGGCAATAATGGTTTTAGCATTATCCAAACATTTCCTATTATTGAAAACTTATGACTTTCATCAATGTAAAGTAGATCAAGTTCTCTGACAGTTTTACTATTTCAATGTCATGCCATGACATCGGAAAGATTGTAAATCCTATTCGGCTTAAAATGCTAGTCAAACATCAAGACATTAATTGGCTGTATTTTAAGTGTTGTTAGATAAAATCAAAGCGTGACTGATCATGTGTTCTAGTGATTGATAAGAATTTACAGTTTGTTCGCGTGTATACTTTTAACACCTAGTTCCCAAGAGATAATGTAAATTAGTTCCACTCTGCGATGGTTTTATCTGTCTGCCACATCGTGTTTTATTTCGATGCTGTCCTGTATCAAGTTCCTGCGAACTTCCCGTGTCGTTATTTTGTCCCATGTTTCCCTTATTTTCTCTCATGTTTCCCTGATCATCCTGCGAGGGAATTTTCTGAAGATGAACACGGTTTCGCCTGTAGGTCCCGTCATTCGTTTTTAGACCTGTCACGTAGTGACAAGGTGAGCTTTTGTGTTCACATTTTGTCCGTCGTGCGTGCGTCCGTGCGTCCGTAAACAATTTCAAATAAGTATATCTCTAATACGCCACGGCCAATCTTGATCAAAGGGCTAGGGTCGATAAGGGCCGTTTTTGGCCTCATCTTCAAAATCCTTAATATTTTGCCAAATGACATAGTATGAGTTGTGATTTTGAAAAATGTAAACAGTTTCCACCTTTGAAGTCCGTTGCCATGGCAACACGTGCTGAAAGAAAGATCCCGTTTTTCCCAACAAAACACGTTTTTGCCTTCTTTTTGATTGTTAAAGTGGCATATATCATCCTGCTTTTCATTCAAATTTGTGCTAAACGAGGCTTTTACTTAAGAAAAGTCATACACGCTAGTCTATAACCCATCTCTTCAACAAATCGACGGAATTCAATAAAATTTGGTACAAAATATCATTGCGGCCGACCAAAGATTTTATTAGATTTTCGCGACCTATACCTTATTTTCAAGGTCACAGACTCCCGAAAACTGTCGCATTTTGCACAAAAAATTGACTGGACCCTATCAAATGAACGCTTTTATTAATTTTGGTCAAACTTTATACAATGTGTAATTGTATCCTACCAAAGATTTGTTCGGATTTTGGTGACCGTTTTTTTTTTTTTTTTTTTTTTTTTTTTTAAGATAACGTCTCCATTAGGTCCCAAAAAACGAGCTGATGAATTTTTGTCGAACTGGTTTAATAAATTATAGCAGCACACGAAAGATTTGTTTAGATTTTGTAAACCTTTTGCTTAATATCCAAGCCCACATGCCGCTCATTTCTACACAAACCCTGACTACCTGGGTCATAAATCTGATCGTAAACAGCCGTCTGACCTTGACATAATGGTTAACCTTATTAACGCAGTTTTTAACATATTGTAATTTCTTGCATTTCCGCATTCTTTATTATTTTCTTTCCCATGCAGTACACAATTTACAACAAATCTCAACAAAAAGTGTGTTTTGTTTGTTTGTATTGGAGTTTAACGGCCCTTTCAACACTATTTTAGGTCATTTTTGAGCCGGTCAGTTTATCTATCCACGCTTTTCCTGGCAGGCTTATATATAAAGGGGTTAACCAGTACAGTGAACATTCTTTTGCCAGAAACTGACAGCTGCCCTTCTTGAATCAGCGGAAGGGAGAGAATGACCGTAGAAAAGATTCCATAATCAATCTCCACGAAAGAATGTTGACGCCCCCGGCAGGAATCGAACCCGCGTCGTCCAGATCACCAGTCAGACGCGCATCCGACTGAGCTACCGAGGCCAGCGACTACAAGAGGGTAATAAGACGTAAACATGGTAAAGGCATGATTTCATATGTTAAAATTCTCACGATTAAAAATTCTGGTGACTTCAACTGACTCGATTAAACATGTCTGGTATTTAAAAGAAGTGTAAACAAGCGGATATATAATAACTGTATCTAAATTGATATTTGTGGAGGGAAATCGGCGTTTTTTACGACTGGAATTTTAGTTTTACGGCGACGCGTTAGCAGAGCCGTAAAACGATATTTGCGACCATAATATTGCCAACTTACCTCCCTTAATGGGAATTTTGCAATACAGTTATCCCTATTCAACTGCACTTAGTCGGTTGTTTTAACCGTGCTATTTTTTGCACAAAACGGCAAGCACTGTGAGCTGCGTAAACTCAACTGTCAGCTAATAGAAAGTGACATTACGTAACGATGTTGGGTTTTCGACAGTGTATCGTACGGTCTCAGAGTTTTGTGGTTATCCAATCACACGCCTCCTTACATTCGCAAATGCATTAGAATTGTGTTTTATTATGCCCCCGCCATTCGAAGACGCCATTCGAAGAATGGCGGAAAGGGCATATAGCGTTGCCCCTGTCCGTCCGTCCGTTCGTCCGCCCGTCCGTGCGTCCGAAACTTAAACGCGGTCAACTTTCTTATTTCTTGATGGATTTTAAAATTACTCCGCAGAAATGTTAACCGTCATGAGACGACGTGTCACGTGCAAAAGCCAGGTCCTTACCTCCAAGGTCAAGGTCATACTTAGAGGTCAAAGGTAAAAAAGAAGAGTCCGAAACTTAAACGCAGTCAATAACTTTCTTATTACTGGATGGATTTTGAAATTACTTTGTAGAAATGTTAACCATCATGAGTCGATGTGTCACGTGCAAAACCCAGGTCCGTACCTCCAAGGTCAAGGTCATACTTAGAGGTCAAATGTCAAAAAAGGGTCCGAAACTTAAACGCAGCCAATAACTTTCTTATTTCTGGATGGATTTTGAAATTACTTTGTAGAAATGTTAACCATCATGAGACAGTGTGTCACGTGCAAACCCAGATCCGTATCTCCAAGGTCAAGGTCATACTTAGAGGTCAAATGGTATAAAAAGGGTCCAAAACTTAAACACAGTCAATAACTTTCTATGGATGAATACGAACATAGACATATTTTCTGGCTGGGGCATCCGTGTCCTATGGACGCATTTCTAGTTCAACATCAAATGCAGCCAGACTGCGACTATGAAAAAAACACGGCGATGATCGTTTCGCAATGAGAAAATATCATTCTATGCGTTAATTTTACTGATTTGTTTGTTTGTTTGATTTGGAGTTTTAACGACCCAGTCAACACTATTGTAGATTATTTTTGGCCGGTCAGTTTACCTGGACAGGCTTATACGTAAGTGGTTAAGCAGTAAAGTGCACATTCTTTCGCCAGAAACTGACAACTGCCATTTTTGAATCAGCAGAACGGAGAGAATGATCGTAGAAAAGATTTCCTGATCAATCTGGACGAAATACTGTTGCCTGTCCAGGTATCGAATCCGCGTCCTCCTGATCACCAGTTAGACGCGCATCTTACTGAGCTACCAAGGCCGGCTTGATTTTACTAATAAGTATAAAATAATAAGAATTTTACACGCGCTGTAATTTTTAAACCCTTGAAATTGCCCGAATTGACTACTCGTGTAAGATCGTCTTTTGACTGATTTGAGGTTTAACGTCCCCGTCAACACTGTAAAGGTTATTTTGGAGACGCTGCTTCCAATTTTGTGGGATTTTACCCAACATTGAGATGAAATGACATCTCAATCCCTGTCGCCCAATGAAACCAATAGGGTTTATTAGCATGGACGGTCCGCCTCGCACCGCGGTTCCTGGACATGCTTAGATGCTCTAAGCGGTTTACCAGTACTAGTGTATATATGAAGTTTTATCAGTACCCCCTATATTAATTGCATGGTAGCACATTGCCCTGATAAAGATATGCTATCTCAGGACATGTGAGCTTTGTCAGGTCAACGTGAAATTGCATTTTATGAATGAACCGGACTAGTAGAAAAATTGGCAAAAATGTTATTATTACTGGAAAAAATGGAAATCTACTTGAAAAAATATAGGAAAAAATATGGTCAGCTGATACAAAATATATCGACCGCCGGAAGTTTGGGACGCACTGAGGACCATCGATAATTGATAGTAAATTGCTGATCGATAACTGATCGTAAGATTGTACAAGGGGATAAACTGAGAAATAGAATACTGGATTCTCAAGTTTATCAGGTTTTGGCTTCGAGAACGCATGTAGAATTGCTCGGCAAGCCTCGCGATTTTACAAGCGTTCTCGAAGCCTTGCCTGATAAACTTGATATTAAAAGACACTCACCTGGTATTCTCGATTGCCTGGTCGGATCAGAAAACGCGGAATGCTATCAAATTATGTCGCGCGCTGTCTAGTACCATACAATCCGTTCTTTGCAATTTTAGCAGAGCAATGGAGATATAGAACAGCGCTTTCTCTCTGAGCGTGGTAGCTCAGTGGTTAGTTCACTTGCCATTGATGCTAGGGGCCCCAGGTTCGAAGTCCGGCAGGGGTAATAAAATTGCGATGTCCCATCATGCTCAACTAGTCTAGCGTTATTTGCAGGGATGAATGCCACAAGTGCACCGTCCTTCGAATCGTGACGTTAACAGGAGGTCCCCTGTGCAGGCAGAACCATCCCCTGTGCAGGTTAAAGATCGCTTCCGTAATTACATGATTACTGCCAGCAAACCTGGAGTGTGTGTAATGTACATCTGCGAGTATTAGCCTAAATGGTCAAATGTGACTGTGGCCCCCGCCCATCGGAGCTTGAAGAAATATAAGGGCTACATGATGCTTCCACGCAGAGCTGAAACTGTACCGCACACGTGTACTGGTAAACCGGTTAGATCTAAGCCTGCCCAGACAAAGCAGCGCGAGTCGGCCCGTCCATGTTTATAAACCCTATTGGTTTCATTGGGCGTCAGGGCTTGAGATGTCATTTCATCTCAATGTCGGGTAAAAGTCCCACAAAATTGGAAGCAACGTCTCCAAAATGACCTTTACAGTGTTGACGGGGACGTTAAACCTCAAATCAAACAAACTATCAGTTGAAAGAAAGAAAAAAAAAAAGAAAATAGACGATGATTCCACAAAGTGCACAGTCGAGCGGATCCGTGGGCGTTTAATGGAGGTCATCTGTGACAGAAGAATCATTCCCTAAGCTTGATCCTGAAAACTCTCAAATCATTTGTATGACAGTTGAAACCCGACCGCAACTTGATCATCCGGTTAGATACCGTGAATTGCAAGGGAGGCTATTCAAGTTCATGGAAACAAAAAAAAAAAAAAAAAAAAGAAAAAAAAAAAAAAAACATTATCAGAAAGACATCAATATTTATTCTATTGTAACATAATTTCATTGTCTTTTTGTCCTACGAGTAGGCTTATAGAAGTTTTTTTAAACTCAAGATTTTGATAAATTGTTGATCTGGTTTGATCAAGCAAATTTTATGCTGATTCATCCCAGGTCTAGTTTGAAATATAAATCAATGCCGTCGCAAAATATTCCAACAAACGAGAAGGAAGAAAACGCACAGAAATGCTTCGTTTTGTACCGAAATTCAATATGTGTTTGCTTCGCAAAGCCTTTTACTGTTGTCAAGGACCTTTTCTTATAATTTTAACTATCGCACCACCCCTCAACCAACACCAAAACATTGGTGTTAAGATAAACTTCAAGTTATCTTCCTTTTGCGACATTTTTTAGGTTGGTTGAGGGGTGGTGCGGTACTTAATTTTCCGTGGAAACGTGCGAAAATAGATAAAATTTCAGGAAAATGGCGTTTCGTCCTTCCTTAGTGACGTCACCATAGCAATACATGCGCACGATCCGACGTTCTAACAGCATTTCTTGAAACTTTATATGGTATTGTGTTTTAACGGATATCAACATAACAAAACACACGATTTTGATTTTTCTGAAAAATTGAGGCCAAAAACGGCCCTTATCGACCCTAGCCCTTTCATGAGAAGCATCATCAGGTAGGGGGGAAAGGTATACTTATAAAGTCTGATGAGATGTGACTTTTTTTTACAAAGTAATCCTTAGATGAAAATATATACCACTTCCTCAAATCTTTCTCTTGAGCTCTCGTCACATCAGACTTATATCCGATCTGTTCAGTGGTTATGTAAGGAATCTGACCATTGCCAATTGATATAACAGTACACTAATTAAACAAACATTATCAGCTCAAGGTTCACAGTAAGACAAGATTAATGTCCCTCATTGAGTTTCCTCCAGAAGGCATTAGAAATTAATTTTCTTGCATTTATAGAGTGAAGAGAGTGCTCTTGTGTGGAGAGAATGACCGTAGAAAAGATTTCAGGATCAGTCTTCACGAAAGAATGCTGCCGACTCGGCAGATATTGAACCCGCGCCCTCCTGATCACCAGTCAGACGCGCATCCGACTGAACTACCGAGGCCCGCAAGCCTTTCGTCTTTATTTTACATCTTAGGCCAAAAACACGGACCCGGAGCCGATGCCATTTAACCCTCACTATTTTAGGACCTTGGCAAACGGTCCAGACACAAAATATATGCCGATTGACCAACGAATGCCTAGCCATAAGCAGTTCAGATGCAGCAAAATATGTTGTTTGATCAGGATCTACATTGTTTACTCACTGCAGTCATTTTCGAGCCGGTCAGTTTACTTACCCACATTTTCCTGGGCAGGCTTTTACGGAAGCGGTTAACCAGTACAGTGCACATTCTTTCGCCAGAAATTGACAACTGCCCTTCTTAATTGAATCAGCGGAAGGGAGAGAATGACCGTTGAAAAGATTTCATGTTCAATATCCATGAAAGAATGTTGTCGACCCCGGTAGGTATTGAACCTGCGTCCTCGTGATTACCGGTCAAGAATCAAGATACGCATCCGACTGAGCTACGAAGGCCGGCTCAGGCCTATCTGCACTTTTATTGTTTATGGGATCTGCACATCAACTCACTGAGGGGAAAAGTTGACGAAAGTTTCATGAAAATCTATCAAAGGGTTCATGAGATACAGAGCGGACAAAAAAAGTATTACGGACAGTCAGACAGGCAGACGGACGGACAACATCATTGCTATAATCCCCGCTACGCTTGGGCGAAGGAGATAAAAACAAACAAACAAAAATAAATATTATAAATAAAAAAAATAAACATTGTACAATTTTTTATTATAATATGGCATTTTAACTAGTACCAACAGTCTGCGTCAGTAACCGCCTGTTATTGTCCACGCGACTATCACTGACCATACACAAAGACCAGAGTGTGACGTCATAGCGCTGTGTAAAACGTTTGTTTTGTTTGTGGTGAGGTTTAACGTCCCCATCAACACTAGTAATTTAAAAGACATTGTTTCCAATTTTGTTGGGCTTTTACAAATCATTGAGATATGATAACTGGACCGTGCTCTTACCAGTCGATCCAAAGTTACTAACAAGAGATGGTGTCTATAAAACACTATGCCCCAGGCCATATGCTTGTCCTTAAATACCCATTGTTTTAAAAGGCAATTACCGAATAAAATTTTTCAGATTTTTTTTCAAATGTTAATCAGGTCATGTACTAGTCCTATCAGCCTGTCAAGTTTCTAGGCAACACATCGTCTCATGATATTTAACATTTCTGCCAAGTAATTTCAAAATCCATCAAGGAATAAGAAAGTTATTGACCAAACACAAAAAGACCCTTGTTTTGACCTTTGACCTCTAAGTATGACCTTGGCCCTGGAGGAACCGACCTGGGTCTTGCGCGAAACACATAGTGTCATGATACTAGTCGTTTAACATTTCTGCCAAGTCATTTCACCATCCAACCAGGAATAAGAAAGTTATTGACCGAATAAGAAAAGAGTCCCCTCTATTACCTTTGACCACTAAGTATGACCTTGACCTTTTGAGGTATCGACCTGGGTCATGTGCGCGACACATCGTCTCGTGGTGGTTAACATTTCTGTCAAGTAATTTAAAAATCAATTAAAAAAAAGAAAGTTATTGACTGGAGAAGATTTTTCCATACATACACGCACGATTTTGTGACCGACAAACTTACAAGGGTGATAACTCAAAAAGTATAAATGTAAGAGTTATTGCTCATGCACTCTGCACGTCGTGTGATGTTGATTAATAATCATAAAAAGTTTCCTGAAGATAGCTTGACCGGTTTTCAAATTATAGAGCGGACACGATTTTGCGACAGACGGACGGACCCCGAATAGGGGTGGGGGGAGACATAAGAAATTTCAAAATTTAATCAGGTTATCTCCTCCTGAGTTCCAATCAGTATACCAAACATCAAGGCCATAGCTCAAATAGTTTTACAGATATCTTGCTTATGAGGTTTTTATGTTATTAAATTGAAAGAAACAAACCCCAAAAGGGGAGATAGTTCGGATAAGAAAAAGAAAGTGTCAACTATTTTTTCACGAACAATTCATATACGAAAATTAGCAAACAAGGTTTCAAAACACTAGCATACATGGTTTTAAAGTTGTGCTTGGTATAAGAAAGCGTCGCGAATGAACAGATAAGCAAATGGACAAGCCAGAATCAAATACACTCCCTACCCCCGTCCCCACCCCCGGCCTAACGTTTTCAAGGTTGAGGGCATAACCATAACTACAGAAACTTCCCACTTGCTATTGTCCACATGATGCTTCCACGCAGAGCTGAATCCGACCCGCATACGAGTACTGGTAAACCGCTTAGAGGAGCTAAGCTTGCCCAGGTGAAGCGGTGCGAGTCGGACCGTCCATGCTTATAAACCCTATTGGTTTCATTGGGCGACAGGACTTGAGATGTCATTCCATCTCAATGTCGGGTAAAAGTCCCACAAAATTGGAAGCAACGTCGCCAAAATGATCTTTACAGTGTTGGCAGGGACGTTAAACCTCAAATCAAACAAACAAAAGTTATTTATAGCAGCGCTAATCTCCTCCCTGTAACGTTTGGGCGCTGTGTAAAAAGTAAAAACTGGACTGGTCTCGTGTATGGGGACATTGGCAGTGGAAATCCAATCAGATGCCACATAAAGCGACGTCTGTACTGGTTTACACTCTTTGCTTAAAATACTGAAATTTAAGGGTTAAACAAACAGCTTACTTGTAAGTCTCAGTCCGGGACTATTTACCAAGCCTACACTTGGAAGCAACATCTCCCAAATAACATTTATAGTTTTGACGGGGACGTTAAACCGCAAATCAAACAAACAAAGGCCCACCAGTACCCTCAGTGCTTTGATTATAAATGCTACCCGAGCCGGTCAAAATTATTTCACTCATTTTAAGCCACGTCAGTCATTAAGTTTATATTATGGTGTATATTTGTGTTATTTTAGCCGCAATATAGATTGTGTGGGCACATTAGAACATCTACATGGGACTATTCTAACGAGTACCATTGATATACGTTTTTGAGTATACATACAGAAAATAAGAAATACCCCATGGACAGAACATCTCTCTGTATTAAGTTGAGCAATGAGGAGCCTTCATAACCCGGACTTTTTAAAACCTGATGAGCATTTGACCAATGAGAAACCAATGAATACCTGGTACTGGATGCAATAGCTTATACAATTTTATTGCCCTTCTGGCAATAAATCACCTGAGGTCAGTGGCTTGTTTTGACAGCCCCTGCTAAACACTAATAATGATGTTATGCCATTAAGTGACTTAGAACACATTTGGGAATTCCTTTGATGTTTGTTGCCTGCTAGAAATCTGGCATGTTCCCTCGCAGATTTTATAAGTCCTTAGACCTAGATGTTTGAGTCAGGATAAAATAAAATCTGGCCCTGCATGGTGGCATAATATAAGATATGGAATGCATGAGCACACCTATTAACATCTAGGACTTATATAAGTCTAGGGGAAAGGCTGCATAAGGTTTTTGGGCTGATCAGATTGGAATTCTGGTTGCCATGGAAACAAAAAGGTTCCATAGACTTATAATAGGGAAAACGACGTCTCCACTTTTTCTCGGCCATTTCTGGTCCGATCTTCATCAAACTTGCAGAAAACCAGGAGGGGCTTACAGTATACGTCGAGTTCGAATTTGGGTTGCACGGGACAAACAGCTTTGGGGTTACCTGCCCTTGAGCATAAATATAAGTGAAAAATGGTGTCTCCAGCTTTTCTCAGCCGTTTATGATCTGATCTTTTTGTAACTTTTCATAAACGAGGACAAGCAAAAAATCTCGGACGAGTTCGAATTTGGTTTGAATCTGACCAGCGGTTTTCCAGTTACATCCACTTGAGCGTGAAAATTTTTCCCGTAGACTTATAATGGGGAAAACGACGTCTCCACTTTTTCTCAGCCATTTCTTATCCGATCTTCATCCAACTTGTAGATAACCAGGAGGGGCTTACAGTCTACGTCGAGTTCGAATTTGGGCTGCACGGGACAAACAGCTTTGGAGGTACCTGCCCTTGAGCATAAATATAAGTGAAAAATGGTGTCTCCAGCTTTTCTCAGCCATCTATGATCTGATCTTTTTGTAACTTTTCATAAACGAGGACAAGCAACAAATCTCGGACGAGTTCGAATTTGGTTTGAATCTAACCAGCGGTTTTCCAGTTACATCCACTTGAGCGTGAAAAATTTTCCCGTAGACTTATAATGGGGAAAACGACGTCTCCACTTTTTTCTCAGCCATTTCTGATCCGATCTTCATCAAACTTGTAGATAACCAGGAGGGGCTTACAGTCTATGTCGAGTTCGAATTTAGGCTGCACGGGAAAAACAGCTTTGTGGTTACCTGCCCTTGAGCATAAATATAAGTGAAAAATGGTGTCTCCAGCTTATCTCAGCCGTTTATGATCTGATATTTTTGTAACTTTTTATAAACGAGGACAAGCTTAAAATCTCGGACGAGTTCGAAATTGGTTTGAATCTGACCAGCGGTTTTCCAGTTACATCCCCATGAGCGTGAAAAACTTTCCAATATACATGTAATGGAAAAAACGACGTCTCCACTTTTTCTCAGCTATTTCTGATCCGATCTTCATCAGACTTGCAGATAACCAGGAGGGGCTTACAGTCTACGTCGAGTTCGAATTTGGGCTGCACGGGACAAACAGCTTTGGAGTTACCTACCCTTGAGCATAAATATAAGTGAAAAATGGTGTCTCCAGCTTTTCTCAGCCGTTTATGATCTGATCTTTTTGTAAATTTTCATAAACGAGGACAAGCATAAAATCTCGGACGAGTTCGAATTTGGTTTGAATCTGATCATCGATTTTTCAGTTACATCCCCTTGACCGTGAAAAATTTTCCCATAGACTACTAATGGGGAAAACGACGTCTCCACTTTTTCTTAGCCATTTCTGATCTGATCTTCATCAAACTTGCAGATAACTAGGAGGGGCTTACAGTCTACGTCTAGTTCGAATTTGGGTTGCACGGGACAAACAGCTTTGGAGTTACCTGCCCTTGAGCATAAATATAAGTGAAAAATGGTGTATGCAGCTTTTCTCAGCCGTTTATGATCTGATCGTTTTAGCTCACCTGAGCCGAAGGCTCACAAGGTGAGCATATAGTATAGGTAGGCATCCGGCATCTGTCCGTCGTCCGTCCGTCGTCCACACCTTTGAACTTGAATATCTAAGTGACTAGCTGGCCAATCCCAGATTTTATGTGCAGCATCACTGGGTTGGGGGATTGACTGCATTAGGTTTTGTACCAGTTTTGATCAGAACTGTGGTTGCCATGGAAAAAAAATGTCCCATAGACTTCTAATGGGGAAAACGATGTCTCCACTTTTTCTCCGCCATTTCTGATCTGATCTTCATCAAACTTGCAGATAACCAGGAGGGACATACAGTCTACATAGAGTTCGAATTTTCGCTGCATGAGACAAACAACTTTGGAGTTACCTGCCCTTGTTTATTGATTTGAGGTTTAACATCCATGTCAGCACAGGGTGTGTCATTTTGGAGACGTTGCTTCTAGTTTTGTGGGACTTTTGCCCGACAGCGAGATGAAATTATATCTAAAGCCCTTTCCACCCAATGAAACCAATAGGGTCATTATGCATGGGCGGTCCAACTGGCATCACTTTTCCTGGGCAGGCTAAGAACCTGTTTACCAGTACTCATGTGTGGTCGGTTCCAGCTCTGCATAGAAGCACCATTTAGCCCAGTCTATTTCTACAAGCCCCGATGGGCATTCTTAAAACATCATTAATGATCTTCTGGTACACAGGTGAGCCAACTAGGGCCATTTGGCCCTCTTGTTACCGTATATGTTCTATTTTCAATATCACCATCAACTACTGTCCCTTCTTTTTGCCACCGTTTCTCACTGTCAAGTTTAATCCGTACTTTGTCTCCGACAGCCAAATTTGAGAGTGAATGGACTGCGTGTCTCCTATTGAAGAAGAATGTTTGATTGCCCTTCATTTTGTCATGATGTATTTTCACAAGTTCATGACTTGGCCATTTAGGTCTAAGTTTTTCAATAGCACACGGTACATGTATCCAGATTTGTCTATATATCATTTGTTCCGAAGGACTATAGCTGGTAACTACGGTCGGTGTACAAAGATAGGTTCTTAGTGCACTGTACGAATCCTTTTGTTTGTGAATGTTTTAGCGATTTGGACACCTGCTTCTGCAGCACCATAGACTTGCGCAAAATAAGGATAACTATATGTTACTTTAATCATGTGTTCCTTTGCAAAGTCCTTAAAACACTTGGCTATGAATTGAGGGCCGCCATCGCTCGTGATTTCTTCAGGGTCTCCCCAGCGCAAAAACATATTTTTCATTTTGTCCACAACACGTTCACTGGTCAATGTATTCAGCTATCCAATTTCTATGTACTTAGAATATGTATCCATGACAATGAGGCACGTTTTATTGTTCAACTGGCATAAATCTGCTGCAACATTTGCCCAAGGTCCTGATGGTAGATCTGACGGTTTCAGTGGTTGTCGACGCTGTGTAGGTCTAGATTCCTGGCAAAATGTATAAGTTTGCACCTCTTTCGTTAAGTCTTTATTGATTGTCGGCCACCACACGCACTGTGCTGCAAAGTATTTGCATTTCGTGAGTCCCTGGTGCGACATATGCAGTTTGTCTAACACTTCCAAGCGCTGGCTTACTGGAATAACGAGTCTATTTCTGTACATTAACATACCATCAACAACAGAAAGTTCATTTCGAGCGCTGAAATACTCGTTGATAGAATCTGACAGATTTTTTTTCAGTTTCTGGCCACCCTTTTCTCGTGAGCGAGATGACCTGCTGAATTTCTGATTCATTTAGGGTAGCATCGTAGATCATTTTCAAGCGCGTGTCACTAATTGGTATATAAGCAGTTGCTGAATCAACATACATATTCACCTCATTTTCAATTTTACAGTCGATTTGCTTTAACGGCGATCTAGAAAAACAATCAGATACTATCATGTCTTTTGAAGTACCTTTTGAAAACTCTGCTTTGCAATGAAATCTGCGTAACCGTAAAAGCAGCCTCTGGCATCTGATCGGTGCCCTGTCAATATCCGTTATATTGATTAACGAGATAAGTGGCTTATGATCCGTGATTCACTTGAATGATTCAATGCCAGTTAAAGGACTGTAGAATTTTCGCATGCATAGACTAGGCTAAGGCATTCCAGTTACAGTTTTGCCCATTTTTTCTCTGATTCCGTCAACGTGCGCGATACGAACGCGATTGGCTTAAGCTCTTTGCCTTCCTGCATGTATATTGCTGCTCCGAGCCCGACACGAGAACTGTCTGCGCTAACTACAATGGGGCTATTTCGTTTATAAAAACGCCAATGTAGGGGCTTCTGTGAGCAAAGATTTGACTTTTTCAAAAGCATTATTCTGATCAGGGCCCCAATAAAAGGTTGTGTCGTCCTTAAGCAGGTCAGATATTGGGCTAATTATTGTAGATAAATTTATTACATACCTTCCCAAGTAATGTATCATGCCAAGAACCCTTTTGAGTTCTGTTTTGTCTTGAGGGGGATCTAGATTTCTGATTGCTTCCACCTTCTTTGGATTCGGTGAGATACCCGATGTGTTAATAATATGGCCAAAGTATTCTAACTGGGTTTGTCTGAACAGACACTTCACTTTGTATAGTTTTAGACCTCCTTCATTTATTCTATGAAGTACAGCGGTCAACATTGCATTATGCTCTACCATGTCTCGGCCATAAGCAATAATGCCGCCCATAATATTCCAAACCCTGCAACAGCTCGGTTATTTTAGATCTTGGGCCCGAGACTAGTACCCATCGGTCATCTTTGATACGCGTAATGCCCGAATGGCGTTATGAACGTAGTAAGCTTAGACGATTCTCGCCGGAGGGGCAGTCGGTGAAAACTTTGAGCGGAATCCAACTTTGTAAATACAGTCATGCCTGCTAATTTCCGCGCGTTCTAGACCCTGCAACAGCTCAGTTATTTTAGATATTGGGCCCGAGACTTGTACCCATCGGTCATCTTTGATACGCGTAACGCCCGAATGGCGTTATGAACGTAGTGAGCTTAGACGATTCTCGCTGGGGGGCAGTCGGTGAAAACTTTGAGCGGAAGCCAACTTTGTAAATACAGTCATGCCTGCTAATTTTGGCGCGATATCGTCCAAAGTTGATAACATGTCAAGTTCACGCTTGATCGACTCATTCAATTTTTTATATTCGACGCAAACGCGTACTTTGCCGTTAGGTTTTAAAACCGGTACCATCGGTGAACACCAGTCCGTCGGCTCCGAAATTTCAGTCAAAATTCCATCGCGAACCATGTTTTCGAGCTCTTCCTTTACTTTTGGCAAAAGTGGGAAGGGTATACGCCTAACTGTACTGACGCTTTACGGCTTGGCATCGGACTTAAGCTCTATTTGGACTGGCTCACAATTTATGAGTCCTGTCGACCGAACACGGTTTCTGGGATTTCATCAATTCGCTTTACAAACTTTAACGCAGAGGACGCTCCTCGGTTGAGCAAATTAGCCTGGCCTTTGCCTGCCACTACATATATTCTAAACATAAATTTCTGCCGATTTCTGTATGTATCTGCAATAAAATACCCAAGACAATTTACATTACGCCCGGGGCTTTTCAGAATTGACAAGGCTTTTTGCAATGCCGGACGTTGCTTCAACATTTTATAGTATGATTCAGAAATGATTGATTTATCTTCACCGCTATCAATTTTAAATGCAATGTTTGACTTACAGATTTCAAGGTTAACGACACATGGTTTATTTTGATTGATCACAATTAATTTCACACGACTCCAATAAATAAGCACTGTCATTAAATTCCTCGATTTGAATGCTTCCTACATTTTCTGCCATTTCGTGTACCTGCTTAGTTTTACAACACAAAAATGATTGTGTTTATTACACCTTTTGCATGTCTGTCCCATAGCCGGGCATTGTCTCTGGTTCCCGTGACGTATATTGCATCTTGTACATTGGGGTAGATACTTCAGTTGCTTCGCTGTTGAATTCTGGATTGGTCTCAGCCCACCCTGGGGTAGTGGGCGAGGTGTTGGTTTTGGCGTCGGATGTTTCGGACGTGCTTTAGGTCCCCTGACTTCCTAAGTTCCTTGACTGTCGTCGGATGTGTTTGGTCGCGAACTTGTGATTTTATAAGTTCGGGCTGTCGAGCCATTGTTGAGGCGCTTTCCAGTGTTAAGTCATCTTTCAGTTGCATTTTCTCTGACAGTTCTTGTCAAGAATTCCGATTACAATGGCATCTCTAATTCGGTCGTTTTTGGCTGTCCCAAAGTCACACTTTTCTGATATTTCATAAAGGCTTCTTATGAACTGTTCTGCACTTTCGCCGCTTTGTTGTTTTCTTTGATTAAACTTTGTCTTTCGTGTATTACATTTTTGCTTGTTATGAATTGTTCATCAAACTCAATTACTCCGAAAGATTTCATTATGTTTTCTGCGTCCATTCATATGGCATAAATCAAACTAGACATCTTGATTTCACCATTTTCATTATTCAGCTTTGTCGAAAGTCAAAATCTCAAAAATCTATTCTTCCAGTCTTTCCACCTGTTGGGTTGGCTAAAGTCAAACTCATTCGGCGGAGTAAATTTTGATGCCATTTTTAATGTTTTGAGTTTCATTGAGTTCTTCTAATTTTTCATGAAATGTCATAAATTCCTTTGTATTTATTTTAATATATTCTCTTTGGAATGTTCTTTTGTTTCCCTTTGGAACAAAAAATATCCGACTTCTAACACCATTTTTTGTGTTTGTAACACATTATTAGATAAGAACCAATCTTGTTTCTTAACTTTATTTGTCTACAAGAACTACTGAGTGAATGTTTGATTTTTACGACCCACCAACAGCTAAGGTCATACGGAGACGGGACCTCGGTTTAAAGACTCATCCGAAAGTCTGGAGAAGCCCGGGATCGATCCTGCGATCCCTGGACAAGAACTACTGAACTAACAACAAAATACCATGTATACATTATGAGATGCAACAAGACACCGTCGTGATATGACTGAAAAATTGTTGAAAGCGACGTTAAACCCGAATTCACACACACACATACATTATGAGATGCTAACAAGACTTTCACATGTATATTAGCTAGTGGGCGGAGCTTAGAGGCCGTAATGGTTTTAGCATTATCCAAACACCCTTCTTGGAAGACGGTCGCAAATTAAGCTTCGAGATACTTAACGACTTCATCATCAGTTTGACAGTGGCGTGTCCGGCATTCCGTATGTTCGTTAAGCCGTCAACATTTCAGACAACCTAGTTTTCAAGTCCATTTTCTCAAGAACTATAAGAGCTCTATTTATGATACTTAAAACAAACGTGCACCCGTTCTAAGAGAGAAAAAAAAACGATATTTAACATACACGTGTATTCTTTCTTACCCCAGGTTTTGTTTACTTAAAATTTGACTTGTTAGAAATTAATAATTCCATCTGTATTACCTCCCTTGATTAAAGTTTACGTGCAAGCTCTCCTGCGAAGTGGTGAGAGTGTTGGACTCACAACCAGATAATTGTGAGTTCAAACCCGGCTAAAAAATCTTATATTTCTTTCTGGCGAAAACACGGAAACAGTTATTTCAAATTGCAGCTTTTAGATTTTTTTTAAAAAACCTGAAAAATCTAAGTTTGATTTTTATGAATAAACAGACTGTCAGAGGATATTTACTTTTTTGAGACGAATACCAAAAACATTTCATCTCGTGTGTTGAAAACATAAGAAATTTTACTCGTGCTTCACACTCGTGAAAATTCTAATGTTTTCAAAACACTCGATGAAATATTTTAGTATTTATCGAAAAAAGTAATTTTCTTTCTATTTTATATGTGACTGTACTGTAATTGAACATGCTTCGCATTCGTGAAAACTTCTGGTGTTTTCAAAACATTCGATAATTTATGTTTTCATCACATTCGATGTAATATTTGTAGTTATCGGATCGGTTTTTTTTTTTTTTTTTATTTTATACGAAAAACAAACCCCAAAATAGCCATCAGAAGAGATGGCAAATCCCCCGACCAAAAGCCAATATGGCCTTAAGGTAGAAAATTCACCAGAATTAAAATACACCAGTAAACCACAAAATATTGCTGCAACATCTGCAGGATTTTGTTTATGTAATGTTTATTGAGACTATCCTAACCTAATGATACACAGGATCGCTTCTCAACATTATGGTGATCCAAGATATCCAATGCACAAAGTACTGGTATACTGAGTTGTGGGTCTTGCACATAAAATGCCTTTTCAACCTAGTATACAATTGTGGCAAGTACCAGCAATATATCTCAAAGGGTAATGGGATTATGGCCGTCACAATATTATATTGTCAGAGGAGATAACTCAAAATCCAGCGCACTCAGAATTGTGGTTCTTGCGCATGGCATTGAAGTTATGGCCTCCATAACCTCATGTACATCTGTACAAGGTACCATCAATATGTCTCAAAGGTGGAAGGGGAGATAACTCAAAAACCAAAACACCATGAGTAGTTGTTCTTGCGCATGACATGCCTTCTATACATTGTATACACTTGTGCCAAGTTCCATCAATATATCTCAAAGGACATTGAAGTTATGGACATCACAAGGTTATATTGTCAGGGGAGAAAACTAAAAAGGAGGCCCATGGGCCACTTCGCTCACCAGAGGTCATGTGCTTTATGCCATATACATGTACATGCATGGCGCCCATATTGGTCATGTGACTACAATCCCACAAATAACGTTTCAAAGCCTCATCCAACAGAGGCTCTTCATGTAATGCTGGTGCAATTTGACCTGAAACTGACCTTTTATGCAAAGGCTAAATTAGTCAGTGATATCGCCTAATAGGTCGGTTCGGTAAACTTCTTGTGCATTTTCGGGATCACATGAATGGCGATCCATTTACCGACCTCTATGTGTTGAGTGAGTGAGTGAGTTTTAGTTTTACGTCCCACCAACATCTAAGGTCATACGGAAATGGGACCTCTGTTTAAAGACTCATCCGAAAGTCTGGAGAAGCCCGGGATCGATCCTGCGATCCCTGGTTTACAAGGCGAGTAGCGTAACCACTGCAACACGGAGGCTTCTCCTCTATGTGTTGAATACCAGTATCAACCTCTTCGGAAATATATGCATTCAGTTGGTGTGAAATTATGGTAATAGAGGTCAACAGTCTCATGTCACATTGCATTAGGAATAAATTAGTTTTAACCCATTCAGTACCAGAAACCCCTAACGGGGTACCTTGGCAAACAGTGCAGGCCCAGATCAGACGCCGCAGAACGCGGCGTCTGATCAGGGCCTACACAGTTTGCAAAAAGCTTAGCCATTTTCCAAATCACTTTTGAAGAAAACACAACCTGACACCCCTAAATTTTGAAATGGACTCGTGCTATATATAAGGAGGAAGATTCCATTTGGTACATAAATGGTTAATCAGCACAGCTTGCAGTTTTAGTGGAGAAGAAAACAAAAATACTGAATCTAAGTCATGCAGGAAAAAGGTAAGTAAATTACCCCGACGTTTGGAATGGGTAATCTTCCATTCAGCTGATTGCAAATATCGATTCTGATGCCACAGGCTCCAACAGAACAGAAAATCCACTGTTTTGCCTTTTTTTTCAATACAAATGTGTAAGTAAACAAATGTGACCTTGGTGTAAAACAGATCAAGGTCTACCAAAGGTCATCATCATCTGAACAAACTTGGTAGGACCCAAGTTCCAAATGCTATATACCAAGTCTGAAGGTCATTGGCCATTTGGGTTCCGGAGGAGAGTACTATTAATAATTTTTACCATATATGGGAATGGTGGACATATAAGTCATGTGACCCGGTCACAAACACAATTTTGTTCCCCCGTCCCATAGAGGCTCAATATGTAATTTGGTTTCAATCAACCAAGCAGTTTAAGTGGAGAAAAAGATACAAAAAAAAAATTCTGAATCTGAGCCCTCTAAGACAAAGGTCAGAGATGATCTTGACCTTTGGAATTGATGAACTTCCATTCAACTGACTGCAAATTATATTTCCGATGCGACAGGCTACCATTAAATCAGTAAAATCCACTGTTTTGCCCTTTTCCATACAAATGTCTAAGTCACCAAATTTGACCTTCACAAAACAGGTCAAGGTCAACCAAAGGTCATCATTTGAACAAACATGGCTGGGCCAGAGTCCCCGATGCTGCATTCCAAGTTTCAAGGTCATCGGCCATTTGGCTCCTGAGAAGAAGATTTCTAAAGTTTTTCACCATATATGGGCTTGGCGGCCATATTGGCCATGTGGCCCAGTCCTTACGAACAAACTTTCGTTTCTCCTTCGCATAGAGGCTCCACGTGAAAGGTTTCAATCAACCCAGCAGTTTATGTGGAGAAGAAAATAAAAATACTGATTCTGAGCCAACCAGGACAAGGGCCAGAAAATGACCTTGACCTTTCGAAATGATAATTTTCGATTAAGCTGATTGCATATAACATTTCTGATGCCATAGGTTATCATGAAATCAGAAAATGCACTGCTTTACCTTTTTCTTGGGCGACTTTATTCTAAGATGTATACAATTATATTTATACTAACAGTATTTACTATGAACTATTTACCTCCTAGATATATACTACATAGAAAAAGTAGTAGTAAGACAAAGATCAGGAATCGATACAATTAACTTACTCCACCCACCAAAGACACCAAAGGGAAAGAAATACAAACATTAAGCGACCAGACCATACAAAGGAAGGCCATTAGGACAGTTACTTTCCCACAAAATGGCCATATGGCCATAGAGCCCAATTAAAGTTCATTTTCTGTCAATCATTGTGACATATTTACCCGTAGCTCCATATATTATTGGGAGATGGCCATTTAGTGGGCGTGGTGTAGAATGCATTAAAGTTAGTAAGCATACTTTCTAGTAGTTTTATGAGTTAATGAAGGATTTAAACTATGTAACAAATAGTTGAATTCAAATGCATTTGCATTTACTTAATGTTACTCTATCATTTATTTAACAGCAATCTGACAATTGGCTTTCAAGCCAATAATATTTATGTTAAAGTATGAGTGTCTTCCCTTAGACATAATAATTAACAAGTAAAAGCTTTAGTAAAGCTTTTCATTCATATTTTTATCGAAAAATTTTAAGGTCGTTGTCAGCTCATTTTTTTGTTTTTTTTTTGTTTTTCATAAGCTCATTTTTTTGTTTTATTTTCTTGGGCGAATTTTACAAGTAGATTTATACTAACAGCACTTACCTCCTAGATATGTGCTATAGTGCCCAAATGAAACTAGTTTTCTGTCAATCATTTTTACATAATTGCCTGCTGGATCCGTATGTTATTTAGTGAGCGTGGTTTTGAATACATTAACGTTAGTAAGCATACTTCCTAGTGGTTTTATGAGTAAATATTGGATCTAATAGTTGAATTCGAATATATTTATATTAAATTTATGTTACTGTATCATTAATTGAACAGCTATCTGATAATTTGCTACATAGCCAATAATTAGGTTGCAATATGAGTGTCTTCCCTTACATATAATTTAGTTGACAAGTAAAAGCTTTAGAAAAGCTTGTCAATCACGTTCAGGCCAATTGTCAACCAAATTTTTTGATTGCTTTTAGATTTAACGTCCCCGTCAGCACCGTAAAGGTCATTTTGGAGTCGTTCTTTCCCATATTATGGGACATTTACCCGACATTAAGATGAAATGACATCTAAAGCCCTGCCGCCAAATGAAACCAATTTAGGGTTTATATGCATGGACGGTCCGACTCGCACCACTTTTCCTTGGTAGGCTTAGACCCTCTGTGCAGTTTACCAGCACTCGTGTGCAGTCGGTTTTAGCTCTGCACGGAAGCATCACGCAGCCCAAACTATTTCTTCAAGACCCCATGGGTGGGGGCAGTCGACCATGTTACCAAGCACAAAATCTTTTTCAGCTCTAAAGTCCACATGGTATCACTAATTTTTTGGTTTCGCAGTGAGGTCTGCGTATTACATAATAGGGTTAGCTGTATAATGTGGGTTTCAATCATGCATGTGTTGGGTTTAGCAAACAGTGTAGGTCCAGATTAAACGCCACAGAATGCGGCCTCTGATGAGGGTCTATAATGTTTGCTTAGATTACAATAATACAGAATATTTACATTTCCAGTGTAAAGTCTAATGTAAACCAATAGAAAACAACGCAGTTCATACTTCCATGAACGTATTGAGTCACGTGATTTTCAGTGACGTCAAGTGGCGTCATTCCAAACCATGATTCTCTACGGGCGTTGGTTACGTCAACGCTGTTCCGCTCTTTGTTTGTTTGTTTGTTTGAGGTTTAACGTCCCCGTCAACACTGTAAAGGTCATTTTGGAGACGTTGCTTCCAATTTTGTGGGACTTTAACCCGACACTGAGATGAAATGACATCTCAAGCCCTGTCGCCCAATGAAACCAATAGGGTTTATTAGCATGGACGGTCCGCCTCGCACCGCGGTTCCTTGTCAGGCTTAGATCCTCTAAGCGGTTTTCAAGTACTTGTGTGCGGGCCGGATTCAGCTCTGCGTGGAAGCATCATGCAGCCCATATATTTCTTCAAGCCCCTATGGGCGGGGGCGGTTTCCGCTCTTTGTAGAAAAAAAAAAAAAAAAAAACAGCGTGTAAATGTATTTCAGCTTTAATAGTTTGCCCTATAAGCATTTTTTTCGCCCAGTGGTTATGGGAAAAGAATGTAAATATAGAAAATATACTTATTTTTCTGCTTTTCATGAAAGTATGAACGACAGCGAATCGCTAGCAAAGTTTACATGAACTTCAGTTACTTTGCATGCGACCCACTGCGTTCATACTGTCATGAACAGCAAACAAATAAAATTCGTTTCTTAAATATCCTTCAAACTGCACGTTAAAAAACATATACATCAGATGCATTCAATAGGTGCGACTTTACAGAGTGTTCTTATTTCTTTCAAATTCCACATCCATTACGATAACACATCCGTGTGATATAGTGCATTTTTTCATACCTCAAGAAAGGTAATTTTTTTTATGAAAATGTGTAATATTTTTCTTATTTATACTCAGAACATAGGTTTTGGGTGCTTGTTAGAACCGCCTCATCGAGGCGGTTCTAACGAGAACCCACAACCTATGTCTTGGATCAGAAATAAGGAAAATAATGTTTACCCCGTAAAAACCCCAGTTTTCTCTATATAAAGTGGGGTTTAGGGGGTCTTTTTTTCACGGACGTGACCCAGTCCTTACGAACAAACTTTCGTTTCCCCTTCCAATAGAGGCTCCACAAGTAATTTGGTTTCAATTGGGTAAGTAGTTTCAGAGGAGATGTCGTTTGAAAATGTTGACGCAAACGACGACGACGGACGACGGACCACTGCCTATACTATAAGCTCCCCCGAAGCCTTCGGCTCTGGTGAGCTAAAAACAGGGCATCCAGAGTTGTTATTATTGCGCATGACACGCCTGCTTAACCCCATGTACATCTGTACCATGTGAAAGAAAAATAAAGCTCATTTCTTAAATGTTTCAGATACGAGGACTGTTCAAATACGAATGCAAGTAGAACGTTTTCTCATGCACTAATGCGAAAATCACCTGGAAATAAAATCACAGCGTAGAAAAAACATTTTAACTATACATTGATACCAAACCTGTTAAATCCGTGCACTTTACCCATGTATATCGTTCGATAAACACTGTCTACTCTTGTATACTGTTGGAAGAAGGTCAGAGTGCGACGTTGAAATACGGTCCTATATTAAGAATCGTTGTATTCTTGGTATACGGTGCAAAGACATTTTTGATGAAATATGTTTGGTTTATGGGCATAATGAAATGTCTTTTCCGACAGTTTTTCGTTGGTGTAAGAAATTCAGCTGTGGGCTAGGCTCAACACAAGATGCACCACATGATCGTCGGCCGAAAAGAGCAACATCTGCCAAGATGGTTGCTAGAGTGAAAGAAATAGTTGCTACCGATGCGCGATACACCACTAGGCAAATAACTAGTATGGTTGGCATCTCATTAGGAGCAGCTCATACAATTCTAAAACGGGATTTGAAACTGAGAAAGATCTGTGCTAGATAGATTCCCCATCTGTTGACAGATGAGCAGAAAAGACACGCGTTCAGTGCGCCAAGAAAATGCTTAAAAAGTTGCCAAATTACAATGCACGGTCTTTCGCTAATGTCGTCACAGGTGACGAGACATGGGTGCACTTTTTTGAGCCAAAATGAAAGATTCAGAACAAAATATGGGCAACAAAGTATTGCAAAAGACCATGCATTGCAAAGCGGACCATGAGCGTCAAGAAGGTAATGTATGTCATATTCTTTTCAAATCAGGGCCCTGCTATTCAGGTTGCTGTGCCTAAAGGCAAATCTGTAAATGCGAAGTTTTACAAGAATAAAGTTCTTCGAAAATTGAAGAAATATTTCAAAGAACGAAGACCCGCAACGGGTTTGGCCAATGTCAGATTGCTACATAACAATGCGTCATCGCACAAGGCGTTCATTGTGCAAGACTATCTGAAGCAGGAAAAGGTTGTTGAACTCCCTCACCCCCCGTATTCCCCTGACCTTGCCCCGTGTGACTTTTTTTTTGTTCCCGCGGCTGAAAAAATACCTTTCTGTTCGAAAATTTGTACAGCGCAAACACCTCGGTTCTGCAATATTCCAGTGCCTTCATAGTATTCCTCGAAAAGACTACCAAAATGCATTCAATGATTGGATCAGAAGACTGAAAGTTTGTATATCTAATAAAGGGGATTACTTTGAGGGAACAAAATAAATTTTTCATCGAAATCTATCACGGCATCATTTTTATGTGCTTAGTTGCATTCATATTTGAACGGTCCTCGTATGCATTGGTTTGTGAAACCAAGCCAAGTTTAAAAATAAAATGCAATAACATAAAACAGCATTTTTTGTTCATTTTTCCCCTAGGGGTTCTCATTCAAATCATTACGATAACACATCCGTGTGATATAGTACATTTTTCAAACCTCTAAAAAGACATTTTTTTTGATGAAAATGTGTGATATTTTCTTATTTATACTCCAAACATAGGTTTTGGGTTCTCGTTAGAACCGCCTCATTGAGGCGGTTCTAACGAGTACCCACAACCTATGCCTTGGAGCAGAAATAAGAAAAATAATGTTAACCCCCGTATACCCCAGTTTTCTCTATATAAAGTGGGTTTTAGGGGGGGGGGGGGCGTCTTTATTTCAGGGATTTGTTCACGTGATGTGCTGCAGTCTGTTTAACTCTTTTACATAAGAAAATGTAGTTGTTGTTTTTTTTGTTTTTTTTGACAAAAGCTGCAAAACCGAAATTTTAATTCTTTAAAACAAAAATACTTTAAACAAAATTTCTTGTTCAATGGCTCCGTACTTTAACCCATTTAGTACCGGAAACCCCAAAACGGGAACCCTGACAAACAGTGCAGGCCCAGATCAGACGCCGCAGAACGCGGCGTCTGATCAGGGCTTCCACTGTTTGCTAAAAGTTCAGATATTTTCCAAATAAATTTTGATGAAAACATAACCTGTCACCCCTAAATTTTGAAATGAACTCCTGTCATTTATAAGGAGGAAGATTCCATTTGGTACAAAAAGGGTTAATTGCCGCACCCGTTTAGCTTTTTACAAAAGAAATGTCATTTTGGGCAAAAACTGCAAAATTTAAATATTTCAATAACTTGTCGTTATCCGATAGGCGAGCTATGTTGTCTTCTGACAGATCTTGTCTAATATTTCACCTCATGCGTAGTACACGATTGTTATTGCTGTCTATTTCACACCACATCAATGTCAAGTGAAGCTGAGATTTAGTTTATATCTGTTTTATGACTCTTCCTTCCAAAAAGCATTTGTAAACTTGTAACCTTCATTAATAATGCCGCGATTTACACGACCTCTTTTGCATAAGAATACGTCACAGGTCGCAATTAACCTGAATACAAGACAATATAATTTTATGACAAAATTTAATGTGACAATTTTCATGGCGTTTACAATTCCGTGTAACGAACGCCCCACTAAACCCACTTACGCCCCCGCCCATCGGGGCTTGAAGAAATAAATGGGCTTCATAATGCTTTAACGCAGAGCTGAAACCGACCGCACACGAGTACTGACAAACCGCTTAGAGGATCTAAGCCTGCCTAGGCAAAGCGGTGCGAGTAGGACCGCCCGTGCTAACAAACCTAATTGGTTTCATTGGGCGGCAGAGCTTGCGATGTCATTTAATCCCAATGCCGGGTAAAGTCCCACAAAATTGGAAGCAACGCCTCATATAGGGTTGACGGGGGCGTTAAACCTCAAACCAAACAAACAAGAGCCCACTTTATATCGATAAAACATACTGTTGTTTACATGGGTGATACATTATGTTTCTTATAGGTTTGGCTACTCGTAAGAACCGCCATAACCTATATTTGAAGCATAAATAAGAAAAATATCTCGAATTTTCATCAGAGTAACCATTTTGGTGATATGAAAAAGTGCACTATGCCACGCGGGTGTGTTAGCGTAATATACCGTATTGTATGTTCATTACGAAAACACGTCTATACAAATACATTGTTACCTTAGTCGCCGAAAATGAAAATTTTAAGATGTAAAATTGTGATATTTTTCTTATTTTTGCTCAAAATATAGATTGTTGGTACTCGTTAGAACCGCCTCATCGAGGCGGTTCTAACGATTACCCACAATCTATATTTTAGAGCAGAAACAAGAAAAAATAAGGCTTACCCCTGCAAATCCCAGTTTTAATATATAAAAGTGGGGTTCAAAAGGATAACTTGCTTCCAAAGGATAACTCTTTTATAGAATATATTCAAGGGGTCAAAATTATTTTGGTGTGTTTTCGAGATGTTCCGGCACCCCATAACCTGTCAATTTGAGTTTTTTATGGCAAGCCATTTTACTATTTATTGCACGACCCGCAGAAAAAGCGACTGACTGAAGTCGGTTGATTTCTAAGAGTGCCCTAAAATCACCGTGTCATTCTGTCATTCTGTCAGTCTGTCATTCTGTCAGTCTGTCTGTCCGTCCGTAACCCGTTTGTGAAAATTGGTGATAGTGACTTAACCGCTAGGAATATTTAAACAATTTTGGCATACTGATAGATATCAATGAGATCTAACCAATGAACTTGCGAAATATTACGTTCCATTTAGTATAGCCTCGCCGAGGCGAAAAATGTGAAAATTTTCGAACTGCTTCTCCTCGGAAGCCGTTGGGCCGATTGAAGTCAAATTTCATATGGAGCCTCTATGGGATGGGGTGAAACCACAATTTGCTCATGGGGTCCAGGTCACATGACCAAAATGGCCATCAAGCCATATATGGTCTGTCTGTCCGTCCGTTACCCGTTTGTGAAAATTGGTGATAGTGACTTAACCGCTTGGACTATTTAAACAATTTTTGGCATACTGATAGATATCACTGAGATCTAACCAATGAACTTGCGAAATATTACATCCCATTTAGTATAGCCTCGCCGAGGCGAAAAATGTGAAAATTTTCGAACTGCTTCTTCTCGGGAACCGTTGGGCCGATTGAAGTCAAATTTCATATGGAGCCTCTATGGGATGGGGGAAACCAAAATTTGCTCATTGGGTCCAGGTCACATGACCAAAATGGCAGCCAAGCCATATATGGTAAAAAAAACTTCAAAAATAGTCTTCTCCAGAACCACTGGGCAGATTTCCACGAAACTTAATATATAGCATCTGGGACGTAGGCCCATCATAAATTGCTAAAATGGTGACCCGGGGTTGACCTTGACCTTCTTTGTGCCTAGGTCAAACTTTGACACATATGCTTTTGTTGGAATATTTAAACAATTTTTGGCATACTGATAGATATCAATGAGATCTAACCAATGAACTTGAGAAATATTACATTCCATTTAGTATAGCCTCGCCGAGGCGAAAAATGTGAAAATTTTCGAACTGCTTCTTCTCGGAAACCGTTGGGCCGATTGAAGTCAAATTTCATAGGGAGCCTCTATGGGATGGGGGAAACCAAAATTTGCTCATGGGGTCCAGGTCACATGACCAAAATGGTCGCCAAGCCATATATGGTAAAAACCCTTCAAAAATAGTCTTCTCCAGAACCACTGGGCAGATTTCCACGAAACTTGATAAATAGCATCTGGGACGTAGGCCCATCATAAATTGCTAAAATGGTGACCCTGGGTTGACCTTGACCTTCTTTGTGCCTAGGTCAAACTTTGACACATATGCTTTTGTATTGGAAAAGTGAGAATGCATTTTATCCCGCAAACGATTCAGAATACAGTACTAAAGTATAAGATATATTTTTGCTCCTTACGATAAGGAGCATTTATTGGGGAAACCGTTTTAGGTCCAGGTCACATGACCAAAATGGCCGCCATACCCATATATGGTAACACTCATAAAGCTAAAAGCATCCGGCGGGTCGTGCACTAAAGCTGAAGCACTGGTTATGATATGTTTTAGTAAATAAGATATCTTAATTCACAAATCAGTTATCTCATTTAACATTTAAAATACCTTATATGTTATATATCTTATTTAAGATATAAGATATCTTATATATCATATCAGATATCTGAATTGCAGAATTAAATTAGATATCTCATATAGGATATAAGATATCTACTTTAGGATATAAGATGTCTTATTTGTTATATCAGATATCTGATATGCTATATAAGATATCTTATATAGGATATTAAATATCTTATATCCTATTTAAGATACCTGATATAATATAGCAGATATCTTCATTCCATAATAAAAAGTAAAATTGCATGCCATATTTTTCGTGGTATTCTTTTCCTGAGACAACCAAAAATCATAAATACATCTTCTGTATGTTGGGAATAAAACAAGTATTACATTTTACAAAAAGCGTGAGTCTACGCTTAGCACACATTAATTTGTGTACTCATAGGACTGGAATGTCAAATCGCAAAGCTGCACATGTGTATTCTGGAAAAGTGTGCCAGTAAATACTGAAACTTGTATAAAAGCTAAAGATTCTAAAAGTTGACTCCAGTTTCATATATAAAAAACTACCAATCTTTTACTATGATAACCACTCGTACTAAGGAAACGAAAAATCAGTAGAACAGATGCATCTGACTTCTTTTATTGAAAACAAGCAAAACAAGATTTTGTTTGTTTGATTTGAGGTTTGACGTCCCCGTCAACACTATAAAGGTCATTTTGGAGACATTGCTTCCAATTTTGTGGGACTTTTACCCGACATTGAGACGAAATGACATCTCAAGCCCTGTCGCCCAATGAAATCAATAGGGTTTATAAGCATGGACGGTCCGACTCGTTCGCACCGCTTTGCCTGGGAAGGCTTAGATCCTCTAAGCGGTTCACCAGTACTCGTTTGCGGGTCAGATTCAGCTGTGCGTGAAAGCATCATGCAGCCCATATATTTCTTCAAGCCCCGATTGGCGGGGGCCGGCAAAACAAGATATACTGTATCATTGGAGGGAAGTCAACAGCATGTGAACCCAGAAAACAGAGGGTGTAATAAACCTACGGAAGTGTTCCGGTCAATCCCTGTTTTTAATCATTATAACAAATAACACTGCTGACCAGTCAATAGAATATAGGATTCAGCCAGTAATGGTCATTTCTTTAATGCTTCTGGAGCAAAAAACAACCTTAGGTAGTCTTCACCCACAGGCATAAACAATAACACGGATGACATGCTACTTTAGCTAGTCATGACCTTTTCTTAAATGCTTCCGGATCAAAAGTCATCCTTAAGATTGTCGCGTAGACAACAAAGTACCTTATCCGCATGGGGCCTTATTTCCTGCTTTATTGGTTTGGTCGCCAGATTTTAATTGTTCCATGGAGGGGCATGCGACCTGAGAGACCAATCAGATTATTCCGATAAACTGCGGTCCACGCAATTACCGCTAACAGTCTACCTAAATATCGAAAAAGTGGTTCCTGTAATTACCGAAATGAAGTAAATCTAAATAGTGAAAAAAAAAACTCCTAGCAGTAATTTCCGCAAAGTTTACATCATAAAGATAGGTTTCTAATTGTAACCTATTTGGGTTCTTCTGTATTAATACATTATTATTTTCTATGCGATTATGTGAAATATAATTATTACTCTATAAAAGTATTATCGACCAGTCAAATCGCCCCATGCCACCCCAAGATACATAAATATACCCAAATACAGTTTAATGTTTTTTCTTTGTTCGTAATTCCAGCCGGAAACGTTGAAAGGTTTCCCTGTAGAAATCAAAGCACTGGCAGCGCTAGTGGGTCGATTGCGAGACGGTTGGGAAAATAGTCCTGAACTGAGACTTAGACTGTTTCATTCAACCCTTAAATTCCAGTATTTTAAGCAAACAGTGTCGACCCTGACCGGACCCCGCGTTCTGGGGCGTCTGATCTGGGTCTAAATTGTTTGGCAAACCAAACCAGATTCAATAGATAAAAGAACTGATGGCAATAATCGGGAATCTATACAATTACCTCCCATCCAAGACACCAAAGGAAAGAAATACCAACACAAAACATCATAATTAATACGTCACAAGCGGATAGACAAAAAGACCGTTCCTACAAAATTCCCAAACGGCTAACCAAGCGGCTATCCAATATAAACAGTTATTAGCAGTACATACATGTAAAGACAAACTATAACAATAAACCACAACACAAGTACAGTCTTGGAACGGTCAGTAACGGTTTTCTACAGGGGGCTTAAATCGATTTTACGCAATTTAGTTTGACTTGAGCAGTAGTTAGAGATACCCATGTGTAAGATAACGGGACCGAATCTCGTCATTGACGCTTTAGATGTCATTTTGTCAAGTGTGTCATTAAGGTTAAAGTTCTGATTTTGCTCAGCTTGCGCTTAGAGTACATCAAACATGATAGCATTGTGCAAATGGGATAAATAAAACCAGATATCCGAAGCCACCGAAACAAAAGAAAGACATAGTGTTCTATGATGGCTGATGAGAGCGATCTTGGCTCTGAACAGTCGAGTGCATGTAGAGCATGGTCGTTGATGCTTTATCTCTAGCTTTCCGCCGGGAACCTGTTCGACTAAAATGGTTCGTTGGCTTCGTGCACTCCAGTACCCCTTCTTATTGGGCCGTGGACTTTGCTCTCGGTCATGTGCAGTTTCTTTCTACGACTCAGCTGGTATGTTGAAGTCCTTGAAAACTGTGTAGACAGCGTCCTTGCATCGCTTCTTCTGTCTGTCACGGGGGCGTTTTCCCATTTGTAGTTCTCCATAGAGGATTTTCTTCGGCACATGTTCATCAGGCATTTCGATAACATGACCTGCCTATCTTAATTGTTACAGTTTTATACTCAGTATCAACACTCTGTAACTCTGCCATTTGTTAGCGTTGACAGTTCTGAAGTCGAGCTAAAGGCTTCAATGATTTCAGATTGATTTTCAACGGAAAGGGACATCATGAATATGTTCTAGAAAGGGTTATCATTTGGAAGCAAGTCTCTTTCACAAGAAAACAGGAATAGATCAGCCACAAGGGATGCGCAATTCGTACCCACCGGAATACCCACAATTTGTCTAAATAACTTAGTACCAAATCTTATGTAAATATTGTCAAGTAGAAAGCTGAGAGCTTCACACACTTTCTGGCATGACCATAAAGAATAATTTTTATGCTCTTCATAAATGAAAAAAAACAAAGAAATTCTTACATTACATGAAACACAGAGATAATCTCTCCTATGAAATTTCTATTCAATTAAATCATTTGCTTTTATAACATTATGAGGAAGTGTTGTGTAAAGGGTGGAAAAATCATAAGTGGACATACTTGAAGCACGCAAACGTCTGAATTTCAATTTATTTAAAATTCCGTTAGAATTATTTTTTACAGACCGAAACAGTTTTCTCCCTGATCTTTCAATATTTAATCACGTTTTTTTCTATGGCAGTAAAACATGAAGTTAATAATTTTTAAAGTTTAGTGGTGGTACAAGAGCTTGAATTTGCAATAAACCGTGCTTTGTATATTTTTTTTGAAGTTTAGGTAACCAATATAAAAGGTGAAGGTGGGGCGAGGGACGCGTGGCGGAAACCAATGTCCAAAAAGCACACCCCTACTCCCGTACTAGTTATTAGCTTGATAGTCCCTAAAATCGCAGACGTAGCAAAAATTAGAATAAACAAGTCAGTTATAGATATATTAACTTTTAAACGTAACGTTAGAAAATCATTAGTTTCCTCAAAATAATGACCCCTTGATGGCCTTGACCTATTTTATGCCAAGGTCAAATTTATTTGCATAGAAATTTGTATGAGAAAACGTAAAAAGAGTGTAAATAAAAACTATGTAAAAACGTGTATTTGTCGGAAACTACTGCAGCCTGTGATCTGAAAATTGGTAGATTCAGTTCACTAGTTGAGTGAGTGAATCTTTTTTTTTTTTTTTTTTTTTTTTTTTTTTGGTTTGGGTTTTACGGCCCTTTCAAGATTATTTCACTCATATCGAGCCGATCGTTAATCAGAGGTGGGCGAAAACCGGAGTACCCGGAAAAAAACCACCTGACCTGTCGTTGCAGAACTTGGCGTCTCACACGTGGCCCGAGCGAGGCTCGAACCTACGGCGGTGAGAGACCTAATGACTAAGAGGCAGAGCTCTTATCCACTAGGCCACGGATGCCCGTAAGTGAGTGAATCTACTTCAGTATTAAAGGTCAAGGTCATTCCATGACTTTGGCCAAAGGTCATTCTGTTATGGAAATTAAGATATTTCTTCACAGGAACCACTGCCCCATTTATAACCAAATTTCATATGAAAGCTTTAAGGAACAAACAAATGAAAATTCATTAATATTAATTTGGCCACACGACCAGTATGGCTGCCATGCCCATATAAGGTAAACCACCTTCCGCAATATTCTTCAGAACTAATGGACCAATTATCAGTTCACTTGACCAAGATGGCTACCATGATAAAAACCCTTTTAAAATCTTCTCAGAAATAGAAAACAGAAGGCGCCATAAACTCTCAGCACTCAGGTGGGCGGCTCAGAACCATTGGTACTCTGTTTTGTTTTTTTTTTTCTTCTTCTTCTTCTTCTTCTTCTTCTTCTTCTTCTTCTTCCTTTTGTTTAATCGTTTCTGTGAGAACTCCCTTTGCGGAAGGGAACTCCCCTCAGACCCCTGTCTGCACCTTGGATTTATCATGCAACCTTCATATGCTGAAGAGCTTCCTATCAAAGCGTACCTGATAGGTAAATCGTCATCGTAAAAAAAAATTGTGAGCATGGCAGAAAACATTATAGTGAAGAGCGTTGGCGCCAGCACAAGTCTTGCTTGTCTCCATTAGTCGCGTGCAATTATTCAGAAAGCTTGCCATCCAGGACCCGGGCAAGTATATCATGGCTGAACTGCTGCCCTGTTTATATGAACTTGGCTAGACAACCAAACAATAGAACATATTTGTTACAGTTTATCAAAGTCCCTTACGACTGAGTGTGCTAAATGCTTTTGTAATGTCAACAAAAGCAACGTAGAGATTCACATTCTAGATCTGGTATATCTTTTGAAGCAGTCTTTTTGTGAATAACATGTTAATTGTTCCTCTTTTCTACTTGAATCCGCATTGTTTCCAGGTAGAAGCTTCTGGCTGTTCAATGTGTTCCTTCAGTCAGCTGAATAAGACTCTTGCAACTATCGCCCCGCTAATTGACCACGGTGTAATTTATTTCGTTTAAAACTGACAACTGACCTTCTTGAATGCGTTAAGCTCATTGATAGATATCCCAGTAGCCTTAAGGTCGAAATTACGGACATATATATTTTTATCTATCAAGTTTTGCGCCAGACTTTGTAAGACTTAATACATCCCAAACCATACCAAAGGCAGATTTATTTTATGCATGGTGTTAGATACTTGCCCAAAGATTAGTCAGCACTACATAGCCCTTCTTGTCCTTATCCAGGATTCAAAGGCAAGGAAAGTTCTAGGATATATCATTTAAAAATAAACATTAAGTGGATGAAGTATGAAATGATAATATTCGTTTGTTCACAACATAGTTTAGACCGACAAGACCAAACCCATTGGATGCTTTTTAAAATCAGCCAACTTGTTTCAATACTCTTTGTTCTTTTTTGTATACATTTGCAATCTTCATTGAAATACAGAAGTGAAAGCAATGGTCGGGAATCGATAAAATTAATATTCGCCTCTCATCAGAGACACCAAAGGGAAAGAAACACAAACATGAAATTAAGCGGAAAGTCAAAAAAAAAAAAAAATGGTTATCCAAAACACAAATATATAAGCGATCCACACATTCAAAGACGAACTATAAGAAAATAAGCCGCGACAGAAGAACCGCCTTGGAACGGGCAGTGAAAAGTGTGCCAGTGACAACATTTGAAGACGTTATTTTCTTCTTCTTCTTCTTCTTCTTCTTCTTCTTCTTCTTCTTCTTCTAATAATAATAATAATAATAATAATAATAATAATTATTATTATTATTATTATTAAACTAAGACTTAACATCGGTACGTGTGAATCGTCTGCCCCGCAGGCGATTCACATGTAATCCATCACGAAAACACGCCTATATAATTTGACACCATTGAACCCCACTTTTATATAGTAAAACTGGGGTTTACAGGGGTAAACCTTATTTGCTTATTTCTGCTCTAAAATATAGATTGTGGGTACTCGTTAGAACCGCCTCGATGAGGCGGTTCTAACGAGTACGCACAATCTATATTTTGAGCAGAAATAAGAAAAATATGACAATTTTTCATCTTAAAATTTTCTCTTTTTTTCGGTGGTAAGATATGCAATGTATTTGAATAGGCATGTTTTCGTAATGAACAAAATAAACCGCGACAGAAGAACCGCCCTGGGACGGTCAGTGTTGCCAGACGTTATTTTTTTATTATTTTCCCTGAAAAATAATTAAAAAAAAAATGAAATTACTGTCTGCTCTAAAACTACAGTAAAACATGTTGTAGTGGCCACCTCTATTAGGCAAGCAACCTGTCTTAAGCAAGCATGCTTTCGTTTCCCAATAAAGGAAAATGCATTAAAACTCGCCTGTATTAAGCAAGCACCTGTCTTAAACAAGCATATTTTTATTATCCCATAGGTACAGGTTGGACTGTACATGATGCTTTAAAGGCTGAGTTTTTACGGTCCTTCCAAGATTATTTCAGTTATTTCGAGCCGGTTGAGTTATCACAAAGGGGGCGGGGACGGGGTTGCAAAAACCGGATTACTTGTGTGTGTGTGTGGGGGGGGGGGGGGTGGCAGCTAACCATGTTACCCAAATGGACTCGAACCCACAACGATGTGAGACACAATGTTTAAGAGGCGGCACTCTTTACCACCGGAGCACGAAGGGACAAGAGAGAATGGCACACGTCTTGATTGGTCGAAGGCCCATTATTTCTAGGTGTGGCTCAAATTTTATATTTCAATGTTTTAGGGAGTCATTATGAATATGTACACAGGCATTTTTTGTCGATGTTTATTTTTTTTTCAGCAAGACTGGCTAAACATTTTGTTTTTCAATATTCAAGTCTTTTTGTTTTTTCTTGACTTTTTCAAAACACTTAATGTGCCAAACACAATTATTGTCGTCTGCTTTGTTGTCTGCTGGTTACTTTAACGTCATTTTTGCAAACAGTGTGGACCCAGATCAGACTGCTCCTACAGGAGCAGTCTGATCAGGGTCCACACTGTTTCCCTGTATGCAAAAATATATTCGAAAAGTTTGCAAGAAGCTGCAGCAGACGACATAAACAGACGACATTTTTAGATGCAGTTTTTTTTTTCTTGGTGGCTTAAGGGATAAGCCATTGCATGCGGCAAATCCCTAAAGGGGTACCTTGGCAAACAGTGCAGGCCCAGATCAGACGCCGGAAAACGCGGCGTCTGATCAGAGCCAGAGCTATTTGCTAACAGAATTTTGCATCTAAAATGAATAAAAAATGACAAAATAGGCCTGGCACCGCTTATATGTCAAATGGACTTGTCCAAAATATAGCAATTGTTTGTTTGTTTGATTTGAGGTTTTACGTCCCCGTCAAGACTGTAAAGTCAGTTTGAAGACATTGCTTCCAATTTTGTGGAACTTTTACCCGACAATAAGATGAAATGACATCTCAAGCCCTGTCGCCCAATGAAACCAAATGGGTTTATATACATGGCCGGTCCGACTCGCACCGCTTTGCCTGGGCAGGCTTAGATCCTCTAAGCGGTTTACCAGTACTCGTGTGCGGGTCGGTTTCGGCTTTGCGAGGAAGCATCATGCAACCTATATATTTCTTCAAGCCCCGATGGGCGTTGGCCAACATAAAGCAATGGAAGAGTCCACTAGTATTCGATGGGTTAGAAACGGAAATGAACATCCTTGCGGTTAACATAAACAAAGAAAGTGAATGTAAACGATTTTTGTCCGCGAAAGTCAATAAACTGATAACAAGATTTTGGACATCAGTCTGTTCTCTTTTTTTTTTTTTTTTTTTGTTTTTGTGTTTCTGTCTTTCTCTTGTCATTAATCAACAACAAGTCGAGGAATATCATACAGACATTGTTTAGCGTAATACACGTAACTCTTTGTTTTCATTTTTTTTTTTTTTTTCCAACCCTTTCAAGATAACTCTGCATATATTGAGCCCATTGCGGAACTCGGGAAGGGACATGATTTTTTTAAAATATCTTTTGCGAACAAGATATTGAGTTGTGCGAACAAGATTATTATCTTGTGCGGACAAGATAATATGTTATGCGCACAAGATACTATCTTGGGCGGACTACATATTATCTTGTGCGCACAAGATAATATCTTGTTCGCATACTTAATATCTTGTGCGCTCAAAATATTATCTGGTTCACACAATATATTATCTTGTTTGCCCAACATATGTCTTGGGAAGTTGTGCGAACAAGATATTATTTTGTGTGGACAAGATATTATCTTGTTCGCACAACATATTATCTTGTGCGCACAAGATATTGTCTTTTGCGCACAAGATATTGAGTTGTGCGAACAAGATAATATCTTGCCTGCACAAGATCTAGGTTGTGCAGACAAGATATTATCGTGTGCGGATAAGATAATATCTTGTTTGCACAACTTAATACCTTGTGCGGACAATATAATATCTTGTCTGCACAAGATAATATGTTGTGCGGACAAAATAATATCTTGTGCGCACAAGATAATATGTTGAGCGGACAAGATAATATCTTGTCCACACAAAATAATATCTTGTTCGCACAACTTCCCAAGACATATGTTGGGCAAACAAGATAATATATTGTGTGAACAAGATAATATTTTGAGCGCACAAGATATTAAGTATGCGAACAAGATAATATCTTGTACGCACAACTTATAGAATAAAAAAAACATGTCCCTTTCCTGGTTCCGTATGATTGTTTTTTTTTTTCACTGTTCATGGTTTTAGGACCCTTTTAAGATTATTCCACAAAAATTCTAAATTTGATATGGGCGAAAACTGGAAAAGCCGGAGAAAAAAACAACAACAAACAAACAAACAAAAAAAAAACACCAACAAAAAAACATGACCATCCGTTGCAGAACTTGGCGTCTCACATGCGACCAGAGCCAAGATTGAATTCAAACGGCGAGAGAATCGTTTCTATGTTTGTTTGAATTGAGGATTTATGTCCCCGTCAACACTATTTGGGTCATTTTCGAGATGCTGCTTCCCATTTTGTGGGACTTTTACCCGGAATCGAGATATAAAAAAACAACTCAAACCCTACCGCCCAAAGAAGCCAATAGGGTTTATATGCATAGGGTTTACTCGCACCACTTTGCCTGGGCAGGCTTAGACCTTCTAAGCGTTTTACCAGTGCTTATGTGAGGTCGATTTAAGCTCCGCATGATAGCATCATTGAGCTTAATCCATTTCTCCGAGCCCCAATGGGTGTGTGTGTTGGTGGTGGGGGGGGGGGGGGGGGGGGAGCAGAGGGCGGGAGTTCTGTAGGCTAGGAAAATTGTCCTAAACGGGGACTCGATTTTTTTTATTTAACCCTTAAATTCCTGTAGTTTAAGCAATCATTGTAGATCCAGATCAGACGCATGTCGCGTCCTGTGGCATCTTATCAGGGACTACACTGTTTGCTTATGTCTCAACACATGAGTCCAGTCCAGACAGCCCTTTTACACAGCACTCTGATGTCAGAGCGTCAAGAATGGCGAGGCTAGTAAAGTGGAGAAGTGCCAAGCGATTCTACATGTGTTCTCGAAGCCGAGCCTGATAAACTTGATATCAAATGACACGAATCTGGTATTCTATTTATCAGTTAATCTCATTGTACATTCTTTCAGTTTTGCCAATTTTTCCAATAGGTCAGTTCATAGAGTTCACAGATGTGCAATGTCACGTTGACCTGTTAAAGCTCACTTGTCCTGATGTAGGATATCTTTATCAGGTCAATGTATTACAATGCAATTACTATATGGGGTATCTGATAAAAACATTTACAGGCCCCGAGGTTATACAACTTTTTACGTGCCCAACTCACTTAACTGAGCGCTCAGAAATCTTAAAATGCGAACAACAATTGTTGGCAGTTTAAAATTTATGAGCAAGACAAACAACATTCTTTGCTAACCAAGGGCCAGTTGTTCCAAACTAACGGCGTTGTTAGTTAACGTATCGTTAAAACTTGACCATTTAATATGACAAATATGCTAATATTTTGCTGAAAAAAAAAATGTGAGCAGCTTTTGCAAATGCAAAAGCTACTCACATTTTTTTCAGCAAAAATAACACTATATCAGGTATTGTACTTGCTAGAACAGTTAACAATTTGACCACTAACGAGCTCGTTAAGCTAACAAGGCTTTAAACAACTTGACAGAAGTCTCCGTGGTGTAGTGGTTACGCTACTCGCCTTGTAAACCCGGGATAGCAGGATCGATCCCGGTCTTCTCCAGACTCTCGGATGAGTCTTTAAACCGAGGTCCCGTCTCCGAATGACCTTAGCTGTTGGTGGGACGTAAAACTCAAACACTTACTCTAAACAACTTGACCCTGAGCAGTAAATTTGTCTGATTTGTTTCTATTTTTATATACGAGTATGTGAGCATAACAAATTCATGCTCAGTTGAGCTTGAAAAATGGTTTTATAACCTCAAAGCCTAGATTTCGTACATGATCAGCGATTAGTCACGCGGACAATTGCAGGGAAATTTCTTTATCATTTAGCAACTTTGGGTCGATTGATAATTTATCGTTCTAAATATGGGCGCCTCTGGAAAATTTGTTTGTTTGTTAGTTTAAATTTAGGTTTAACGTTCCCGTCAACACTGTATTGTGACAGTATAGATCATTTTGGAGACGTTGCTTCCAATTTTGTGGGACGTTTACCCGACATTGAGATGCAATGACATATCAAGCTCTGTCGCCCAATGAAACCAATAGGGTTTAAAAGCACAGACCGTCCGACTCGCACCGCGTTGCCTAGGCAGGCTTAGATCCTCTAAGCTATTTACCAGTACTCGTGTGCGGCCGGTTTCAGCCCTGCGAGGAAGCATCATGCAGCACATCTATTTCTTCAAAGCACGATGGGCGGGGGTCAGGGACCTCCAGAAAAAAATAACATAAGGATGGGATATCGTAATTTTGCGTGCTCATTAGCTTAATACAATTTTGTCATGACATGTATCGTTACACTGAGCCCAGACGTATTTGTTTGTTTGTATTGAAGTTTAACGGCCCAGTCAACACTATTTTAGGTCAGTTTTGAGCCGGTCAGTTAACCTATCCACCCTTTTCCTGGGCAGGCTTATACGTAAGCGGTTAACCAGTACAGTGCACATTCTTTCGCCAGAAACTGACAACTCCCTTCTTACATCAGTGGAAGGGAGAAGAGCCCTGACGTTGCAAAACCGGTTTTACAAGATTCATATATTACGCCATCGAGTCCGAGAGTTCTCTTTGACCATTTAATCTAGCAATCTATATAATATGCTGCGAATTAAGGCAATGGGTAACCCAGGGTGAGAGTTCGGATATGCTGTATTACTTAGGCATTTTTGTACCGAATGTAATTTTCCCCCTTACATGAAGCAGAAATCCATTTCAAAATTTAGGGATGTCAGGTTGTGTTTTCATCAAAATTTATTTGAAAAATCACTCAACTTTTAGCAAACAGTGGAAGCCCTGATCAGACGCCGCGTTCTGCGGCGTCTGATCTGGGCCTGCACTATTTGCCAGGGTACCCGTTTTGGGGTTTCCAGTTTGTTTGTTTGATTTAATGTTTAACGTCCCCGTCAACACTGTAAAGATAATTTTGGAGACGTTGCTTCCAGTTTTTTGGGACTTTTACCCGACATTGAGATGAAATGACAGCTCAAGGCCTGTCGCCGAATGAAACCAATAGGGTTTATAAGCATGGACGGGCCAACTCGCACCGGTTTGCCTGGGCAGGCTTAGATCCACTAAGCGGTTTACCAGTACTCGTGTGCGGGTCGGTTTCAACTTTGCGTGGAAGCAGCATGCAGCCCATCTATTTTTTCAAGCCCCGATAGGCGGGGACCAGTTGGGTTTACAGTACAAAAATTGGTTAATTAATTCAGCCACTGCGGTATTTGATAGATACATGTCTATACATCAGTTTTATTGCTGGTTATGTTGTTTAATTACATTGAAACAATTTTCGGACTAGAACGTCACAGTATGGTAGTATCATTTTTCACTTCCTTAATAACGTTGTTTAATAAATAATTAAAATATTTATTTATTTATAATATTTATTTATTATTTTTTTATTGATGCTTAACATTTATTTATTAATTTATTAGATAATTAAATAAATAAAAGAATGATAAATAAATAAATAAATATTTATTTATTAATTAATAAATAAATAAATATTTATTTATTCATATATTTATTTATCTTTTATTTAGTTATTTATTATTTAATTATGCATAATATAAATTTATCTATTTATTATAAATAAACAAATTAATAAAAATAATAAATAAATACACTCGAACTTCAATGGCTCGAACACCTTTGGGACAACTAAAATCTGTTCGAGGCAGCGGTAGATCGAGCAACTGAGGGCTACTGCCAGGAGGCATGACGGGAGTGATTTTTGGACTCTTTTTCGGTGTTCTGTATGATGTATGTATGCTGCATGTACTCATACAAAGAGACGATTCTAATGAGTACACACAGTATACAGTACACACAGCATACGTTTGCGAGGTAAAAACGAAAATATCCCAAACTTGCCCTCACTATTTCTTATCTAGAGAAATCCCATAGGGACTCAAGAAAGTGTTCGACTCAGCCATGGTAAACGAGCCATCCGAGTTCCAGCCATCGAAGTTCTACTGTAAATAAATAAATTAATTAATATGATCAAAATAGATTTTACTACTATTTTTGCCTTTAATTCCTGTTTGAAACAACAACTGAATCCAATATGATTTTTTATAATTTCTTACAGCAGAGAAATTGATCGGACTTAACCAAATTAGAATTAAAACTAAACATGGTTGCTAAATCCACCACTTTAATGCCCGTATACACCTTTTTCCTTAATTCTCCTTTATGCGCAAATTTCGCTCTTTAAGCTAAGACCCTTTTTTCGGGACTCCGTTTCTTTTCATCCTTGTAAGAAATTTTAAGAAACAAAAGAAAACATGGCAAGTCCAGATCTTCACTGTTTGCAAAAAAAGGTCAGCCATTTGAAAAAATCATGTTATGAATACCCCTGTAAACACCAGTCAATATACAGTGAAAACCGGGATTTACGGGGTATTCATTGTGTTTCAAATTTCTGCTTCAAGACATTTTTTTGTTTGATTTGAGGTTTAACGTCCTTGTCAACACTGTATAAGTCATTTTTGAGACGTTGCTTTCAATTTTGTGGGATTTTTACCCGACATTGAGATGACATGACATCTCAAGCTCTGTCGCCCAATGAAACCAATGCGGTTTATAAGCATGGACGGTCCTACCGCCCACCGCTTTGCCTGGGCAGGCTAAGATCCTCTAAGCGGTTTACCGGCACTCGTGTGCGGTCGGTTTCAGCTCTGCGTGGAAGTATTATGTAGCTGCTCCAAGACATATGAGCCAGCGCACGACAAAACCTACAACAAGACATGTGCGCCCACCGAAGACTCAGATCAGCCTGTGCATCGATATAGTCTAACCAGAGACTTCTCTTGCTGCCTGAAGGAGTATTGAGCCCTTAGCTATCCTTAGAGCGCACAACGAAGACTATGATCAGACTGCGCGGATGTGCAGGCTGATCTGAGCCTTCGTTGGGCGCACATGTCTTATTGTAGGTATTGTCATGCGCTGGCTCACGTTCCACTAAAAAAGCAAAAAAACAACCTTTTACCTCCTCCCACAAAAACACGCATCATTTTAGTCCCTTAAACCTATCATTTTCTCACGCTGAAATAAAACATGGGATATATCCAGTGGAATCAAGTCTGGTATTTAGAACTCAACTAAAAGCTCGGTCCAAAAGTGATAAAACCCGGCACCTCCCAGTATTTAGTGCAATGCTACCTATACGAGCGTACCAAACCCTTTATTTCTTTATGATGCATTAAAAGAATTGTTAAAGAGAAATTTAGGTCATATCTAATAATTTAGTCATGCATAGTAAAAGTTCAATCACAAAGAATCTTTCAAGTTTGCGAAAAGGTTATCGCTTTCAGATTCACCAATGAAAGCCGAACAAACCATAGTTTTTGAAAAGCGCAAAAGTTTATCCCTTTCTGGAATGGAACCCAGACACCAGCTTGTATCAGTGGTTCTTCTCCAATGTCTTTGGAACAATTCAATACTAAAATGCACAGAATTATGCCTAAATAGCACCAATACTCATTTTTATGGCTATTTTCACAAATACACCCCCTATTTAAAGTGAAAAATGGCCTTTTGAGGATATTTTGAGGGAAAAAAATGCCAAGAAAATGTTTATAAAGAAGAATAGCTGAATATATATGTTCACATCCTTTGACATGAATACAATAAAATAGACCTTATAACGGATGAGAAAACTTATCCGGATATTGCAGCTGGCTGTTTGGGGGAGACAATTTTGAAGTTTTGCTTTGGTTTGAGGCATAGTCCTAGTGCCATGGAACCTTACTCTTATCTTCCAGATGTAGTAGATTCTTTCTTCTGTTTGTGCAAATACAATTACTGCAAGTCTCCTTTCCAAACGCATCAATAAAAAAAGATTTACATGGCTTTAAAGTAACCCCCCCCCCCCACCTCCCAAGCACATAGATCAGAGGCAAAAATTAATCAAATACACCGTGTTAGACCTACATTAGCATTACCATCACATTTTTACAGTATCTATGGCAAAATACATGCCACGAAGATACATTTTAAGAAACAGAATTGGACAGAACCTACAAATGTGTGGAAATAGTATGTAATGACTGAAAAAAAAGGACAGTGGTCTCCTTTTGCTATAGGGAGCTTTCCACTAAATGTTTCCCATAGGCGACAATAGTAACCTTTTACCTCCTCCCACAAAAACTACACATACAACACTTTTCAACCCTTACTTGTTTATAGAGCCATCCTAGCCCAACAAGTTAATGAGAATAATCCACATGTTGATCTGCTCCTTTTCAAGTTACAGTCAGCCATGTTTGTTTACATACTAGAGCGGAGTAAATACAAACAAGGAAGGGTGGCCATATAAAATCAGCAAAAATTTCTTTGAGCTTGCAGATATATTTATAAAACATGCATCATTTTAGTCCCTTAAACCTATCATTTTCTCACGCTGAAATAAAACATGGGATATATCCAATGGAATCAAGTCTGGTATTTAGAACGCAACTAAAAGTTGGTCGAAAAGTGATAAAACCCGGCACCTCCCAGTATTTAGTGCAATGCTACCCTAACATGTTCTGCAGATCTCACAAAAATGGCTGCCACTGGCCATGTTGTTGCTGGTTCCCTGTGCCCTGGCGCGAATCCAAGAGTTGGATATGCCACCCGAGCTGACGCACTGTTACCATTCATTTGAGCGGAAGACGAACATCAGCGCCACTGTAGGGGAGACAATTCATCATCATTGTTTACAACAATTTCTCTGGAAAACAGAGCGCATACGCTGGTCAGGATTTAATATTACCCAGAATGACATGGATTTTATAAACTCCTTGATTGATTCGGTAAGTGTTTCACCTATTTTCTTTTATTTTCTAAATCTATTTCCTGTGAGTGCTTGCCAAATAACCCTTTTTGTACCAAATGGAATCCGGCCCCCGCCCATCGGGGCTTGAAGAAATAGATGGGCTGCATGATGCTTCCACGCAGAGCTGTAACCAAACCGCACATGAGTACTGGTAAACCGCTTAGAGAATGTAAGCCTGCCCAGGCAAAGCGGTGGGAGTCGGACCGTCCATGCCTATAAACCCTATTGGTTTCATTGGGCGGCAGGGCTTGAGAAGTCATTTCATCTAAATGTCGAGTAAAAGCCCCACAAAATTGGAAAAAAACGTCTCCAAAATGACCTTTATAATTTTGACGGGGTTGTTAAACCTGAAATCAAGTAAACAAAACCAAATGGAATCTTCCTCTTTATGTATAGCAGGAGCAAATTTAGGGGTCACAGGTTGTGTTATCTTTAAAATTTATTTGGAAAATAGCTGAACTTTTTTTGCAAATAGTGTAGGCCCTGATCAGACGCCGCAGAGTTTCTGCGGCGTCTGATCTGGGCCTGCACTGTTGGCCAGTACACGTTTTGGGGTTTCTGGTATAAAATGGGTTAAGAATATGTCCTTATTTTTAATATGCCTGTTCGAAAAGAAACATGGAATGTGCCAGGCCCCTCAGCTTCTGTTTGTACTTTTACGTTTCATGATAGTTTATCAATATGTTTAACCCGAGAAGGTGAAAGTTGGTCTGGTAGTAGAACAATGATTTGGAACAATACAGTTAACTAAATCTATCAGAGTTGTTCCCCTTTCAAGATTAACAAACATGATTCGTTTCCGGATACTTTTCCCAGGAGGACGACCCGCATGACATGCCATTCCTAATTCTCTTTAAAAATATAACACGCACGCACGCACGCACGCACGCACGCACACACATACACACACTCATACAATGTGAATGCCGTCGGATTGGCGCATAAAAGATTAATTTAAACAAAAATAGCACGGCACTTAAAAATACTTTTCATTTGATCTCCTGTTAAAAATACTTTCCTGTTAAAAAATACTGTTAAAAAGTTAAAAATACTTTTCCTTAATAAAAGCTTCATATTGCTTTAGAGTATTATTTTGGCATTATTTTCAACGGGATTCAAGAGGATTCTCTTTATTTACACTGCCTTTTTGGGTCGATTGTTTGTCAGTCGACCCAAAGTTAGAAATGAATCTAAGTTATATTGCTGCTCTCCATGTGATTAAATAAAGCCGCTCTAGTAGCTTTAGTAATGTTTTGACCCTATGTTCTTTCAGCTTTTGTAAAAGTCCCGGTAACTGCATAGGAACTTGGGGTCAGTAAAGTTTAGTTGAGCGAATGGTCCAAAGCTGATCTCTTGTTTGTGTGTGTGTGTGTGTGTGGGTGTGTTTTTATCATACTTGAACAACATCTTTAGTCATACAAATGGTTGTGTCACGTCTAGCAAATCATTTGAAAATAATGACATTTAATGACTAGGATAAAATTACGAAATTTCGTAATCCATAAAATATCATTACGAAGTGGCTATTGACAGTTAACTGGCAATAGCGGTCTTACGTTAAATTTGCAATTGCCGGTTAACTGGCAATAGCGGTTTAACGCTGAAAGTGCTATTGCCAGTTAACTTGCAATAGCCATTTTAACGTAAAACTGCTATTTCCAGTTAACTGAAAATAGCCATTTTAACGCAAAATCGCTATTGCCTGTTAAATGGTTATAACAAAAATATCTTACGACAATATCTTATTGCATTTAGCATAAAATAAAATGAAACGCCGAAAAAAAATAAACTAATGATCTGAGTGATAATGCACATATGGCAAATTGTGGTTGTTTCGACAAGTGGCATATATCCATCTAAACTCCGTTCAGAAAATCTGAATCATCGATGTTTTCGTTTCTTCCATTTAATACTCATTTTAGCCCATACATCAATATGGGAAAGTTTTAGACCTCACCCTCCGCCGATTTCTCCAGCAAGTCGTATGCCTCTGCGACTGTCAGGGAAGGCTGTGATTATTTGGAGAAAATTGCAAAACAAAGAAATGAGACCACAGACTAAGTCCATTTGATGATGATTGTCAGGTAAAATAATACATATTCAAATCCATGTGATGCACTCTATAAATAGATATGCAATTACGACATACCTTACATTCGAATGGCCAGATAGAAGCTCACTAGGCACGGGGAGCCACTAGCGCGATGTGCTGTCAACAGTGGTCATAATGAATTATACCGATATCAGATGTGGTGTCAGAGCTAATGATTTTCCATGAAGTGATCGTGCAAATAAAATATAGACGCCCTTGTAATTTACAAGAGCAGTGACCACTTCTATATATGGTTTAAAAGGGTGTGTCGAACCTGTCAGAATGTCTTAGTCTGTGAACGAAAATTTAGATTTTTGCAATTTTCTCCAAATAATCACAACCTCTCCTGGCTGTCGCTAAGGCATACGACTTGTTGGAGAAATCGGCGGAGGGTGAGGTCTACAACTTTCCCATAGTGATGTATGGGCTAAAATGAGTATTAAAAGGAAGAAACGAAAACATCGATGATTCAGATTTTCTGAACGGAGTTTAATACAGTAATATATACATGATACTAAAAATGCAGCTTGCAGAGATCAGCTGCACGTTGTAGTTCTACATGTATGCGAATGGTTAATGGACTCTATATGTTTCTGTTAGTTGCTACTCGCTAAATTATAACATTATTAAAACACATCAATTCAATTCAATGAAATATTCATTACCAAAACACAAAATAAAAATATTCAAATAAAAATTCCGATATTTTTCAAATTTTCTGCCCAAAACAAAGATTCTAGGAACTAACTAGTACCCACAATCCATGTTTTGAGCAGAAATAAGAAAAATATATATCCCTGTAAACCCCAATTTTACTATATTTTATTATAAAATTTGGGTTTAATGGGGTCAAAATTATATATAGGCGTATTGTCGGGATGTATGGCTTTTAGAACAGCAATTTTCTGGTGCAACTGACAAAAGATAATTTCAAACTTCTTTTAAACACATAGAATGCGGGTACCGGAACTGCCCGATCTCTTTTTTTCTTCCTTCTTTGCAATTTTATGTAGCTCTTCAGTCTAAAAATGACTCCGTAAGTCGTACGTAAGTTGAAGTTTCTTTCTTTTTTTTTTCTTTCACGTGCAAGGCTTAAAATATGCAAATGAATTATTGAGATATTCTCATTTATGCTGAACTTGAACAGAGTTTGATCACTCGTAAGACCGCATTATCGGGCGAGATGCTAACGAGGAACAACAGTCCATGTGTTAGAGAAGGAAAAAGAAAACTAATTCATAGCCATCTGTAAAAGTAACAGCCGGAATGAAATAATTCGGCAAGTCAACTGGCAATAGCGGTTTTACGTTTAAATTGCTATTGCCAGCAATTTTAACGTAAAACCGCTATTGCCAGTTAACTGGCAATAGCCCTTTCCATATCATTATTTTCAAACGATTTTCTAGACGTTGCAAGACCGTTTGTGCTGTTCAAGTATGATAAAATGCAAAAATAAAGAGAAAAAATACATACAAGAGATCAGTTTTGGATCATTCGCTCTATTAATGTGAGAAAGCTCTACTGACCCCAAGTTTCTGTGGGCCGGTTACTGCACTGTTCTTGTTCATATCAGTTCATTCGTCGCCGGACAAAGAGACAGGCCAATGTCATGATGTTTCCTAGGACTGGATTCAGAATTCGACGCGAGTACCGGAGAATAACAGATATGGAGAGAATGATGTTTCACGAAGCCGTAAATACTCTAAAACTGGTAAGCCGTTGACGATTAACCCTTATCCTGCTGTTCACGACAACCCTTTTCTTTGCAAACAATGTAGATCCAGATTGGCTTCTGAAGAAGCCATCTGATCAGGATCTACACTGTTTGTCATTCAGTTTGTGAATTTGAACAAAAATACTATATCCTGTAATCTGATTGGCTGATAGTCAGAAATGGGAGTGGCTAAACTGAAAGTTCAGCAAGAGAAGGGTTAACATTAAAGCCTACTATGAGAAAAGGGTTCCTAGCAGTCTCACCAAGGGGATGGGGACATAAATTGCTTTTGGTTCGGATCCCGTTTGCGTTGACGTTTGGGTCGGCTTCGGCGTAGTCTGTGTCATACACTATATATCCTAAACGAATAGATGGATTCTTACCAAACTTACATGGTTAGATTACTAGGATGGGGGAAAATAGTCATTAGGTTTCACTGGATGGGATTGACCTCATTTTCAAGGTCACAGACTCCCAAAGTGCGAATGTTTGGCCAATAAATGGCTTGTCTGCACCCATTCTCTTAAATAAATTCACAATTTGCGTTCCAATGTATAGGCCTTGTCGCAATATAACCAATATCAGGTGGATGCCGCAGTGACGCAAGATACACTTCACCTTTGCCTCACCCAACCAGCACAAGCCGGCCATACGTGACCACCAGTAAATCGCCGCTTAGAAGGTCTAGGCCTGCCCAAGCAAAGTGGTGCAAGTCGGGCCGTCCGTGCATAATTATCATGTTGGTTTCATTGGGCGCTCGTGCTTGATGTGTAATTCCATCTCAATATCGGGTAAAAGTCCCACAAAATTGGAAGCAACGCTTCCAAAATAACCTTAATAGTGTTGACGAGCACGTTAAGCCTCAAATCAATCAAACAAACCAAACATCCGAAATTTTGTATTTCATAAATTTTGATATCGAGAATCTTTCACAAATGGTCCTTCATACGAAAGTTACGAAACCGTCCTTCGAATGGAAATTGTAATTGGATTTTATTGCCTTTCTCTTGACCATTTGCCCAGCGAAAGTACGTCGTTTCCATACGTTAAAGTTGTTCACGTCAATATAGTTAATATTTACATTTCTTCAAGTGTAAAGCCTAATGTAAACCTACAGAAAACAATGTTGTTCATACTTCCATGAACGCATCGAGTCAATTGATTTTCAATGACGTCAAGAGACGCCAGTCTAAACCACGGTTCTACATGATCTAAAATATAATAATAATAATAATCGACCTTATTTATAGAGGGTAACACATTTAGTAAACTAGTACTAATCTTCCATGTTGGCAACGACGATGCTGTTCCGCTCTTTGTAGAAAAACGACAGTGTGTAAATGTTTTTCAGCTTTAACAGTTTGCCTTATAAGCATATGTTTTGCCCTGTGATGAGGAAAAAAGAATGTAAATAAAAGATTTTTTTCTGATGTTCATGAAGGTATGAATGACAGCGGACCGCTAGCAAATTTTACATGAACCCCTTCAGAGTTCATTAACTTTGCAGGCGACCCACCGCGTTCATACTTTAATGAACAACAGAATATTAAATACACGTGTCGTCATACTATTTAATGACACGACGTTATCCACTGAATATAAAGACGTCATATGAACGTTGTGAACATTGTATGCGTAAAAATAGCAGTACATGCATAAGCGTAGCAACATGGACCCAATATGCCACAGAATCAGCTTTAAATAACAGACAAAAGTGATATGCGCCGACCCTCCCCCCCCCCCCCCCCCCACACACACACACACCTACCCTGACAAAAACAACATGTCGTTTAAGCTTGTAAGAGCCTTCCTACACCAAACCATAAATTGTTGCCCTGTCACCAGTATTATACAGTATTTTATCAGTTACCTCTTTTATATACTGAGTCAAAAAAGTAACTATACCAACTTTCGTGTGAAACTCACTAGACATCTGGCAGCTATTCAGCTAAATTTGGTTGTAGACATTTAAATACGACGTTTAGCTAGAGAATGCTCAAACTTGCATTTGTCCAAACCTTTCTGCTCCAGAGTTGTCTTTCAATATGTGCCTAGAACGATTTTGGTAGAAAATGGACATTGCGCATGCGCAGAAAGTTCTTTTTTTTATCAAAGATGGAAGACAATATTCTCTGAACATCAGATAACACTTTACTTTTACAATAGCTCATGATCTCGCATTATAAGCGAGGTTTTAATTCGTGAAATTCTTAAATTATCTCCCTTGCAATTAAAAATATAGCAATTTTCGAACTGCTGTAATTTTTATTCCTGTCAATATTTTTTTGCCATTTTTTCAAAAAACGCTTTGTGTCCACCATTGCTGTTCATCATGATGGCAAAAATACAGAAAATTCATGTAGGATGCAGCACTATCGATTGTGATTTTCTATGGAGTTCCCATTGAAAGCAGCCTTTGCACACAACTTCTACGAATTGGAGGTCAATATGTGATAGCCTGTTTCTCGTAGCTGATGCAACTAAAGTTCCAAATCTTTTGCGAATAGACGCAAATGGTATCTAAAGAAATGTCACACGTATCTAAGTTTAGAAATGTAGGGTACAGGGAAATTTTGTGATGTTAAATCATAGCATGTTTTAATGATTTTCTCTGCGAAAATGACACAGTGACCTCTTGGGTGTTTAAAGCAATAGTCTACGATGGTGTGTTTACGAAAACAAAAACGAATGATGCTTTTGCACGAAAAAAATGAGTCTTCTTATCAAAACATAACAAACTTTGTGTAGTTTTTATCTGTAGTAGCTATAGTAACAGAAGCAATTTTTGGTATAGGAACTTTTTTGACTGAGTATATATTGCATTGTAACGCATTGACCTGATAAAGATATGCTAACTCAGGACAATTGAGCTTTATCACGTCAACGTGACATTGCACTTTTATGAGTGAAGCGGACTACCGGCAAAAATGGCTAAAAAAGTTATAATTACGAGAAAAAAAATGGAAAAATTACATTTAAAATGATTAAATAAATAAATAAATAAATAAAAATTACGGTCAGCTGATAGTAAATATACTGACCCATTATATATTCCGCGCCGGAATGTTGGGACGCAATGACTGATCGTAAATTGCCGATTTAAAGAGTTTACAAGTGGATAAACTGATAAATAGAATACCAGTCAGCCTCGATAGCGCAGTGGTTAACGCGTTCGACTTATGATCGAGAGGTTGTGCGTTCGAACCGGCCACCGGTATCGAGATGTGTCCTTGGGCAAGACACGTCATGACACTGCTCCACTCCACCATGGTGTAAATGGGTAACAGTGGTGTAAAAGCCACTGCCTCTCTCGCGCGCGCGTGTAAACACCCGGAATGAGTGTTCGAGAGCGATTAAATAAGCTTGCAGCTTTCATCGCAATCGAACAAAAATAAATTAGTATTAACTAAATAGAATACCAGATTCGTGTCTTTTGATATCAAGTTTATCAGGCTCGGCTTCGAGAACGCATGCAGAATCGCTCGGCAAGCCTCGCGATTCTACAAGCGTTCTCGAAGCCTTGCCTGGTAAACTTGATATCAGAAGACACGAACCTGGTATTCTCTATATAAAAGGTTCTATTCGTCGCACATTTTAACATATCAAGGGAGAAATACACCCCAGTAGCATTATACTTCATCGCCAAGTTGACTTTCGCCAGAGAGAGAGAGAAAAAAATCTCTACCGGGACTCGAACCCGTGCAAACACTCTACCATCTGAGCTACCGAGCACCACTGGTAATACCGAGCAAATTAAAGCCCTAATGTTTGCCATTGTTGATATATACATTCATTTGTCAAGGTCAAAACTTAAAAGTTAAGGTACCTACCTGGGTTAACTTAAATATTTAAGTATTTTCTTTGGTTAAGTAACGACTTAATCGAAAGAATTCCTTTGAAGTTCACTTTATACGACAGTTAAGTAAATAGGTACTTAAGATTTAAGTATGCGTTGTAATCCTGGGCCCTGATGGCTTCTGAAAAACCCTTATCCCGCTGTGCACGACAACCCCTACCTTTGCAAACAGTGTACATTGTAGATCCTGATCAGACATTGTAGATCCTGATCAGATCTATCTGATCAGGATCTATACTGTTTGTTATTCAGTTTGCGAATTCGAGTGAATACATTACATTGAGTTATTTGATTGGTTGAAATGTAAATTGGTGTGGCTATTATTAATTTATGCAGCGGGGTAAGGGTTAATGGAAATAATTTGGGAATAGACTCCTTTATTACAGCGATTGGTGAAGAAAGTTCACCGACCTCGGTAGCTCAGTCGGATGCGCGTGTGACTGGTGATCCGGAGGACCGTGCCGAGGACGCGGGTTCGATACATGCCGGGGTCGGCAACATCCTTTCGTGAAGATTGATCACGAAATCTTTTCTACGGTCTTTCTCTCCCTTCCGCTGATTCAAGAAGGGCAGTTGTCAGTTTCTGGCGAAAGAATGTGCACTGTACTGGTTAACCGCTTACGTATAAGCCTGCCCAGGAAAAGTGTGGATAGGAGAACTGACGGCTCAAAAATGACCTAAATAGTGTTGACTGGACCGTTAAACTCCAAAACAAACAAACAAGAAGGAAGTTCCGAATACCGTTTTCCTTATAAAGTGTTGGTAAGTATCCCCGTTGTATCCCTTGCCCATAAATAAATTTATTGTCCAGTCTCTTATATAGATGGTTTTGAAAAATTATTTGAGTTATTTGATTGGTTGAAACATCACATTGAGTTATTTGATTGGTTGAAATGTAAGTTGGTGTGGCTATTGTTAATTTATGCAGCGGGATTAGGGTTAAAGGATATAATTTGGGAATAGACTCCTTTATTACAGCGATTGGTGAAGAAAGTTCGCAGGCCTCGGTAGCTCAGTCGGATGCGCGACTTTGGGGTTGAGACACACTGATGAAGATTAAATATCAGAAAGGCCTCTGTGTCATTAAATTAGGTATAGGTACGCCTTAATTGCAACCACTGGGTCGGTATCTCTGCTGGTGGATGATTCGTTCGTCCCCGAGGGTATCATCAGCTCAGTATCAGTTCCTGAGTGCTGAGGTCGATACTGCAGTGTTGACGTCAGTACTCAGGTACTGATTTAAATAACTATATTATATCTTTAATTTTTGCAGTTTAAAATTCTAATTTTTCTAAAACTAAGACTGACTTGTCAGGTGAGACATGTATCTTAGCGGATTCGGTTGCCACTTTTTGTTATATTTTAAATTTTGCAAGTCTCGCTACTTTGGACATCTCCTTCCTGATGCCCGGGACTTCCGTGGAGCGTGGGCCATGTTTGCTGATGTTGGCTCGGTGGGGGACGCCTATAAGTCCGCGAGTGGGCGTCTCTTGCCTGATGCCTCCAGTTGACCTGTCTCACGAGCTACGTCGGTCGGTGTGTGCTCGGAGGGGGATGTGCTGTGTTTGCCGGGTCTTGTCCATCATCCGTTTCGGTTTCAGAACTTTTGGGTTGAGACACACTGATAAAGATTAAATATCAGAAAGGCCTCTGTGTCATTAAATTAGGTATAGTTACGCCTTAATTGCAACCACTAGGTCGGTATCTCTGCTGGTGGATGATTCGTTCGTCCCCGAGGGTATCATCAGCTCAGTATCAGTTCCTGAGTGCTGAGGTTGATACTGCAGTGTTGACGTCAGTACTCAGGTACTTATTTAAATAACTATATTATATCTTTAATTTTTGTAGTTTAAAATTCTATTTTTTCTAAAACTAAGACTGACTTGTCAGGTGATACATGTATCTTAGCGGATTCGGTTGCCACTTTTTGTTATATATTAAATTTTGCAAGTCTCGCTACTTTGGACATCTCCTTCCTGATGCCCGGGACTTCCGTGGAACGTGGGCCATGTTTGCTGATGTTGGCTTGGTGGGGGACGCCTATAAGTCCGCGGGTGGGCGTCTCTTGCCTGATGCCTCCAGTTGACTTGTCTCACGAGCTACGTCGGTCGGTGTATGCTCGGAGGGGGATTAGCTGTGTTTGCCGGGTCTTGGCCATCATCCGTTTCGGTTTCAGAACTTTTGGGTTGAGACACACTGATGAAGATTAAATATCAGAAAGGCCTCTGTGTCATTAAATTAGGTATGGTTACGCCTTAATTGGTTACAATGATGCGATGAGTTCTATCAGTTTGAATATGCGTGAAGTATATCGTCAACCAATATTTATACATGTAATTATCACATGACGTCGCGTCTGAGAGTGTAATAACGCCATGTAATAAATTCCGTAATCCACTTGTGTATTACATATATGCAAATTAGTAGGATACGCCCTGTGACGTCACAAGTTCGTCGTCCCCGTCGCGTCTACTAATGGCGGAAGAATGTAATTTTTGTTAACAAATGAATAAAATGCATTTTAATTGCCATATGATAAATAGAATCTTGCATTCGTGCTCATGTATTTTTAAATTTAGGAAACTTGATGAGGAAAGTGATGAAATGCTCGGCAAATCATCGCATTTTATCCATTTTCCTCACCTCGTTAAATAAATTCAATTATACATGAACACTCATGTAAGATCCTCTGTGTGGGTTATAAACAGTTATTTGATGGCTGATTGGACAATAGTTAAAACTATTGCCCTAGGTACCTTCGGCCTCGGACAATAGTGCTTCAGATCGTCCATAACGCATCGAAGCAATAGTATTGACTATTGTCCAAAAGCCCCGGACGAGAGTGCTTCACATCGTCCACAACACATCGAAGCAACAGTATTGACTATTGTCCAATAACCTCGGAGGATAGTACTTCAGATCGTCCTCAACACCTCGAAGCAATAGTATTGACTATTGTCCAATAGCCTCGGAGATTGTCCACAACAACTCGAAACAATAGTAATGAATATTGTCCAATAGCATCGGACAATAGTGCTTCAGATGTCCATAACACCTCGAAGCAATAGTATTGACTATTGCCCAATAACCTTGGACTATAGTGCTTCGGATCGTCCACAACACCTCGAAGCAATAGTATTGACTATTGTTCAATAACCTCGGCCAATAGTACTTCAGATTGTCCACAGCACCTCGAAGCAATGGTATTGACTATTGTCCAATAGCCTCGGACGATAGTGCTTCAGATTGTCCACAACAACTCGAAGCAATAGTAATGACTATTGTCCAATAGCCTCGGATAATAGTGCTTCAGATTGTCCACAACACCTCGAAGCAATAGTATAGGCTAGTGCCCAATAGCCTTGGACTATAGTGCTTCAGATCGTCCACAACACCTCGAAGCAATAGTATTGACTATTGTCCAATAGCCTCGGACGATAGTGCTTCAGTTTGTCCACAACACCTCGAAGCAATAGTATTGACTATTATCCAATTGCCTCGGACAATAGTGCTTCAGATTGTCCGCAACACCTCGAAGCAATAGTATTGACTATTGTCCAATAGCCTCGGACAACAATGCTTCACACCGTCCACAAAACCTGGAAGTAATAGTACGGACTATTGTCCAAAAGCTTCGGAAATAGTGCTTCAGATTGTCCACAACACTTCGAAGCAATAGTATTGACTATTGTACAAAAGCCTTGGACTATAGTGCTTCAGATTGTCCACAACACCTCGAAGCAATAGTAATGATGGACAATAGTGCGTCAGATCGTCCACAACACCTCGAAGCAAAAGTATTGACTATTGTCAAATAGCCTCGAACGATAGTGCTTCATATCGTCCACAACACCACGAAGCAATAGTATTGACTATTGTCCAATAGCCTCGGACGATAATGCTTCATATTGTCCACAACACCTCGAAGCAATAGTATTAACTATTGTCCAGTAGCTTCGGACGATAGTGCTTCAGGTCGTCCACAACACCTCGAAGCAATAGTATTGACTATTGTCCAATACAATCGGCCGATAGTGCTTCAGATCGTCCACAACACGTCGAAGCAATAGTATTGACTATTGTCAAATAGCATCGGACAATAGTGCTTCAGATCGTCCGCAACACCTCGAAGTAATAGTATTCACTATTGTCCAATAGCCTCGGACCATAGTGCTTCAGATCGTCCACAACACCTCGAAGCAAAAGTATTGACTATTGTCCTATAGTCTCGGACAATAGTGCTTCAGATCGTTCACAACAGCTCGAAGCAAAAGTATTGTTTATTGTCCAATAGCCTCGGACAACGGACAATAGTGCTTCATATCGTCCACAACACCTCGAAGCAAAAGTATTGATTATTGTCCAATTGCCTCTGACAATAGTGCTTCAAATTGTCCACAACATCTCAAAGCAAAAGTATTAACTATTGTCAAATAGCCTCGGACAATAGTGCTTCAGATTGTCCACAACACTTCGAAGCAATAGTATTGACTATTGTCCAAAAGCATTGGACTATAGTGCTTCAGATTGTCAACAACACCTCTAAGCAAAAGTATTGACTATCGTCCAATAGCCTCGGACAATAATGCTTCAGATCGGCACAACACCTCGAAGCAAAAGTATTGACTATTGTCCAATAGCCTCGGACAATAGTGCTTCAGATAGACCACAACGCATCGAAGCAATAGTATTGACTATTGTCAAATAGCATCGGACGACAGTGCTTCGCATCGTCCACAACACCTCGAGGCTAAAGTTTTTACTATTGTCCAAACAGCAATCAAATAAAGGTATATTATATTCTTCAGAACGGGCAATATGACACATTCGCCAATCTCCATTCCGGTATTGTTGTGACGTCAGCACATGGCGGACCAAACTTCTTCGGCTGGCATCGTGTTTACATTACTTTGTAAGTATATCACACATCCATCTCTTCCCGTCAGTTGAAACAAGGTCACTGACGACAAATTGGTGCTATACGGCCATAGGGCCGACGCTTGTTTCTAAATTCAAAGGCAGTGAGGGCAATCACTAGTGGTTTTGTACGATCTTGCACAGGTGGTCACTTCGTATGAAATTCATGAAACGAGCCTTTGGCGAGTTTCATGAGGCTCGTTTCATAAATTTAATATGGAATTACCATGGGTGTAACATTTGTTTCTATCTATCAAATTACGAATTTAGATCGGGTTTTATTACCGGGGACGTTTCAGCACAAAACAGGGCCCGGGGTTACAAAAAACCTATTCCTTCTCAACTCACATGAACATGAAATTTGTCCTGCTCATAAATTTTAAAATGCCAACAATTATGTATTAACATTTCCAGGGTAAAATCTAATGTAAACCTATAGAAAACAATTGCGTTCATACTTCCATGAAAGCATCGAATCACATGATTTTCAGTGACGTTAAGTTACGTCATTCTAAACCACTGTTCTCTACGGGGGGTCAACGCTGCTCCGCTTTTTGTGTAAATGTCTTTCAGCTTTAAAAGTTTGCCCTTCAAGCCTTTTTTCGCCCAGTGATGAGAGGCAAATAATGTTAATATAAAAAATAAACATACTTTTTCTGCTTTTCATGAAAGTATGAACGTCAGTGGGTCGCTAGCAAAGTTTACATGAACCCCTTCGGGGTAGGGGTTCATTTACTTTGCACGCGACCCACTGCGTTCATACTTCCATGAACTGCAAAAAAAAATAAATTTCATTTCTTATATAGACGTGTTTTCGTGATGCTTCTCCCCTGCCGTCACTAACGTCATCCCCTAACGTCGCGTCATATTGACGTAGCTCGTAAAGACACCAAACTACCTGAAACGAGTGACATTAGCCAAAGGAATTATTCTTACTAAACTCATTAAGGCCCTTGCCCATCGGGGCTTGAAGAAATATATGGGCAACATGATGCTTCTACGCAGAGCTGAAAGGCCCCCGCCCATAGGGGCTTGAAGAAATATATGGGCTGCATGATGCTTCCACGCAGAGCTGAATCCGGCCCGCACACTAGTACTGGTAAACCGCTAAGAGGATCTAAGCCTGTCCAGGAAACGCGGTGCGAGGCGGACCGTCCTTGCTAATAAACCATATTGGCTGCATTGGGCGACAGGGCTTGAGATGTCATTTCATCTCAGTGTCGGGTAAAAGTCCCACAAAATTGGAAGCAACGTCTCCAAAATGACCTTTACAGTGTTGACGGGGACGTTAAACCTCAAATCAAACAAAACACATGATTTTCAGTGACGTTAAGTGACGTCATTCTAAACCATTGTTCTCTACGGGCATTGATGACGTCAACGCTGCTCCGCTCCTTGTAGAAAAACAGCGTGTAAATGTTTTTCAGCTTTAAAAGTTTGCCCTACAAGCATTTTTTTCGCCCAGTGATGAGGGGCAAATAATGTAAATATAAAAAAAATAAACTTAATTTTTCTGCTTTTCATGAAAGTATGAATGACAGCGGGTCGCTAGCAAAGTTTACATGAACCCCTTCGGGGTACATTTACTTTGCACCCGACAAACAAACAAATACTAAACTCATTAGGACTAAAATTTGAGAATATTAAAAAAAATGCAAAATATTCGTGGACCATGCTCCACAGTGTGCACGTTTTGCATGCTTTCTGTCATTTTTATACAGGACACAACTTTCGACACGAATCTCTATTATTTGACTAAACATTGAAACGCTGATCTGCAGCATCTTATCTGGGTGTTCGCTGTTTGATAGAGTCCAGTTTTTTTGGACCGCTGGGCTTAAATGAGCCCCGCCAAGCGAATTTGTGTCTTCGAGCATTCCGTCATGACAAATTTTAACTGCGCATGCCCAGCCATTCAGAGGGGCCAGGGATATGGTTTTCTGTCTGAAGGTTCCTCTTGATTCACCGCTTGTATGAGCGAGCAGCGCAGGTTCTGGCGAGACTGCGCGGATGCGCAGGCTCGCCTGAACCTTCGCTGCTCGCATAGGCGATAAGTACCAAAATCGCTTGACGGGGCCCAAATGCGATATTTTAGCTCACCTGTCACGTTGTGACGAGGTTAGCTTTTGGAATCACTTTTTGTCCGTCGTCCGTCGTGCGTGCGTGTGTGCGTAAAATATTTCTTCAAACAACATCTCCTCCGAAATCACTGATCGGCTTTTGACCAAACTTCACAGGAATGATCCTTAGGTGGCCCCTTTCAAAGTTATTCAAATTGTTCCAGTCTGTTGCACATCTAGGTCACAGGAGCTAAAAATAGATTTTTTTAAATGAAAACTTTAAAAATCTTCTTCTCTGAAACCGCAAGGCCCAGGTCTTCGATATTTGGTATGAAGCTTCGTCTGGTGGACCTCTACCAAGATTGTTCAAATTATAGCCCTAGATCCAAAAATGCCCCCGCGGCGGGGCCCACCCGTTTTACATTGACTTATATAGGGAAGACCTTTAAAAAGCTTTTTCTCTGAAACCAGAAGGCCCTGGTGTTTGATATTTGGTGTGAAGGTTCATCTAGTGGACCTCTATAAAGATTGCTCAAATTATATCCCTGGGGCCAAAATGCCCCCGCCCCGGAGCCCTTTGGTTTTAAATTGACTTATATAGGAAAAATCTTCTTCTCTGAAACTGCAAGGCCCAGGTCTTTGATATTTGGTATGAAGCTTCATCTAGTAGGCCTCTACCAAGATTTTTCAAATTATAGCCCTGGGACCAAAAATGCCCCCGCCCCGGGGCCCTTTGGTTTTACATAGTCTTATATGGCGAAAATCTTTAAGAAATCTTCTTCTCTGAAACCGCAAGACCCAGGTCTTTGATATTTGGTATGAAGCTTCATCTATTGGACCTCTACCAAGATTGTTCAAATTATAGCCCTGGGGCCAACATGCCCCCGCGCTGGGGCCCACCAGTTTTTCATAGACTTATATAGGGAAAACCTTTAAAAATCTTCATCTCTGAAACCAGAAGGCCCAGGTAATTGATATTTGGTGTGAAGCTTCATCTAGTGGACCTGTATAAAGATTGTTCAACTTATATCCCTGGGGCCACAAATGCCCCCGCCTAGGGGCCGTTTGGTTTTACATAGACATATATAGGGAAAATCTTTAAAAATCTTCTCTGAAACCGCAAGGCCAAGGTCTTTGATATTTGGTATGAAGCCTCATCTAGTGGACCTCTACCAAGATTGTTCAAATAGGAGAGAATATAAGACTCCTTTTTGAAATTATAGAAAATACAGAGGATCAAAATAAGCCAGGCATGATTTTTTTCTCTGACTTCGAAAAGGCGTTCGATAGTCTCGACCACCAATACATGATAAATTGTTTAAGAAATTTTAATTTTGGTGAAAGCCTGATAAGATGGATTAAGCTATTTTATATAGATGCGAAAAGCTGCGTTTCAAACAACGGCTACCTGTCAAACTTTTTTCCAATAAAACGTGGAGTTCGACAGGGTTGTCCACTCTCCCCTTACTTATTTATAATTTGTATTGAATTATTGTCTCGTAAAATTGATACTTCGGAAGAAGTAAAAGGAATAAAACTTATTGGTCATGAATTCAGAAGGTCTCTATTCGCCGACGATGCATCATTTATACTTGACGGTTCCCCAAAATCCTTTCAAACATTAATTGAAATATTGGACAACTTTAGCTATGTTTCAGGGTTAAGACTTAATAGTAAGAAATGCCAAGTTCTACGAATAGGTTCACTGACAAGAAGTGAAATAATTTATCTTAAACATCGAAAATTTCATTGGAGTTCGACAGAAGCAAAAGCATTAGGAATGACATTTACAACAAAGCGAAACTCTATCTTTCAACTAAATTTAGAACCCAAAATCATCGACTTTGAAAAATGCTTAAAACAATGGCAACATAGGAAACTTACTCTCATGGGCAAAATAACAGTCATAAAAAATATGCTCTTCCAAAACTAATATATGCACTATCAACGTTAGAAAACCCGCCAACAGAAATAATTAAACACATTGAAAAAATTATGTACAACTTTATATGGGAAGGCAAACCAGAAAAGATCAAAAGAGAAATATTAACGAAAGACTACGAACAGGGAGGGATAAAAATGATAGATCTACAAACATTTATAATGTCGTTAAAAATAAGTTGGGTAAAGCGAATACTGAATGCTGAAAACGGAGGAATACTTCAAACTATTTATATGAGCAAACTAAAAGCATATGGAGATAAACTATTATTTGAATGTAATTTTTCTGAAAAAGATGTAAACAAAATTGCCAAAAATAATGTATTTCTTAAGGACATTATACAAGCATGGTGCAAAAGTAATTTTAAAACAGTTATATTAAGCTACAGGAATGAAATATTATGGAATAATAACAACATAAAAGCTGGAGGAAACACTCTCTTTTTGCGCATTGGTACCAAAATGGAATTATGTATTTCAAAGATATTTATAATGATTCAATGAGGAAAATATATACATTTAACAACCTAAAAGAAAAGTATAATTTACCTGATAGTGACTTCCTCAATTACTTAAACTTAATTAACAGTATACCATATAAATGGAAGGCAAATATACGGAATGAAAATGGCACCAACATTGATCAGTCAAGTGATAAAAGCAAAACAAACAAATAAATATATTTATAACTATCTCAGAAACAGGCAAGCAATAACGGAAAAAAGATCTGAATTAAAATGGAACGAGACATTTAATGATGACGTTTTAAACTGGAAAATGATTTACACAAACACGCTTAATGCAACCATTGACATAAAAATTCAAAACTTTCAATACAAGTACCTAATGCGCATAATCCCTACAAACAAATATTTACTGAAATGTAACATTGCAAATTCTGCATTGTGTGACTTTTGCTCCATGGAGATCGAAACGATTAACCACTTATTTTGGGAATGTATACACGTGCAACAGTTTTGGACGGAAGTGTCAACCTTCCTGCAAGATTATAATTTAGACACAAACTTAGATTTAGAAACGATCACATTCGGTATAACATATTCAATACAAAAACCAACAATACAGGTAAAAAATTTTATACTCCTTTTTGGAAAGTATTTTATATTCCAAAATAAATATAAAAATACAATACCATCTTTTGCACACTTTAAATCATCTTTACGTCGAAGAATCAAAGTAGACAAAGAAATGGCTTTGATGAAAGATAAGCTTGCCCAGTTTGATAGAAAATGGGGAAATGTTCGTACATTTTAATAATACCAACTGATCATAATGAATCCACACCATGTAAGGCAGCAGCTCCTCTTTTCTTCTTTTTTATTATTATTTGTTTGTTTTCCGACTCTTTGCTTGAATCCTTTTTGTTAATGATTTTATTACCAAGGATACATATATATGTATATATACACATTTCTTTACTATTATCATTACATTTTTTTTTTCTACCCTCAAAATGTTTTTTTTTTTTTTCTCAAAAAGTCTGATAAACATTGTAAAAAGATATTTTATGACAACAAAGCTGATGTGATAGCACATATATTATGCATGTAATGTACGAACACTTGTTTTGTTAAACAATATTTGTTAAAGAATAGAGATTTACTTTTCGCTGTTAAACTATTGTATCACATATATGTACATATGTATTTGTATTAGATGATGTCATTTGAAAAATGTTTGTACAATGTATATTCAGAAATAAATAAATTAAAAAAAAAAAGATTGTTCAAATTATAGCCCTGAGGCCAAAAATGCTCCCGCCCCGGCGCCCTGTGGTTTTACATAGGCTTATATAGGGAAATCTTTAAAATCTTCTCTGAAACCGGAAGATCCAGGTCTTTGATATTTGGTATGAAGCTTCATCTAGTGGACCTCTACCTTGAAGATTGTTCATATTATTCACTATATTAGTCTATGTAAATCCAAAGGGCCCCTGGGCGGGGGCAGGTTTGGTCCCAGGGCTACAATTTGAACAATCTTACCTTTAAAAATCTTCTTGTCTGAATCCAGAAGGCTCAGGTCTTCAGGTCTTTGATATTTGGTATGAAGCTTTGTCTAGTAGACCTCTACCAAGATTGTTCCAATTACAGCCCTGAGCTCAAAAATGGGCCCACCCCGGTGCCCACTGGTTTTACATAGACTTATGTAGGCAAAACCTTTGAAAGTCTTCTACTCTGAAACCAGAAGGCCAAGGTCTTTGATATGTGGTATAAAGTTTCATTCTCTCCCAAAATTGTTCAACTTAAAGCCCTGGGGCCAAAACTGGGCCCACCCCGAGCCCACTTGTTTTACATAGACTTATATTGGGAAAACCTTTGAAAATCAGAAGGCCAAGGTCTTTGATATTTGGTCTGAAGTTTTGTCTGGTGGATTTCTATCAAGATTGTTCAAATTATAGCCATGGGGACAAAATGGCCGCGTCCCGGGACCCGCATGTTTTAGATAGAGTTATATGAGGAAAACCTTTAAAAATCTTCTTGTCTGAAACAAGAAGGCTCCATTCCTTGATATTTGGTACCTTTTAGACCACTACCAAGATTATGCAAATTATAGCCATGTGGTCAATAATGGCTCTTCCTGGGGCCCATTTGTTACCCTATTGATCAGATGAGCGACCCAGGGCCATCATAGCCCTCTTGTTTTGTTTTACAGATTCGAGGAGGCCCTGAGGAGGATCAATCCACGTGTCGCCCTTCCATACTGGGACTCCACCCTAGATTTTGATCTTCCGAATCCCATTGATTCATTGATTTGGAGCGCCGAATTCCTTGGCAATGGTGACGGCTTTGTAACAACAGGGCCCTTTGCAAACTGGCAGACTTCATCCGGGCCTTTAACTAGAAATATAGGCGGCGCCAGTAGGCTAATGTCAAAGGAAGTTATCAGGTCTGTTTGGACAAGATGCATGACCAGAGAGATATCCGAACCAAGCGCGGAAATGCAGTATAATCTTGAACTTGCCCATGGCGGACCCCATATTTGGGTTGGTGGTCAAATGGCGGGTTTGAATACTGCTGCCCATGACCCAGTTTTCTTTCTCCACCATGCTTTCATTGATTATGTGTGGGATCGATTTCGCAGACGACAAGCACGCATCTGCGGCGTGAATCCAGGAACTGATTATCCGATGACGATGGGCGTCCACGCACCTGACAGATCTATGGATGGTTTCCAACAATTTAGGGCAATAGACGGCTATCAGGCTTTCTGGAATAGGTTTTGGTTTAACTATGAGAGAGCCCCTTGGTGTTCATTCTGGCGCCCATTTTGTGGAACACCCTACTTAAGGTGCGATGTACGTAATCAGAGATGCATTGCAGTGTCTCGGCGTACCGCGGCAGGTACCGGTGCTGCTACCGAAGGACGACTGGGGGTCGGTCCATTAACAGCGTTGGCATCTGCGAACGCACGCGTTGCGACGGCATCTCGAGGAAGTGCACAAGAAAGTCTTATCGATGTTGGACCAAGATTCAACGCACCGCCTTCGGACGGAAGAACAAACGGAAACATTCGGGCCGCCATTAGAGGTTTTCAGCGGCCAGCAGATATCATTCAGGTCGGATTGCTGGGAGCTAGTCAGAGTACCAGCACCGATTTTGGACCAGTCTTCAATGCACCGCCATCAGATGGAAGAACGAATGATCAAAGTTTCAACAGCTTAATCCCGAACATACCAGCTCACACTCAAGGAAACACCCTGCGTACATTTGGTTCTTCTGATCCAGCATCGGTAACCACAAGACGACCCGGAGAATGGCTAAGCACAAGTGGAGCCCTACGACCACCAGTACAGAACACATTTTTCCTGAATGGCAAGAGTGATCTGGATTTGTGGGCTTACATCCCAGTTAAAGTCGTTCATAGAAGAACAGAAAATGATCGGTTCGGATCATTTCCGGTACGCAGTGGCGGGCCATCAACATCAGAAGACATCTTTTCGCCCGCAATATATCCAAATCTCAAGGCTCAGATTCACCAATCGACTGCCCGGATATACGAACATTGTACAACTGATGTATCCGGCGCCCGCCAAATAAGAGTAACAACTGACGGTCTTAATTACGTTGGAACATTTTCAGATAACGCTCTTGTCGATTCTAGACTACCTATGGCGTCTGCGATGACGTATATCGGAATTAAGTCCCCGGTTAAGAGCATGACGGAAGTTCTAGTGGCTGCGCACGATCTTTGCGGAAGAATGTGTGAGCCTCACTGCCTGGTTCCCGCTTCTAAGCAACTGTCGTACAAACCTTGCACCGGCGTCTTCCGAATAACATCAGAGACCCCGAAACACTACGCAAAGACTTTTGGTGACGCTGTTGAAAGCATTTGGCACTGGAAATCTGGGAGAATAGCAGACGAGAATATTCGGCTGGTGTTCTTCTGTACCTACGAATCTTGGCCATGGAAAAATAGTAACAAAGCAGCAAAACAGTAACAGTAAAGGCGAAAAACATGTTTTCATCATAACAAATGAAAAGTGTTCTGTTTATGTTGGCTAATTTGTTTGCTTTAGTTTAATGACCCAGTCAATCAATTAGGTCATATCGAATCGGTCAGTTTATCCAACAACACTTCCATGTAAGTGGTTACATGTAAGTGCAGTTTACATTTTTTTCACCAGAAACTGACCTCTTCCCTTCTTGAATCAGCAGGAGGAAGAGAATGACCGTAGAAAAGATTTCATGACTAATCTCTATGAAAGAATGTCGCCGGCCTCGGCATGTTCATTTGGATTTACCCTTGTCCTGCTGAGCCCGGATGTGCCTTATCTTTCCAACAATGAAGATCGAGATCAGATGAAGATCCAGATCCAGATGAAGAGCCATCTGATCAGGATCTTCATTGTTTGTCATTCAGCTCATGAATTTGTTGCAATAATTTGTATCAAGTGATCTGATTGGTTGATAATCAGTAGTGGGTCTGGCATATATAAATATTCAGCAGGTCATGGGTTAAGCTCTAATTTAAAACAATACATACAGGCAGACGACATTTTAAAAATGATTCACATGATTTCCTCTAAAATCTATATAAAAATCAGATTTTCGTCTGCTCTAGAATGTTCATTGGCGCTTTTGGGAAATTATTACACTAAGGCTTATTGTAAGTTTGGCTATTGATAGGCGAACAACGTTCGCTACCAGTCTCATAGAAGGGTTTGATTTGGGCCACAACACGGCAAAACCTACCAGAGGACCATTCTCGCCTGTCAATACTCAGAATACCGATGTATTCTTTTTTGTTTAATTTGATGTTTAACGTCCGCGTCAACACTAAATAGGTCATTTTGGAGACGTTGCTTCCAACTTTGTGGGACTTTTACACGACATTGAGATGAAATGACATCTCAAGCCCTGTCGCCTAATGAAACCAATAGGGTTTATAAGCATGGACAGTTCGACTCGCACCGCTTTGCCTGGGCAAGCTAAGATACTCTAAGCGGTTTACCAGTACTTTGCGGTCGGATTCAGCTCTGCGTGGAAGCATCATGCAGCCCATTTATTTCTCAAGCCCCTATGGGGCAGTCAAGACATAGGTTGTGGGTAGTCGACTTCAAGACATAGGTTGTGTTTCTCTCTGGATAGCCCTAGAGGTTAATGCAAACACATCATGTTAGCAAGTCCGTGCAATGAACACCCCTCTAAACCCCACTTTATATATGTAAAAACTGGGGTTTACATTTCATATTTCTGCTTCAAGACATAGGTTGTGGGTACTCGTTAGAACCGCCTCAAAGAGGCGGTTTTAACGAGTACCGACAAGACATAGGATGTGGAAACTCGTTAGAACCGCCTCAATGAAGCGGTTCTAACGAGCACCCAAAACCTATGTTTTGTAGCAAAAATAAGAAAAAATGTCACAAATTTTCACCGAAAAATGTTTGTACTGGTGATATGATAGACGCCAGTTAAGCACACGAATGTGTTGCCGTAATGAGCGAAGACTCGGATCTGTCTGCACGCAGGCATAGACGGATCCGAGTCTGCGCTAAACCCTCACGTAATCTTTTGAGCTCATCTGGGGCAAAGCACCTGACCGGCTTATGCCGTAGCCTTTTTTGTCCATCGTCCGTCGTCCATCCGTGGTTAGCTTTTCACGCTTTTGGGTCGATTAATCAATCGATCCAAAGGTATAAAGGACAAAACCTCTATTAGCGCTGGAGTCCACGTGACTATCACTGATTTGTAGGAATCCACGCAGATTATTTATAAAATTTTATCGCAGTGCGGTCAGCGTGTTTACGTAAAAGGTTAACTGTAAAATCTGGGCTTGAATCATGGGTTGGGCTAGTCAAACAGTGAAGACCCAGATCAGACGCCGCAGAACGCGGCGTCTGATCAGGGTCTTCACTGTTTGCTTAGAGTATAAGAATTTAAGTGTCAGGCGGCGAAAAACGCAGCGTCTGATCATTGTCTACACGGTTTGCTTTCAGTAAAGTAGTTTAAGGGTTAAACGAAACAGTCCACTCTCAGGCCCATTTTCCTAACTACACCCAGAGACAATCGACCCACCAGTACTCTCAGTGCTTTGATTAGATATTTTCTCCAGAACTGCAAGACAGATTGGACTGATTTTTGGTGGAGACATTGTTTGTTTGTTTGATTTGAAGTTTAACGTCCCCGTCGACACCATTTAGGTCATACTGTAGGCGTTGCTTCCAATTTCATGGGACTTTCACCCGACATTGAGATGAAATGACATCTCAGTCCTTAGTGCCCCAAAAAACCAATAGGGTTTATATGTTTGGACGTGCATGGACTCGCACCATTTTGCCTGGGCAGGCTTAGACCCTCTAAGCAGTTTATCAGTACCCATGCGCGGTCGGTTTTTGCTGTCTGGAAGCATTATGCAGCCCAATCTATTTATCCAATCCCAGTTGGGCGGGGGCCAGATGGAGACACTGAGGTAATATGGACACCACGTGAACAAGTCCGTGAAATGAAGACCCCCCTATACCCCACTTTATATAGAGAAAACTGTGGTTTACGGGGGTATACATTATTTTTCTTATTTTTGCTCCAAGACATAGGTTGTTGGTACTCGTTAGAACCGCCTCTATGAGGCGGTTCTAACGAGCACCCACAACCTATGTTTGCAGTATTTATAAGAAAATTATCACGGTTTTTCATGGGAAAAGTAGCCATTTTGGAGATGTGAATAAATGTACTATGTCGCACGGGTGTGCCAAAACGTTGCGTTCCTACATCTACCCGTGCCGCTACGGCAGCAGTCTTGAAATCCTATAAATGGCATCTCCTCAGGAGTCCGTGAAGTTTCTATAAATGACATCTCCATCATGTCGGGCTGAGCTGATACCGGGACTGCACGGGGTTTCAGAATTGTTCAAATCTTTCTGTTCCGATATCCAAGATGACCATCATGAAATTCTGCAAACGCGTCTCCTCCTGGACCGAAAATCGGATTGAACTAAAACTTGATGGGAGGCATCAGGGCGACAGCGAGATTAAGAATTGCTAAAATCATTCCTGGCCAATGTCCAAGATGGCCGCCATATGGCGGTCATCTTGAAATGCTTCAAACGAATTCTCCTCCCGAACTGAATGTCAGGTAAGGCTGAAACTATGGAGTGTCAAAATTAGCGACCATCTTGAAAATGAGCCAGCGCATGAAAAAACCTACAATAAGACATGTGGGCCCAACGAAGACTCAGATCATCTGTGCACGCTGATCAGAGTCTTCGTTGTGCGCTCTAAGGATAGCTAACGGCACACTGCTCCTTCATGCAGCAAGAGAAGTCTCTGGTTAGACTATATGGATGCGCAGTCTGATCTGCGTCTTCAATGGTCGCACGTCTTATTGTCGGTTTGGTCGTGCGCTGGCTCAAATCTTTAAGCGCTATCTCCTCTCGAACTGAAAGTCTGATCTAGCTAAAACGTGCCGGGGCCGCAATGGCATCCAACTTGGAAATCTTCAAACGGCATCTAATTGGACTGAGTCGAAACCTCTTGGCGGGCATTGGGACGACATGGAGATTCCGATAGCTTCCGACATGGCGGCCATCTTGAAATTCTTCAAACGACATCCCCCTCAATCCAAAGTCGGTTTCAACTGAAACTTGAGGCATCGGGGGAGATAGAGATGGAGAATAAAAACTTCTTTTCTTGTCCTTTGGGATCATTGATTCCATTGATGAATTCTGAAAATATTAAGGCCTAATTGGCCGAAACTAGCTGGTCTGGCACAGAAAACATGTCCACTCCATATTTTCCAGTTCTGTGGTGTATTCCTTGCTTCCAAAGGATAACCCTTTCAAAACTTATTTAGAATAAATGGTGCGAGTTAGACCGTCCCTGCACATTTACCCTATTGGTTTGTTTTGGCGATAAGGCTTGAGATGTCATTTCATCTTTATGTCGGGTAAAAGTCGAACAAAAATTTGAAGCAACATCTCCAAAATGACCTAAATAGTGTTGACGGGGACGTAAAACCTCAATTCGAACAAATTAGGGGGGGGGGGGGGGAGGTTAATCGTGAAAAGGTGTGTTGTGTGAACCCATTAGCATTGCCTCAATGGGGCGATTCAAATGAGTACACAGTACATACCTTTATTTTAACAGACGACAGAGATATGATTTCCTTTGTGCCTATATATGATCTGGCGCCAAAATTAAACCTCTGTGGCTCAAACCCCACACCCCCTCCCCCACCCCCATCTCGAACGAATTTTCATGGTTCCAAAGATGTTCGAGCCATTGAAATTAAACTGTATTGCAAACCAATAACCCTATTCACCCCAACATCCGCAAGTTACACAGGCACGAGACGCGCGTTTTTGGAAGTGACGTCATTTCCTGTTTTGCAAATTCCAATAGCTGGGCGTTCCCGGGCGTTTCTGCAAAGCAGTCAAACTTCAATGGCTAAACACATTTCGGACCATGAAAATTTGTTCGAGAAAGGGATAGTTCGAGAAAGTGAGGGTTAAATCAAACAACCAACTTATGAGGCCTGATGGGGATAATTCTGAGGTGTATTTTCGCTCTTCTATGAAATAACAAGAAAAACGCCAAGTTGCATTATGGACATGTTTTTCAGGGTTAACCAAAAGGTAAACCGAGACGCGGACGCCCGGTCGCCCGCCCACGGACATCGCTATTCTAAAGAACGTAATTTGTCCTTGAAAAACACGTCCAAAAATAGGCCTATATTGTGTGTATCCATTAAAAATCGCCTCATCGAGGCGATTTTATTGAGTACACATAACATACATTTCCATGAAAAATTCAATATTTGGTTTCTGGAGCTGTTGGGAGAATAAAATGCCTTAAATGCCATTGGAGCGTGATATCTCGGTGGTTAATGCACTTGCCTGTGCTTCTAAAGTCCCCCGGTTCGATCCCCGCCAGCGATGATAAAATGTCGGCGTCCGAACACGCTCCAAAGACACAATTTGCACGGATGAATGTCATAAAGTGGACCGTCCTTCAGATTGGGACTTTAGCTGGACGCAGCCAGTGCACGGAGAGTCATCTCCTGTGCAGTGTGACGAACTCTACCGAATTTGTTTTACATGATTAATGTGTGGGCTTTCAACCTGCAAATCTGGAGCTTGTGTCCCCTCATGTGGGTTAATGCGAAACTGGATGCCAGAAAGAAAGAATACTCTGGTGAAATAAAAATATAATGGGTTCGAATTAGTCATAGTAAACGGGTCTACGTTGTCCGTTAATCATTGCCTTCCCTTCTAGTTTGAGCCATTCCTCAAGAAAACACGCCTATATAAATTTGACCCCCTCGAACCCCACTTTTATATTGTAAAACTGCGGTTTGCACGGGTAAACCTTATTTTTCTTATTTCTGCTCTAAAATATAGATTGTGGGTACCCTTTAGAACCGCCTCGATGAGGCGGTTCTAACGAGTACCAACAATCTATATTCTGAGCAGAAATAAGAAAAATATCGTAATTTTTCTTTTTAAAATCTTCATTTTTTTCGGCGATAAAGGTGGCAATGTATTTGTATAGGCGTGTTTTCGTGGTGGGAGTTTCATTGTATAGCCTTCTGAACGTCTGCGAAACAGGAAATGACGTCACTTTGAAGCGCTTCAAGGCACTATTTAAAATAAAAAGAACGCTGCATTGTTTTCAAAAACAACAGTTTTTTTTAAATCTATAATTGTTAACACAATCCGCAAGTTTTTGCACATCTCAGTTTTGCAATTTCAAAACCCTGACCTGTCGCCGGTGTACAAAAATTATGCCTTGCCCATTCAGCGCAGGAAAAGTTTGCATCCTCGAAATCTCTACAAAGCGCCGTTGTGGTAGCGGCTTGGTTAACGGTCACACTGGCTGCTATGGGGGCCCACGTGGTGGTTTGCATCGCAGAACTGGAATCTGTTCCAGTTGTAACAGTGGTATCGGCTAGCGGAAGTGACGTCATTGGTGGATTGGTATCTGCCACATTGGCCACAGTGGTATCAACTGGCGGAAGTGACGTCATTGGTGGAATGGTTGTCTGTTCCATGGCCGTGGGGACAGTGCTCTCGGTATCAAGTTTTGTAACGAAATCTGAAAAATAGAGCCGAGTAAGAATCATAGTCCTGAAGAGACTGCAGTTGTTCGGTCCGCAAAAATCATAGGGTTGTCACGGACGGCGTTATGACGTTCCGCGCCAGTAACTCATGCGGTCATATAATTTGAATGACATGACGTTATCCACTAAATAACAGCGACGTTATACACCTGTGGACACAAAACCGTTCAAACTCCTATGAAATAACTTTCAATGAATCTCTTTGCATCTAGTTAGTTTGACAAGCAAATGTCATTCATCAAAGAATTCTAAAACTAGATCAAGCAATTGATTGGTCTTATTTTGGCAAACACTTTCTGATTGAGATGTATTTTGATTGGACAGTGCAGGAGTCAGCAATGAAATGTACACCACCTTGTGCTTTGAATTTATTTCTGTCTGCCAGTTGACTGATAGGATGTTAGGATATATTGGATGATGTTTCAAGACATAATGAAATGAAGCTCATCAAAGTTTGAACGCTTTTGTGTCCACGGGTGTATGATAAATTGGTTTTGAGAGAGGTGATCATTACATGGACTTGTAAATGTGATGCAGTAATCAAAAGCCAGAACAAAGGGTATAAAATCCATCACCACATCACGTGAACAAGTGTGTATAATGAACAAACCCCCTAAACGCATTTTATACAGAGAAAAACGGGTTTACGGGGGTATACATAATTTTAATTGGTTCTGCTCCAAGACATATGTTGTGGGTTCTAACGAGTACCCACAACCTATGTTTGCATTATAAATAAGAACAATATCATGGATTTTCATCAGAAAAGTGGCCATTTTGGAGATGTGAAAAAAGGCACTATGTCGTACAGGCGTGTTATCGTAATGATAGAATGGACAGTAGCAAAGAAAAATGAGCCCCGCCAAGCGAATTTGTGTCTTCGAGCATTCCGTGATGACAAATTTTAACTGCGCATGCCCAGCCATTCAGAGAGGCCACGGATATGGCTTTCTGTCTGAAGGTTCCTCTTGATTCACTTCTTGTATGAGCGAGCAGCGAAGGTTCTGGCGAGGCTGCGCGGATGCGCATGCTCGCCTGAACCTTCGCTGATCGCATAGGCGATAAGTACCAAAATTGCTTGACGGGACCCAAATGGCAAATGTGCTAAAATATCCAAAATATAATTCTAACACAGCGCGCCTATATAGGCATTGGAAAATAACTGTGTTTTATTCTTCAACAAATCACGGCAAGGAAGAGCGTGACGAGTGACGTCATTAAAACTGCCAATAAATGACGTCACAAGTCGATTTCATTGACGTTAGACGGTGTAACGTCATTTTCTCGCATCAAAAACGTTAGAAAATGATATAAATGCATGTGTTTCAGTCTATAATTTTTGGCGAGATTTCTTCTAACAATGGCGATAAGTTGTGAGATTTTGAAGGAAACAACATCATTACTGCCGATGTTCAGCCTGTTAGAATCGAAATAGATCAGTTCTAGTTTGTGATTGTTGAGTAATAAATCACAGTCTGTCCGTCAGTTGTAAGTAGACAAATCACGCGCGCTACGCGCTCGTGATTTGATCTACTTTACAACTGACCTCCAAACTGTGATTTATTACTCAACAAATCGCCGTTAGAGCTTATCTATTTCTTAATTCTAAGACAGCGCGCCTATATAGGCAATGGAAAATAACTGTGTTTTATTCTTCACTAAATCACGGCAAGGAAGGACGTGACGAGTGACGTCATTAAAACTGCCAATTTATGACGTCACTAGTTTTTTTTTTTTTTTTTTTTTGGTTTGGGTTTTACGGCCCTTTCAAGATTATTTCACTCATATCGAGCCGATCGTTAATCAGAGGTGGGCGAAAACCGGAGTACCCGGAGAAAAACCACCTGACCTTCCGTTGCAGAACTTGGCGTCTCACACGTGGGCCGAGCGAGGCTCGAACCTACGGCGGTGAGAGACCTAATGACTAAGAGTCAGCGCTCTTATCCACTAGGCCACGGAGGCCCGTCGACGTCACTAGTTGATTTCCTTGACGTTAGACGGTGTAGCGTCATAACGTTAGAAAAGGATATACGAGGGATGTTCGAAAAGAATTGCTTATTTCTATCTGGAGACTTTAAATTTCAAGTTAGCCCAAAAGCGCTCATTGCATGCCCTCGAAGTACTCCCCGTGGCTAGAAATGAAAGTTTCAGCCGATGTACCCTCTTCTTGAAGGCGTCACGGTACGCAGATTTGGGCACAGTAATAAGGTACTAATGAATGGCAGATCCAAGTAACTGTCGGGACTGGTATTTCCGCCCAGCAAGGAATGATTTCAATTTCGGAAACAAAAAGAAATCACATGGGGCAAGGTCTGGGGAATACGGGGGTGAGGCAAAACAGTTACTTTCCGGTAATGCTTTTGCCCTTTTTCAACGGCACTTTTATTGCGACTCCTTCACCAGAGAAGAAGATTGCATACAAAACCTTCATTGTACTCAAAGAACGTTTGGCAATTATTGCGCGTTTGCTGTGTTTAGTGGCCCAGATCTTATTGCTAACCTTTCTGACGGGTTCAAAATAATAAACTCAGGTTTCATCACCTGTGACGACATTGGCAAACTGCTTTTTGTCATATTTTGGAAACATTTGGAGCAGCTTTTTGGCCACTTTAACCCGTTGCGTCTTTTGCTCGTCAGTCGACAGATGGGGCACACTTCTGGCAGAAATCTTTTTGACTTTCAAATGCTTCTTCAAAATAAGGTGAACCGTTATTAGTGATATGCCTACCTTTCGTGCAATATCACGAACTGTAAATCTGACATCTTCAATGATTTGCTTTATTGTGGAAAAGATTTCTTTACGAGATGCAGATTTTGGCCTACCTGATTTCGGTGCATTTTTGATGGACTCTACACCAGACTCAAATTTCTTTTTCCACCGCCAAACTGTGTCATAAGATACACAAGAAGGTCCAAAAGCAGTAGAAATTTCAGTCACCAGCTTCTTCAAAAAACAACCAAGTTTTGAGCAAGCTTTGATGTAAGCCCGTATTTTATCTTTTCAGGCTACGCTTCTACCAACCATTTATACTGCAGTGGACAATGACTGCGTTTATTCAAGTGGCAAATTTCATGTCTTACACAAAGTCTAACATGTACATTTCTTGCACACCTGGGATAGAAATTTATGTTCTGACCCTGGGGTTCCGACCCCAAATCGAATATAATCGCGTGTTTGATAAATGCACTGGTTGAATACGACCTCGTATGCGCCGCCGTTAAGGTTGATGTCACAGCACGTTACGTGACGTCACTAAACATTCCTGCAGTGTCAACACCGTATGGCGGACGTTGGTAACCGAAGTGACTGCAGCATTAAAAATCCGCGCTAAGAAACGGAAGGTATGCAAGAAAAAGAATCCAATATGGGTGTGAGGAGTGGATAGAAAAATCCGTCCCTCGGGATCGGCAAGCCTCGTGATCCCGGACAGTGTCCCTCGGGACGGATTTTTCCATCCACCTTCACACCCATATAAGATTCTTATATTATACACCATTGTGTAGATATTGAATAGCCCTATAGAAGTATGTATTGATATTGATCGTGCCCCACGTTGATATCGAGCTAGAGGGCAATATGCAAATCTTTTCGAACATCCCTCGTAAATGCATATGTTTCAGTCGATAATTTTAGCGGGATTTCTTCTAACAATGGCGAAAAGTTGTGAGATTTTGAAGGAAAAAAACAGCATTATTGCCGATTTTCAGCCTGTTAGGATCGAAAAAGATCAGCTCTAGTTTGTGATTTGTTGAGTAATAAATCATAGTTTGTTGGTCAGTTGTAAGTAGACAAATCAAGCGCGATACAACTGACCTCAAAACTGTGATATATTACTCAACAAATCACAGTTAGAGCTGATCTATACCTTAAACAAAACAGTGTTACGGCCACTAAAAATTACGTAGAGGAATAACATTAACAGTATTTAGCCTCAGCGGTGGCGTGCGTGGAACACATACTGATACAGGCGCTATATCCAAATATTCGTTAAGAAAAGGCAGATGCAAGGTCAAAAGTTGTTAAACACTATAAGAATCTTAGATGGGTGTGAAGGGTGGATGGAAAAATCCGCCCCGAGGGTCACTGTCCGGCATGCCGGACAGTGATCCCGAGGGACAATATTTTTCCTCACACCGATATAGGATTCTTTTTCTTGCATACCTTCCATTTCTATTGTGAATTTTTAATACTGCTGTCACTTCGGTTACCGACGTTCGCCATTTTGTGACGGCACAACAGGAATGTTTAGTGACTTCACGCATGAGGTTGTAATCAACCAGTGCATTTATCAAACACGCGATTATATTCGATTTGGGGTCGGAACACCAGGGTCAGAACATAAATTTCTATCTAAGGGTAAAATCACGGATTTCCTTGTCTGGTGTGCAAGAAATTGTTATATTATGATAATGCAGCTTCGATAGTTCGAAAACCGGTGTTCCGTTTGCTATATGGAACTCATTCTTGAGTCCCTAAACAACATCATATTCGGAATCATTCTGGAAAAATATTTATCCCAACGCCTTTTTAAAAAAGCGAAGGCAATATTAAAACGCCTCCGTCCATCCGTCTGTCCGTCTGTCCGTCCATCCGTTGTGCTATCTCCTAAACTCCGTCCCGCCCATAGGGGATTGCACAATGCTTCTACGCAGAGCTGAATCCGGCCCGCACACTAGTACTGGTAAACCGCTTAGAGGATCTAAGCCTGTCCAGGAACCGCGGTGCGAGGCGGACCGTCCATGCTAATAAACCCTATTGGTTTCATTGGGCGACAGGGCTTGAAATGTCATTTCATCTCAATGTCGGGTAAAAGTCCTACAAAATTGGAAGCAACGCCTCCAAAATGACCTTTACAGTGCTGACGGGGATGTTAAACCTCAAATCAAACAAACAAAATCTCCTAAACTGTTAATCGCAATTCAACAAGATTTAGTTTGTGGGTTGCTTATATGAGTGGAATGTGCAAGAGCACACTTATTTTTGGTCCTAGGGAGGTGTCAAAAGGTCAAATATCAATAAAATTCAATTACAAAGTCAATTTACAGGTTTAGATACCAACTTTGCAGATGTAATGAGTAATAAAATATCTAAAACATACTGAACAGGATTAATTTTGGCTGTGACCCTCGTGTCATGCCCCAGGGCTGGACTTGAGGGGCCGGGGGTCAGAGGGGGAACGTGTACTTTTTAGATATGTTGTTAACTGGTACTTAGTCCCTGTGGAGAAATTGGGGATTTGCGATGACCGCTTTATCTTGGAAATACACGTTGTGTGTACTCATTAGAATAGCCTCGGTGAGGCGATTCTAACGAATACATATACAGTCGAACTTCTTTGGGATCTCGAAACACCTTTGGGATCTCGAAAATCTGTTCGAAACAGGGGTATTTCGAGCCACTGAGGTTACCCTCAGGAGGCATAACGAGATACTTTTAGACATCTTTTCGGTGTTCTATAATGAATATGTATACTGTGTGAACTCATTAGAATCGACTCATCGGGGCGGTACTAACGAGCACACACAGCATACATTTGCAAGATAAAAGACTAAAATCTCCTTAATTATCCCCCACTATTTCTTATGTAGAGGATTTCGCTAGGGACTCAAGAACGGGTTCGACACATCCATGGTAAACGAGCCAGCGATGTTCGAGCCACCGAAGTTCTACTGTACAAGTTATCTTAGTTTAAAAAAATATCCTTATCATGCCTGGCTCGAACTATCTTTGTCTCGAACAATTTTCATGGTTTTCATTTGTTTGTTTGTATTGGAGTTTAACGCCCCAGTCAACATTATGTTAGGTCATTTTTGAGCCGGTCAGTTTACCTATCCACACTTTTCCTGGGCTGGCTTATGCGTAAGCGGTAAACCAGAGCAGTGCACATTCTTTCGTAAGAAACTGACAACTACCCTTCTTGAATCAGCGGAAGGGAGAGAATGACCGTAGAAAAGATTTCATGATCAACCACCACGAAAGAATGTTGCCGACCCTGGCAAGTATCGAACCCGCGTCCTCCTGATCCCCAGTAAGACGCGCATCCGACTGAGCTACTGAGGCCGGCACATTTTTCATGGTTGCTAAGGTGCTCCAGCCACTGGGGTGTATAAAGTTTAATTCCTATATTAAGACCACCTTTGGGACTGATCAAAAGTGGTCTTTATGACCACTTTTGAACAGTACCAAAGGTCGTCTCTTATTAAGAGAATTGGGTGCAGAAAACACAAAGAAAAACTAAATGAAACGTTCTCAATTAGCTTTTAAAAACAGGTTTAATCTTAATTTTAGGTGGTCTTAAAAGCGCATTTTTACTGTATTTTCGACATACAGTGAAAATCCCAGCCCCCGCCTATCGGGGCTTGAATAAATAGATGGGCTGCATGATGCTTCCACGCAGAGCTGAAACCGATCTGCACGCGAGTACTGGTAAGCCGCTTAGAGGATCTAAGCCTGCCCAGGCAAAGCGGTGCGAGTCAAACCGTCGGTGTATATAAACGCTATAGGTTTCATTGGGCGGCAGGGCTTGAGATGTTCCAGAGTCCCAAGAAAATTCTTCCCATAGCCCCAGCATCCCCAGCAGGTACATGACGTAATTATGACGTCACATCAACGTCCGTGCAACGTCATGACTTTTATGCAACGTCATATTTACGTCGGTGTAACGTTGACGTTGCCCAGCGACGTGCGCCTGCTTGGACATTATGATGACATCCCTTTGACATAGTGCATTCTTTCGTATCCCCAAAATGGCTACTTTTCCGATGAAAATCCGTGATATTTTTCTCATTTATACTCTGAACATAGATTGCTGGTGCTCGTTAGAACCGCCTTATTGAGGCGGTTCTAACGAGTACCCACAACCTATGTATTGGAGCAGAAATAAGGAAAATAATGTTTATCCTCGTAAACCCAAGTTTTCTCAATATAAAATGGGACTTATGGGATACTCATTTCGCGGACTTGTTCATGTGATAATATATTTTTGTTTGTGTGTTTGTTTGATTTGAAGTTTAACGTCCCCGTCAACACTGTAAAGGTCATTTTGGAGACGTTGCTTCCCTTTTTTGGGGACTTTTACCCGACATTGAGATGAAATGACTTCTCAAGCGCTGCCACCCAATGAAACCAATAGGGTTTATAAGCACAGACGGGCCGACTCCCACCGCATTGCCTGGGCAAGCTAAAATCCTCTAAGCGGTTTACCAGTACTCGTGTGCGGATCGGTTTCAGCTCTGAGTGGAAGCATCATGCAGCCCATCTATTTCTTCAAGCCCCTATGGGCGGGGGATAAATAATATATTTAGGATAATTGATGAGGGTTTTTTTATCTCATCTCAGTGATGCGATTCTAATGAGTACATACAATATTCATTTATTTTAAAGAAGATCGATAGGATACACATATGTCATCACCATTATGGCTCATGGCTAAGCGCTAACTAACATTCTGTATTTCGCACTACCCATATCTCGAAAACATTTTACGGCCCCTAAGGTATTCGAGCTATCGAAGTTCGACTGTTCCCAAACATCTACAGTCCAAGACACCGAAGGAAAAGAATGACACACATATAGCAACGCCAAAACCATTCAAACATAACAAGAAACAAGAGGACCCTGATTCGATCATCTGAGTGTCACTGTTTCTAGTACATTCTATTTTTAGTTCTGGCGGCAATCTTGTTAATCAAAGCGGAACGAGTTAAGCTTTTTTATTAGGCCCTCGGAGTCACCAAGGCAACATTCTTGTGAAGTTTGAATGAAATTGGCCCAAGGGTTGAGGAGAAATTCGTGTTTGAAGCAAATTTACGTTTTTTCTATTTTAGCTCTGGCAGCCAAGTTGTTAATCAGACCAGAAGAATTTTAGCTATATTTGCAGGGAGCCACATGGGTAACATTCCTGTGAACTTTGATTCAAATTGGCCCAAGAGTTTAGGAAGAGTTCGCATTTGAAGCAAATTTACGATGGTTTTCTATGTTTAGCTCTTGCGGCCACTTCGCTCATTAGAACCGTTTAGCCATTTTGTTAGAGAGTCACATAAGCAACATTCATATGAAGTTTGAATGGAATTGGCCCAAGGGTACTGGAGGAGTTGTTTAAAGATTTTTTTTATTTTTAGCTCTGGTGGTCATATTATTCATCAGAGCGGAATGATTGTAGCTATTTTGGTAGGGAGTCACCTAGGCAACATTTCTGTGAAGTTTGAATCAAATTGGCCCAAGGGTTTAGGAGGGGTTCGTGTTTGAAGCATTTACGATGTTTTTTTTCTATTTTCAGCTCTGACATCCACTGATGATTTGCTACCTTAGTGGAACCGTTTTAGCTATTTTGGTAGAGGGTCAACTAAGCAACATTCCAATTAAGTTTGAATGAAATTGCTTAAAAGGGTACAGGAGGAGTTGTCGTTAAAAGATTTGTTTTATTTTAAGCTCTGGTGGCCATCTTGTTCATCGTAAAAGGAACGATTTTAACTATTTTGTTAGGGAGCATCAAGGCAACATTCCTGTGAAGTTTGAAAGAAACTGACCCAAGGGTTTAGGAGGAGTTCGCGTTTGAAGCAAATTTACGATGCTTTTCTATTTTTAGCTCTGGTGGCCATTTCGCTCTTCAGAGCAGACCTGTTTCAGGCAATTTGGTAAGGGGTCACCTTAGCAAAATTCCTATAAAGTATGAATGAAATTGGCCCATAGGTACAGGAGGAGTTGCCGTTTAAAGACTTTTCTATTTTTAGCTCTAGTGGTCATCTTGTTCATCGGAGCGGAACGATTTTAGCTATTTTGGCAGAAAGCCATCCAGGTAACATTACTGTGATGTTTGAATCGAAATAGCCCAAGGGTTTAGGAGAGGTTCGCGTTTGAAACAAATTTACGATGTTGTTCTATATTTAGCTCTGGTGGCCATTTTGCTCATCGGAACGGAATCGTTTTAGCTTATTTGGAAGAGGGTTACCTAAGCAACATTCCTGTGAATTTTGAATGAGATTTTACCAAGGGAAAACGAGTTGTCGTTTAAAGATTTTACCTATTTTTAGCGCTGGTAGACATCTTGTTCATCAAAGCTGAACGATTTTAGCTATTTTGGTAGGGAGTCAACTAGGCAACATTCCTATGAAGTTTGAATCAAATTGGTCCAAGGGTTTAGGAGGAGTTTACGTCTGAAGCATTTTTTTTGACGTTTTTTTTTTCTATTTTTATCCTGGCGGCCATTTTGTTCATTGGAGCAGAATCGTTTTAGCTATTTTGGTAGAGGGTTACCTAAGCAACGTTCCGTTGATGTTTGAATGAAATTGGCCAAAGGGTAGGGGAGGAATAGACGTTTATTTTTTTATATATTTAGCTCTGGTGCCACCTTGTTCATCGGAGCGGAACGATTTTAGCTGTGTTGGTAGGGAATCAGACTAGGTAACATTACTGTAAAGTGTGAGTCAAACTGGCCCAAAGGTTTAGGAGGAGTTCGCGTTTGAAGCAAAACTACAACGTTTTTCTATTTTTGGCTCTGACGGCCATTTTGCTTATCGGGGCGGAAACATGTTAGTGTTTTGGTAGAGGGTCACCTAAGCAACATTCCTATGAAGTTTGAATGAAATTGGCCCAAGGGTACAGGGGGTATTGTCGCTTAAAGATTTATTATTATCTTATTTTTTTTTAGCTCTGGCGGCCATCTTGTTCATCGGAGCTGAGCGATTTTAACTATTTTGGCAGGGAGTCAACCAGGCAACAGTCCTGTGAAGTTTGAAACATACTGGCACAAGGGTTTAGGTATTCGCGTTTGAAGCAAATTTACGCTTTTTCTATTTTAGCTCTGGTGGCCATTTTGCTCATTGATGCGGAACCGTTTTAGCTTTTATGGTAGAGGATCACCTGAGCAACGTTGCTCAGAACTTCGAATGAAATTGGCCCAAGGGTACAAGAAGGTGTTGTCGTTTAAAGAATATTATATTTTAGCTCTGGCGGCCATCCTGTTCATCAGAGCGGTTTACCAGTGCTCGTATGCAGTCGATTTTAGCTCTGCGTGGAAGCATCATTTCTTCAAGCCCCGATGATAAGGTGGATTTATAAGGCGCTAACTAATATTTCACCACTGCGAATTGGTCATTCATTCCAAAATATTTACTTTTTCAGTGCATTTACAGAGGAAAAAACAAACAAACTAAAACTATTGGTACGTTATATTGACACTGACTTGCGCGACATCAATGGACACTCTAATGCACCGGCGTATGTAACGCTACGTCTGATTGGATAACGTCCAAAAGTTGCGGATATCCTGTGGGAAACCCGACGTCATCACGTAACGTCGTTTTTCATTGGCTCGCATTTGGTTTACGCAGCTCGCAGCGCTTGCCACTTTAAGCAAATTCGTACAATTTTAACAGAACTACCAAATAATTGCATTAGAATCGGGCTAACTGTATTGAAAATTGTCATTTGGGGAGGTAAATCGTCGGTTTTACGGTCGAAAATTACGTTTTACGGCTCCGCTCACGCGAAATTTCCGACTGTAAAAGCTCCGATTAACCTCCCCAAATGACAATTTTATATTCAGTTATCCCCTAATTAAGTGAAGTCAAAATAAATCATGGTCCTCGCCAACATCGGTGGTTGGACGATGTCGTCGTTGTTACGTAAACGGCGTTGTTCTGCTGTTAAAACAGAAAACTGCTGAGGAATTGCTTTCTTAAAAAATTGTTTAATGTTTAGCCCTCTAACCAAACGTTTTCGTCAAACGATGGATGGAAAATAATAAATAATTCAAATACATGTACAGTAAAATTTCGATATTAAGACCACCCTGGGGACTCTTCAAAAGTAGTCTTTAAGACCACTTTTGAACAGTCGCAAAGGTGGTCTCCCTCTAGAGTGCACTGGCTGTAGAAAACATAAAGAAAATATACCTGAAACCTTCTAAATATACTTTTAAATGCATAATTTATTTTGATTTTAGGTGGTCTTAATAGCGGAATTGTACTGTCGTTTATTTAACGTTCAGAGAATTATGAACGACATCGCTCTAATAATATACATAGAGGATCTTACGTGAGTGTTCATGTATTATTGAATTTATTAAACGAGTTGAGGAAAAGGGATAAAATGCGAGACTTTGCCGAGCATTTTATCCCTTTTCCTCAACAAGTTTAATAAATTCAATAATACATGAACACTCATGTAAGATTCTATTTATCATATGACATTTAAAACGCATTTTATTCACGATTGTTTACAAATATATCAATAGTCCGCCGTTAGTAAACGCGACCTCGTTAAGGACGTCGTACATGTAACGTTACGGGACATATCTAGCTAATTTGCATATTTAATCCACTAGTGGATTATCGAAAATATTACATGGCGTTATTACACTCTCAGACGCGACGTCATATGATAAATGTATAAAACTGCATACCTAGGTACGCGTCTAACTGATGATAGTTTTTTTTTTTTTTTTTTTTTTTTGCCATTTGACCCCTCCCCAGGGCCCCTGGGGGCGGGGTCAAAAATGAACGTGATCTCGCGCAAGCCATTAATGTAAGCAACTCACATACCGAATTTGGTTGGATTCCGGACAATGGTTTAGGAGGAGATCGCCGGACAGACGGATGGACAGACGGACGGACGGACGGACAGACGGAGGCGATAACAATATCCCCACTTTTCTTCGAAAAACGTGGGGATAACAACAAACAAACAAATTGACGCTTTGTGTAAACATGCCATGAATAAGGTTTATACAACGGCTCAATCGAACTGTATGGCTTGAACGCCCTTGGGTCCAGGAAATGATGTTTGAGACTGTCAGTTTGAACCATCGTTTGCTTGTTTGATTTGAGGTTTGACGTCCCCTTCAACACTGTATAGGTCATTTTGGAGACGTTGCTTCCAATTTTATGGGACTTTTACCCGACATTGAGATGAAATGACATCTCAAGCATGGACGGTCCGACTCGCACCGCTTTGTCTGGGCGGGCTTAGATCCTCTAAGCGGTTTACCGGTACTCGTGTGTGGTCGGTTTCAGCTCTGCGTGGAAACATCATGCAGCCCATCTATTTCTTCAAGCCCCGATGGGCGGGGGCCGTTTGAAACATAGAGGACTACTCACAGTTCAAGTTCAGGACAATGGGAATGATTTCGGAACAGTTTTTATCTTCTATAAAATATGAGTATGTTGTGCGTACTCATTAGAATCGCCTCATCGAGGCGATTCTAAAGAGTACAAAAAACAACATGCATTTTCATGATAAGACAAGAAAAATCTCCCTTGATCATCTCTTAATATTTGTTATTTGGAGTTTTTTTCCTTTGTTTTGTTTTGGTTTGGTTTTAAAGCCCTTTCAAGATTATTTCAAAACGAAAAAAAAAAAAAAAAAAAAAAAAAAGAATCTTTTTTTTTTAAAAAAAGAAAAGACCGAACGTGATGAAATACAACACGAAAACACGGTTGTATAATTTTGACCTCCTTGAACCCCACTTTTATACAGTAAAACTGGGGTTTACAGGGGTAAACCTTATTTTTCTTATTTCTGCTCTAAAATGTAGCTTGTGGGTACTCGTTAGAACCGACTCCATGAGGTGGTTCTAACGAGTACCCAAAGCCTATATTTTGAGCAGAAGTAAGAAAAGTATCACAATATTTCATCTTAAAATTTTCATTTTTTTTTTCGGCGATAAAGGTTACAATGTATTTGCATAGGCGTGTTTTCGTAATTATGGGTTAGTCAAATTGAAAATCAAAAGATAATCCGCCACTAATTAAATTGCTCCATTTTGGAATAATTTAGTTATCTGTTAAAACTTATAAGTCATTTATTTGCAGAAACAGCACCATTTTAGCAACTATTTATCAGTGCAATTTTTCAATTTCACTTCTCTCGGTTTCCTACGGAACCCGGGAAGGGACATGATTTTTTTTTATTTTATAAGTTGTGCGCACAAGATAATATCTTGTGCGGACAAGATATTATCTTGTGCGGACAACATATTATCTTGTGCAGACAAGATATTATCTTGTCCGCACAAGATATTAAGTTGTGCAAACAAGATATTATCTTGTCCGAACAAGATAATATCTTGTCTGCACAACATAGATCTTGTGCGCACAACATAGATCTTGTGCGCACAAGATATTATCTTGTCCGCACAAGATATTATCTTGTCCGCACAAGATAATATCTTGTCCGCACAAGATAATATCTTGTCCGCACAACATCCCAAGATCATGTTGTGCAAACAAGATAATATGTTGTGCGAACAAGATAATATCTTGTGCGCACAAGATATTATGTTGTGCGAACAAGATCATATCTTGTCCGCACAAGATAATATGTTGTCCGCACAAGATAATATGTTGTCCGAACAAGATAATATCTTGTCCGCTCAAGATATTATCTTGTTCGCACAACATAATAAAAATGAAAAATCATGTCCCTTCCCGGGTTCCGTAGTTTTCTACCGGATAACTTCCTTGTTATTTTTGTTCATAATCAGTATTAAAATAATCTGAATCGTCAGGAAATACAACACCCAACAAATAGAATGGTCTGTTATAGCCTTTGAAAACGACTGATTCTTTTTTTTTTTACTTTGAACTCGACCATGTAATAAGCTGGTATTTTATATTGGTCGCCTCGTGTTATCAGAATGTCTTGAAGTCTTTCAGACTCAAATTCGTACATACACCATATTTTTAAAATGCCGTGACAAACGGTATCTGAAACTTGCCTTCCCCCAAAAATGGAATAGTTCCTTCAGGCTTGGACTTTGAACTCTCAAATATAAGAATCGAGAACTCCGAATTGGATTCAAGGACAGATAAGGAAAGGCACACACATTTGATAAAAAAACTTCATTTAAAGGGAACGGAAACACCTCTTAGGGAGGCAACTTTCGGGACTTCCTATTCGCTTTTCCATAAACTCTGTCCCACTGAAAAAAGGGGTCTGCTCTTAAAGGAAAGAATTTGCTCCTCGGGAGCGGTCGGTTTCAGCTCTGCGTGGAAGCATCATGCAGCCCATCTATTTCTTCCTCGGGAGCAAATTCTTTCCTTTAAGAGTTGACTCCTACTGACATGCGAGACAAAAATACTCTTGCAGGAGTTGCCTCCCCTGAAGGTGTATCCATTCCCCTTAAAGGCATTTACTCTTGTAACAGTAAGATACACCGTTTGTTCATAATTGTTTTATTGCTCTTGACGTATCCCCTGACTGAGACACTTAAGGGGAAAATCAATAATGTACACCAGTCAACAGTTAGTAAATTATTGATTTTCCCCAAGGAGGCCCCTTACCTGTTGAAGACGGAGGACTTCTCTTCAGTCAGCACTGAGGCTATATAATATTATGTAATGAAATGATAGTCCTCAATAATCAAGAATAAATGCCTTTAAAGGCATAGAAAATCAATAATTTACTAGCGTTGACTGGAGTGTATATTATTGATTTTCCCCTTATGTACCTCACGCAGGGGATTCAACAAGAGCTACTAATCACCCTATTAGGGACCGCCTTTGATCTGCTATAGATAGTATACCACAGGGGGGCAATAAAACAATTATGAACACACGGTGTGTTTTACTGTTTCAGAATAAATGCCTTTAAAGGCATTTATTCTCGTTTATTGATGACCATCATTGCATTACATAATATTATATAGCCCTCATTGCTGACTGAAGGGAACTCCTCTGTCTTCAACAGGTAAGGGGCCTTCTTGGGGAAAATCAATAATTGACTAACTGTTAACTACAGTGTACCTTATTGATTTTCCTCTTTAGTGCCTCAGTCAGGGGATTCAACAGGAGCTACTAATCACCCTATTAAGGGCCGCCTTTGATCTGCTATGGTCAGTATATCAGAGGGGTCAATAAAACAATTATGGACACACGGTGTGTTCTACTGATACAGAATAAATGCCTTTAAATGACAGAATTACATACTTGATAACGTTCCGTTGCGATTGCAGAATCCACAATGTTGCTGACATCTCCTGTGTCCAAGTTCATAACCCAGTCCCTTATCGGTGTCACAAAGATGGTATTTGTCGTAGTTCGTACACTTGAAATTCTCGTCCTCAAAATCTTGGCAAAGATCTACAAACATTGGAAATACAGTTTTGTTTGTTTGTTTGATTTGAGGTTTAACGGTGATTTTTGTAATTTCTCTTTTAAATCATTTACTGTGGGTACCTGTTAGAAACGGCCTCAATGAAGAAATTCTAATGCCTGTCCGCATGTAAGATGTGTTTCCGATTTCTAATCGCTAACAAGAAATAAAGTTAATAACACATAAATAATCTTCGTTTTCCCTCCTTATTTCGAGCTTTGATTAACAGTGTATCTCTTTGTCGAAAGCTAGTACAGATGCATCTCTTTGTCGAAAAGCTAGTACTTGTGTATATCTTTGTCGAAATCTAATACTTGTGTATATCTTTGTCGAAATCTAATACTTGTGTATATCTTTGTCGAAATCTAATACTTGTGTATATCTTTGTCGAAATCTAATACTTGTGTATATCTTTGTCGAAATCTAATACTTGTGTATATCTTTGTCGAAATCTAGTACTTATATATCTCTGTCGAAAGCTTGTGCTTAAAGGCATTTATTCTGTAACAGTAAAACACACCGTGTGTCCATAATTGTTTTATTGCCCCCTGTGATATACTGACTATAGCAGATCAAAGACTGCCCTTAATAGGGTGATTAGTAGCTCTTGTTGAATCCCCTGACTGAGACACTTAAGGGGAAAATCAATAATGTACACCAGTCAACAGTAAGTAATTTATTGATTTTCCCCAAGGCGGCCCCTTACCTGTTGAAGACAGAGGACTTCTGTTCATGAGCACTGAGGGCTACATAATGTTATGTAATGAAATGATAGTCCTCAATAATCAAGAATAAATGCCTTTAATATGCATAACCCTTAAAGGCATTTATTTTGTAACAGTAAAACACACCGTGTGTCCATAATTGTTTTATTGCCCCCTGTGATATACTGACTATAGCAGATCAAAGACTGCCCTTAATAGGGTGATTAGTAGCTCTTGTTGAATCCCCTGACTGAGACACTTAAGAGGAAAATCAATAATGTACACCAGTCAACAGTAAGTAATTTATTGATTTTCCCCAAGGCGGCCCCTTACCTGTTGAAGACAGAGGACTTCTGTTCATGAGCACTGAGGGCTACATAATGTTATGTAATGAAATGATAGTCCTCAATAATCAAGAATAAATGCCTTTAAGCTGCCGAGGGAAAACAACATCTGAAAATGTCGTCTGCTTGTGTCGTCTGCTGAATCTTCTGGCAGACTTTTTAAAAGTATTTTTGCATACAGGCAAACATTGTCGGCCCAGCTCAGACTGCCCCTATAGGAGCAGCCTGATCTGGGTCCACACTGTTTGCAAAAATGAATTTTAAAGTAACCGGCCGGCGGACGACAATTGTCGTGATTGGCATTTTAAGAGTTAAATAGATTATCTATCTTCTCATACTGAGTCGCCGGGTCTTATTTGGCCATTACCTCTGTTAGGTGGGCGGCTAAATTTAGAATTTAGCATAAAAATAAGAGAGAGAGAGAGAGAGAGAGAGAGAGAGAGAGAGAGAGAGAGAGAGAGAGAGAGAGAGAGAGAGAGAGAGAGAGAGAGAGAGAGGAGAGAGAGAAAGAGATTACTTGATGGAGTTGCGCTTGGAGCAGCTGTTGTTGTTGTTGTTGTGGATACCGTTGTTGTTGCATAACCAGCTGTGAAAAGAATCAGAATGCAGTAAGTGCCCAATGTAAAGGTTATCCTTTGAAGCAAGGAAAACCGCACAGAAGCAAAAATTGTGAAGTGTTGAATTTTTTTTTTCTGGGTCAGACTAGCTAATTTCGGCCAATTCGGCCTTACCAATGACTCAAATATTTTCAAAATCCCACACCTAAAAGACTTGAAAACATGTTTTCTTGCACACCAGATCAGGAAATCCATAGTTTTAGATTGGGATAGAATATAAGAATCTTACATGGGTGCGAGGGGTGGATGGAAAATTCTTGCACACCAGACAAGGAAATCCATGAATTTACCCTGGGATAGAAATTTATGTTCTGACCCTGGTGTTCCGACCCAAAATCGAATATAATCGCTTGTTTGATAAATGCACTGGTTGATTACAACCTCATGTGCGGTGTCGTCATGCGTGACGTCACTAAACATTCCTGTTGTGTCATCACAAAATGGCGGACGTTGGTAACCAAAATGACAGCAGCATTAAAAATTTGCAATAGAAATGGAAGGTATGCAAGAAAAAGAATCCTATATGGGTGTGAGGGGTGGATAGAAAAATCCATCCCTCGGGATCGCTGTCCGGCATCACTCGGCAAGCCTCGTGATGCCGGACAGTGACCCTCAGGACGGACTTTTCCATCCACCCCTCACACCCATATAAGATTCTTATAATCCGTCCCGAGGGTCACTGTCCGGCATCACGAGGCTTGCTCATTGATGTTTAGTGACGTCACTTAACGTGCTGTGACGTCAACCTGAACGACAGTGCATATGAGGTCGTATTCAACCAGTGCATTTATCAAACACGTGAGACTATTCAATTTTGGGTAAGAACACCAGGATTAGAACAGAATTTATATCCAAAGCTAAAACTATGGATTTCCTAATCTGGTGTGCAAGAAAATGTTATCTGCGCTATGAAAAAAAAAATCCATTTTAGTTGAATGGATACGCCATCAATGGAAACTCTTTTCTTTATTTGGTTTGGTGTTTGACAACACTATTTAGGTCATGTCGGGTCGGTCAGTTTACCTTACCACGCTTTTCCTAGGCAGGCTAATACACATGTGGTTTACCAGTGCCGTGCTCATTTCTTTGGCCAACAACTAACAACTCCCCCAGTAGGCACATGACGTAATTGTGACGTCAAATCAACGTTTGGGCCTCGTTATGATCTATATGCAACGTCACATCTATGTCGGTGCAACGTCATGGCGTTGCACCGACGTTGATTTGACCACAGGCGCTTGAAATTTACGAAAAATGTCAAAATACAAAAGCTCTTTTTGCTCGTGACCCCATGTCGTTCATACTTCGATGAACGTTAAATAAATTACATTCAGTTCTTAAATATTTGAAATATGAACAGCATCATGTCACTAGCAAAGTTTGATTGAACCCCGAAGTATGAACAATATCGGGTCACGAGCAAAGTTTGGTTGAACCCCGAAATATGAACAATATCGGTTCACTAGCAAAGTTTAAGTGAACCCCGAAGTATGAACAATATCGGTTCACTAGCAAAGTTTAAGTGAACCCCGAAGTATGAACAATATCGGTTCACTAGCAAAGTTTAAGTGAACCCCGAAGTATGAACAATATTGGTTCACTAGCAAAGCTTAAGTGAACCCCGAAGTATGAACAATATTGGTTCACTAGCAAAGTTTAAGTGAACCCCCAAGTATGTCCAATATCGGTTCACCAGCACAATTTAAGTGAACCCCGAAGTATGAAAAATATCGCCGGGTCACGAGCAAAGTTTAAGTGAACGCCGAAGTATGAACAATATCGGTTCACTAGCAAAGTTTAAGTGAACCCCGAAGTATGAACAATATCGGTTTACTAGCAAAGTTTAAGTGAACCCCGACCCCGAAGTATGAACAATATTGGTTCACTAGCAAAGCTTAAGTGAACCCCGAAGTACGAACAATATTGGTTCACTAGCAAAGTTTAAGTGAACCCCCAAGTATGACCAATATCGGTTCACCAGCACAATTTAAGAGAACCCCGAATTATGAAAAATATCGCCGGGTCACGAGCAAAGTTTAAGTGAACGCCGAAGTATGAACAATATCGGTTCACTAGCAAAGTTTAAGTGAACCCCGAAGTATGAACAATATAGGTTCACTAGCAAAGTTTAAGTGAACCCCGAAGTATGAACAATATCGGGTCACGAGCAAAGTTTGGTTGAACACCGAAGTATGCACAACATCGTTTCACGGCCAAAGTTTAAGTGAACCCCGAAGTATGAACAACATAGGGTCACAAGCAAAGTTTAAGTGAACCCCGAAGTATGAACAATATCAAGTCACGAGCAAAGTTTCGTAAGTGAACGCCTTCGTTGTTAACAGAAACTCTGCTCGTGACCCGATGTTGTTCGTGAAGGGACTCACTTAACTCTGCCCGTGACCCGACGTTGTTCATAATTCAATGGATTAAAGGGGTTCTCTGGGGCCAGTTGTTAAAAACTAACGACGTCGTTAGTTAATGTATCGTTAAAACTTTGATCATGTGTTATGGCAAATATGCTGATATTTTTGCTGAAAAATGTGAGCAGCTTTTGCGAATGCTCACATTGTTTTCAGCAAAAATACCAAAAAACGAGGCTTTTTACATTAATCGGGGTTCACTTAAACTTTGGTCGTGACCCGATGTTGTTCATGAAGGGCTTCACTTAAACTGTCCCCGTGACCCAATGTCGTTCATACTTCAACGAATGAAAGGGAATATCTTAAACTTTGCTCGTAGCCCGATGTTGTACACTTCAATGAATGTTAAATAAATTACACAGGGGATTTTACATGAGCGTTCATGTATTATTGAATTGAATAAACGAGTTGAGGTAAAGTGATCAAATGAGAGGCTTTGCTGAGCATTGTATTCCCTTTAATGAACTTAATAATACATAAGCACGAATGCAATATTCTTTTTTATCATATGACATTTAAAACGCATTTTATTCACTTTTTTCACAAATAATGTCAATATTCCGTCATTAGAAAACGTGACGTCGTACATGTAATGTTTCGAGGCGTATCTAACTAATTTGCATATTAAATCCACTAGTGGATTACCGAATATAATGCATGGAGTTATTGCATTCTTAATCTCATATGAAAAATTTGAACTTCTTTATATTTATCATATGACGTCGCGTCTGAGAATGTAATAACGCCATGTAATAAATTCGATAATTCACTAGTGGATTAAATATGCAAATTAGTTAGATACGTCCTGTAACGTTACACGTCGACGTCCTTAACGACGTTGCGTTTACTAATGGCGGGATATTGACGCTTTTGTAACAAAATCGTGAATAAAATGCGTTTTAAATATCATATGATAAATAGATAAATAGAATCTTGCATTGGTGCTCATGTATTATGGAACTTATTAAACTCGTTGAGGAAAAGGGATAAAATTCTCGGCAAGCCTACATTTTATCCCTTTTCATCAACTCATTTAAAAAATTCAATTAAGAAATGAAATTTATTTTTCTGCAGTTCATGGAAGTATGAACGCAGTGGGTCGCGTGCAAAGTAAATGAATCCCGAAGGGGTTCATGTAAACTTTGCTAGCGAGCCACTGCCGTTCATACCTTCATGAAAAGCAGAAAAATTAAATTTATTTTTTATATTTACATTATTTGCCCCTCATCACTGGACAAAAAAGATGCTTGTAGGGCAACGTTTTAAAGTTGAAAAACATTTACACGCTGTTTTTCGACGAAGAGCGGAGCAGCGTTGACGTCATCAACGCCCGTAGAGAACAATGGTTTAGAATGACGTCACTTAATAGCACGCGATTCGATGCGTTCATGGAAGTATGAACGCAATTGTTTTCTATAGGTTTACAGTAGACTTTACACTGGAAATGTAAATATTAATATATGACCACTCATGTAAGCTCCTCTATATATAACATAGCTTCATCAACTCATTTAATGAATTCACTAATACATGACCACTCATGTAAGCTCCTCTATATATACTAGAGGAAAAAAGAAACGCAACAGTTGTATTCTTGAATGTCTGCGTAAATTGCTGACGTTTTATCATTTCTATATCTCGTATGATGAACTGACTATTTTTGCGGTTAGTTTATTACTGAAAACGTCATTTGAAATAATGCGTTACATGTCGTATATGAAAATCACTTTAAACCAATCAATGTGACGTTGACGTCAGCATGTCAGACTAATGGATGCTTTTTTGCAGCTTTAGAGCCCTTCACGTCGACTTTACAAAGTGCGAGTATGGACTAGCATAAAAAGTTAAAGAACATTTGGATAAACTTGTTTCAAACTCAGTTAATGCATAACCATACGCGCAACGACAAAGAAGTGCATTCAACGTCTTTCTAAGGGTGCTGACTGTGGCTAAACGATCTGTATACGGAAATGTTATCTGGCGTAGACAACATTGAAGCTTTTTTAGCATCCAAACCCGTACTCAAATGGAAAATTGCGTCTTTCATGCGCTTTTTGCACACTGCTGTTTATGACGTCAACGTCGAAACAAGTAACGGAATTTTGGCTTTATTCATTCCTTTCCGGTGAATTGAGTCTCAACGCGTATAGTGTGTTACAAACACGACACCATTCTTCTTTTTGCGATTTTAATGCAATTTTGTGCAGTTCTTTTTCAATGGGGTTGGTTAAATACGGAAGCGTCAACTCCGGGACGGTTACAATTCTCAGACGTTTTTTGCTATGGTTCATTTACGGTTAGATAGTAAAATTTAAAACTATTGTTAACCAGAAAAAAGATGGTTATTTTCTCGCCAAAAATCATAATGTTGCGTTTCTTGTTTCCCTTAGTATATAACATAGCTTCATCGTTAAGGAAAAGGGATAAAATGCGAGGCAAGCCTCGCATTTTAACCCTTTTCCTCAACTCGTTTAATAAATTCAATAATACATGACCACTCATGTAAGCTCCTCTATATATAAAATAGCGTCATCAAATAAGAAAGAGTAACTGGAAACATAAAAAAATACAGTAAAATTCCTGTATTAAGACCACCTTTGGGACTGTTCAAAAGTGGTCTTTAAGACCACTTTTGAACAGTCCCAAAGGTGGTCTCAGACTAGATGACCTTATTTGAAGAAAACACGAAGAAAGAATAACTGCAACCTGCTAAATAAGCTTTTCAAAGCAGAATTAGTCTTAATTTTAGGTGGTCTTAATAGCGGAATTTTGCTGTAGTTTCTTTGAATATTATAATGTTATTAATCAAGTAATTTCGTATTGGCCCAGAAACAGGTCCGAGGTCTGCTGCATTGGCCCGAGGCGGAAGGCCGAGATCCAATGCAGCTGACCACGGAATTGTTTTGATTGATTGATTTGAGGTTTTCCGTCCCCGTCAACACTGTAAAGGTCATTTTGGATACGTTGCTTCCAATTTTGTGGGACTTTTACCCGACATTGAGATGAAATGACATCTCAAGCCCTGCCGCCGAATGAAACCAATATGTTTTATAAGCATGGACGGTCCGAAACTCGCACCACTTTGCCTGGGCAGGCTTAGATCCTCTAAGCGGTTTACCAGTATTCGTGTGCGGGTCAGTTTCAACTCAGCGTGGATGCATCATGCAGCCCATCTATTTCTTCAAGCCCCGATGGGCGGGGGCTGACCGAGGACTTGTAACCGGGTCAAACACACTGGAAGTCGACAAAATGCTGTTTTTTCCTTCATATTCGCTCAACATTCCACCATTGTTGGAAGAATGTTTGAATGTGACACATGCAGTTACCTGTTTTTGTGACGTACTTAATGTGTGAAAAAGACGTTACTACGTCTAACGTCAAAGAAACGATCGATGACGTCGCAAAACGTCATAAAATGGCGGCTCTTCGCGTCAGTTTTTTTTTTTGCCTAGTGATTTGTCACGCAATATATCACTGGATTTAACTATTGGCTATATAGGCGACCAGTGTTAGAATTCCTGTTAGAAAGATTTTATTTTTTGCTACAATCGCCCCGACTTAGCAAGCACAAAAAGGCGGGCCAAAGTCGGGCCGACATTGCTACGACATTGTCACGTCTTTTCGACGTCACCCTGACGTTGGCCCAAAACTCTTTGGTTGCTTGCTGAGGATATATATGGCGGGTCAATCTTTAAACCAATGTTTTAACTTGAAACCCCATTTTGTACTGATTTGTTGTGTAATAAATCACAGTTTGGAGGTCAGTTGTAAAGTAGACAAATCACGTGCGCGTAGCACGAGTGATTTGTTTACTTACAGCTGATCGACAAACTGTGATTTATTACCCAACCAATCACGGGCTAGAGCTTATCTATATCGATTCTAACAGGCTGAAAATCAGCAATAATGCTGTTGTTTCCTTCAAAATCTCACAACTTTTCGCCATTGTTAGAAGAAATCCCGCTAAATTTATCGACTGAAACGCATGCATTTATATCCTTTTCTAACGTTTTTCGATGCGAGAAAATGACGCTACACCGTCTAACGCCAAGGAAATCGACTAGTGACGTCATAAATTGACAGTTTTTAATGACGCCACTCGCCACGCTATTCCGAGCCGTGATTTGTTGCAGAGTAAAACACAGTTACATGTATATTCCATCGCCTATATAGGCGCGCTGTTTGTTTGTTTGATTTGAGGTTTAACATCCCCGTCAACACTGTAAAGGTCATTTTGGAGACGTTGCTTCCAATTTTGTAGGACTTTCACTCGACCTTGAGATGAAATGACATCTCAAGCCCTACCGCCCAATGAACCAATAGAGTTTATTAACATGGACGGGCCGACTCGTACCGCTTTGCCTGGGCAGGCTTAGATCCCCTAAGCGGTTTACCAGTACTCGTGTGCGGGTCGGTTTCAGCTCTGCATGGACGCATCGTGCAGCCCATCTATTTCTTCAAGCCCCGATGGGCGGGGCCGATAGGCGCGCTGTATTAGAATTTTCAATCTAGGGTTTGAAAACTTTAAATCATGGTTTTAAAGAAAAACTGTAAACCACAGTTTCAACATTTAAACAAGGTTTTAAGCCTTAATTGTGCACCAGGCATTAAAACAGCGTTTGAAAGCAACAAAATTCACGCCCCAAAAGATATGTTTTTGTTTGTTTGTTTGTTTGTTTGTTTACCACAGAGATCTCTATTGCAGTTGGTGGTGCCGTCACAACACTCGAAACAAGGCCCATGCTCGTGTTGGTGGCCTGGAGCCCTTTTGCCAACAATAGGGAACACTGAACATTCCTGCAATAAAAGTACATAGAATGAGTTTGGCAAGACATAAGAATCCTATCTGGGTGTGAATGAAGGATAGAAAAATCCGTCCCGAGGCAATGTCCGGCATCAAGAGGTTTGCTGACTAATTGCGGACTGTGATCCCGAGGTACGGATTTTTTTCACCTACACTTCACATTCATGTAGTTCACCTCTCTTGCATAACTTATATTTCTGAGCAGTCACTGATAGCATATCTGAGACGTTTGGTGCCGTCGTAGCGTTCAGTGACGTCAGCCTTAACACCAACATACAAGACGTCATAAAGTGTACATTAATCCCGAAACAAAACCGCTTGATTTTCAACCTATTCCTTTTTAAGATAACCTGGGTACGAAAAGAATTTCTACCACTTGTTAAAATGGTGTTCTTGCATAAATACCTATGCGCATGGCTGTTTGAAGCCATTGTCAAATGGACCGAAAGCCGTGCTCAAACAGCAAAAACCATAGTCAAATCATGAAATTCGCGTGCTGTTTGAACAAAGATTTTTAGCTTTTGATATCACAAGACGGGCCTTGCTTTGTTTACGTTATGTTGAGCGACGTAATGTTATCGCCCTGACCGTAGCGTTTTATAGTTCTATGATGACGTCACTGCATCACAACGTCATTGTAAACAACATTCTTGCATAAATACCTATGCGCATGGCTGTTTGAAGCCATTGTCAAATGGACCGAAAGCCGTGTTCAAACAGCAAAAACCATGTTCAAATCATGAAATGCGCGTGCTGTTTGAACATGGATTTTGAGCTTTTGATATGACAAGACGGGCATTGCTTTGTTAGCGTTACGTTGAGCGACGAAACGTTATCCCCCTGAACGTAGCGTTTTAAGATTCTATGATGACGTCACTGCCTGACAACGTTATTGTAAACAACATTCTGAACTGGCCGCCATTTTGGTTTGCCTTTCGCAGTTGAAGAGTTTATATGGAATTTATATGGAGCTTTTGGGCGTTTTCGTAAAAATTTGCTGTCGGATTCGTATAAGTTATGCAAGAACAACGATCACCAATGGTTATTCCATTGCATTAACATTTGCCGGATCCCTCGGAAGATATTTGAACATTCGGCCTAGCGGCCTCATGTTCAAACACCTTCCTCGGGATCCGGCAAATGTTAATGCATGAAAAATCATGGTTGATCCCTATATTATCTGGTGAACAAGAAGTTTTCCGATTACACAACTACAGTAAAACCTCCACAAATGGTCATCTCTGTTTTGCAGCCACCTCTCTTCAGCAGCCACAATAATTCCTCCTATAGCATTTTGCTATCTATTTAACCTCTGCTCAGCAGCCACCTCTCTCCTCCAGCCAGCAGCCACTGTACCAAATCTTAATTCCCTTTATTAAACAGCCAGAATAAATTAAATAGCTAAAAATCGGATGTAAAAATAGGAATTTCTCTTCTGGTATATTTATTTATTTCAAAATTTATTTTTCTCAAAACTACCATTGTGATACATGCATAAATACAATATAAGCAAGTGAAAAGAAACATAAATGATGGAGAGGTGTCAGATGACACCTCTCCATAATTTATTTTAGTACATCCATGTTGAGCTGTCTTTAATAATCACTATTTTTTGTCTGTCTATAACAAGTCATACATCATCTCCGACACGTCCCCCTCTTGAACAGCCACCTCCCTTAAACAGCCAGTTTTGGAGTTTTCCCAGGATGGCTGTTTAATAGAGGTTACACTGTACTTATAGGCACCTTTCTGTCGAATCATCGTCGTTGATGCGACGTTGTTCAAACGTAAATATTTATATTTTCAATGTAAAGTCCATTGTAAACCAAAAGAAAACAATGTACATGTAGATCATACTTCCATGAAGGCATCGAGTCACATGATTTCCCGCGACGTCAAGTGGCGTTAGTCTAAGCAACGGTTCTCTACAGGGTGGGGGACGTCAACGCTGTTCCACTCTTTGAAGAAAAACAGCGTGTAAATGTTTTTCAGCATTAAAATGTTTGCCCTATAAGCATTTTTTCACTCTGATATGAAGGGCAAAGAATGTGAATATAAAAAAAATAAATAAACTTTTTCTTAAGATACTCTGCATGCCTCTCTGGCCGCACAAAATGCATATAAACAGAATCCAGGTTATTTGTAGCCGCGATATTCCTGTATAAAGCGGGTTACATTGTGGTGGAATGTACACACAGATCAGGTGGCGTCGACATTCCGTGGCGCCTGATTATGGACTGCATGGTTTCCATAAAATGGAGTATTTAAAGAGTTAAATGAACCACTCTAAGTCTGGGTTCCTGACCATTTTCCCCGCCTACACACAGAGACAATCAACCCACCGGTGCTGTCAGTGCTTTGATTTTATTTGTCCATTACGAAAACACGCCTATACTAAAACATTGCAAATTTTACCACCGAAAAATGTTAATTTCAAATGAAATATTGCGATATTTTTTGTTATTTCTGCTCAAAATATAGGTTGTTGGTACTCGTTAGAACCGCCTCATCGAGGCGGTTCTAACGAGTACCCACAACCTATATTTTAGAGCATAAATAACAAAAATTAGGTTTACCCCTGTTTTGCTATATAAAAGTGAGGTTGAAGGGGGTCAAAATTATAAAGGCGTGTTTTCGTGATGCCAACCGTACATAGAGGATATTTTCTTTTTTGAGGCCATATTTCATTGAGTGTGTTGAAAATATCCGAATTTTCACGAGTGCGAAGCATGGATGAAAATTCGGATGTTGAACACACGAGATGAAATATTTTTGGTGAATTTTCTTTTTACTTTATAATTTTATACGGATATTTACGGTAATTGACCAATCGTAATTACGCCACATTTTGACCTTGCTATATTACAACCGTCAGTTTCCAAACATAAACAGATCGCCATTTTTGAATACAGCATTTTTACAGTTCAAAGAGTGTTTTTCAATGTATTTTACAGAATCATATTATCGATAACAGGCATTTTCGGCGAGAAAAGGTAGTCCAGGCTGCTACTGTGAAAACTAGAGCTGCCGCCTAACGGGCGCCAATTATACCCCCGCATGCGTTGTCAGACAAATTTTTACAAGTATTTGACCTTGAGGAAGGTCAACGTAAAGGTCAATGTCAGGTTTGTGTATATCAATCTTAAGTACTAGTGGCAAGGTGTGTGGTGTGTGAATATTAAAGAAATCGGTCAAAGAATAAGGAAGTTATGAGCAATGTTAAAGTTTTTTGTAACGGACCGACGACAGACGACAAATTTTTACAAGTATTTGACCTTGAGGAAGGTCAACGTAAAGGTCAAGGTCAGGTTTGTGTATATCAATCTTAAGTACTAGTGGCAAGGTGTGTGGTGTGTGAATATTAAAGAAATCGGTCAAAGAATAAGGAAGTTATGAGCAATGTTAAAGTTTTTTGTAACGGACCGACGACAGACGACAGACGACAAGCTGACTCCTATATACCCCCTTCAAACTTCGTTTGCGGGGGTATAATAACAAGGACATGTTATTTTTCACAGTGTGAAAAAATCATATATTATATATTTTTACAGTAACATTTTTATTTGTTTCAGATATGCATTGGTTTCACTGCAGAGTGTAAAATAAAATGGTTTATTTGTATCCACATGTATTGTTTTTTTGTTTTTTTTTTTTTTTATTTGGCCGACACTAGCTAGTCTGGTCCAGAAAACATGTACACTCCATATTTTCCAGTTCTATGGTGTATTTCTTGCTTCCAAAGGATAACCCTTTCTGGAACATATTTGACGTCACTACAGCTGGTGTCTGGTAATGTGTGGCGGCCCTTAAAATTCTCCCTGCCCTACATCATAGTGTAGTTTATATTTTCTGGTCCTTTGGGATCATTGATTCCATTGCTGAATTTTGAAAATATTTGAAGGTCACTGATGGGGTCTAATTGGTCGAAAGTAGCTAGTCTGGCCCAGAAACATGTACACTCCATATTTTCCAGTTCTATATTGTATTCCTTGCTTCCAAAGGATAACCCTTTCTGGAACATATTTAACGTCAACGTCAACACAATTAAGGTCATTTTGTTCCAGGTCTGCTTCCAGTTTTGTTGGACTTTTATCCGAGACATCGCAAGCCCTGCCGCCGAATGTAACCAATAGGGTTTATATATTGTTTGTTTGATGAATTTGAGGTTTAACGTCAACACTGTAAAGGTCATATTGAAGACGTTGCTCCCAATTTTGTGGGACTTTTACCCGACATCGAGATGAAATGACATCTCAAGCCCTGCCGCCCAATGAAACGAATAAGGTTTATAAGCATGGACGGTCCGACTCGCACCACTTTGCCTGGGCAGGCTTAGACTCTCTAAGCGGTTTACCAGTACTCGTGTGCGGGTCGGTTTCAGCTCTGCGTGGAAGCATCATGCAGCCCATCTATTTCTTCAAGGCCCAATGGGTGGGGGCTAATAGGGTTCATATTCATGGACGGTCCAACTCGCGCCACTTTGCTTGGACATGCTTATACTTTCTAAGCGAGTTACCAGTACTCATGTGCGGTGGGTTTCGTCTTTGCGTGGAAGCATCACGTACTTCAAGATCTGAAGGGCGGGGCCCTCATATTTTGGAGAAGATTCTTGCATGTTTAAATGAGTAGGGTCTGCTCTATTGGCACTTCTCCTCACAGCAGAGTGCATATTCCTTCGCCAAACCATGTTGAATCAGCGAGTATGCATCACGAAAACACGCCTATATAATTTTGACCCCCTCGAACCCCACTTTTATATAGCAAAACTGGGGTATGCAGGTGTAAACCTTATGTTTCTCATTTCTGCTCTAAAGTAAAGATTGTGGGTACTCGTTAGAACCGCCTCATTGAGGCGGTTCTAAAGAGTATCCGCCATCTATATTTTGAGCAGAAATAAGAAAAATATCACAATTTTTCGTCATAAAATATTTGATTTTTCGGCGGTAAAATAGTCAATGTATTTGTATAGGCGTGTTTTCGTAATGGGGAGAGATTTCATTAGCGATCTCCACAAGAGAAATATGCCGCAGGCATCGAACACGTGACCTTGTAAGCACAAGGCAGACCGAGGATTTCGACTGCGCTATATCGTAAAATTCCTATCTTAAGACCGCTTTTGGGACTGTTCAAAAGTGGTCTTGAAATATGTTCTATAAAAGGGTTATCCTTTGGAAGCAAGGAATAAACCACAGAACTGGAAAATATGAAGTGTACATGTTTTCTGGGCCAGACTTGCTAGTTTCGGCCAATTAGGCCTCATCAGTGACCCTCGAATATTTTCAAAATTCAACAATGCAATCAATGATCCCAAAGGACACGAAAATATAAACTACACTATAATGTAGGGCAGGGAGACTTTTTACGGCCGCCACACATTCCCAGACTCCAGCTGTAGTGACGTCAAATATGTTCTATAAAAGGGTTATCCTTTGGAAGCAAGGAATACACCACAGAACTGGAAAATATGAAGTGTCCAGGTTTTCTGGGCAAAACTAGCTACTTTCGGCCAATTAGGCCTCATCAGTGACCCTAAAAATTTTTCAAAATTCCACAATGGAATCAATGATCCCAAAGGACAAGAAAATATAAACTACACTAATGTAGGGCAGGGAGACCTTTTACGGCCGCCACACATTCCCAGACACCAGCTCTAGTGAAGTCAAATATGTTCTATAAAAGGGTTATCCTTTGGAAGCAAGGAATACACCACAGATCTGGAAAATATGAAGTGTACATGTTTTCTGGGGCAGACTAGCTAGTTTCGGCCAATCAGGCCTCATCAGTGACCCTCAAATATTTTCAAAATTCCACAAAGGAATCAATGATCCCTAAGGACAAGAAAATATAAACTACACTATAATGTAGGGCTGGGAGGATTTTTACGGCCGCCACACATTCCCAGACTCCAGCTGTAGTGACGTCAAATATGTTCTATAAAAGGGTTATCCTTTGGAAGCAAGGAATACACCACAGAACTGGAAAATATGAAGTGTACATGTTTTCTGGTCCAGACTAGCTAGTTTCAGCCAATTAGGCCTCATCAGAAAACCACTTTTTAACAGCCCCAAAGGTAGTCGCTTATAAGAAGACACTGGATGTAAAAACACATAGAAAGAATAACTTCGTCTTGATTTTAGGTGGTCTTAATAGTGGAATTTTACTCTACCTGAAAAATAAATTCGCTGTGGACTCATTCCTCATTAAAAAAAAGCAATCAAAGCACCGACAGCACCGGTCGATTGTTCTGAGTGTGTAAGCTTGCAAAAGGAAGCTTGTTGTCGGTCTGTTGTAAGTAGACAAATCACGCGCGCTACGCGCTTGTGATTTGTCTACTTTACAACTGACCTCCAAAATGTGATTTATTACTCAACAAATCCCAGTTTGAGCTGATATATTTCTGAAATAACTTACGTTATCACATTCTCAGACGCGCCGTCATATGATAAAATACGGTACGGCACTGGAAATGAACATTTTTACTTACACGATTTGGAGTACAGCCCAGCTTGTAAACAAACCGGTTATGTTCCACTCTCACTTCAGTTGAACAGCTCTGAAAAAGGAAGGTTAAATTAATTATTGAGGTCAAATCACGAAAACACGCCTATATAATTTTTATCCCCTCGAATCCCACTTTTATTCAGTAAACTGGAGTTTGCGGGGGCCCATTTATTTTTTTCTTTTTTTTTCTGGTCTAAAATTTATACAGTGGGTACTTGCTAGAACCGTCTCGATGAGGCGGTTCTAACGAATACCCACACTCTATATTTCAAGCAGAAATAAGAAAAATATCACAATTTTTCATCTTAAAACTTTTGGTTTTTCGGCGATTAAGGTTACAATGTATTCGTATAGGCGTGTTTTCGTAATGAGCTCCCTAGTCACCCAAAAGGGGGGCAACATCGATACGACCCCCGTTTCGATGTTTGGCCGACATTGGAATGGCATTCGTCAAACACGGATTTCTGATCCTAGCAAAGAAGACATATGATGTGTCAACGTCGATGCAATGTTATGACACTGCAGTACCGTTGACACGAAGTTGCACGATCGCCATGTGTTCATTGTTTATGACTTGGTTTTAGAAGACAAGCGTGATCGAAATTCACCACGTTAGGCCTCCAGGCAACCGCCCGCGCCCATCTGGGCTTGAAGAAATAGACGGGCTGCATGATGCTTCCCCGACCCGCACACGAGTACTGGTTAACCTCTTAGAGGATGTAAGTCTGCACAGGCAAAGCGATGCGAGCCGGACCGCCCATGCTTATAAACCTTGTTGTTTCATTGGTCGGCAGGGCTAGAGATGTCATTTCATCTCAATGTCGGGTAAAAGTTCCACAAAATTGGAACCAATGTCTCCAAAATGACCTATACAGTGTTGACGGGCCGGTAAAAACCAAATCAAACAAATAAACAAACAAACAAAGCCGCCAGGCGATTCTAACAAATGTCAACAACATTTGATTCTTGAGCAATGTCCACACTTACGAGGGTAGGCTGAAAAGTTCTGAGCCTGACCAAGAAGCAGGCATCGAAGAGCCATGAAATTATGTATTCATTAAATCCAAACCTTTATTACTTGATTTGACTCAAATGAGTTCAAGTGTACATGCAATAACGTAGAAATTCTAGACTTTAAAAATTGATACTAGCACGTTTTTGAGAAAATGGACAAAATCTGGCATCATGGTGTCATCAAGTACCTCCATAAAAAGGGGTTTGCTCCTAAGGACATTCATGCCGATATGGTTGCTACATTGGGGGATGATGCTCCTTCGTATGCAACCGTGAAAAGATGGGCAGCAAATTTTAAGATGGGCAAGGACAGCCTTGAAGATGATGACCGGTGTGGACGACCCACAACGGCAACAACTGAGGAAACCATCAGCCAAGTGCACAAGGCCGTGATGGATGACAGGCGTTTAACTGTGAATCAGTTAGCAAACACTGTTGGCATCTCCCGTGAACGAGTAGAGAACATTCTACTCCGTGAATTAGGAATGTCGAAGGTTTCCACCAGATGGGTGCCACGGCTTTTGACGCCTGACCAAAAGTTGACCAGACTGAACCTGTCTCAAGCCAACTTGGCGTTTTTTGAGGCAGACCAAGATGGTTTGCTTGACAGGATGAATGTTGGGTTCATCACTTTGAGCCAGAGACCAAAAGACAATCCATGCAATGGAAGCACCCTGGCTCATCCCCTCCAAAGAAGGCAAAGGTCGTCTCCTCTGCAGGGAAGGTGATGGCTTCAGTGTTCTGGGATGCCAAGGGCATAATACTCATATATTACCCTCAAAAGGGCAAAACAATTAATGGGGAGTATTATGCAGATCTGCGAAAACAATTGCGAAAAGCAATTAAGGCTAAACGACCCAGAAAATTAACAAAATGGGTCTTGTTCCATCAGGACAATGCGCCTGCTCACAAATCGGTTGTCGCAATGGCTGCTGTGCATGACTGTGGCTTCACACTTGTCGATCACCCTCCGTATTCACCTGGTCTAGCTCCATCAGATTATATCCTGTTTCCAAACATGAAAAAGCACTTGGCAGGGCAGCATTATCGGTCAGATGAGGAGGTGATAACTGCTGTGGAGGAGTTTTCCAGGGACAAAGATGAGACCTTCGATACCACTGGGATCCAAGGACTCCAGCATCGCTGGAGGAAGTGTGTGGACAAGAAGGGAGACTATGTTGAAAAATAAGGCACTTTCAGCATGGACAAACCATTGGATCTTGGTCAGGCTCAGAACTTTTCAGCCTACCCTCGTATTGGATTATCTTGATCGGCGAATTCGCTATAGCGGCAAATTTTTAGGGAACAAAGATTCTTGCACACCAGACAAGGAAATCCGTGATTTTACCCTGGGATAGAAATTTATGTTCTGACCCAGGTGTTCCGACCAAAAATCGAATATAATCGCGTGTTTGATAAATGTACTGGTTGAATACGACCTCGTATGCGCCGTCGTTAAGGTTGACGTCATGCACGTTACGTGACGTAACTAAACATTCCTGTAGTGTCATCACAATATGGCGGACGTTGGTAACGCTAAAATGGAAGCTATGCAAGAAAAAGAATCCTATATGGGTGTAAGGGTGGATAGAAAAATCCGTCCCTCGGGATCACTGTCCGGCATCACTCGGCAAGCCTCGTGATGCCGGACAGTGACCCTCGGGACGGAATTTTCCATCCACCCCTCACACCCATATAAGATTCTTATATTATCGTTATAGCGAGGGTAAAGTGTAAACACAGACTGGTTCAAGGCTTTTCTCAAAACATTGTTTCTCTTGTCGCGCGGTACATACGGTTTGGGGAGTTACGGTTCGTCTCAGGGCTGTGAACACATCTATTTCTGGTTTCCGTCTTCATCACGATATTTTCACTCAAAATATGATAATAACATCTGTGTGGCAAAGTGCATTCTTTCACATCTTCAAAATGTTTACATTTGTAATAAAAATGTTTGATATTTTTCTTTTTCATGCTCTAATCATAGGCTGTAGGTGCTTGGTGCTTGTTAGAATTTCATCGGGGCGGTTCTGACGAGTACCCACAAACTATGTCTTGGAGCAAAAATAAGAAAAAAATATTGTATACCCCTGTTAACCCCAAGTTTTCTCTGTGTAAATGGGGGTTTAGAGGGGTGTTCATTACTGTGACCTTTAAAATTAAATCAATGTCGCCAAAGTCTAACCTTATTATGTCTTTGGTAGGTGACAAAGGTGTATTGCACCAAGTTTGACTGCAAGTCTTAAATTCATCCAAAAAACGGGAAGCAGACAGGCTTTTTTGTCACAACTTGAAAGTCGCCCTTGACATTGAGTGCAAGATCACAAAACATGTAAGGCATCAGGGGACAGTTAATCGCAGCACTTTTTTGTCCGCGCCACACCAAGGTTTTGAATCGTTATCCACAACTCCTGGAGAAAGCGATAACTTCTGTTTTGGTTTCAAAGTGCTCCACACATACATAAAATCAAAAAGAATACTAAAGAAATACTTCTCTGTTTGCATAGGCTGACAGCAGCATCATTTCACTTACCCCACCCACTATTTTTTACATACAAAAAGCATGACTCCACCTCACTTTGACATATCCTGTGAATTTACTCCCAAAACACCAGTACTTGGCACCTGTTGAAATGTCATGAGGCCAAAAAAAAAAAAAAAAATAGGTGTGTTTCAGGTTTCAGCTTGAAAAAAATTAGGTGGGGAAGGTCGATTTAATTTTTTTTTTTTTTATCTTAATTTTTTATTTTGTTTATACACTGTATAAAGCATTTCTGCGGAACTACAGGTTGGTGTCACTGAATGTGTCTTATCACAAGGAAAAGGAATATATATGGTTTGGGGGTGGGGATCTGAATGGTTTTCAAGGTATATGGGCTTTTCTGAAATTAAGGGGGTGGGGCATGGCCCCGGCACAACCTGGAAGACCCAAAGGTTGGTGTCACTGAATGCGTCTTATCACAAGGAACAAGAATATATATGGTTTGGGGGTGGGGATCTGAATGGTTTGAAAGATATATGGCCTTTTCTGAAATAAAGGGGGTGGAGCATGGCCCCGGCACAACCTGGAGGACCCTCAGGTTGGAATAAAAGCATATGGCTGAAAGAAGTTTACTCAAGGAACTTTTGTATAAAAAAAAATTGTCTAAATATCTGCAAAGGCTTGGCAGTTAATGTCATTATTCATTTTTCCCCACTAGAAGTCAATGGAATCTCTTAAGTTGCCATAGCAACCAATCTAAAAAGCCGAATTTCATATAAAAAACAAAACCTGTTGAGGCTTATATGGAGAATTTTTTCAGTAAGTCCCAGCCTCATAGAGTATATGATGATACGTCGTGCGTACATACCTCTTACAGCCGCATTACTGTTGCAATTTTTAACGTACCCGGTAGATCGGCTAATTAAGCGTGCGCTAAAGCTCAATTTTATTTGCTTCTTCATACATGCCACGCCATGCGAAAAATCGTTTTCAAACATTTTCCCACAACGAAGACTCGGCTCAGCATGTGCGTCTGCGGAGTCTGATTAGAGTTGTTGTTGAGTGCTACAGGGCTGCACCTTGAACGAAAACATTTAAGGCTATGAATAGCACTAACTTAGCGGGCTGGTTGTTGCCTAGATTGCTTAAGGAACACTTCTATAAAAGTTCTGTCCCAATATCTGCAAAGGCTTGGCAGTTAATGCAATTTTTCCCAATATAAGTCTATGGGAGCTCTAAGTTACCATAGCAACCAAACTAAACAGCCGTTTTTCATAAAAAAACACAAACTTTCAATCCCCCAGCCCAAGCATGCTACAGATAATATTTGGACCCAATCGGCGCAGTGGTTTCAGAGGAGATGTCGTTTGAAAGTGTTGACGACGACGACGGACAACTGCCTATCCTATAAGCTCCCCCGGAGCCTTCTGCTCTGATGAGCTAAAAAAAATGGTGGCCCCATCAGGGATACAGACTAACAGGCGCCCAGTCGCCCAAATTTTTGCCTGGGCGCCTAAATTTTGAATAAAAATGCCTATTAACTTAATGTAAAATTTGAATTTATGGCAGTCTGGGCGCCTAAAGCAAAATGCTTAGTCTGTATCCCTGCCCATATTTTTCCATATAAAGCTAAACAAAAAAAGTCAATTACGTGAATTTTGGTTACAATCAATCAACATTATTGCATGGTAAATTAGCGTGAAATGTTGCCAATCATTCAATCATCTCAACGATCCTGGCACCGACAAACCAGCCGTAATGCTAACCCAGAAACCCTGAGCGCCAAGGGGGTAAGCTATTTACTACCAATGTTTAAGTCTCGGCAGAGTATCGAACCCACAAACTCCATATCTGCAGGCGGATGCTCAACCATAGCTGAGCTATTGCGGACGGTTTAATACCTCCATTACGAAATGATAAATGCTATATGATCATGTAATCTGATTAGGGTCTAAATTGCTAAAATCTGACCCTTTAGGTTCAGTCTGATCTAATAGGCCTGCTCTGCTTCGCTGACAGTGACAGTCACGTGAGTGGTAGGTTCAAATCTTGATTCAGCCTCACCACAGTATGGGAGCGGATGTGAACGGGTATTTGCGATTGAAAAAAAATCCCAGATCAAACAAAAAAAATGCCCAAAGTACCATGTTGGAGTTAGCGCTATCACATTGTTATAGGGAGATAAATCAAATACCATGACATCTAGAATCGTGGTTCTTGCGAATCACATGCTACACCATCCTCCCAATAACGCAAGTGACTGATTGTCCACTGTACAAATCGCAAGTCCTGTTCAATCGCAAATGTTCGTTCACTTCTGATCTGATCTGATCTGAATTATTATTGGTGACACGTCAAATGACATCCATTCACCAGGACCTGTGAAAAGGGAAGTTAGTCCCTAGCTCTCACCAAAGAAGTAAACTGAGCTACACTGTCCTTTGCACCTTCGGCGGATGAAACAATTGAATCCGGAAGGGCATTCCAATCTCTTCCACTCCCATACTGTGCTCACAGAGCCGGGTGATGCTTGGTCGTTGCAGGACTAGACGCTCCCCCTAGCCTGACAAGGTACTGACCTAAAGAAGTGCCCCAAATACGATTGAAAACATACTTTACCTCAAATGATTCTGAATTCTTCAGGTCGATACTACAATGGGCAACCATAACGCTACCATCCTTTCCAGTGGGAGGATGGGTCGGGTATGAAACACCCTTCCCGATCCCGATCGGAAAATTCCCGATCCAAAATTTTCTATTTGCCCTAATTCATTAATTAGAATATATTTTCAGCACTTTTTGTGTTTATGTTATTACTTTTAAGTATTTTAATAATTATTTATGTATATTGTGTTTAAATATGTCCTATTTGTGATTTTATCCTAAATTATTCCTCTCTCAGGGGTATGAAAGACCCTGCCGATTTTTCGTAAAAATATTGTATTCTTCCGCCTCTAATTAAAAAAATAAACAATAACTAAATGATAAAATCAATATAACGGAATTGTTATATACTTTGATTGCTTAAGTAGAATAAAAGAGAACTTAAAAGAGTTTCGGAGGTTTTTTTTTTTTTACATATTTATATCCCAAACTATTACCGATCATTATTGATATTTATAGTTACGTATATTAAACCGAATGTGAAAGAAATCTTCGGCAATGGGCCGATCTTGAGTTTCACATTGTATCAAAAATCAGAAATAGATAGACAGGACATAGTGAAACTTCTAGCATTCGCACAATGGTCATTATATATCACAAATACGATTTTTGAGACCATGTGAAACTCATGATCGGTCCGTCTCCGGTCATTTCTTTCACATTCGGTTCAATTTTCGTAACTATAAATAGCAATATGATCGGTAATCATTTTGGATAAAAATATGCAAAAAACACCTCCGAAACTCTTTTATAAGTTCTCCTTTAATCTAGAAAAGCCATAAAAGTATATAACAATTCCGTTATGTTTATTTTAATATTTAGTTATTGTTTATTTTTTGAATTAGAGGCGGAAGAATACAATATTTTACGAAAAATCGGCAGGGTTTTTCATACCCCTGAGAGAGGAATAATTGAGGTTAAAATCACAAATTGGACTTATTTAAACAAATTATACATAAATAATGAGTAAAAAACTTAAAAGTAATAAAATAAACACAAAAAGTGTTTAAAATATATTCTAATTAATAACTTAGGGCAAATAGAAAAGTTTGGATCGGGGATTTTCGGATCGGGATCGGGAAGGGTGTTTCATACCCGACCGGGAGGATGGTGTAGCTCGAAAACTTGATTTATCGCTTTCTTGTGAGGAACGAGCTCAAAACAAGTTTTAGGTGCCGACAAATGCTCACATTTCTTATATTTCAATGCAAGAAGTGAATCGCGCCCTAACTGCGCTGTCATTTTGAGAGTAGTAAACAACGAGACGCTCGGAAACTGACCGAATTAGAACAAATAAACCGCAACCGCTCGCGTAGTTCCGAGTCGTTTCGCCCCGCGATTTTTTTACGAGTCGTTTCGCCCCGCGATTTTTTTTTTTTTTTTTTTTTTTTTTGCAATAAAAAATTTAGGGTCGGGCCTAAAACTTAGGTAGGGTCGGGAAACCGGAAACACACCTATTTTTTTTTTTTGGCCCGAACACTCAGTCACATGCAAAGAAATAGACAGAAAAGTATACCACAACCAGTAAACTTTTTCAGGAATCCTCTTTGAAAAACAGCCACTTTTTAGTGCCAAAGTTACCTTCGTGAATTCAGATATGCCGCTGCACCTTGAACTTGCACAGCATCAAGGCAGCTGGTGTGTTAGTTTCGTATTCCATTTCATTAAAGAACAGATACTCAGCAAATAAGCCCACATTGGCAAAAAATATCCACATATCACAATTTCTATGAACAACCATGCCATTATTGACCCTCCTACTATCATATTTTGAAAAACGTCCACCCACCCTCAAATGCGAAACTGTCCCCTGATGCCCACCCTCAAATGCGAAACTGTCCCATGATGCCTAAAAATCTTTTGTGCATTGCACTGATATCTTCGATCACTGACTTCGACTCGTAAGTTCATTTTGGAGATATAATTGTGCAGCCAAGCTATTTTGGCCAAAATTTGAGCCAGCGCGAGACAAAACCTACAATAAGACATGTGCGCCCAACGAAGACTCAGTTCAGCCTGCGCATCCGCGCAGTCTGATCAGAGTCTTCGTTGTGCGCTCTAAGGATAGCTAAGGGTCCAATGCTCCTTCATGCAGCAAGAGAAGCCTCTGGTCAGACTATATGGATGCACAGGCTGATCTGATTCTTCGCCGGGCGCACATGTAAGTTGTAGGAAATGCTGTCCCCCGGCTCATTTGTCAGTTTTGGGCGTGGGGTGGGGTGGGTCGGGTGGGAAGCTTGTGCCCCTGAAAGAATGAGGTCAATGTCACAAAAATCAAATCACGTCTTTAGTACATGTACCTGTGCATATAAAGTTGCCGTGATCTATTGTACACAAAGGATCTTACATGAGTGCTCATGTATTATTGAATTTATTAAACGAGTTGAGGAAAAGGGATAAAATGCGAGGCTTTGCCGAGCATTTTATCCCTTTTCTTCAACGAGTTTAATAAATTCAATAATACATGAGCGCGAATGCAAGATTATATTTATCATATGACATTTAAAACGAATTTTATTAACGACTGTTTAACAAAATTGTCAATATTCCGCCATTAGTAAACACGACGTTGTTACGTCATACATGTAACGCTACGGAGCGTTTCAAACTAATTTGCATATTTAATCCACTAGTGGATTATCGAAAATATTACATGGCGTGATTACAATCTCAGACGCGACGTCATATGATAAAAACTATTATCGACATTTTGGTCTTGAACATAGGGGCTTGAATCATAAAAAAAAAAAAAAAATCCATTTTTTTTTTTTTTTTTATGATTTAAGCCCCTATGGTCTTGAAAATTAGGCCAATGTACAAACTGGTATCACGGTTGATAAATTAGTTCAACAGAATAATAAAAGGGTGCAGACAAGGTATTTGGCCGTACGGGAACTTTTGATCTTGAAAATTAGGCCAAGTTCGTTAAGTTCAATGTCATATATACATTGGTTTTATGGCCCTTTCAGAATTAGTTCACTAATTTTTAGCCGATCGTTAATCAGTACCAAAAAAAAGAGGGCCATGATGGCCCCTTGATCGCTCACCTGATCCATACAGTAACAAGTGGGCCCTGGACAGGGCCATTATTAACCCCAGGGCTATAATGTGCATAATGTTGAGAGAGGTCTAAAAAGGTGAAGCTTCATACCAAATATCAACAAAGGCTATAATTTGAACAATTTTGGTAAAGGTCCACTAGATGAAGCTACACACCAAATATCAGAGACCTGGGCCTTGCGTTTCAGAGAAGAAGATTTTTTAAAGATATTCCCTATATAAGCCTATGTAAAACCAAATGGCTCCGGGGCGGGGGCATTTTTGGCCTCAGGGCTATAATTTAAACAATCTTGAAAGAGGTCCACTAGATGAGCTTCACACCAAATATCAAAGACCTGGGCCTTGCTGTTTCAGAAGAAGATTTTCAAAGATTATCTCTCATGATATAAGTCTATGTAAAACCAAAGGGCCCCGGGGCGGGGGGCATTTGTGGCCCGAGTGCTATAATTTGAACAATCTTGGCAGGCGTCCACTAGATGAAATTTCACACCAAATATCAAAGATTTTCCCTATATAAGTCTACGTAAAACCAAAGGGCCCCCGAGGCAGGGGCATTTTTGGTCTTAGGGCTATAATTTGAACCAAATATCAAAGACCTGCGCCTTGGGGTTTCAGAAATTAAGATTTTTAAAGATTTTCCCTATATAAGCCTATGTAAAACCAAAGGGCCCCGGGGCGGCGGCATTTGTGGCCCGAGGGCTATAATTTGAACAATCTTGGCAGAGGCCGACTATATGAAATTTCACAGCAAATATCAAAGATTTTCCCTATATAAGTCTACGTAAAACCAAAGGGTCCCGAGGCAGGGGCATTTTTGGTCTTAGGGCTATAAAAGAGGTTCACTAGATGAAGCTTCATACCAAATACATGTATCTGCGCCTTGGGGTTTCAGAGAAGAAGATTTTTAAAGATTTTCCCTATATAAGCCCATGTAAAACCAAAGGGCCCCGGGGCGGGGGCATTTTTAGCCCCAGCACTATAATTTGAACAACCTTGGTAGGAGTCGACTAGATGAAGCTTCATACCAAATAGCAAAGACCTGGGCCTTGCGGTTTCAGAGAAGAAGATTTATAAAGATTTTCCCTATATAAGCCAATGTAAAACTAAAGGGTCCCGGGGCGGAAGCATTTTTTGCCCCAGCACTATAATTTGAACAATGTTGGTAGGGGTCCATTAGATGAAGCTTCATACCAAATAGCAAAGATATGGGCCTTGCGGTTTCAGAGAAGAAGATTTTTAAAGATTTTTCCTATATAAGCCTATGTAAAACCAAAAGGGCCCGGGGCGGGGGCATTTTTGAACCCAGCACTATAATTCGAACAATCTTGGTATGGGTCCACTAGATGAAGCTTCATATAAAATAGCAAAGACATGGCCATTGCGGTTTCACAGAAGAAGATTTTTTAAAGATTTTCCCTATATATAAGCCCATGTAAAACCAAAGGACCCCGGGGCGGGGGCATTTTTAGCCCCAACATTATAATTTGAACAATCTTTGGTGGGGGTCCACTAGATAAAGCTTCATACCAAATAGCAAAGACCTGGGCCATAGGGTTTCAGAGAAGAAGATTTTTAAAGATTTTCCCTATATAAGCCCATATAAAACCAAAGGGCCCAGGGGCGGGCGCATATTTTGCCCCAGCACTACAATTTGAACAATCTTGGTAGGGTTTCACTAGATGAAGCTTCAAACCAAATATCAAAGACCTGGGTCTTGCTGTTTCAGAGAAGAAGATTTTTAAAGATTTTCCCTATATAATCCTATGTAAAACCAACGGGTCCCGGTGCGGGGGCATTTTTGGCCCCAGCACTATAATTTGAACAATCTTGGTAGGGGTCCACTAGATGAAGCTTCATACAAAATAGCAAAGACCTGGGCCTTGCGGTTTCAGAGAAGAAGATTTTTAAAGGTTTTCCCTATATAAGCCCATGTAAAACCAAAGGGCACCGGGGCGGGGGCATTTTTGGCCCCAGCACTATAATTTGAACAATCTTGGTAAAGGTCCACTAGATGAAGCTTCATACCAAATATCAAAGACCTGGGCCTTGTGGTTTCAGAGAAGCAGATTTTTTAAGTTTTTCGGTGAAAAAAATCTATTTTTTGGCTCCTTTGACCTAGATGTGCAACGGACCAGAACCATTTGAACAACTCTGAAAGAGGACCACCCAAGGATCATTCCAGTGAAGTTGGGTCAAAATCCGATCAGTGGTTTAGGAGATGTCATTTGAAGAAATTGTTTACGCACGGACGGACGGACGCACGCACGGACGCACGACGGACAAAAAGTGATCCCAAAAGCTCACCACGTCACAACGTGACGGTGAGCTAAAAACAAAAGAAAAAACAAACAAAACAAAAATTGCCCTTCCGCTGTTGAGCTTGTCGTCTCTCATGTAGCCCGAACAGCGGTGAGAGACCTTATGATTATGAGTCAGCGCTCTCACCCATTAGGCCACGGAGGCCCGTGAATTACTTTACATGCTACTTACATGATCATGGGTGTGACATGCTTGATGTACATGACATAGACTTGGGTCTGTCACGTGGTCACAATGAAGACAAAATTTGGTATGTGGTCCTGCAGCAGCATAAGCCAGTACTGAAACAAACAAACAAACAAACAAAAAACTTATTTTAATCCATTATGCTTCGGTCTGCAATTCTGCCCTTCAGCTATATACATTGATAGATTACGCAAAACGGTTTTATCATATTACGTCGCGTCTGAGAGTGTAATAACGCCATGTAATAGTTTCGATAATCCACAAGTGGATTAAATGTGTAAATTAGGTAGATACATCCCGTAACGTTACATGTAGGATGTCCTTAACGACGTCGTGCTTATTAATGGCGGAATATTGACATTTCTGTAAACAAACGTGAATAAAATGCGTTTTAAATGCCATGTAATAAATAGAATCTTGCATCTGTGCTCATGTATTATTGAAATTATTAAACTCGTTGAGGAAAATGGATAAAATGCTCGACAAAGCCTCGCATTTTATCCCTTTTCTTCAACTCGTTTAATAAATTCAATAATACATGATCACTCATGTAAGATCTTCTATATAACCAATCTCTGACAACTACGTCAGGGAGCCGCCGACTCTTTGGCTCAGTTGTTAGAGCATTGGACATTCATTCGAGCAACCCGGGTTCGATTCCCATTTTTACTGGCAGACTCCATATGTCATTCATAGCTATCATACCGAGTTTTCAACTTGGCCCAGACTTTCACCGCCATGGAAATATGTGTCCGCACGAAATGTAGTCCGGCTTATATTCAGTTTTAGGCACAGTTTCACTCAAGCGATACTTTTCAACATTTTCTCGCTCATTGTTTCTGTGTTTATTATTGTTGATATATGATTGGACATAATCAAAACTTGGCCCAGACTTTCACCGCCATGGAAATATGTGTACGCACGAAATGTAGTCCGGCTTATGTTCAGTTTTAGGCACCGTGAGTTTCACTTCAACATTTTCTCGTTCATTGTTTCTGAGTTTATTATTGTTGATATATGGTTGGACATAATCAAATCGATACAAGTTTCTGTACGGCCCCCGCCCATAGGGCTTGAAGAAATATATGGGCTGCATGATGCTTCCACGCAGACCTGAATCCGGCCCGCACACTAGTACTGGTAAACCGCTTAGATGATCTAAGCCTGTCCAGGAACCGCGGTACGAGGCGGACCGCCCATGCTAATAAAGCCTATTTTTTCATTGGGCGACAGGGCTTGAGATGTCATTTCATCTCAATGTCAGGTAAAAGTCCCACAAAATTGGAAGCAACGTCTCCAAAATGACCTTTACGGTGTTGACGGTGACGTTAAACCTCAAACAAACAAACAAACATACAAGTTTCTGTGGTTTCTGTTGTCCTTCGTTTTGGCATCTTGATTACAGTAAAATTCCTATATTAAGACCACCTTTGGGACTGTTCAAAAGTGGTCTTTATGACCGCTTTTGAACAGTCCCAAAAGTGGTCTCTGACCAGAGGTCACTGTATGCAGAAAACGCAAAGAAGGAATAACCGAAACCTACAGAATAAGCTTCTAAAAGCAGATTTAGTCTTATATTTAGGTAGTCTTAATAGCGAATTTTTTCTGTATTTGATGGCGGTTAACTTTAAAGGCATTTATTCTTAGACAGTAGGGCACACCGTGTGTTCATAGTTATTTTATTGCCCTCTGTGATACACCCTCTATAGCAGATCAAAGGCGGCCTTTAATAGGGTGATTAGTAGCTCCTGTTGAATCCCCTGACTGAGGCACTAAAGGGGAAAATCAATAAGGTACACTCTAGTTAACAGTTAGTCAATTATTGATTTTTCCCAAGGAGGCCCCTTACCTGTTGCAGACAGAGGACTTCTCTTTAGTCAGCACTGAGGGCAACATAATTATATGTAATGAAATGATAGTCCTCAATAATCAAGAATAAATGCCTTTAAGCATTAATCTATGTAGATTCCCTGTACTGCCATGTACCTCTACCATTATACATTCGATACTATTATTTTCTTAATCTAGTCATCTAGAGAGAAAATATTATTTTTCGGGTGAATTGCTAAGCCACCTCCACTATTTGTGACAAAGTCTTTACATATTGGTTCCATGTAACCACCAATTAAGATTTTGCTTTGTTTAGTTTTGTTTCTGAAACGAAATTAATATCATAATCGGATATGATCAATTTTGTTCCGAATGCTATTTATATTTGTATGTGCAATTTTTATTGATGATAGATAAGTATTCCTAAGATCAGTTGGTCTAGAACTGCTTTCAGATGTGTCGATAGTTGCTTTAGCTCTTGTCTTTCTTTTTAAGTGAACGCTTCAATCAAAAACTGTTGGAAACTAGTCATTATTACCTATTATTAAAAAATGGAAGTGAAAGCAATGATCAGGAATCGATACAATCAACCCACAGCTCCCATCAGCGACAGGACTGAGATAAACTACAGTCGAACTTCAATGGCTCGAACACCTTTGGGACCTCGAAAATATGTTCGAGACGGGTAGTTCGAGCCACTGGTCACTGTCAGGAGGCATAACAAGATACTTTTAAACATCTTTTCGGTGTTCTATAATGAAAAAGTATGCTGTGTGTACTCGTTAAAAACGCCTCATCGAGGCGATTCTAATGAGTACACACAGAATACATTTGCAAGATAAAAGACTAAATTCTCCTTAATTATCCCCCACTATATCTTATGTTTTGGATTTCCCTAGGGGCTCAAGAATGAGTTCGACACATCCATTGTAAACGAGCCATCGGTGTTCGAGCCATCGAAGTTCTACTCTAGTTAGAGAGAAAAGGCATGGAGATAATACAGATGGACGCGAAAGAAGGAAAAGCAAATACAGAGTGACAAAGAGGATTAGATTGACATGTTAACAATAGAAGCATATTATAATTCAAATTCTCCAACACAATGTGCATTTGGTTAAAATAGTTTTATACTTCATTCTAACACAGCGCGCCTATATAGGCAATGGAAAATAACTGTGTTTTATTCTGCAACAAATCACAGCTCGGAAGAGCGTGACGAGTGACGTCATTAAAAACTGACAATTTATGACGTCAGTAGTCGATTTCCTTGACGTTAGACGGTGTAACGTCATCTTCTCGCATCGAAAACGTAAGAAAAGGATATAAATGCATGTGTTTCAGCCGATAATTTTAGCGGGATTTCTTCTAACACTGGCGAAAGGTCGTGAGATTTTGAAGGAAACAACAACATTATTGCCGATTTGCAGCGTGTTAGAATCGAAATAGATCAGCTCTAGTCTCTGATTTGTTGAGTAATAAATCACAGTTTGTCGGACAGTTGTAAGTAGACAAATCACGCGCGCTACGCGCTCGTGATTTGATCTACTTTACAACTGACCTCCAAACTGCGATTTATTACTCAACAAATCACAGTTAGAGCTGATCTATTTCTTAAATAAATTCCATAAGCAACCATCTCAGATCTGTTTCACATATCGACAGGTAGTAATATGGCGTGACGTCAAAGAGCACGTTTAGAACCCGTGCGTAACGCCATTATTTATGAAGCGATATCAAGAACGTTCGATTAAAAGATGGAAAACTATTAAAAACGTAAATGTTAGAAGACAAATAAACTGAATTTAAAGCCTTGATTTTTTTGATTGGGTTTCTTTCAAAGATAGCAGCTTCCAATTGAAAAATCAATCCGCCGTGTCCGTTGGTAAGTTCATTCGTACGCTTTCGAAAGAATTCCTCAAAAAGATTCCATTTTGGTTTCATTTTTAACATTTCGATGAGAAAGTGGGAATTATAAGGAAAGAATTATCATTTTTGTGGCTTTTATCGATGTGTAAACTCAACGATAAAATAGAAGAAGAGGCAATGATCAGGAATCGATACAAATAACCCACAGCTTCCATCAGAGACACCAAAGGGAAAGAAACACAAACATGAAACAACAGACGCTAATGGAAACATCAATAGCGGAAAGCCAAAAGGACAGTTACCTTCCCACAAAATGGCCAATAGGCTATCCAAAACAAAATAATATAAGCGACACAAACACCCAAAGACAAACCATAACAAAAATAAACCGCGACAGAAGAACCGCCTTGGAACGGTCAGCGGAAACGAATTCCACTGGGGGTTTAAATCAATTTTGTGTGGCCACAATCCTCGCCCTTACTTCCGTCGCGATTAAGACAAATAATTTTTCAGTCCGCATGAAAGCCTCCTTACTCATCAGTGCAACATCTCCGTGAACACAAAAATCAAACAACCACAGAGATGAAACAACGGTGTGGACTCGACATCAAGAAACCACTGAAATGCTGGAGCAAAAGAAAACCAACAGTTAGACTCCGATGGACCCGACCAGAGACAGAGCATCAGGTACCAACCAACATAAGCATTTACGCTGGACTGACTGTCTTTTTTGAAAAGCCACAAAAAATGAAATTTAGTCATAACTTCCAGTAGTGGCGCTATGTCTTTGCTATAATTGTAATGAGGTTTGTGAAAGAGAATATCAATTGAAGGGGAAAATCAAGATACAACTATGCTTTCTTGAAGATAATTAAAGGAAAGCAAAATTATTGTTTTACTACATTGAGTGAATCATTCATCATGTAAACACTTCAGTGTGATGAAACATCACACATTTACGGCAAAAATGGGGTTTACGGGGTATACATTATTCTTAGGCATTAAGAAAGCACGCCTATATAAATACATTGTAAATTTTATCGCCGAAAAGAAAAACGAAAATTTTAAGATGAATTATTTTGATAATTTTCTAATGTCTGCTTTAAAATATAGATTGTGGGTACTCGTTAGAACCGCCTCATTGAGGCGGTTCTAGCGAGTACCCACAATTTATATATTAAAGCAGAAATAAGAAAAATAATGTTTACACCTGTAAACCCCAGTTTTAGTGTATAAAAGTGGGGTTCAGTGGGTGACAATTATATAGGTGTGTTTTCGTGATGCATTAGTGTCCCAAGGGCATCGGCTGTGGATACTCATTGTAAGCGCATCAATGGACAGTTCTAAAAGAGCACCCACAACCTCTGTTCAATCCCCACGAAAAATGTCATAAAATATTACATTACCACGATTTCTCCAATGAATTAAAAATGATAAACACCTCTGGCCAAGGAAGATTTATTTCCCATAAGGAAATATTTCCCCCTAGCCGGTCCTACTTTTCCAGTGCAATCGTCATATTTAGATGCGGGAACGTTTGATTCATGTCGACGCGTTCTTTTTGACGTGACGTCAGCGGCGTCTCCAAAGATGAATGTATGGCGTTAGACTCGGAGGCAGTGTTGAATTAAAGAATACATAGATTAGGCGTAAGTTTGGTGATTGTCCTCTCGTATTTTAATTGTTTTATCACCATAATAATTTTAGTTCTTTTATTTTTATTCAGTACAAGCGCTTTCAAGATGGTGTCTTTACAGTTTTTGCTTCAGTCAGCTTTAATGTGTCACTGTGCCCACTACCGTTTGCATGGTCTGTATGTTAAGAGTGAACTGTACAAAGAATTAGATGAAAAATTATCCATCAGCTTTATCAAAGTGAGTGTAATATACAGTTTATTGATTCAGTCCATTTTAAATATGGGGTTTATAAACCGCGGGAGGTTGAACATCCGATAAAGAAATTCGTGCGCAAGTGCACTCGTTTCTTTCCTCCATTGGTTTATAAATGCCATATTTAAAATGGGATGAGTAATAAACTCTATATATTCACCGGAAAGCAAATGTTTTTAAAATTTTAAATGAGAGGTTTGTGAAAGGGGTTCAAGTTTGTGCATTGCATGGACTTATTCAGTAACCTGATGTTAGACGGGAAACCCCATGGAGCGCTGTGGTGCAGTGGTAAAGCATCGGATTTGAGATCGAGAGGTAGCCGGTTCGATCCTCGCAAGCGACACGTGTTGTTTCCTTGAGCAAGAAACTTTATCCTGGTTCCTACCCAGGAAAAGAGGGCCACATGGAAGATTAGTACTAGTACTAAATGTGTTACCCTCTATAAATACGGTCGATTATTATTATTTCTAAAACAAAAACATTGGCTTGCAGTGCTGTATGGGGCGCCATTTTACTATTTATTCCCTATTTATAGATATCCATAATTATTTATGGATTACCATAATTCGAATTATGGATATCCGAATTATGGATATCCATAATTATGTATGGATATCAATAATTATGTTATGGATATCCATAATTCGTATTGGCAAATAAATTGAATAAATAATGGCTGAAACCAAAGGCTATTGCGGTGAATTATGGATATCCATAGATCGATTAATGGATATCCATAATTCGATTTATGGACATCCATAATTCAGATCAATTTATGGATATCCACGAATTATGGATATCCATAATTCGAAATATGGATATCCATAAATAATTATGGATAATTATACATAGGGAATAAATAGTAAAAGGGCGCCCCATAAAATTCAGCTTTTTTTCTGAATATATATTTTTTTTTTTAAATTTCGACCTGATTCTCCTAACTTTCGAAAAAGACTCCTGCTATACACAGTATAGACTGGTATCAGTTTGTTAAAATGCCTTTTTCCCTCGCCCATCGGGGCTTGGAGAAATAGATTTGGCTGCATGATGCTTCCGCGCAGTGCTGAAACCGACCCCCACACGAGTACTGGTAAACCGCTTAGAAGGTCTAAGAAGGTCTAAGCCTGCCGAGGTTAAGTGGTGCGAGTGCATGCATATAAACCCTATTGGTTTCATTGGGCGGCAGGGATTGAGCTGCCGTTTCATCTCAATGTCGGGTAAAAGTGTCACAAAATTGGCAGCAACGTCTCCAAAATGACCTAAATAGTGTTGACGGGGAACGTTAAACCTCAATTCAAACAAACAATAAGACGCTTGCTTAAATTACTAAATACAGCCTAAATAGTAAAAAAGACTTTTTTTTAAACCTTGTCTAGAAGTTTCTAAACATGATTTTTTTGATGATGGTGAGTGTTTCAATTAAATGCAAAAATAACTTGAAAAACAAACAAACAAAAAAAAAAAAACAAAAAAAAAAAACAAGAGCTGTCACTAAAGGTGACCAAGGACCACCCCCCCACCCCCCGGGAGCCAATTCCTGAGATTTTGCAAAATTTCAAGGGGAGATAATTCAGCCAAAAATGACAACAGAGTTATGGCCCTTGGTCAGAATGTAGCCCTCGTGATGGTGAATAAGTGTGTGAAGTTTCATGGGGCAAGGTCAAATACTTTTGAAGTTATGATCAAGGTTAAAGTTTTGTGACGGACAGACAGACAAACAAACAAACAGACAGAGAGGGCAAATACTATATGCCCCCGAACTTATGCAAATTCATTTTTACAGGTATTTAACAAGAAAAAAAAACGGAAGGCGGTGTATAATAGCCTTTTTTAAGCCCCACTTTTATCTGCATCAATAAAGCGGGGTTTAGAAGACATTAAGATATCACAGCTGTGAGACAGTGAATTTTTTCACATCTCCAAAATGGAAATCCGTGATATTTTTATTTTTACTTCAAACATAGGTTGCGTGGTGTGCTCGTTAGAACCGCCTCAACCTATGTCTTGGAGCAGAAATAAGAAAAACTAGAAATGGTGTCTGTAAAACACTATGCTCCCAACCATATGCTTGCCCCTAAATGCCCAAGGGAAATAACACGAGAAGTGGAGATAATTCAGACAAGACAAAAATACAGTTTAACTATTCTTTCATGAGAAATCCATACATGAAATTTCAAGACACTAGCTTTCAAGTCTTTAAGTAATTCCATGCACAAGAAAGCAACCGAATTAAACGGCCAAAAATTGCAAAGGGCCATAACTCCCACAATATTTTATTAAATTGGTTGAAAATTAATTCAGGTGATCTCCTGCTCAGTCTCAATCAGTATACAAAATATCAAGGCTCTAGCTCAAATACTTTTTGAGATACCTTGCAAACGAGATTTCTATGTCATTTAGTTGAAGGGGAAATAACTCGAAAAGGGGAGATAATTCAGATGAGAAAAAAATAAGTGTCAACTATTTTTTCATGAGGAATCCATTCATGAAATTTCAAAACACAAGCATACATGGTTCTAAAGTTATGATATGCACTTGTAAGCGAAAGGAATATGTGGCCAAAAATTGCAAAGGTCAATAACTCCAACAAAATTGCATATTTTTTTAAAATTTAATCAGGTGATCTCCTCCTCAGTCCAAATTAGTACACCTAATGTCAAGGCTCTAGCTCGTATACTTTTTTAGATATCTTGCTGACGAGATTCCCATGTTATCTAGTTAAAGGGCAATAACTCAAAAAAGGGGAGATAATTCAGATAAGAAAAAAATAGGCGTCAACTTTTTTTTTTCAAGAGTAATCCATATATGAAATTTCAAAACACTAGCATACATGGTTCTTAAGTTATGTGATGCACTTGTAAGCAACAGGATTAAATGGCCAGAAATTGCAAAGGGCAATAACTGCAACAAAATTGCATATTTTTATTTTAAAAAAATTTAATCAGGTGATCTCCTTTTCAGTCCAAATCAGTACACCAAATTTCAAGGCTCTGGCTCAAATACTTTTTTCAGATATCTTGCTAACGAGGTTCCTGTGTTATCTAATTAAAAGGGAAATAACTCCAAAATGGGAGATAATTCAGATAAGAAAAAGATACGGGTCAACTATTTCTTCATGAGGAATCCAAATATGAAATTTCTAAACACTGGTATACATGGTTCTTAAGTTATGCAATGCACAAGAAAGCGTGACGAACGAACGAACAAACGAACGAACGAACGGAGAATCCAGAAGCAATATGCCCCAAACTTTTTTCTGAACAGTTTTCTGAGACTTGGATTAAGAGGGGTGCTCATTTCACGGACTTGTTATTGTTATCATGATAATAATTCAAAGCATGAACTTGTTTTTTTTTCTTTTTTTGTGTTTTTTATTATTATTATTATTATTATTGTTTGTTTGTTTGATTTGAGGTTAAACGGCCCCGTTAACACTGTATAGGTCATTTTGGAGGCGTTGCTTTCAATTTTTGTGGGAATTTTACCCGACACTGAGGTGAAATCACATCTCAAGCCCTGTCGCCCAACGAAACCAATAGTGTTAATAAGCATGGACGGTTCGACTCGCACCGCTTTGCTTGGGCAGGCCATTACGAAAACATGTCTATATTAATACATTGTAAATTTTTTTAACAAAAAAAAACGAAAATTTTAAGATGAAAAATTGTGATATTTTTCTTATTTCTGCTCAAAATAAAGATTGTGGGTACTTGTTAGAACCGCCTCACCAAGGCGGTTCTAACGAGTACCCACAGTCTATATTTTAGAGCAGAAATAAGACAAATAAGGTGTACCCCTGTAAACCCCAGTTTTACTGTATAAAAGTGGGGTTCGTGGGGGTAAAAAGTATATAGATGTGTTTTCGTGATGTGAGATCCTCTTAGCGGTTTACCAGTACTCGTGTACGGTCCCGATTTCAGCTCTCCGAGAAAGCATAATGAGCCCATCTATTTCTTCAAGCCCCGATGGGCGGGAGCCGACCTGAACTTGTTAGGATGATGCATATTTTTACTTACATGGCAGAATTAGGAGAGCCTGATCAATAAACATCTTGATTCCTTGAGTTTCTGTACAAGACTGTCTGAGTTCAGAATAAGTCCCATATGCCATATCTTATCTATGTACAGTAATTCTCCTAATACTTAACTTTGTAACACATTACTGGTAAACCGTGGAAGTGAAGACAATGGTGAGGAATCGATACAATTAACCCACAGCTCCCATCAGAGACACCAAAGGGAAACAAAACACGAACATGAAATAACTAGTCCCTAATGGAAATATCAACAGCGGAAAGCTAAACCTGTCAAGGAAAAGTGGTGCGAGTCCGACCGTTTCTGCATATGAACCCTATTGGTTTGCTTGGGCGGTAGAGCTTGAGATCTCATTTCATCTCAATGTAGGGTAAAAGTACAACAAAACTGGAAGCAAATAACGTCTACAAAATGACCTAAATAGTATTGACGGGGACTATTTAAAACCCTCGATTCAAACAAATTAACAATTAAGGGGAATGGGAACACCTTCAGAGGCGGCGACTCCTGCAAAAGTATTTTTGTCTCCCATGTCAATAGGGGTCAACTCTTAAGGGAAAGTATTTGCTCCTGAGGAGCAAATTCTTTCCTTTAAGAGTAGACCCCTTTTTCAGTGGGACAGGGTTTATAGACAAAGCGCCAAGGGCACTGAAATGACAGATTCTATGAGTAAATCATAACACTGTTAAAACTTACAGAAAACCTTTCTAAGAGAGCTTAAAATTTAGAAAGGTAGTTCTGCAAATTCCAATATATAATATGTTTGCAGATGTCTATAGACCGGTGGTATTATGAAACGCCATTCGATGTTTCAAATTTTTGAAAGAAACTATTTACGTTGTCAAAACCAAACATTAAAATTCAAGTTTTAACAATGCTACTGTCCATAAGAAACAGTTTTTGTCTGGTCGGTTGTGGACACCTCTACCCAGTATGGGAAAGAGATCGGAGGAGAAACGTTCAGTGCATGAATTCCATTGGCTTGAAGACATTTCTGAGTAAGAACACCACTATGAGCCCGCTCGTATTCCTGCTGGATAAGATATCCCGGATTCTGAGCGTAAACAAATAAATGGAACCATGTGAGGCCGAAGCACTTGACTGTGTTTAGTTCACGTCTTAGCTATGATCTTGAATGTTCTTAATGACACTAAGCTGCGTTCGCTGACTACACGCAATAGCTTGCCACACAATTACGCTTATTTCACCCGATATGTCATGCTCTGTTACGCACGCGTCGCCTCGGCATACCTAACATCTATACGTCGAAACACCCGGAAACGACAACCGGCGTGATTCACGCTGAAGTGCGATTTGTCACTGAAACGCATATGTCAGTCGCTTAGACGCCAATTTACGTATTTCATGCACTAGCGTAAGTGTTCCGTACGGTGTCGACGCGTTAACTTTGGTCACGACAAGGACGTCTAGCTCTCAAACGTGCATCGCATAAGGGCGACGATCAGTGTCAGTGCTTATTAGTCGGTATTGAGACCCCTTGTTTATCTACAGGTACAGTGTAGCAGCTGCCGGCGGAAATCTGTTTTGAATATGCGTCTGACGGTCGAATCGATCTTGACGTACGGACGTCGGTCTTCCGCTACGTCGACGTCCATTAGCGTCTTCTGTATATAGTAAGATGTCGCTCCAATAGACGATAGATCACACACTTGTGGCACCCAAAATCAGAGTCAACGTCATCCGCTTTACTGTCCAGGGGCACGCTTACGATCCTTTAATGTAAAATGTTGCAATACGCTCTCACCAAATGCTATTTTGAGAACAAATTTCAGTCTCTTCTATTCTAGGCATGACCTTACATTACACATCAAAAGTTTGATCCTGAACATGTGGTTTCTATCCGTACTGGTGTGAGGGTGGTGCACAGGATTGACGTGGCCGGACTGGTAACCAGACGTCACGGTTGATTGATTTAACCTTTTTAGCTTAAGGGCATGGTGCCTAAGTGTCTTGTAATCGTTTGGTTTCAGAATCAAAGCACTGAGAGTGTGGGGTGTAGGTTGGAGTAATAGGCCTGGGCTGAGATTGAAACTGTTTCATTTAACTCTGAAATTCCAAACAAATAGTGAAGATTTTGATAAGAAGACGCGTTCGGCAGCGTCTGATCTTGGTCTACACTGTTTGCATGGCTCACCCTATGATTCCAGGATAACCCTCTTCCGTCTTTTGGAATACCCCGATCTAACTGCGGATATTTTCTACAAGACAAAAAGTTATTCTGACAAGTCAGTGATAGTCACATAGACATTAGCACTGAAGCGCTTTTCTTATAAGTAACTTCGGGTCGAATGCCAAACAATCAACCCAAACATAGCCGCGTCGTTTGTCAGTGTTGGGTACATGTAAGTGTTATCTGTAAAATCTGCACATGAATCCAATATTGGATCTGGCAAACAATGTAAACTCAGTTTAAAAGCCACACAACACGGTGCTGATCTTGTTCTACACTTTTTGCATTAGTTACTAACATCTTAAACTAAACGAATCAGTCAAAGTCACCGTTCATGACCAGCCTGCATTTAGAGACAATCGGCATGAGTGTTGTCAGTGCTTTGATGTATTCACTGCCTTGGGTTTCTGGAGTGCACTCTTCCATCACTGAAGTTGGGCTCGTCCATTCTGCTAAATATTCCGGCACCTAGAATTATATCACAAGACCTATACTAAGTATCTGAACCATATTCCAGGGTTGAAAGGGACAGCCTTTCTTTTTAATTTCGCCACGCAAAGTCAATATACACCTAAGTTGTATCTGACCTAAACTTGACCTCGAAAGTCAGAAAGAAAACCCATTAATTGTTTGTTAGTTTAATTTGAGGTTTAACGTCCCCGTCAACACTGTAAAGGTCATTTTGGAGACGTTGCTTCCAATTTTGTGGGACTTTTACCCGACATTAAGATGAAATGACATCTCAAGCCCTGTCGCCAAATGAAACCAATAGGGTTTATTAGCATGGACGGTCCGCCTCGCACCGCGGTTCCTGGACAGGCTTAGATCCTATAAGCGGTTTACCAGTACTAGTGTGCGGGCCGGATTCAGCTCTGCGTGGAAGCATCATGCAGCCCATATATTTCTTCAAGCCCCTATGGGCGGGGGCCAAAACCCATTAATATTCTTGAATACAGCTGACCTGGTCCAACACCCGGCTGGTCTTTAAGGATTAAATATTGACAACACTGACAGAAAACAGTGTAAAACCTGAGTACACTGCTGAGCAGACGCCGCATTGATCTGGGTATACCCGTCGCATGATGCAGCTGATTCATATGAAATGCTCAATCCTCAAGTCGTCTGCTTCAAAAGTTTGTATTACGCTTACAGGATAACTAATATGCTTGTGCAATTTGGATTACTGCGCCAAACCGGACTACATTTTGTGCGGACTCATATTTCTATGGCGGTCAAAGCCGGAAGAAAAAGCCTGAATTACTTTAAACGTGCAGCACAGCAAGAATAGACAGATGGAATCTGTCATTAAAAAGCGAACAAGATGTCCCGAAAGTTGCGTCCCTTTCAAAAAGGCGGAAAAATCTGCCAGGTGTTCCCACTCCCCTTAAGACGTCAGTCACATTGATCAGCGCTTGCTATTTTGTCTTCTGGTATTTCAAAAGTCATTGTTGTTAACAGTGTAGATCAAAATCGGAGCAATCTGATAATGCACATTCGTTGTCCGTATGAAAAGTTTGCAAGTGACAAAAACAGGCGACATTTTTCAGATGCAATTTTTTTTTCTTGTGTTAACGTTATGAGTACTTTGATAGGACAAATAGAGGGCACACAATTCAGGTCTTCTAAAAGAGCAGTTTGATCTATGTCTGCACTGTGTGCTTAAATATGTTTTAGAAAGGTTTATCCTTTGGAAGCAAGGAATACACACCACAGAGCTGGGAAATATGGAGTACACATGTTTTCTGGGCCAGACAAGCTAGTTTCAGCCAATTAGGCCTCATCAGTGACCCTAAAATATTTTAAAATTCCACAATGGAATCAATGATCCCAAAAGACAAGAAAATATAAACTATACTATGATGCAGGGCAGGGAGACTTTTTACGGCCGCCACACATTCCCGGACACCAGCTGTAGTGACGTTAAATATGTTCTAGAAAGGGTTATCTAGAAAGGAAAACACCACATCACTGGAAAATATGGAGTGAACATATTTCCTGGGCCAGACTGGCTAGTTTCGGCCAATTAGGCCTCATCAGTGACCCTCAAATATTTTAAAATTCCACAAAGGAATCAATGATTCCAAAGGACAAGAAAATATAAACTACATTGTACCTGTGTGTCTAAATATCTGTGATATATACGGTAAAAGCACCTTAGATAAGAAAGGTTAGATCATGATGGTCTAGTTTCTCGATGTAACTTTGATTTGGTCCGTGACAACGTAATCAACCTGTGGGCCCCCAATTAGTTTTATTGCGTCGATTGTTTATCAATCGATTGTGGATCGATTGTGCCTGCTATTGCTCACATGACTATCGCTAACCATGTACACATTCTATGAAGCCGATTTTGATAGCAGCGCTAGTCTTCTTCGTGTGACGTCAGAGCACTTTTTAAAACGTAAGAGAATCGTGTACTGGGTTACTGGCAAACATTTTAGACCCAGATCAGATGTATGATCAGGATCTACACTGTTTGCTTTAAATACTGGAATTTTAGGGTGAAATAAAAACCGTTCAAATCTCAGTTCAGGACTATTTTTCAGCCTACACTTAGAGACAATCCACCCGCCAGTACTCTAAGTACTTTGATTCTTATTTGCTCTTTGCAACAAATCTATTTTTTTTTTCTTTCTTTTTTTATTTTACACTTAATCTTAATTGTATAAAAGGGGAGGGGCAAGACGGATACACCCAATATCCAGTGAAAATTCTTTATCATCACGAAAAGACGCCTATAAAATTTTAACCCCCTTGAACCCCACTTTTATGTAGTAAAACTGGGGTTTACAGGGGTAACCGTATTTTTCTTATTTCTGCTCAAAAGCATAGATTGTGGGTACTCGTTAGAACCGCCTCATTGAGGCGGTTCTAACGAGTACCCACAATCTATGTTTTGAGCAGAAATAAGAACGATATCACAATTTTTCATCTTATATTTTTTTTTTTTTGGCGGTAAAGTTTGCAATGGATTTGTATAGGTGTGTTTTCGTACTGTTACGGCTGTCTATAGGAACTGTTCAAGATCACTTTAGATTTTTTTCTGCATGGTTTCGAAACTGTCAACATCATTAAATCTTAAGCCATGCATTGAGCATTCATTTAAAGAAAATGTAATTTTGATGTAGATGTTCAGTTAAGGTTATTTCCCTTTCCTAAAAGATAACCTGAGACATGGTAAAAGGGCTCTTAGAAAGTTCTTCAAATTCGCGTGCGTAGCCAACTAATAAGTTCTCACATGATTTGTTTGTTTGAATTGTGGTTTAACGTCCCCGTCAACACTATTTAGGTCATTTTGGAGACGTTGCTTCCAATTTTGTTGGACTTTTACCCGACATTCAGATGAAATGACATCTCAAGCCCTGCCGCAGTTCTTACATAAAGCTGTGTAAGGCTCCGCTACATGTCTGCGAGTTGCAAAGCTTCTGGCGATGCTGCGATTTTGCGCAGGCTTGCCTGAATCTTTGCTGCTCAACTGTGTGATAAATAGAGAATACCAGGTTCGTGTCTTTTTATATAAAGTTTATCAGGCGAGGCCTCGAGAACGCTTGTAGAATCGCGAGGCTTGCCGAGCGATTCTAGACGAGATCTCGAAGCCGAGCCTGATAATTTTGATGTCAAAAGCCACGAATCTGGTATTCTATTTATCAGTTTATCCCCATGAACACTTTTAAAAATGCAGTTTACGATCAGTTATCTATTGTCCTCTGTGCATCCCAACATTCCGGCGTGCAATTATCCGTCCTTATATTTAGTTTTATCTTACCTTAATATTTCCTATGATATTTTTCATGTATTTTTCCCAAATTTTTCAACAATATTTTTTTTTGTCATTTTTCCAGTAGTCCAGTTCTTTCATAAACGTGCAATGTCACGTTGACCTGGTAAAACTCACTTGTCCTGAGATAATATATCTTTATCATGTCAGGGTGCTACAATGCAATTAATATAGGGGGTAACTGATAAATATATTTTCTCATGAGCTTGTCCAGATATTTATATCCTCTCTGTTTATCTTTGTCTCGATAATCTTGTCATTGTGATGTCAGAGTGCTGTGGTAAAGAAAGCTTACTGTAAAACACAGACAGGCTTATATATGTGCTGGGTCATTGGCAAACAGTCTCTGCAGACCCAGATCAGACGTCACATTATGTGGCGTCTGATCAGGGTATACACTGTTTGCTTACAGTACAGGAATTTTAGTGTTAAACAAAACAGTCTAAGTCTGATCAAGGTCTAAACTGTATGCTTTCAGTACAGGAATTGTAGGGTTGAAAGAAACGGTCTAAGTCTTAATTTAGGATATTTTTATGTCCCCGATAGCTATAGCGGGAACATATTGTTTCTGCCCTGTTTCTTTGTTGGTTTGTTCGTTGGTTGGACAACTTTAACATTGTTCATAACTTCTAACCGTTTGAGGTAGATCCTTAATTATGTCTCCCCCGAAAAATTTTTTTTCGGAGAGACATATTGTTTTTCCCCCGGGCGTCTGTCTGTCCGTCTGTCACACTTTCGTGTCCGCTTTGTAACTTGAAAACCGTTAGAGCTATCTTCACGAAACTTTGTATAAATATTAATCAGCATTAGACGACGTGCAGTGCGGAAGAACTATAACTCTCGCATTTATACTTTTTGAATTATCCCCCTTGGAAGTTTGTTGGTATGTATATATGTATGGGCAAATCGTGTCCGGTCAATAACTTTCTTATTTTTTGATGGATTTTAAAATTACTCGGCAGAAATATTAACAACCATAAGACGATGTGTGGTGCGCATGAGGCAGGTCGGTACCTCAAAGGTCAAGGTCATACTTAGAGGTCAAAGGTCAAAGAAGGGGCCTTTTTTCGTATTTGGTCAATAACTTTCTTATTTTGAGATGGATTTTAAAATTACTTGGCATAATTATTAACAACCATAAGACGATGTGTGGTGCGCATGAGGCAGGTCAGTACCTCAAAGGTTCAGGTCATACTTAGAGGTCAAAGGTAAAAAAAGGGGCCTTTTTTCATATTTGGTCAATAACTTTCTAATTTTGAGATGGATTTTAAAATTACTTGGCATAATTATTAACAACCATGAGACGATGTGTGGTGCACATGAGGCAGGTCGGTACCTCAAAGGTCAAGGTCATACTTAGAGGTCAAAGGTCAAACAGGGGGCCTTTTTTTCGTATTTGGTCAATAACTTTCTTATTTTGAGATGGATTTTGAAATCACTTGGCAGAAATGTTAACCAATATAAGGCGATGTGTTGCGTGCATGACCCAGGTTGGTACCTCAAAGGTCAAGGTCATACTTAGAGGTCAAAGGTAAAAAAGGGGCCTTTTTTCGGGTTTTGTCAATAACTTGCTTATTTTTAAATAGAATTTAAAGTTACTTGGCAAACATGTTAACTATCATGGGACGATGTGTTGCATGCATGATTCAGTTTGGTACCTAAAATGTCAAGGTCATACATAGAGGTCAAAGGTAAAAAAGGGGCCTTTTTTGTGTTTGGTCAATAACTTTCTTATTTTTAGATGGGTTTTGAAATTGCTAGGCAGAAATGTTAACCAACATGAGATGATGTGTTGCACGCATGACCCAGTTTGGTACCTGAAAGGTCAAGGTCATACTTAGAGGTCAAAGGTAAAAAAAGGGGCCTTTTTTCGGGTTTTGTCAATAACTTGCTTATTCTTAAATAGAATTTGAAGTTACTTGGCAAACATGTTAACTATCATGGGACGATGTGTTGGATGCATGATTCAGTTTGGTACCTAAAATGTCAAGGTCATACATAGAGGTCAAAGGTAAAAAAGGGGCCTTTTTTGTGTTTGGTCAATAACTTTCTTATTTTTAGATAGATTTTGAAATTGCTAGGCAGAAATGTTAACCAACATGAGATGATGTGTTGCACGCATGACCCAGTTTGGTACCTGACAGGTCAAGGTCATTCATAGAGGTTAAAGGTTAAAAAGGGGGCCTTTTTTGTGTTCTGTCAATAACTTTCTTATTATGCCCCCAACGTTGAAAAAATGGAGGGGCATATTGGTTCTGGTTCGTTCGTCCGTTTAAAGAAGCCTCCGTGGTGCAGTGGTTACGCTACTCGCCTTGTAAACCAGGGATCGCAGGATCGATCCCGGGCTTCTCCAGACTTTCGGATGAGTCTTTAAACCGAGGTCCCGTCTCCGTATGACCTTAGCTGTTGGTGGGACGTAAAACTAAAACTCACTCACTCACTCGTTCGTCCGTTTGTCCGTCCGTTACGCTTTTGATGCATGGCATAACTAAAGAACCTTATATGCTAGGGTTTTGAAATTTTATATATGGATTCCTCATGGAAAATTAGCTGACGCGTATTTTTGTTCTCGTCCGGATTATGCCCCCTTCAAGAGTTATTGCCATTTGAATTTTTTTTAATCAAATCTTGTTGGCAAGATATCTCAAAAACTATTGGAGCTAGAGCCTTGAAAGTTGGTGAATATATTGGTGGTGATGAGTAGATGAACTGATTAACTTTTGACAAAATTTCGAAAAATACTTTGTGAGTTATGGCCCTTTGTCATTTTGGTAATTTGTGCCCATTGTAATGTATGCTAAAAGTGATGCATGGCATAACTTTAGAACCGTGTACGCTAGGGTTTTGAAATTTCATATATGGATTCCTCATGGGAAATTAGCTGACGCGTATTTTTTTCTCGTCCGGATTATGCCCCTTTCAAGAGTTATTGCCCTTTGAAATTTTTTTAATAAAATCTTGTCAGCAAGATATCTCAAAAACTATTGGAGCTAGAGCCTTGAAATTTGGTAAATATATTGGTGGTGATGAGTAGATGAACTGATTAACTTTTGACAAAATTTCGAAAAATACTTTGTGAGTTATGGCCCTTTGTCATTTTGGTAATTTGTGCGCATTGTAATGTATGCTAAAAGTGATGCATAGCATAACTTTAGAACCGTGTATGCTATGGTTTTGAAATTTCAAATATGGATTCCTCATGGACAATTAGCTGACGCGTATTTTTTTCTCGTCCGGATTACGCCCCTTTCAAGAGTTATTGCCCTTTGAATTTTTTTTAATAAAATCTTGTCAGCAAGGTATCTCAAAAACTATTGGAGCTAGAGCCTTGAAAGTTGGTGAATATATTGGTGATGATGAGTAGATGACCTGCTTAACTTTTGACAAAATTCCGAAAAATACTTTGTGAGTTATGGCCCTTTGTCATTTTGGTAATTTGTGCCCATTGTAATGTATGCTAAAAGTGATGCATAACATAACTTTAGAACCGTGTATGCTAGGGTTTTGAAATTTCATATATGGATTCCTCATGGAAAATTAGCTGACGCGTATTTTTTTTCTCATCCAGATTATGCCCCTTTTAAGAGTTATTGCCCTTTATTTTTTTTTTAATAAAATCTTGTCAGCAAAATATCTCAAAAACTATTGGAGCTAGAGCCTTGAAAGTTGTTGAGTATATTGGTGGTGACGAGTATATGAACTGAATAACTTTTGACAAAATTCCGAAAAGTTATGGCCCTTTGTCATTTTGGTAATTTGTGCCCATTGTAATGAATGCTAAAAGTGATGCATAGCATAACTTTAGAACTGTGTATGCTATGGTTTTGAAATTTCATATATGCATTCCTGATGGAAAATAAGCTGACGCGTATTTTTTTTCTTATCCGGATTATGCCCCTTTCAAAAGTTATTGCCCTTTGAAATTTTTTATTAGAATCTTGTCAGCAAGATATCTCAAAAACTATTGGAGCTAGAGCCTTGAAACATGTCGAATAGATTGGTGGTGATGAGTAGATGAACTGATTAACTTATGACAAAATTCCGAAAAATACTTTGTGAGTTATGGCCCTTTGTCATTTTGGTAATTTGTGCCCATTGTAATGTATGCTAAAAGTGATGCATAGCATACTTTAGAACTGTGTATGCTATGGTTTTGAAATTTCATATATGCATTCCTAATGGAAAAAAAGCTGGCGCGTATTTTTTTTCTTATCCGGATTATGCCCCTTTCAAAAGTTATTGCCCTTTGAAATTTTTTTATTAGAATCTTGTCAGCAAGATATCTAAAAAACTATTGGAGCTAGAGCCTTGAAACATGGTGAATATATTGGTGGTGATGAGTAGATGACCTGCTTAACTTTTGACAAAATTCCGAAAAATAATTTGTGAGTTATGGCCCTTTTGTCATTTTGGTAATTTGTGCCCATTGTAATGTATGCTAAATGTGATGCATAGCATAACTTTAGAACCGTGTATGCTAGGGTTTTGAAATTTCATACATGGATTCCTTATGGAAAATTAGCTGATGCGTATTTTTTTTCTCGTCCAGATTATGCCCCTTTCAAGAGTTATTGCCCTTTAAAATTTTATTAATAAAATCTTGTCAGCAAAATATCTAAAAAACTATTGGAGCTAGAGCCTTGAAAGTTGTTGAGTATTTTGGTGGTGATGAGTATATGAACTGAATAACTTTTGACAAAATTCCGAAAAATACTTTGCGAGTTATGGCCCTTTGTCATTTTGGTAATTTGTGCCCATTGTAATGAATGCTGAAAGTGATGCATAGCATAACTTTAGAACTGTGTATGCTATGGTTTTGAAATTTCATATATGCATTCCTAATGGAAAATAAGCTGACGCGTATTATGCCCCTTTCAAGAGTTATTGCACTTTGAAATTTTTTTTTAAAAAATCTTGTCAGCAAGATATCTCAAAAACTATTGGAGCTAGAGCCTTGAATGTTGGTGAATATATTGGTGGTGATGAGTAGATGATCTGCTTAACTTTTGACAAAATTCCGCAAAATACTTTGTGAGTTATGCCCCCTTGTCATTTTGGTAATTTGTGCCCATTATAATGTATGCAAAAAGTGATGCATAGCATAACTTTAGAACTGTATATGCTATTGTTTTGAAATTTCATATATGCATTCCTGATGGAAAATAAGCTTATGCGTATTTTTTTTCTCATCCGGATTATGCCTCTTTCAAGAGTTATTGCCCTTTGAAGTTTTTTAAATAAAATCTTGTCAGCAAGATATCTCAAAATCTATTATAGCTAGAGTCTTGAAAGTTGATGAAAAGATTGGTGGTGATGAGTAGATGAACTGATTAACTTTTGACAAAATTTGAGTTATGGCCCTTTGTCATTTTGGTAATTTGTGTATTGTAATGTATGCTAAAAGAGATGCATTCCATAACTTTAGAACCGTGTATGCTATGATTTTGAAATTTCATATATGCGTTCCTGATGGAAAATAAGCTGACACATATATTTTTTTTTCATCCGGATTAACTTAAGAACCGTGTAAGCTAGGGTTTTGAAATTTCATATATTGATTCGCTATGGAAAATTAGCGGACACATATTTTTTCCTCATACGCATTATGCCCCTTTCAAAAGTTATTGTCCTTTGATTTATTTGTTAGCATAACCTTGGGGCCAAGGCCACACACTTTGAATTATTACTGTAATCATGGTAATTTTCGTTTTTATTGGACGGGTTTTCAAAAATTCGGTCCTTTAAAATAGCGATGTCCGGGTGGGTGGTTGGGCGGGTGGATGGGATTTTTTTTTATTATTTTTTTTTTGTGTGTTTTTTCTACATAAACACATATAAACAGAGATTATACCCCTACACAAAAGTTGATATGGGGTGGGGATATGCCATTTGTTCTGTACATACATAAATACATGCATGCATACATCGCTACCCTACCCTACCCTACCCCACGCTTCCCCACTCAAACCCACCCACCCCGTCCCACCACACCACACTACACCCCACCCCACCCAACCCAACCATGCCCCACCCTACAACACTCCACCACACCCTGCCCTACCCCACACACACATGCATGCAGTCATGCACAAATCCTTTGTTGACTAGGAATATTTTTTTTTGTCTTTTTCTTCATAAACACATAACACAGAAATTATACCCTACACAAAAGTTGATAGTGGGTGGTGATATGCCATTTGTCCTGTACATACATAAATACATGCATGTATATACTCCTACCCTACCCTACCCCACACCACCCCACCCAACCCCACCACATGACACCCTACCCCACAACACCCCACCCCACGACAACACACTTCAACCCGGCCCACTCCAATTACACATGCATGCATGCATGCACACACACATGCATTTACACTCAAACATGCATGCTCATACACAATCACTCATTTATGCTTGCACACTCACATACAAACACGCATGCATGCACACAAACACACACTGATGCTTGCATGCATACATGCAGGTACTCACACATGCATGCATGTACACAAATATGCAAGTATGCACACTTATGGACTCACAAAATGTCATGCACACACACACATGCATGCACATGCAGGCATGCACACTTATGCACTCATTATGCACACACACACACACACACACACATACATAAATACATGCATGCATATATCCCTACCCTACCCCACCCCACCCCACCCCACCGACCCCACCATATGACACCCTACCCCACAACACCCCACCCCATGACAACCCACCTCAACCTGGCCCACACCACTTACACATGCATGCATGCACACACACATACATTTACACTCAAACATGTATGCTCATACACAATCACTCATTTATGCTTGCACACCCACATACAAATGCACATGCATGCATGCACACACACACACACTGATGCTTGCATGCATACATGCAGGTACTCACACATGCATGCACACGTATGGACTCACACAGGCACACACACACATGCATGCACATGCAGGCATGCACACTTATGCACTTACACATGCACACACACACACACACACACACACACATGCATGCACATGAAGGCATGCACTCACGCATTAATGCATGCCATAAGAAAACATGCATGCACACATGCACTCAGGCGCTACATAGCCTTCGGCGGAATTCTTGTTGTATGTTTTTGAGTCTTTAACAATATTTGTTGGATATTTTTCCATCTAGGGACAAGCAAAGGTTGGGGGCATTGTGTTTTACAAACACCATTTCTAGTTTTTAGGTGGATTTTGAAATTAATTGGCAGAAATGTTAACCACCATGAGACGATGTGTTGTGTGCATGACCCAAGTTGGTACCTCAAATGTCAAGGACAAAAGGACAAAAAGGGCCGTTTTTTAGTGTTCAGTCAATAACGTTCTCCTTCCTGGATAGATTGTGAAATTACTTGGCAGAAATGTTAACCATCATGAGACGATGTGGTGCACGCTAGACCCAGGTCGGTACCTCCAAGATGAAGGTCATACTAAGAGGTCAGAGGTAAAAAAATGTTTTTTTTTTGTGTCCAGTCATTAACTTTTTATTTCTGGATGGACTTTATAAAGTAACCATGCATAAATGTTCACCGTCATTAGACCATGAGTCATGTGCAAGACCAAGGTCCATACCTCCAATGTCAAGGTCATACCTAGAGGTCAAAGGTAAAAAAGGACAGTCAATAACTTCTTATTCTTTGATGGATTATGAAATTACTTGGCAGAAATGTTAACCATCATGAGACGATGTGTTGTACCTCAAAGGTCAAGGCCATACTTAGAGGTCAAAGGTAAAAAAGTGCTTTTTTGTTTACGGCCAATAACTTTTTTATTTTTCTATGAACATTTTTAAAGTTACTATGCAGAAATGTTCATCTTCATTAGATGATGTGTTGCACACAAGACCCAGCTCAATACCTCCAATGTCAAGGTTATACTTAGCAGTCAAAAACGGGGGAGACATCTGTGTTTTTGTAGAAAAACAAATTCTAGTATTTGACTTGTAGGTTCCTTGTGACAAGAGCTTCACATTCATAGAAAGAAATTTGACCTGTGACCTTGACCGTTGACCTACTTTAAAGAAAAAAAATTGATCATAACTTTTGAACCGTTTGAGATAGAGCCTTCATATTTTGCATGTACATGTAGGTTCCTTGTGACAAGGGCTTTAAGCCCATAATAACAAAATTTTGATCTGTGAACTTGACCTTGGATCTACTTTAAATAAAATATAACATTGTTCATAACTTTTGAACCGTTTGAGATAGAGCCTTCATATGTTGCATGTACATGTAGGTTCCTTGTGACAAGGGCTTTAAGCCAATACAAACAATATTTTGTTTGACCTACGACCTTGACCTTTGACCTACTTTAGGAGAAAAAATTACATTGGTCATAACTTTTGAACCGTTTGAGATAGAGCCTTCATATTGTGCATGTACATGTAGGTTTCTTGTGACAAGAGCTTTAAGCCCATACAAGCAAAATGTTGACCTTTGACCCACTTAAAAGAAATACTTAACATTGGTCATAACTTTTGAACCGTTTAAAATAGAGCCTTCATATTTGGCCTGTAGGTTCCTTTCGACAAGAGCTTCACATTCATGCAAAACATTTTGAACTGTGACCTTGACCTGTGACCCACTTTAAAAAAAAAAGAATAACATTGGTCATAACTTTTGAACTATTTGAGACAGATCCTTCATATTTGGCATGTGGGTTCCTTGTGACAAGGACTTAAAGCCAATGCAAAAAATTTGAACTGTGACCTTGACCATGTGTGACCTACTTAAAAGAAAAACTTATCATTTGTTAATACCTTTTTAACCATTTCAGATAGGGCCTTTATATCTGGCATGTAGGTTCCTTGTGCCAAGGTCTTTCCACTCAAACAAAACAATTTTGACCTGTGACCTTGACCTACTTTAAAGAAAAAACATCATTGGTCATAACTTTTGAACCATTTGAGATAGAGCCTTCATATTTAGCATGTAAGTTCGTTGTGACAAGGGCTTCCCACTCAAACCAAAAAATCTTGACCTTTGACCTTGACCTGTGGCCAACTTTGAAGAAAACAAAACTGACCTTGACCCGGGACATTTTCGTGTTTCACAAACATATCTTGTTTCAGCCTACAGTCAGACTATATGGGCCCCGTCAAGCGATTTTGGTACTTATCGCCTATGCGAGCAGCGATGGTTCAGGCGAGCCTGCGCATCCGCGCAGTCTCGCCAGAACCTTCGCTGCTCGCTCATACAAGCATTGAATCAAGAGTAACCTTCAGACAGAAAGCCATATCCCTGGCCCCTCTGAATGGCCGGGCATGCGCAGTTAAACCTTGTCATGACGGAATGCTCGAAGACCCAAATTCGCTTGGTGGGGCCCATATCATGATCACTTAGATTGTCTAGAGGGTTGAATATCTTCAAATTGTCCTGATTACTCTTATCAGTAGTTTGTTTTGTTTGTTTGTATTAACCCTTGTCCTGCTGAATATTCATATATGCCACACCCACTACCGATTATCAACCAATCAGATTACTTGATGCAAATTATTGCAACAAATTCACAATCTGAATGGCAAACAATGTAGATCCTGATCAGATGGCTTCTTCAGAAGCCATCTGATCTGGATCTACATTGTTTCAAAGATAAGGCATATCCGGGCTCAGCAGGACAAGGGTTAAAGTTTAATGGCCCAGTCAACACTATTTAGGTCATTTTAGCTGTTTACCCATCCACACTTTCCCTTATATGTAAAGCCCCCGCCCATCGGGGCTTGAAGAAATAGATGGGCTGCATGATGCTTCCACACAGAGCTAAAACTGACGGAGGTACGAGTACTGGTAAACCGGTTAGAGGACCAGGCAAAGTGGTGCGAGTCGGACCGTCAATGCTTAAAAACCCTATTGGTTGCATTGGGCGACAGGGCTTGAGATGCCATTTCATCTGTGTTGGGTAAAAGTCCCACAAAATTGGAAGCAACGTCTCCAAAATGACCTATACAGTGTTGACGGGGACGTTAAACCTCAAATCAATCAATCAAAAACCTATATATATAAGCACTTACCCAGTACAATGCATATTCTTTCGCCAGAAACTGACAACTGCCCTTCTTGAATCAGCAGAAGGGAGAGAATGACCGTAGAAAAGATTTCATAATCAATCTCCACGAAAGAATATGCAGACCCCAGCAGGTATCAAACCCGCATCCTCCTGATCACCAGTCAGACGCGCATCCGACTGAGCTACCGAGGCCGGCTCTTATCAGTAGTAAAATAAACATCACGAAAACACGCCTATATAATTTTTACCCCCTTGAACACCACTTTTATATAGCAAAACTGGGGTTTACAGGGGTAGATATTATTTTTCTTATTTCTGCTCAAAAACATAGATTGTTGGTACTCGATAGAACCGCCACGTCGAGGCGGCTCTATCGCGTCCCCGCAATCTATGTCTTGAACAGAAATAAGAAAAATATCACAATTTTTCATCTTAAAATTTTCGTCTTTTTTCGGCGGTTAAGTTTACAATGTTTTGTTTTTTGTTTGTTTGAATTGAGGTTTAACGTCCCCGTCAACACTGTAAAGGTCATTTTGGAGACGTTGCTTCCAATTTTGTGGGACTTTTACTCGACATTGAGATGAAATGACATCTCAAGCCCTGTCGCCCAATGAAACCAATAGGGTTTATTAGCATGGACGGTCCGCCTCGCACCGGGGTTCCTTGACAGGCTTAGATCCTCTAAGTGGTTTACCAGTACTAGTGTGCGGGCCGGATTCAGCTCTGCCTGGAAGCATCATGCAGCCCATATATTTCTTCAAGCCCCTATGGGCGGGGGCGAAAGTTTACAATGTATTTGTATAGGCACGTTTTTCCAATGACCATTTCTTCCAAGCCGTGATACATCTAATGGACAATGCCAACTGATATTTTTCCTCGGACTGACTCATTTCATGGTCTGGGGCCAGTTGTTCAAAACTAACGACATTGTTAGTTAACGTATTGTTAAAACTTTGATCAGTTAATATGGCAAATATGCTAATATGTTTGCTGAAAAATATGAGCAGCTGCTCACATTTTTCAGCAAAAGTACCAGAATTTTAGATACTGAACTTGCTAGAACAGTTAAGAATTTGACCACTAACGAGCTCGTTAAGCTAACGATGCTTTGAACAACTGACGCCAGGTCTTCAAGCTCCTCTGTGTCACAGAGGTCAAGGCCAAGCATAGACCCAGATAAGATGATATTTTTTCTTATTTTTGCACAAAAAACATAGGAGTATGTTGTGGGTACTCATTAGAAGCGCCTCACTAAGGCGCTTCTAATGAGTACCCACAACATAAATTATATTTTTCATGTATTCATATTGTGGGTACTCATTAGAAACGACTTTGTGCATTAATAAGAAAAATATCAGTACTTTTTGGTTGAAAAAAGTGCCTGGAGCTACAGTCAAGATCAAAATCAAAGCATTGACAGCACTAATAGGCAACTCTTTCTTGAGTCTAGGGTGGGTAAATCGTCCTGGCAAGAGACTCAGACTATGTAGTTTAACACCTTAACTAGACTTGTTTTCTGAGAAAACTGGTGTATCCTTTTCAAAACAAGCTTTATTTAACAGTACCAGTGTGACCTTGAAAATAAGGTCAAGGTCATGAAAGCCTAATCAGTTCTTCATCCTGACCAAATGTTACATCCATGCAAATTTGATTAAAATCCATCCAGTAGAGATATACTGCTCACAATCTAAATTTGGCATACATTTGACCTTTTAAGCGTGGCTGTGACCTTGAAAGTAAGGTCAAGGTCACCAAAACCTAATCACCATTTTTACATTATTTGCTGGATCCCAGCTTTCACATTATCAAATTATCAATATTGGAAAAACAGGTCAGGGGTCGGGGGGTCTGGTTACCGGTTTTCCCAGCACTGATAACCTTCAGACTCGGAACCAGCAGATAATGCAAAAAAGGTGAATCTTCATCCTGTCCCAATTTTATATCCATGCAAATTTGATTAAAATCCACCCAGTACGTCATGAGATATCTTGCACACAAGACAGTGTCACACCCACGCATACGCCGACTCTGAAGGGATCCACACCAAAAACAATGTCCCTCTTACCTTGGTGGGGGGACATAATTCATGTACTTTAAGTGAACAGTGTAGACTCTGTTTAGATCTTGGTCTAAACCAGTGTAGACCCTGATTGGGTGCCACATTCTGTGTTTGCCACTGATACGCTGGTAGCATGGATATTAGCAATGTAAAGCTGCTGTACTTAGTAACTTTGCATCGAGTGAAAACAACTAACCCAGTGATCACCTAGTGTTGTTGAGAGGGATTCTCAGATGAGTGTTACAGGTCCCATCACGAAAACACGCCTATATAATTTTGACCCCCTTGAACCTCACTTCTATTTCGTAAAACTGGGGTTCTCAGGGGTAAACTTATTTATATTATTTCTGCTCTAAAATATAGATTGTTGGTACTCGTTAGAACCGCCTCATCGTAGATTGTTGGTACTCGTTAGAACCGCCTCAAAGGCGGTTCTAACTAGTACCCATAATCTATATTTTGAGCCGAAATAAGAAGAAAATCACAATTTTTCATCTTAAAATGTGTCGTTTTTCCGGTAGTAAAGTTTACAATGAATTTGTATAGGCATGTTTTCGTAATGACTTGAATCTTTACCATTACAGGGAATAAAAACACAACAGAATACTTTCATCATTTTATTTATTTATTTATTTTTTCAGACATTTCAATAATTCAGTGTTCAAATATCACAAAAAAATTTCTTCATCTTGCAGTGTAAAAGTGACATAAAAACAACCAAGCAGGTCAGTGGCCAATAAAAATACAACAGTGAAATTGCGCCATTAAGACCACCAAAAATTAAGTCTAATTCTGCTTTAAAAAGCTTATTTAGTAGGTTGCAGTTATTCTTTCTTTGTGTTTTCGGCAAACAGTGTCCTCTGGTCAGGGACCACCTTTGGGAGTGTTCAAAAGTGGTTTTAAAGACCACTTTTGAACAGCTCCAAAGGCGGTCTTAATATAGGAATTCTACTGTATTTACCAGAAAAATTTGGGCTATGGCAAACTGTCTTTGTGCACATGCTCTAAGTGAGGCTAAAATCAGCCCGCATACCCACCATTACAAAAACACATCTGTTTCACACAGTGAATTCTTTTAATATCTCCAAAACGGATTATGAATACGCCCGTAAACACCAGGTTTCTCTTTAAAAAGTGGGGTTTATAAAATGTCTCCCCATACATCATCTTAGTGCAGATTATATTTTCTGGTCCTTTATGATCATTGAGTTCATTTTGAATAATTTTGAAAATAGAGTTCTGCTTAAGCCAACACTAGGGGGTGTGGCCACTGTTGCACATTTCACAGACTCAATAAAACCAATGCTCTATTTTCGTTTGTTTGGTGTGTTCTTTGCTTTCAAAGGATCTAACTATTCAGACCTTATTTACAGGGGTGTTCATTTCACAGACTTGCATTTGCAAAAGCTGATCATATTTTTTTCAGCAAACATATTAGCATATTTTGCCATATTAGATTATCAAAGTTTAAACAATATGTTTACTAACAACGTCATTAGAAAATAGTTTTGAACAACTACAGACTGGAAAAGGGAAAAATTACATTTACATGCCTGTGCACAAATGTCCTGCTGTGCAGAACATCTTTGCAGAGCCATGTTTATGCAGCATCCTGAAGTGTCTTTTATTGGCAACTGACGCTGAAACAAAATGGACTTAAAAATGTAGAAATTCGGAGGTAATATAAACTGTACAAATTTAAAGGTGTTCACAACTCGCACAAATTGACATGGAAAAAAGTGACGATATCAAAACACAACTACAAATTAAGTATACCACAACCTCATTATAACATTATTAATGTGGTCCAAAGCAGAAACCGTCTTAGCCTTTCTCTTACTGAATATTCAGTTTAGCCACACCCATTTCTGACTTTGAGCCAATCAGATTACTTGACGTAATTTATTCCTATAAATGCATAAATTGAATTTCAAACTGTGTAGATCCTGATCAGATGGCTTCTTCAGAAGCCATCTGATCTGGATCTACACTGTTTGCAAAGAAAAGGGTTGTTGTGAACAGCAGGATAAGAGTTAGTTTAACGACCGTGTTATATCCAAACAAAAATGTGTAGATTATATAGAAAAATGACACATTTTTGGGATCCATCTTGAAACAGCGTTATATCCAAACCATGTTATAATGAACCGTGTTATAATGAGGTTGTGGTTTATGTGGCTCTGTACAAAATAATGAGGCTACAAAGGGTAATTTCATATGAAGAAGTCTGTGGAATCATCATGTGAACAAGTCTGTATTTTTAACATTCCTCTAAACCCCACTTTATATAGAGAAAACTGGAGTTTACAGGGGGTATACACCATTTCTCTTATTTCTGCTCCAAGACATAGGTTGTGGGTACTCATTGGAACCGCCTCATTAAGGTGGTTCTAAGAAGCATCCACAATATATGTTTGGAGCATTTATAAGAAAAATATCACAAATTTTTATAAGAAAAAAAAAAAACATTTTGGAGATGCCAAAAAATACACTATGCACACCGGCGTTTAGCGTAATGTGAGTTAAACATGAAAATTGGTAGTATGAGCCACTTACGGTACCAGCTCCCAGGCATAAAACGGGTTAATAATTAAGTAAAAAAATATTTTGTTCTTAAAAAAAATGAAGAGTCACTGGTTTTAAGCGTAAAAGAGTTTTGTTCTGATGCATTTTTAAATGCACATAAAGCTAAAACAGGAAATTTGAGCTTACACAAATATTTGATCATGTGATATTCATTAAAAGAGTTTAATAATTTATATCTTTGGTGAGCTTTGGTGAGTGTGTTTAATTAATATCTTGTAAAAAGAAAAGGAACAAAATAAAAATGTTTACCGTAAATCGACGCTATTATTTGCTGGATTAAATTTGTTTGTTTGATTTGATTTTTAATGTCTCCGTCAACACTATAAAGGTCATTTTGGAGATGTTGCTTTCAATTTCGTGGGACTTTTACTCGACATTGAGATGAAATGACATCTCAAGTCCTGTAGCACAATGAAACCAATAGGGTTTATAAGCATGGATGGTCCGACTCGCACCTCTTTGCCTAGGCAGGCTTTGATCCTCTAAGCGGTTTACCAGTACTTGTGTGCGGTCAGATTCAGCTCTGCTTGGAAGCATCGTGCAGCCCATTTATTTCTTCAAGCCCCAATGGGTGGGGGCTGTGCTGGGTTACATCAGGTCATAATGATCATATGCCCACACATGCAATAACACGTGGTTATTGGTACTATTTAAACCATTTCATACCGGAAACTCCTAAATGGGTAATTGGCAAACAGTGCAGGCCCAGATCAGACGCCGCACAATGCGGCTTCTGATCAGGGCCTACACTGTTTGCAAAACGTTCAGCCATTTTCCAAATAAATTTTGAAGAAAACACAGCCTGACACCCCTAAATTTTTAAATGGACACCTGCTACCGGTATATATAAGGAGGAAGATTCCATTTGGTACAAAAAGGGTTAATGTCATGGCGCAAATAGTGACAACCCTATGTTATCTACTGGAATTCTTTTGAACTTGTTTGACAGCAAAGAATCCCATTTAAAACAGTTATATGATGAACAGAATCTTACATTCATGGTCATTTCATATGAAATTTATGAAACAAGCAATACCATGAAATACCATGAATGTTTGATTTGTTTGTCTGATTTGAGGTTTAACTTCCCCATCAACAGTATTTATGTCACTTTGGAGATATTGCTTCCCATCTTGTGGGAATTTAACCCGACATTAAAATGAAATGACATCTCAAGCCCTGACGCCAAATGAAACCAATAGGGATTATATGCATGGACTGTCCGACTCACACCACTTTGCCTGGGCAGACTCAGACCTACTAAGCAGTATACCAGTACTCATGTGCGGTCGGTTTCAGCTCTGCGTGGCATCACCATGCAGCCCAATCTATTTCTCCAAGCCCCAATGGGCAGGGGCCGGAAAGACTATGAGTGTAAAAAAATCTGTATTGCTATGACAATATAAGCAAGTATGTTTCAATATATAAGTGGGTATCCCAGACAACAGCTCAGCGCATAGTGCTCAGATCTCTAATTTAAATTAATGAGCTACATACAATCACCGCTTAGAAGGACTAAGCCTGCCCAGGCAAAGTGGTGCATATAAGCCTTCTGGTTTCATTGGGTGGCATGGCTTGAGATGTCATTTCACCTCAATGTCAGTTAAAAGTCCTACAAAATTGGAAGCAAAGTCTCCAAAATGACCTAAATAGTGTTGACGTTAAGCCTCAATTCAAACAAACAAAACCTTGTCATGTTATAAAGAGGCTGTGGTGTAGGTGCAAAATTAACAATTCGGTAAATTCTAAGTTCTTGTGTATTTCAGGGAGAATTGATAAATATTCAGGAACTGTAATCATGACAAATACTTCTGTCTCTTTTAACAAAAGAAGTCTATTCTTAACCCTTAAAATGCCAAGAAAAACTACATCTGAAAATGTCATCAGCTTATGTCGTCTGCTGAATCTTCTTGCCAACATTTTAAAAATATTTTTTCATACAGGCAAACAGTGTCGACCAAGATCATTGCAAACAATGTGATCTGGGTTCACATTGTTTGCAAAAATGACTTTTAGAGTAACCAGCAGACGACAAAGCAGACGACAATTGTCGTGATTGGCATCTTATGGGTTAAAAGAGAAGAATAACAGACCTCCCTAAGGAGCAAATGCTTCCCTCTAATAGCAGACCCCTTTCTAAAAGGCTCACTTTATAGGCAGGCAAACATGAAGTCTCTTGTGAAGAAAAATAATAAAAGAAAAAAAAGCAAAATCAAAATCACATTTAGACATTCACCTTGGTAAAAGTCTTTGAAAAAAGAACAACAAAAAAGACAAAAAAAAACAACAAAAAAACAAGAAGTGGCAGTAAGAAAGCTTAAAACAGCAAAGAAACACAACTGACCCTTAAGACATCAAGAAACACTGCATCTGAAAATGTCGTCTGTTTATGTCGTCTGCTGAATCTTCTTGCAAACTTTTCCAATCTATTTTTGAATACACAGGTGAACAAAGTGAACCCTGATCAGATTGCTATGAGAGGAGAGTCTGATCTGGGTCCACACTGTTGGCAACAATGATTTTTAAAGTAACCAAGCAGATAACAAAGCAGACAACAATGGTTAATGGGTATTAACCCATAAAATGCCAATCACAACAATTGTCATCTGCTTTGTTGACTGCTGTTACTTTAAAAGTCATTTTTGCAAATAGTGTGGATCCAGATCAGACTGCTTCTCGTGGAGCAGTCTGATCAGGATCCACACTGTTTGCCTGTATGCAAATTTTTTTTTTAAAAAGTTCTAAAAATGATTCAGCAGATGGCATTAAGCAGTCGACATTTTCAGATGTAGTTTTTCTCGGTGTCTTAAGGGTTAAACACACGCTAGATGGCAATTACTTATATTAAAAAAAAATGTGTAAAAAGTGTAAAAAACAACGGTGCATGATGAAAATGCGCAGATAATAAATGAAGTAACTGTACAATAATTTGTCTATAGAATTTTCATGAAATTTAGCACACAAAAGTGACGACATCTTGAAACTACCGGATATTTTTCAAGTTCATATGAGATTGTGAAGCAAAATTTAACTGATTTGGATGAAAATTCCAAATTTACCTTCTGCACGGGCTTGAAAAAAATATAGAGTTTGATTGGACCATGTGACCGGCTGTTACAAGAAGCTGTCTCCTTCCGTTTGTGTAGCATTTCACACTTAAGACTACAATCGCATATATAGCAGACAACATTCTGAGTTGTTGTTTTTCAGAGAAAAATTGGGCTTGACATTTCATGTGAATGATCAGCCAAGTAGAACATTCACATGAAATGTCAAGCCTGTGGATTCACATAATGTCAAGCCTGGTTTCCTCTGGAACAAATTAAAAACATACAAAAAATAATATCTGCTACAAAAAGACACTATTGCATGCAGGGGAACCCCTAAAGGGGTACCTTGGCAAACTCCTATAAAGTACCTTTTAATGAATCTCTTTGCATCAAGTTAGTTTGACAAGCAAATGTAATTCATCAGAGAATTCTAAAACTAGATCAAGCAATTGATAGGTCTCATATTGGCAAACACATTCTGACTGACACTTGAGATGTATTTTGATTGGACAGTGCAAGAGTCTTCAATGAAATGTATACCACCTTGTGTTTTTAATTTATTTGTGTCTGGCAGTTGACTGATAGGGTGTTAGGATATATTGAATGATGTTTTAAGTCAAAATGAAATGAAGCTCATCAAAGTTTGAACAGTTTTTTGTCCACATGTGTATTTCCCCTGAATGTTATGCATTCTTTGTAATGTCCCATTTTAACTAGGCTGAAGGAATGACATACCTATCTATCATTATCAATATTTATTCGTTGGCTTGAGATCATAAAAATTATATAAAAATATTAGGGCACTTTCCAGAAAAAAATTAAAGGAAAAAAATATATATATAAAGAACTGACGCACAGGACAGATATAGCACCTATATTTTCACTAACTTGACAGATTAAAATATTTAGGATGAAAAGCTTCATTTGACTAAACTCGGCACCAATATGCAAGGACTAGTAACTGGCATTGTTGCGAAAATATGTTGTCCTGTCTTGATCGTACAGCCATTTTTATTAATTATAGTCAACAAAACTTAATGAAACTTAATTTTATCAATAATCAAATGATATTTGTCAATTTTGACACAGTGTGGTTGAAAAATTTTAATAGTATACTGATTCAAATAGAATTGAACGCGGTTCAAAGCCTCTAAATTTGACGAATTTATGCCAAAAGTACAGAAAATACCTATAATAGGTGCCAAGGTTTCTCGTTAAAATTGTCAAAAACCGTTTGTCTTTTCCTTTAAAAATAAAATAATGTTTAATTTCTACAAGCAATACATTCAGCTATTGCTTTTTAAAATAAAATAATACAAATTTCTTAAAATAAGAGTTATATGCAGCAATGAAACTGTGTAACGCAAAATATTTAAGGCTCAGCCATGCTCAACCAAAACAGCATTTTTCCGATAATTAGTATCACTACACTGCAGTGACTAGTCCATGTACGTATATTGGTTCCGTAGACTAAATAAGCCTCCTTTTTACAGACAGAAATTTTTACAGACAGAAATTTATTTCAGAAATTGGCATCAGGGTTTGCTGCATCCGAGTATGTTTCTGAATGAGGGCTGCTCTTAAGCCTTTCAAATCTAACTTTCTTAAAGGGAATGGGAGCACCTTCAGGGGAGGCAACTCCTGCAAAAGTATTTTTGTCTCCCATGTCAACAGGGGTCAACTCTTAAAGAAAAGAATTTGCTCCTGATGAGCCAATTCTTTCCTTTAAGAGTAGACCCCTTTTTAGTGGGACAGGGCTTATAGAAAAGCTAAAAGGAAGTCCCGAAAGTTGTCTCCCTTTGAAAAATGACGGAAAAATCTGCCAGGTATTCCTTTTCCCCTTAAGTGGCCACTTCAATCTTTAAATTTGGTCACATTTGATTCTTTTTATCACGTGGATTACAGAATTTATTACGGTACATGTTGTTATTACATTCTCTGATGCGATGTCATACGATAATGTCATTTATAGTTTGACTGACATGATAAAGTTTAATCCTTATCCCGCTGAACAGGACAACCCCTACCTTTGCAAGCAATGTATATCCAGATCAGACTCAGAAGCCATCTGATCAGGATCTATACTGTTTGTCATGCAGTTTGTGAACTGAAATTTGATTGGCTGATGGTCATCAATGGGTGTGCCTAAAATTTATTCAGCAGGATAAGGGTTAACTCTATTTTGGGTTACCGTATTCCTCCCATTTTGCGCCCCTGCTCATGTAAGCGCCCCTCTGCTGTCGGAGGAAAAAAAACTAGAGCTATCACTAAAGGTGATGAATACCCCCACAAAAACTGCCTTGATAGTACAACAGCGCCATTTTGCAATTTTTTCACTTGAAAGGGGCCATAACTATGTCGAAAATTGACGAATTGTAGTGGAAATCGAACTTGACCTGTATTTTATGATGTTACATCAGTGTACCAAAAATTATAAAAATCGGTGAAGCGCTTTTTGAGTTATCGTCCGGAAACCAAGTCAACAGACCGACAGACCGACCGACCGACCAACCGACCGACCGACCGACAAGCTCACTCCTATATACCCCCCCAAATTTCATTTGTGGGGGTATAATAATTGGTTTACCTAAAGTAACTATTTCATCATTTCAATCATTGCCGTATCTGCTTTTCTTTGTTCGAATTCGGGTGTAATGTCCCAATCAACAGTACAATGTATTTAGGTTATTTTGGAGATGTTGCTTCCAATTTTGTGGGACTTTTACCCGACATTGAGGTATATATCATCTTAAGCCCTGCCGCCCAATGAAACAAGAAGGCTTATATGCATTGGGCGATCTGACTCACACCGCATTGCCTGGGTAAGCTTAGTTGTTCTAAGCGGTTTACCAATACTCGTGTGTGGTCAGCTTAAGCTCTGCGTGGAAGCACCAATCTATTTCTCCAAGCCCAAATGGGCGAGGGAGAGTGCCGTATCTGCTGTTAATCATATCATGCAAAGTATTTCGAAACCCCCTGCTATCACAGAGTGTCAGTGTTGACCACTTGGTACCTTAAATGTCATGATTCCTACATATTCTTATGGAAAACTACCAGATGAATTGGGTTTTAAACTTTGCTCTAGTAAGATTTTTGTCTCTGATAAGCACCCCCTCTTTTCCAATTTTTTCAGCGCCCTGGGTGATAAATGGGAGTAATACGGTAACTGCATTTTGCATGAATTACAAAGAAAACTTAATTACTGCAGACAGCAAAACATATGTCTTAGGATCTACTAAGCTGGTCTTTTGTTTGTTTGTATTGGAGATTAATGGCCCAGTCAACATTATTTTAGGTCATTTTTGAGCCGGTCAGTTTACCTATCCACACTTTTCCTGGGCAGGATTATACTTAAGTGGTTAACCGATACAGTGCACATTCTTTTGCCAGAAAATGACAACTGCCCTTCTTGAAACAGCAGAAGGGAGAGAATGACCGTAGAAAAGATTTCATGATCAATTTCCAAGAAAGAATGTTGCCGACCCCGGCAAGTATCCAGCCCGCATCCTCCTGATCACCAGTCAGATGCGCATCCGACTGCGCTACCGAGGCCGGCTAAGCTGGTTTTCATCCTCACAACTCATGATCATAAAAAACAAACATTTACCCTGTGAAACATTTTTGTTTTTACTGAAGCAAAAATATGAAAATGAAATACGTACACATTTAAATAAAAATGCCATTTTCAATGATCTTCCTGAGGAAAAAACTATGTCACATTATGTGAAATGGGTAATTTAACCCTCGGCCTGCTGAGCCCGGATATGTCTTATCTTTCAGACAATGAAGATCCAGATCAGATGGCTTCTGAAGAAGCCATCTTATCAGGATCTTCATTGTTTGTCATTCAGTTTATGAATTTTTCGCAATAATTTGCATCGAGAAATCATTGGTTGAAATCATTAGTGGGTGTGGCATATTTAAATATTCAGCAGGTCAAGGGTTAAGGCAGATGAAAATAGGAATAATTAATTAAACAATATACACCTGTGTATTAGAAATAGGTTTTAAAACATATACAATGTATGTACAGATTGTAAATTAACATATAAATATACTGACCGCTGTGAAGTCGTGAAAAAGACGTACACCTAAGCATTATAACATTGATCATTGTAACATGATTTTTGACGACCCCCCGCCCATTGGGGCTTGAAGAAATATATGGGCTGCATGATGCTTCCACGCAGAGCTGAAACCGTACCACACATGAGTACTGGTAAACCCCTGAGAGGATCTAAGCCTGCCCAGGCAAAGTGGTGCGAGTCGGCCTGCCCATGCTTATAAACCCTATTGGTTTTAATGGGCGGCAGGGCTTGAGATGTCATTTCATCTCTATGTCGGGTAAAAGTCCCACAAAATTGAAAGCAACATCTCCAAAATGACCTTTACAGTGTTGACGGGGTCGTTAAACCTCAAATCAAACAAAAAAACATGATTTTTGTTATAACACAATTTAACGATGGATCCCAAAAATGTATACATTATATAGAAAAATGAACCCCTAAAAATGTATACATTATACAGAAATATGAACCCCAAAAATGTATACGTTATATGGAAAAATGAACCCCCAAAAATGTATACATTATACAGAAAAATGAACCCCCCAAAAAGTATACATTATATAGAAAAATGAACCGCTAAAAATGTATACATTATTATACAGAAAAAAGAGCCCCAAATAATGTATACATTATATAGAAAAATGAACCCACCAAAAATGTATACATTATATAGAAAAATGACCATATATAGTCATTTTTCTAAATTATCTATACATTTTTGTTTGGATATACAGTTATTTAACTACATTGTAACATGGTCATGTTTTGCATGGCAACAAACAGGTTGGTATTTTGTGAAAACAAAAGGATAGTTTTCCTTATTTCTCTATATAAACCTATGTTGTGGGTATTCATTAGAACCGCCTCACCGAGGAGGTTCTAATGAATACCCACAACATAGGTCTTTAAATGGATAAATGACAAAAACTATCCTTCATTTATCACAAAATATGAACTTTATCTGTAGCTATGGATACCAACGATGGTGTTATAAAGTGTTTGAAGATAATGTATTTAGGGGATAAAAGTACAAATGCTTAAAACAAAACATTTTGTTGTGATTCCTTGTCAACTTCAGTAAGTTTCATGAAATTTGAAATAAGAGTGTGATAATTTCTTGTAACAGCCAGTCACATTGTCCAATCAAATTCAACACAGCCTGACAAATCTATTATTGCACAGTTCTTCAGGGAAAAATCCAAAGTTTATCTGTGCAAGAGATTTTCCATTTTGCTAGCCCAGAAAAACCAAAAGAAGACATAAGAAATATTGTAAATCCATGCCGTTTTGAAGGAGCTGTGGACTGCAGGACAAGTGGTTGAAACATGGATTTGTCAGGCCCTGACATCAGGCATTAAAGCACTTCAGAACCCTTGAGCTGCACAGAAGATAAGGCATTTTCAGTGAAGTCAGTTATGCTTCATGATTTCTTCAAACTTGAAAAATAATACAAATTTGATTGGAAAATATCACATTTAGCCACATATGAACTTGAAAAATAATACAAATTTGATTGGGAAATGTAACATTCAGCCAGGAGTGTGATGCTACCTTGGAACAGCTAGTCACATGTGACTGGCTGTTCCAAGATGGTGTGACACTCATGGCTAAATTACATGTGACTGGCCGTTCCAAGATGCTGTCACACTCCTGACTAAATTACATGTGACTGGTTGTTCCAATACGCTGTCACACTTCTGGCTAAATTACATGTGACTGGCTGTTCCAAGATGCTGCCACACTCCTGGCTAAATTACACAAAAAAATTTATGCAACTTACCAGTCAATTAGGGCAAATGAATTCTAGATATTTTTAGTTTACATTTGACAATGAGCATTAACTTGACAATAAATAAAAGGCAATGAATGGCAAGTCATAAATATCAAATATTTCATAGTTATAAGTCCCATCATAAGAAAAAGTGTCTTTGGGGATTGTAACCAGGCAAGACACAAACTAGCCTGCTCAGCTACACAGACTAGAAAGAGTCTTGAAATTTATGATATAGAAACAAGAGGGATTGTTTAATCCAGGCAGGGCACGAAAAGGGGCTGCTCAGACTGCACAGATACGCTGGCTAATCTGCACCTTTGTTTGATAATCTGCACCTTTGCTTGATGCAAATGCCAAAAACATGTTTTCTCATAATGAGGATCATATACAATCTATATCTGAACAGTCTCATAAAAAAAACCCTGTTCACTCCCAGGGAACAAGTTTATAAAACATTTTTCATGCTCAGTTCCAGTGAGCAGCAAATGCACTGCTCACTATCATTATTGAAGTACAAGATGACACAACTATTTTCCTGTTCAGACTAGCTGATTTCATTATCTTTTCTGCTCATAAATTTGAAAATGCCAACAATTGTTGGCATTTTCAAATCTATGAACAGGACAAATTTCCTGCTTAAATGATGATTTATGCATGATTGCAGCTTTATAACCCAGTGGGCGTGGGGGTGGGGCAGATCTCTGGCTCATTTTGTTTGTAGCTTCTTCCATAGTGCTGAGTATGTGCACACGTGTGTATGAACATGTGTGTATGCCCAAGTGAATAAGAGTGCATACATGTGTGTTTTCTATATTAAATGAAAGAAGATTTTTATTTTGCAGTGGTAACAAAAAAAAAGACTTCATCAACTTTGAACAACTTTGCTCAGGTGACTATTTTACATGTACAAAATATCTCAAAATGACATCTTTATAAATATGCTTTGCCATTTCTATAACACACCCATGTGACATAGTGAATTTTTCACATCTCCAAAGTGGCTACTTTTCTGACGAAAATTTGTGATTTTTTTCTTATTTGTATGGCAAACATAGGTTGTTTGTGCTCGTTAAAACCACCTCATTGAGGCAGTTCTAACGCATATCCACAACTTATGTTTTGGAGCTTAAATAAGAAAAATAATTTATACCTCGTAAACCCCAGTTTTCTCTATATAAAGTGGGGTTATAGAGGTGTTCATTTCATGGACTTGTTATCGTGTTGGCGGCTTATGCAGTGCAGGACTTAAATTTTTTTTTTCGTACGTCTACAGCGAAATGACAGGGCAATGATCAAACAGATCTGCAATGTCAAGCCACAGGACACTGTCACCATCAGGTCCAGTGAGTTACTTGAGCGTCTTGGCATTGAGGACCTCGACCTCATCCTGAAAGAGAGAAGGCTTTGCTGGAATGGACATGTGGAACACTCCAACGATGCAGTCAAGTCTGCCTGTGACATACAGGTAGGTGGAAAGCGGGGGCCAGGAAGGCCCAAGATGACCTGGAAGCAGCTAACAGAAAGAGATTGCAGAGAATGGAAGCTCTCTGCTATCGATCCTCATGATAGACAAGCCTGGAGATCTGGTGTAAGATCTGCCATGCGTGCAGCAAGCCAGCTACCTAGAAGGGGGCCCACTTATGTGAACGTTGCCCCTGTACCTGCAAGTTAATCGAAAATCCGTTGATGATGATGATGACAGAGAAGTACAGTACTGACCAAACAACAGTGAAAGTCAATGGTTCATTCAATTCACATTGCAAAACAAGCGTAAATTTCAATAAAATGTCAATTACTTAAGAGACACTTTTACGAACACATTAAAGCGAATAAACTACATTTTACATCTTAGCACATATACATATATTGAGACATAAATATATAAAACCCTGAAAATCCCTTTTTAGTAATCAAGGGAATCATGGAAAAATCCAGTTTAGTCCATGTCTGAAACATCTGTCAATCTTCTTGGCACCATTTTCAGACAAAATTGCCGTCTGCTACAACAGTTTAGTTTGAATAATTGTTTATCTCAAAACCTTGGTCCGGTTAGAAACATCACTGATCCAGACAAGACTATTCACTATTTGGAGGATCGGCAGAGGAATTCTCCAGTCAAAAGAAACATTAAACAGTTATCTAAAGCGCCATCTAGTGCCAAATAATGGTACTTGCCTTGGTCTTTGTCGTTAACAGTTTATCAATTTTCAGTTAAAATGACTTCATAATCCGAATTTTCTGCGAAAAAATCCACTGAATCACGTCTAGCGCTGATTATGTTCTATAATAGAATGTGATTGTTAATAAAAGTTTCTACGCTTGCTTTCGAGATTTTTTCATTGAAATATTATTAAATCATAAGGCTAAAAACCAAACCAAACTGGCGGCTGCTGACGTCCCCCTTTCATCTGGATGTGAGTTATGCCACAAGATGAGAGTCCTTCCAACGGTGATAATACCATTAGCTTATACATCTTTAAAGGTACATACAAGCCTTTATGGTCTGCCCTAGAGGAGACTTCATCTGCACAGCCAAGGCTCAGATCAGACTGCGCTCGTGCGTAGTCTGATCTGCATCTTTGCTGATTACCCAAGACATGAAGAACATTCTCATGGCCTGGCTCCCGTATGTTGTTTACCAAGTTTCTTGGCACTTCAAAAATTATCCAATGAAAACACACCAGACACAGACATTAACCAATGAAATTTGTCTCTCTTCTGTGACTTCACTTCCTGTCACAACATCCTATATTTAGAATGGCAACACATACATTTGTGTATTTTCCTTTGATTGGCTGTCGGAAATGACTTCATTCTTGAAACAAATTTTTCAAAAAATGTCATGACTTTCAGATCATCCTTCACATTAATGACATCACTTCCTGTCATGTGACTTTCTCTACCTGTCTGTAAGGAACTTTTGGCTTTGGATTGGTATCGTGATTTCTTGGTTTAAAAATATTTTTACCCCTTTGTCTATCAGGAAAACATGATGCACCATGAGTGTCTGAGTCTGTGGGGTAGAGTGCATCTGTCTCTGATAAATCAAGTTTTTCAACACTAGGACACGTTGAACTGACAACTGATACCCGCTCCTGAAAAACAAATGTCAAGTATTATGTATGTGTGTGTGTGTGTTTCAGGCCTCATACTAACCTTACTCTTTCATGCCTGAAAGGCCCGATTTTGAATCCTTAACCCTTAACCTCCTCAACAAGAAAACCGTTACCTTTGCAAACAGTGTAGATCCAGATCAGATGGCTTCTGAAGAAGCCATCTGATCAGGATCTACACTGTTTGCAGTGCAGTTTGTGGACTGAATGAATACATTATATCAAATAATTTGCTTTGCTGAGTCAGAAATGGGCGTGGCTAGATAAATTTATTCAGCAGGATAAGGATTAAAAAGTCATTTTAAACAGAATAAAGGAGAAAAAAAAATTAAATATCAAAGCCTGAAATCAAGAAAAATCAAGCTCTAAAAGTCTGAAATCCTGCAAATTCCTGAAAAATATGAGGCCTGGTGTTTGAGCTTTACGTCCCTCAAACAACTAAGGTCTTATGGAGATGGGATATGGATATGATATGCCCAATAAATAAAGGAGATCAATCACTTCAAAAATGGCAATGCAAATCAAAATTCTACTTTTCAGGAAAGCTGGAAGTTGGTTTCAACAGATAAAAAAAACAATTTTTTCTCCTGACTGACAGTTTGTTTTGAGGTTTAACGTCCCCGTCAACAATGTATAGGTCATTTTGGAGACATTGCTTCCAATTTTGTGGGACTTTTACCAGACACTGAGATGAAATGACTTCTCAAGCCCTGCCGCCTAATGAAACCAATATGGTTTATAAGCATGGACGAGCCGACTGGTACCGCTTTGCCTGGGCAGGCTTAGATCCTCTAAGCAGTTTACCAGTACTTGTGTGCGGGTCAGTTTCAGCTCTGCATGGCAGCATCATGCAGCCCATCTATTGCTTCAAGCCTGGATGGGCGGGGGCCGCCTGACTGACAGACATGATAGCCCTAGTCTATACTCTGTACCAATAAGCAATGTTGATTGTAACTAAATTGAATATTTGGAAAAAAAAAAATAAGTAAAATATGCAATTCAACCAATGAAATTCTTTCAGAACTGTTACTCAATTATAAGCCTGTTAGCTAAATGGCCCTACTTACTCGTAAACAGCTGAAAATCACTCCAGGAGAGACAAAAAGACCACCAATAACTGGCCATTCTCTTTTGCAATTAGTGACGATTTAGGGCCTTGTTTAGAAATGTGGTGCTAGGAGGTACACCACAGCCTCGTTATAACACCATTCACTACAACATGGTTTGGATATAACATGGTTACAAAATGGATCCAAAAATGTGTTGATTATATAGAAAAATGACCATAAATGGTCATTTTTCTATATAATCTACACATTTTTGTTTGGATATAACATGGTTGTTTAACTAACACAGTTTCTGTTTTGGACCCCATTAATAGTGTTATAAAAAGGTTGTGGTGTTCTTTTATTGACTGTGAAAATTTTATGGAAATTGAACATCATGCTTAAATTGATAGCAAAACATATCCCACTATTTACTGTTTAACTTTTATATTTCTTCGAATTCCTCACTTATTAACCCAATGTATACTAGTGGACTCTTCCATTGCTATATGTTGGACACGTCCATTTGTCATATTAGGGGTGGTAGGCCTATTTTTTCATTTGTATTCTATTTTTGACAGATAATTCTCTTAGCAATAGTGAAGACCCTGATCAGAAGCTGCATTCTGCAGCTTCTGATCGGGGCTTGCACCGTTTGCCAAGGTCCCCCTTTAGGGGTTTCCCGCATACAATGGGTAAATAATAATGCACTGCCAAAAAATCTGTGCAACACTGGGATGGTTAATTGTCGATATTTACATTTACAGTGTAATGTCTAATATAAACCCATAGAAAACAATGATGTTCAAACTTCCATGAAAGCATCGAGTCACATGATTTCTAGTGACGTCCAGTGACCTCAGTCTAAACAATGGTTTTCTACGGGTGTTGGTGACGTCAATGCTGTTCCCCTCTGTGTAGAAAAACAGCGTCTAAATGTCATACAGCTTTAAAAGTTTGCCCTATTAGCATTTTTTCGCCCACTGATAAGGGGCAAAGAATGTAAATATAAAAACTTATCTTAATTCTTCTGCTTTTCATGAAAGAATGAACGACAGCGGGTCGCTAGCAAAGTTTACATGGGGTTCATTTACTTTGCACGCGACTCACTGCATTCATACTTGCATAAACAGCAGAAAAATAAAATTCATTTAAGAATATGCACTTTTGGAAAAAAATAATCAAAACTGATAAATCATGGTGCAGTCTAACCTTAACACTTAAGATGCCGAGAAAAACAACATCTGAAAATGGCGTCTGCTTATGTTGTCTGCTAATTTTTTTTTTGCAAACTTTTAAAAAATATTTTTGCATACAGGCAAACAGTGTGGTCCCAAATCAGACTACTCCTAGAGGAGCAGTCTGATTTGGGTCGACACTGTTTGCAAAAATGACTTTTAAAGTAAGAAGCAGACGACAAAGCAGACGACAATTGTCGTGACTGGCATTTTAGGGGTTAAAATGGAATGGGTTAGAATTACGAAGGAATGAACCATAAAGCTATATAAACTTACGTGTCTTTTACTAAATCTAAATATTCGCCACTCCCTTGGCGGTCTTTCGGAGTTAATAGTTTCTGTGCTAGTTCTCTGATAATTAGGGTTCGTAAAGTGATACGAACTGAAATCTTCCATGTATGGACTCCGCCGTCGTTGTCTGAAAATAAATTTTGAATTATCATTTAAGCTGTTCAGAGAGATGCTGGGAATTCTCACTTTCTGGTAAATATCATATCATCACAACAACACACCTATATTTTTTGACCCCCTTTAATCCCACTTTTATAAAGTCACACTGGAGTTTACAGTGGTAAACCTTATTCTTTTATTTCTACTCTAAAATATAGATTGTGGGTACTTGTTAGTACCCACAATTTATATTTTGAGCAGAAATAAAAAAAATCTTACAATTTTTCATCTGCAAATTTTTGTTTTTTTTTGTGTGTAAAATTTACCAGTGTTTGAATATGCATGTTTATGTAAGGACACTTTTTCCATGTTAAATTCACATGAGGGTGAAAACTGTCCTGCTCGTAAATTTTAACAAGAGCTGTCGCCAGACAGCATAGCTCGCCTGTTTCGCGACTTCAAGATATAAGGAAAAATTTATGAACCATGAAATATAGGTCACACTCACCTTGATATATTTGAGATCAATAATCAGGTCACATGGAACATATATTCCAGATATTACATTTCAGTATCAAATTGTATCGGAATTATAAGGCAAAATCATTGAACCATGAAAATAGGTCACAAGGACCTAGATATATTTCCATGTCAATCATCGGGTCACATGGAACTAATTATCCAGGTAAGACATTTCTCCATCAAATAGTATTCAAGATAATAGGAAAAATCACTGAACCATGAAATATAGGACACACTGACCTAGATATTAATTCAAGCTCAATCATGGGGTCACATGGAATAAATAATCCAGGTATGACATTTCTCCATCAAATAGTGTTCAAGATAATAGGCAAAATCACTGAACCATGAAATATAGGTCACACTGACCTGGATATATTTTGCGGTCAATTATAGAGTCACATGGAACTAATAATCCAGGTATGACGTTTCTCTATCAAATTGTATTCAAGATAATAGGCAAAATCACTGAACCATGAAATATAGGTCATACTGACCTAGATATATTTTGAGGTGAATAATGGGGTCACATGCAACTAATAACCCAGGTATAACATTTCTCCATCAAATAGTATTCAAGATAATAGACAGAATCACTGGACCATGAAATGTAGGTCACCATGACCTAGATATATTTTGCGGTCAATTATTGGGTCATATGGAACTAATAATCCAGGTATGACATTTCTCCATCAAATAGTATTCTAGATAATAGGCAAAATCACTGAACCATAAAATATAGGTCATAGTGACCTAGATATAGTTTGAGGTCAATAATGGGGTCACCTGCATTTAATAACCCAGGTATAACATTTCTCCATCAAATAGTATTCAAGATAATAGACAAAATCACTGGACCGTGAAATGTAGGTCACCATGACCTAGATATATTTTGCGGTCAATTATTGGGTCATATGGAACTAATTATCCAGGTATGACATTTCTCCATCAAATAGTATTCGAGATAATAGGCAAAATCGCTGAACCATGAAATATAGATCACAGTGACCTAGATATATTTTGAGGTCAATCGTGGAGTCACATGGAACTAATATCCCAGGTATGACATTTCTCCAACAAATAGACTTCAAGATATAAGGCAAAATCACTGGACCGTGAAATGTAGGTCACCATGACCTTCACCCTTTTACACTTGAACCAATGTCACTTGATTGGCTGATGTATAACCAATTGTGTCTATAACTCGTTAGTATAATGGAAAGGTATACAACAAATTACAAAGGTGTCCTAGATTTTGACCCCCAGCCCCAACCCATCCCCAATCCCAGGCATGAACCCAGGGGTGTGTTGTCTTGGAATCTCAGAAGACACTCCCAGGTATCCAAGTTGTAAATATGAATGCTTTGTGATGAGTGACTGTTGAGATATAAGCATTTAAAAAACTTTAACACAGAATTACAAAGGTGTTCTAGATTTTGACCCCTAGCCCCACCCCGGGGCATGAACCCAGGGGTCTGTTCTCTTTGAACATCAGAGGACCCTCCCAGGTACTTAAGTTCCAAATATGAGTGGTCTGTGATGAGTGACTGTTGAGATATAAGCATTTGAAAAACTTTAACGCAGTGTGACGGGAACGCAAACGCAAACGCAAACGCACACGCGCACGCCATCCGAGGTGACAACAATAGCTCTCCTTGTACTTCGTACAGGCGAGCTAAAAATGCAAACGATTGTTTATAAGCAGGACAAACAACATTCTTTGTTGATATGAGGAGAACAATTGCCTAATCTGTTTGTATTTTCATAATCATAATCACCTTTTTCATGCTCACTTCAGCTGAGCATGAAATGTTTAATGCCCATAAGTATTAAAATACAAACAAATCTGCCAATTTTCCTGCTCAGATCACCACAGAATGTCATTTATCCTGCTCATAAACTTTAAAATGTTGGAATTTTTTAAATTTATGGGCAGGGCAAATTTCATGCTCAAGTCAGTTGATCAAGCGGCCCTGCCATAAGATCAAATACTCCAATGTGGACTAATCCGATTCACCTGTTTACATAATGAACTGATCTGACAACTTGTGTTCAAGGTGTTTTATCGATACACACTAGGATTATCCATTGTCAAAGGTCAACATATTTGCGAAAATTTTGGAACCGATGACTAAAAAATATGATTGAATTATGGACCGATTTTTCTATCTTCTTTTGAACTCCAAACCGGTCCAGAGCATTCAGTTTTGGTCCAGAGTCGGCAAAACCAACATTTTCTTGAGCTCCATTCAAAAGTGTTTTTTATCATATGACGTTGCATCTGAGAATGTAATAACGCCATGAAATAAATTCAATAATCCTCTAGTGAATTAAATAGTTTAATTAGTTATATACACCCTGTAACGTAACATGTATGAGGTCCTTGATGTTGTGTTTACTAATGGCAGAATATTGACATTTTTGCAGAACAATTGTGAACAAAATGCATTTTAAATGTCATATGATATATAGAATCTTGCATTCGTGCTTATGTCTTGTTGAATTTATTAAACTCGTTGAGGAAAAGGGATAAAATGCTCGGTAGAGCCTCGCATTTTATCCCTTTTCCTCAACTCGTTTAATAAATTCCTCGCATTTTATCCCTTTTCCTCAACTCGTTTAATAAATTCAATAATACATGAACACTCATGTAAGATCCTCTATATATTAAATTTCTTAAACTCGTCGAGGTAAAGAGATAAAATGCTCGGCAGAGCCTCGCATTGTATCCCTTTTCCTCAACTTGTTTAATGAATTCAATAAAACATGAACACTCATGTAAGATCCTCTATATAATAAACAGTGTTCTAAAGAGGTTTATGTAAAAATATGAGAATACAGAATTTCATGCATAACTGGGTTGAACATGTTTTTTATCACCATAGACCAAGAGTAAAATCACATACCTTTTCCACAAGAAAATAATTAATATCACTCCCATTAGTACAATAATAATAACTGTTGCTAAGGCAATATAGGCTCCTTTATGGTTAGCGGGTGGACTGGTCTTAACTTTTCTAGTACAGAGACCTATAGCTTCATCTTCTGGGCTACAACTGGAAAGATAAAAATAGAACATCGTGAAAACACGCCAATATCATTTTGACATCCTCAAATCCCACTTTAACCGAGGTTCCATCTCCGTATGACCTTAGTTGTTGTTAGTGAGACGTAAAACTCAAACACTCACACTCTCACCCCACTTTAACACTTAAGAAGTACAGAAAAAACTACATCTGAAAATGTCGTCTGCTTATGTCGTCTGCTGAATTTTTTGGCAAACTTTTTAAAAAATACTAAAAGCACACAAGCAAACAGTGTGGGCCCAGATCAGACTGCTCCTACAGGAGCAGTCTGATCTGGTCCACACTGTTTGCAAGAAATTACGTTAGAGGTAACCGGCAGATGGCAAGCAGACGACAATTGTCATGATTGGCATTTTATGGGTTAATATATTAAAACTGGGGTTAACAGGGATATACATTAGTTTCTTATTTCTGCTCAAAAACAAAGATTGTGTGTACTCGTTACATTTATTTGTTTGTATTGGAGTTTAACGGCCCAGTCATTACTATTTTACGTCATTTTTGAGCCGGTCACTTTACCTATCCACACTTTTCCAGGGCAGGCTTATATGTAAACGGTTAACCAGTACAGTGCACATTCTTTCCCAGAAACTGACAACTGCCACTTTGAATTAGCAGAAGGGAGAGAATGACCATGGAAAAGCTCAATGGAATGATGTTGCCTGCAGGAGTTAAAACCAAACAGTCAGGTGTGCATCTGACTAAGGTATGATGCTGGCTTGCAAAGCAAGTAAAAGATCTGTAGAATGATGTTGCCTGCAGGAGTTAAAACCAAACAGTCATATGTGCATCTGACTAAGGTATGATGCTGGCTTGCAAAGCAAGTAAAAGATCTGTAGAATGATGTTGCCTGCAGGAGTTAAAACCAAACAGTCATATGTGCATCTGACTAAGGTATGATGCTGGCTTGCAAAGCAAGTAAAAGATCTGTAGAATGATGTTGCCTGCAGGAGTTAAAACCAAACAGTCATATGTGCATCTGACTAAGGTATGATGCTGGCTTGCAAAGCAAGTAAAAGATCTGTAGAATGATGTTGCCTGCAGGAGTTAAAACCAAACAGTCATATGTGCATCTGACTAAGGTATGATGCTGGCTTGCAAAGCAAGTAAAAGATCTGTAGAATGATGTTGCCTGCAGGAGTTAAAACCAAACAGTCATATGTGCATCTGACTAAGGTATGATGCTGGCTTGCAAAGCAAGTAAAAGATCTGTAGAATGATGTTGCCTGCAGGAGTTAAAACCAAACAGTCATATGTGCATCTGACTAAGGTATGATGCTGGCTTGCAAAGAAAGTAAAAGATCTGTAGAATGATGTTGCCTGCAGGAGTTAAAACCAAACAGTCATATGTGCATCTGACTAAGGTATGATGCCGGCTTGCAAAGCAAGTAAAAGATCTGTAGAATGATGTTGCCTGCAGGAGTTAAAACCAAACAGTCATATGTGCATCTGACTTAGGTATGATGCCGGCTTGCAAAGCAAGTAAAAGATCTGTAGAATGATGTTGCCTGCAGGAGTTAAAACCAAACAGTCATATGTGCATCTGACTTACGTATGATGCCGGCTTGCAAAGCAAGTAAAAGATCTGTAGAATGATGTTGCCTGCAGGAGTTAAAACCAAACAGTCATATGTGCATCTGACTAAGATATGATGCCGGCTTGCAAAGGAAATAAACGCATAATTCTGTGTGCCACACGTGTTATTCAATGGTGACATAAGAACAATTTTTGAGTGTCCTAAGATAGCCCTTTTTTACCAAATGGAATTTTCCACCTTATAAACAACAGGAGTCCATTTCAAACTCTAGGGGTGTCAGGTTGTGTTTTCATCAAAATCTATTTGGAAAATGACTTTTAGCAAACAGTGGAGGCCCTGATCAGACGCCGCATTCTGCGGCGTCTGATCTGGGCCTGCACTGTTTACCAATGTACCCCTTTAGGGGTTTCTGGTTCTGAATGGGTTAAACGAAAAGCAGGTAACAATACAAGTTGACTGATTTGATATTTTTTCTCAGTCTGTTTTTGGATCAACTGTTTGTCAATGAACGCAAAGTTAAGAATACCGCTGGTCATTCACTGCTATTGTCCATGTGATCATCACTGACCAATAAAGTTGTAACACAAAACAATTTGAAGGTTTGTGTACTGTTTAATAAACTGAGTTCAAAGAACATTGGGTTGACTGTTGACCTGAAGTTACTAAATCAATCTAAGTTTTTTTGTTAATGTCTGTGTTTGTTTGAATTGAGGTTTAACATCACCATCTGGCCCCCGCCCATAGGGGCTTGAAGAAATATATGGGCTGCATCATGCTTCCACGCAGAGCTGAATCCCGCCAGCACACTAGTACTGGTAAACCGCTCAGAGGATCTAAGCCTGTCCAGGAACCGCGGTGCGAGGCGGACCGTCCTTGCTAATAAACACTATTGGTTTCATTGGGCAACAGGGCTTGAGATGTCATTTCATCTCGATGTCGGGTAAAAGTCCCACAAAATTGGAAGCAACATCTCCAAAATGACCTTTACAGTGTTGATGGGGACGTTAAACCTCAAATCAAACAAACAAATTAACATCACGATCAACACTATTTATGTCATTTTGGAGATATTGCTTCCAACTTTGTAGGCCTTTTACCCGACACTGAGATGAAATGATATCTCAAGCCCTGCCCCCCAATGAAACAATAGGGCTTACATGCAAAGACAGTCAGACTTGCACCACTTTGCCTGGGCAAGCTTTTAACTTCTAAGTTTGTTTGTTTGTTTGATTTAATGTTCAACATCCCTGTCAACACTGTAAGGGTCATTTTGGAGAAATCATCCCACACTACTTCTTATGTAGAGGAATTTTCTAGGGACTCAAGAAAGGGTTCGACTCAGCCATGGTAAACGAGCCATTAGTGCTCGAGCCATCTAAGTTCTACTGTATTATGTTTGTCGGGCCCCCAAAATAGGAAAATGACAAACAATGTAATCCAAAATCAGATACCACAGAATGCAGCATCTGGTTTGGGTCTTCAGTGTTTACTTAACTCATTTTGTACCAAACGGAATCTTCCGCGTTATATATATAGCAGGATTCCTGGGGTGTCAGGTTGTTTTCTTCAAAATTTATTTGGAAAAGTTTGGTTTTGGTTTGGTTTGTATTGGAGTTTAACAGCCCAGTCAACACTATCTTAGGTCATTTTTGAGCCGTCAGTTTACCTATCCACACCTTTTCCTGGGCAGGCCTATACGTAAGCGGTTAACCAGAAAAGTGCACATTCTCTCGCCAGAAACAGACAACTGCCCTTCTTGAATCAGTGGAAGGGAGAGAATGACCGTAGAATGGACTTCTTGATGAATCTCCATGTAAGAATGTTGCCGACCATGGGAGGTTTCGAACCCGCGTCCTCCTGATCACCAGTCAGATGCGCATCAGACGGAGCTACCGAGGCAGGCTTATTTGGAAAATGGTTGAACATTTTGCAAACAGCCTAAGCCCTGATCAGATGCCGCGTTCAGCAGCATCTTATCTGGGCCTGCACTGTTTGCCAATTACCCATTTTGTGGTTTCTGGTACAAAAGGGGTTAAATTACAGGGGCCAATTGTTCAAAACTAACAATGTCATTAGTTAACATATTTTAAAACTTTTAATTATTTAATGAGGCTGATATTGTTTGTTGAAAAAATGTGAGTAGATTTTTGCATTTGCGAAAGCTACCGTAAAAATTCGGCTATAAGACGAGGATTTTTCCCTCCAAAATGAGCCCCAAAAAACGACCCCATCTTATAGCCGAGGTCATGGACTGCAGGCTTTTTTTCGGCAATGTCCGGCGAAGACCAGACATACGGAAAAAGCCGATCCGTGATTTATGAATTGATATAAATCGCCGCCCACAAACCACCGCTACGATTTTTCTGCACGCGATCAGAAAATGACGTCATCCGACGCCATTACCCCCACACGTGTTTAATGTCATTGCATGTATCTCTTTCATAAAAAAAATGTTTGGAACCGGTAAAAAAATATTTTCCCGATAGCTAAGCGGCTGTGAATAGAGGTGGATAGAAAATCAGTGCTTTGCACAGCTCCAGAATTATCCCCAGAAGCTCCGTGTCAATAACCAACAACAGCGTTCGACTTTTCCCGCCAACGTCTATTTGACGCCAAAACATAACCATTCATGAGATCGTAGAAAAGTCCGATTTTATAATGCAAACATCTACCGTTAGATGTAGCTAATAGTCTGAGGTGCAATTAAATCAGTTTCACACTGATTGTGGATTAAATTTTATGACTGGAGGATAAACGCAAATTAGAGACATAACTTGACCATATTTTCACACCTTATCGACATGCACCGCAGGGTGGCAATTATACTACAGGGATTAACAATAGTGTCATACTTGAACCGTAATAAATACACAGATGGTTTGTCTCTGAATTGACAGCGATTTACTTACTGGGTTACTTTTACCGTATTTAAGGACTCAAAAAGACTGGCGATTTTTTTTTTTTTTGCACTTTTCCCGACCGAGCGTCATAAGGTCAAAGTGCACCTGCCCGGCGTGATATCGGTCTTGTCCCGGACGGCCGGGAAATGGATTTGTCAGCCCCTGTCGTCTATTTATAAATAGAAGTTTGTGTAGCCTAAGCCAGCAAAGCATTACCGGGCCGACAGCGATACGACGTATCGGCCCGACGTTTGCCGCTATTTTGTGCTAGCTGGGGCGTTGGTTCTGAAACTGAATAGCTAGGTGTTGTGTTCCCCGATAAAAAAAAAACGTTCAGTTACTTATAACAAGAGGACCATGATGGCCCTGGATCGCTCACCTGATCCATAGAGTAACAAGTGGGCCCCGGGGAGGGCCATTATTGACCCCAGGGTTATAATGTGCATAATGTTGAGGGAGGTCTAAAAAGGTGAAGCTTCATACAAAATATCAACAAAAGACTATAATTTGAACAATGTTGGCAAAGGTCCACTAGATGAAGCTACACAACAAAATATCAAAGATCTGGGCCTTGTTGTTTCAGAGAAGAAGATTTTCAAAGATTATCTCTATTATAAGTCTATGTAAAACCAAAGGGTCCTTGGGTGGGGGCATTGTGGCCCCAGGGCTATAATTTGAACAATCTTGGTAGAGGTCCACTAGCTGAAGCTTCATTACAAATGTCAAAGACCTAGGCCTTGTGGTTTCAGAGTAGAAGATTTTTCAAGATTTTCCCTATATAAGTCTATGAAAAACCATAGGGCCCAGGAGCGGGTGCAATTTTGGCCTCAGGGCTATAATTTGAACAATCTTGATAGAGGTCCACAAGATGAAACTTCATACCAAATATCAAAGACCTGGGCCTTGCAGTTTCAGAAAAGAAGATTTTTAAAGATTTTCTCTATATAAGCCTATGTAAAACCAAAGGGCCCCGGGGCGGGGGCAGTTTTGGCCCCAGCACTATAATTTGAACAGTCTTGGTAGGGGTCCACTAGATGAAGCTTCATACCAAATAGCAAAGACCTGGGCCCTGCAGTTTCAGAGAAGAAGATTTTTTAAAGATTTTCCCAATATAAGCCCATGTAAAACCAAAGGGCCCTGGGGTGGGGGCATTTTTGACCCCAGCACTATAATTTGAACAATCTTGGTAGGGGTCCACTAGATGAAGCTTCATACCAAATATCAAAGACCTGGGCCTTGCGGTTTCATAGAAGAAGATTTTTAAAGGTTTTCCCTATATAAGCCTATGTAAAACCAAAGGGCCCTGGGGCGGGGGCATTTTTGACCCCAGCACTATAATTTGAACAATCTTGGTAGGGGTCCACTAGATGAAGCTTCATACCAAATATCAAAGACCTGGGCCTTGCGGTTTCATAGAAGAAGATTTTTAAAGGTTTTCCCTATATAAGCCTATGTAAAACCAAAGGGCCCCGGGGCGGGGGCATCTTTGGCCCCAGCACTATAATTTGAACAATCTTGGTAGGGGTCCATAAGATGAAGATTCATACCAAATATCAAAGACCTGGGCCTTGCAGTTGCAGAGAAGAAGATTTTTAAAGATTTTCCCTATATAAGCCCATGTAAAACCAAAGGGCCCCGGGGCGGGGGCATTTTTGGCCCCAGCACTATAATTTGAACAATCTTGGTAGGGGTCCACTAGATGAAGCTTCATACCAAATATCAAAGACCTGGGCCTTGCGGTTTCAGAGAAGAAGATTTTTAAAGATTTTCCCTATATAAGCCTATGTAAAACCAAAGGGCCCCGGGGTGGGGGCATCTTTGGCCCCAGCACTATAATTTGAACAATCTTGGTAGGGGTCCACTAGATGAAGCTTCATACCAAATATCAAAGACCTGGGCCTTGCAGTTTCAGAGAAGAAGATTTTTAAAGATTTTCCCTATATAAGCCCATGTAAAACCAAAGGGCCCCGGCGCGGGGGCATTTTTGGCCCCAGCACTATAATTTGAACAATCTTGGTAGGGGTCCACTAGATGAAGCTTCATACCAAATATCAAAGACCTGGGCCTTGCAGTTTCAGAGAAGAAGATTTTTTAAGTTTTCAGTGAAAAAAAATCTATTTTTGGCTCCTGTGACCCATATGTGCAACGGACCGGAACCATTTGAACAACTTTGAAAGGGGACCACCTAAGGATCATTCCTGTGAAGTTTGGTCAAAATCCGCTCAGTGGTTTAGGAGGAGATGTCGTTTGAATAAAAAGTTTACGGACGGACGGACGCACGCACGCACGCACGGACGACGGACGACGGACAAAAAGTGATCCCAAAAGCTCACCTCGTCACTACGTGACGGTGAGCTAAAAAATCTGCAACAAATATTTCTAAATTTTGTGGCTGGAAATGAGGGGTAAGTAGAGGGGTTTTCTGACGAAAAAAAGGCCGATTTCTCACATCTAAATAGCATCTGGCGGTAGCAGATAGGCACCGACAGATATGGCAAAAATTTGACCCGTCTTATAAAAGAGTATAAGCAAAATCCCACTTTAGAATAACTGAAAAAGGGGTCCCGTCTTATAGCCGAATCGCCTTATAGCCGAATTTTTACGGTACTCACATTTTTCCAGCAAAAATACCCGACCTTCATACCTGCCAACATTCCGATTTGGGCGTGACTCTCACGATTTATTGTGTGTCTCACTCCCCCACGATCGTTTTTTGAAAATGGCTCAAATCTCACGAATTTCAATGCATCTCACGCCTATATAATAAATTCGCCATACCGGATATTTACCTATGCGAACTGGTTATTATCGGCTTTTCAGAATCGCTACTGTATGCGAATTAGAGCCGGGATACAGAACTATTGGAAAAACACCTACAGGTCACAGGTATATTTGGACTATTATTAGCAAATCTATTATTGGCCAGGTAAATAAATAAAACTATCCATCTTGTCTATAATCTATCTATCGGTAAATTTCTCAGTTTGGACCTTAGAAAAATCAGATATTTAGGCATCCCTGCGTTACAAAAATATTACAGAAATCATATTTAGCAATTTAATTTCTTCATTACATCCTAAGAATCTTCCATAATAACGATCTTTTTCATTTTTTTGACATTTTACAAGGCACCCAAAATTTTGTGTGGTGACCGATGTCCCATCTTGCAAATAAAATGGTTATTTTGTTTATGAATCTATGAAAACATAAAACATTAACAAAATCGCTCAAAGTATTGATCAATTATCCATTTTAGCATAAATATGTTCAGTTTTTAATAATATTTGATGAAGTTCTGAGGTAAAATGAATCATTGTATCAGACTTGTAAAAGCGACCTTTAAAACTAAGTAACATATATTCGGACAGTACACAGTTTCATACATTTCACACCTGCTAAAAATGCACATTTTTTATGCTAGGTCGGTAAGCTAGCACTTTCTTTTTTAATGGGTGCTTGGTCTGGAAAAAAATTGAAATTTATTGGTGGTGGGGTTCAATAAATTTTTTTATGAGTGGTGGGTCTTTGAAAAAGGTGGCACCCATCCCCACCCCCATACGGGTAATTCTGGAAAAGCCCTTAGCATTTTCAGTGGAAAAAAGCATTTTTAGGGAAAAAAAACCCCTCACTCTTTCAAATTTTTCCTGAAAATTCCCCGCGAGCCAAATACTGAAAAAGAAGGTGAAAAATAGTCCGCCGCGCGCAGTCTCACCCTTTGGATTTTCTCAAAGTTGGCAGGTATGCCGACCTTAGATTTTGTACTTACTAGAATTGTTAACAATTTGACCACTAACGAGCTCATTAAGCTAACAATGCTTTGAATAACTGGGCCCTGGAATTTAAGGGTTGAACATATACAGTAGAACTTCGATGGCTCGAACACCGATGGCTCTTCACCATGGATGTGTCAAACCTGTTCTTGAGCCCATAGCAAAATCCTATACATAAGAAATAGTGGGTGATAATTAAGGAGATTTTAGTCAATGTATGATGTGTGTACTCAATAGAATCGCCTCGATGAGGCAATTCTAATGAGTACACACAACATACATTTTCAATATAAAACACAGAAAAGATGTCCAAAAGTATCTCGTTATGCCTCCTGACAGTAACCTCAGTGGCTCGAACTACCCCTGTCTCGAACAAATTTTCGAGGTCCCAAAGGTGTTCGAGCCATTGAAGTTCGACTGTATCCATGTTTTCCAGCCTACACTCAACAGAGATTGACCAATCAGTGCTGTGAATGCTTTGATTATTAATTCAGAATTTGACCAAAATGAAGACATTCTACGTACCTATTTATATCTTGATCTTGACCTTCTAAGGTGTCTCCCTCTTCTGGTGTCAAGCTGACATCAACTGGCACTGGAAAATAGTAAGAACAGTTGATTCTTCTTGTTATCACAAACTGTGATGTTTCTAAGCAAGAGAGAATGTTGCTAAGCAAATAGAACACAGAAGAAACTTCATGATTCTAAGCAAGAGTGAATGTTGCTAAGCAAATAGAACACAGGAGAAACTTCATGTTTCTAAGCAAGAGTGTATGTTGCTAAGCAAATAGAACACAGAAGAAACTTCATGATTCTAAGCAAGAGTGAAAGTTGCTAAGCAAATAGAACACTGCCAAAATTTCATGTTTTCAGGCAAGGATGAATGTTGCTAAGCAAATAGAACACAGAAGAAACTTCATGTTTCTAAGCAAGAGTGAATGTTGCTAAGTAAATAGAACACTGCCAAAATTTCATGTTTTCAGGCAATGATGAATGTTGCTAAGCAAATAGAACACAGAAGAAACTTCATGTTTCTAAGCAAGAGTGAATGTTGCTAAGTAAATAGAACACTGCCAAAATTTCATGTTTTCAGGCAATGATGAATGTTGCTAAGCAAATAGAACACAGAAGAAACTTAATGTTTCTAAGCAAGACTGAATGTTGCTAAGCAAAAAGAACACTGCCAAAATTTCATGTTTTCAGGGAACGGTGAGTGTTGCTAAGCAAATAGAACACAGAAGAAACTTCATGATTCTAAGCAAGAGTGAATGTTGCTAAGCAAATAGAACACTGCCAAAATTTCATATTTTCAGGCAACAACGAATGTTGTTAAGCAAATAGAACGCAGAAGAAACTTCATGTTTCTAAGCAAGAGTGAATGTTGCTAAGCAAATAGAACACTGCCAAAATTTCATGTTTTCAGGCAACGATGAATGTTGCTAAGCACATAGAACACAGAAGAAACTTCATGATTCTAAGTACGAGTGAATGTTGCTAAGCAAATAGAACACTGCCAAAATTTCATGTTTCTAAGCAAGAGTGAATGTTGCTAAGCAAATAGAACACTGCCAAAAGTTCATGTTTTCAGGCAACGATGAATGTTGCTTAGCAAATACAGTCCAACCTGTGTTAAGCAAGCACTTCATGGATAATGAAAATGTATTTGCTTAAGACAGGTGCTTGCTTAATACAGGTGAATTTTAATGCATTTGCCTTTTTGGGAACTAAATGCCCACTTGCTTAAGACAGGTTGTTTGCAACGATGAATGTTGCTAAGCAAACAGAACACTGACAAAACTTCATGTTTCTAAGCAACAGTGATTGTTGCTAGGCAAACAGAACACTGACAAAACTTCATGTTTCCAGGTGACAGCGAGTGTTTCTAGGCAAATAGAACACTGACAAAACTTTATGTTTCTAGGCAACAGTGAGTGTTGCTATGTTGCTAGGCAAACAGAACACTGATAAAACTTCATGATTCTAGGCAACAGTGAATGTTGCTAGGCAAAAACTTCATGTTTCTAGGTCACAGTGAGTGTTGCTAGGCAAAGAGAACACTGCCAAAACTTCATGTTTTTAGGCAACGGTGAGTGTTGCTAGGCAAACAGAATACTGACAAAACTTCATGATTCAGGGCAACAGTTTGTGTTGCTAGGCAACTTACCATATAAACAAGGTCTTGTGGTATCATCTTTGTCCGGACACTGACATGACCTTCCATTTGGTGTTGCTAGGCACAAATGGGTACAACCACCATTTTTCTCTGAACAAGCATTCGAACCTGAAAAAAATAATCCATTTACAGTAGAACTTCCATGACTTGAACACCGATGGCTTGTTTACCATGGATGTGTCGAACCCATTCTTGAGCCCCTAGCGAAATCCTCTACATAAGAAATACATGTAGTGGGTGATAATTAAGGATATTTTAGTTTTTTATCTTGCAAATGTATGCTGTGTGTACTCATTAGAATCGCCTCGATGAGGCGATTCTAATGAGTACACACAGCATACATTTTTAATATAGAACACCGAAAAGATGTCTAAAAATATCTCGTTATGCCTCCTGACAGTAACCTCAGTGGATCGAACTACCCCTGTCTTGAACAGATTTTCGAGGTCCCAAAGGTGTTCGAGCCATTGAATTTCGACTGTATAAGGAATGGGAAGATTTGGCCTTGATAAAAAGTACTTTACTGAAGTTATTCTGACAGATATGCCTAAGCAAACAGTGTAAACCCAGATGAGACACCACACCCTGCGGCATCTCATCAAGGTCTACACTGTTTGTTACTTAACCAGCTATTTTATGACCCAACATCAAGTATTAAACTGTACTTATTCAAATTTTACAACAAGTGTGGAAAGGAGTTGAGGTGTCAGAATATTTTGGGTAAATACGGTATTTCACTTCGTTGCACCTGCTTATAGTATGGTGCGATATAGAGGTCCAGTTTCTCGTCAGTATGCATGTATGTGCATTCCTCATTTGTTTGTCCAGTTGTCAACATTTGCTAAAGACCTGGTGTTGAAGCCTGTTTCTCAAGATTTGTATTTCTTTGATTTGAGGTTTAACATCCCTGTCAACATTGTAAAGGTCATTTTTGAGATGTTGCTTCCAATTTTGTGGGACTTTTACCCGACATTGAGATGATGTGACATCTCAAGCCCTGCTGCCCATTGAACCAATATGGTTTATAAGCATGGACGGGCTGGCTCACACCGCTTTGCCTGGACCTATTTTAGATCCTCTAAGGGGTTTACCAGTACTCGTGTGCAGGTCGGTTTCAGCTCTGCGTGGAAGCATCATGCAGCCCATATATTTCTTCAAGCCCCGATGTAGCGGGGCCAACTCAAGATGTGTAAGAACTTCATTTATGACATATCATACAGACTTGTAAGTAAGAATGGCAACGTTAAAATATGTGCATCTATATTTGATCTTGACCTATATTTCACGGTTTTCATGGTTCAATGACTTTGTGAAATATTGTGGCAATACTTGACATAGACTTGCCACAAGGGATTGTAACTTTAATACAAGTATCCATATTTGACCTTGGCCTACATTTCATGGTTCAATGCCATGTGAAATATTGTGACAACCCTAGCATTGACCCTAATGTTTAAGTTCATCTCCCAAGAACTGTAAGAGCTTCATTGATGATACTTAGTACAGACTCATAACTACAGTTGGCACCTTTAAATCAAGCATACATATTTGACATTAACCTACTTTTCATGGTTCAATGACTTTGCAAAATGTTGTGACAACCCTGGCATTGCCCCTAGTGTTTAAGGCCGTTTCCCAAGATCATTGATGACACTTAGTACATTCTTATATCCACAGTTGTTAACCCTTATCTTGCTGTTCACGACAACCCCTATCTTTGCAAACAGTGTAGATCCAGATCACACGGCTTCTGAAGAACCCTTATCTTGCTGTTCACGACAACCCCTATCTTTGCAAACAGTGCAGATCCAGATCAGATGGCTTCTGAAGAAGCCATCTGATAAGGACCTACACTGTTTGGCATTCAGTTTATGAATTTGTAGCAATAAATCACATCAAGTAATTTGATTGGTTGATAGACAGAAATGGGTGTGGCTTAAATGAATATTCAGCAAGAGAAGGGTTAACTTTAAAGCATGTATACATATCTGACCTTGACCTGCTATTCATGGATCAATGACTTTGTGAAATATGGCGTGTGTTCTTTGTTTCCAAAGTCAAACTTAATACATAGAAACAGGTAAGGTTCGTATTTTGAGATAATTGAAGTACAGTCAAACTTCATTGGCTCGAACTCCTTTGGGACCACGAAAATCCGTTTGAGACAGGGGTAGTTCGAGCCACTGAGGCTTACTGCCAGGAGGCATAACGGGGTACTTTTGGACATATTTTCAGTGCTCTGTAATGAAAATGTATGCTGTGTGTAATCATTAGAATCGCCTCAATGAGGCGATTCTAATGAGTACACACAGCATACTTTTTCAAGATAAAAGACTAAAATCTCCTTAATTACCTCCCCCCCCCCTTTTTCTTATGTAGAGGATTTCCCTAGGGGCTCCAGTATGGGTTCGACTCAGCCATGGTAAATGAGCCATCGGTGTTCGAGCCATCGAAGTTCTACTGTACATAGAAATAGGTAAGGTTGGTATTTTGAGATAATTGAAGTATAGTTTTCCTTAATTCTCCATAAGAAACTATGTTATGGGTATTCTTTAGAACTGCCTTGTTGAGGTGGTTCTAATGAATACCAACAACACAGATTTTTATGGAGAATTGACAAAAACTATCCTTCAATTATCACAAAATACCAACCTTTTCTGTTGCTATGTTAATAGCCGATGATCATATATTCTTGCATAAAAACCTATGCGCATGGCTGTTTGAAGCCATTATCAAATGGACCACAAGCCGTGCTGAAACAGCAAGAACCATGTTTAAATCATGAAATTCGCGTGCTGTTTGAACATGGATTTTGAGCTTTTGATATCACAAGACGGGCCTTGCTTTGTTTACGTTACGTTGAGCGACGTAACGTTATCGCCCTGAACGTAGCGTTTTAGGGTTCTACAATGACGTCACTGCATGACAACGTCATTGTTAACATCATTCTAAACTGGCCACCATTTTGGTTTACCTGTCGCATTTGAAGAGTTTATATGGAATTTATTTGGAGCTTTTGGGCATTTTCGTCAAAATTTGCTGTCGGATTCGTAAGTTATGCAAGAACAACGATCATCCATGGTTATTTCATTGCATTAACATTTGCCAGATCCCTCGGAAGATATTTAAACATTCGGCCTAATGGCCGAATGTTCAAACATCTTCCGAGGGATCCGGCAAATGTTAATGCATGAAAAACCATGATTGATCCCTATAATAACACTTTCCATTACAATAATACATCTATGTGAAATAATGAAATATTTCCAAATGCCAAAGCATTTACTTCTCAGATGTAAGTTCTGATATTGCATGGCCCGTCAATATTGGGCGATAAGGCCAATTCTGGTTAGTACTCTATAATCAAGCCATACCTGCCAACACTCCCCATTTGGGCGTGACTCTCACGATTTATTGTGTGTCTCACTCCCCCACGATCGTTTTTTGAAAATGGCCCAAATATCACGAATTTCAATGCATCTAATATAAATTAACTTATTTGCATCATCTGCTGGTTCCTAGTCTGACAGTTATCAGTGTTGGATAAACAGGTAACCAGACCCCCCTGACCTTAAAAGGTCAGGGGGGTCTGGTCATCTGTTTCTCCAATATTGACAATGTGCAAGCTGGGAGCTTTCAAATTTTTCCTGAAAATTCCCCGCGAGCCAAATACTAAAAAAGAAGGTGAAAAATGGTCCGTTGCGCGCAGTCACACTCTTTGGATTTTCTCAAAGTTGGCAGGTATGAATCAAGCTGACCTTTTATCCGTTTTTGAAGAAACATCTAGTTATTGGTAGATTCTATGTTCTTTAGAAAATCTCTGTTTTTCATTAGTCATGGGCTGTGCATAACTGCAAAAGCCGTTTTTTCTTATTTATACTCCAAACATAGGTTGTGGTTTTTTGTTTTGTTTCATTTTTTTGGTTTTATGGCCCTTTCAATACTATTTCACTCACACCGAGTCGATCATTAATCAGCGGTGGATGAAAACCGGAGTACCTGGAGAAAAATCACTTGACCTTCCGTTGTAGATCTTGACATCTCACATGTGACCTGAGCCAGGCTTGAACCTACAGCGGTGAGAGACCTAGTGATAAAGAGTTAGTGCTCTTATCCATTAGGTCATGAAGGCCCTTTCAAAGGTTGTGGGTGCTCATTAAAACTGCCTATGTCCTAGAGCAGAAATAAGAAAACTAAAATATAACCCTGTAATCCCCAGTTTTCTCTAGATGAAGTTGGATTTAGAGGGGTGTTCATTACATGGACTTAATAACATGATGTATTTTACTAACCTGTCTGTTTATAAGGGGAGACAACCTCTACATCCATAAGTCCTTCAAAAAACTGTTTGATAATTTGGACATTGGTTCCTAGGTTCTTGTCAGCTCTCTCGATACGCAGGGTTTGCCAGTCGGTCCAGTATATATAGCTACCAAACTGAAAGTAAAATGAAGACTGTATACTCCTGGTCATTTTATATGAGATTTATTAAATGATGTGTGGTCATTTCATGTGAGATTTATGAAATGATGCATGGTCATTTCATGTGAGATTTATGAAATGATGTGTTGTCATTTCATATGAAATTATAACATGATGTGTGGTCAATTCATGTGAGCTTTATGAAATGATGTGTGGTAATTTCATGTGAGATTTATGAAATGGTTAGTGGTCATTTCATGTGAGATTTATGAAATGATGTGTGGTCATTTCATGTGAGATTTAGGAAATGATGTGTAGTCATTTCATGTGAGATTTATGAAATGATGCATGGTCGTTCAATGTGAGATTTATGAAATGATGCATGGTAATTTCATGTGAGATTTATGAAATGATGCATAGTCATTTTATGTGAGATTTATGAAATGATATGTGGTCATTTCATGTGAGATTTATGAAATGATGTATGGTCATTTCATGTAAGTCTTATGAAATGATGTGTGGTCATTTTATGTGAAATTTATGAAATGATGTGTTGTCATTTTATGTGAGATTTATGAAATGATGTGTGGTCATTTCATGTGAGATTTATGAAATGATGCATGGTCATTTCATGTGAGATTTATGAAACAATGTGTGGTTATTTCATATGAAATTATAACATGATATGTGGTCAATTCATGTGAGCTTTATGAAATGATGTGTGGTAATTTCATGTGAGATTTATGAAATGGTTAGTGGTCATTTCATGTGAGATTTATGAAATGATGTGTGGTCATTTCATGTGAGATTTAGGAAATGATGTGTAGTCATTTCATGTGAGATTTATGAAATGATGCATGGTCGTTCAATGTGAGATTTATGAAATGATGCATGGTAATTTCATGTGAGATTTATGAAATGATGCATTGTCATTTTATGTGAGATTTATGAAATGATATTTGGTCATTTCATGTGAGATTTATGAAATGATGTATGGTCATTTCATGTAAGTCTTATGAAATGATGTGTGGTCATTTTATGTGAAATTTATGAAATGATGTGTTGTCATTTTATGTGAGATTTATGAAATGATGTGTGGTCATTTCATGTGAGATTTATGAAATGATGCATGGTCATTTCATGTGAGATTTATGAAACAATGTGTGGTTATTTCATTAGAGCTTTAAGAAATGATGTGTGGTCATTTTATGTGAGATTTATGAAATGATGTATGGTCATTTTATGTGAGATTTATGAAATGATGTGTGGTCATTTCATGTGAGATTTATGAAATGATGCATGGTCATTTCATGTGAGATTTATGAAACAATGTGTGGTCATTTCATGTGAGCTTTATGAAATGATGTGTGGTCATTTCATGTGAGATTTATGGAATGATGTGTGGTCATTTCATGTGAGATTTATGAAATGATGTGTGGTCATTTCATATGAAATTTATGAAATGATGGACCTTTAGTGCGTGTGTGTGTAAATTCGGGTTTAACATCGCTTTCAACAATTTTTCAGTCATATCACGACGGTGTCTGGTTGCGACAGGGAGCACAATGCTCACTTTTATAGTGCTACCTCATTGAAGGATCATGTCCCAGGCACATTACATGATACCACACCCAGTCACATTATCCTGACACTGGGTCGACCAGTCCTAGCTCTACCCCGTAAATCTGAGTGCCAAGCGAGGAGCAGCTAGTACCATTCTTAACGACTTTGGTATGTCGTGGCCCGGGATCAAACCCATGACCTCCCATTCCCCTGAGAAGACACTCTACCAACTGAGCTATCGGGGACGGTTTGGACCTTATGTGTGCATAGAATTTGTGTCAGGTAATTTTTCTGCCAACATTATGTTTGTTTGTTTGATTTGAGGTTTAAAGTCCCCATCAACACTGTTAAGGTCATTTTGGAGACGTTGCTTCCAATTTTGTGGGACTTTTACCCGCACATTGAGATTAAATGACATCTTAAGCCCTGCCGCCCAATGAAACCAGTAGGGTTTATAAGCATGGACGGTCTGACACTCGCACCGCTTTGCCTGGGCAGGCTTAGATCCTCTAAGTGGTTTACAAGTACTCGTGTGCAGGTCAGTTTCAGCTCTGCATGGAAGCATCATGCAGCCGATCTATTTCTTTAGGCCCCGATGGGCGGGGGCCGCATGACTGGCATCTGAAGGGTCAAAATATTTAGGGGGAAAAAATATTAGCCGATCCTGAGAAGCTGGTCCTTGGCCTTCCTAAATTTATGTTCTCTAAATGTATGGGTGCAGTCAGCACCCCCGCCCATTGGAGCTTTGATAAATAGATTAAGTAGCATGGTGCTTCCACACAGAGCTAAAATCGAGGGCACAAAAGTATTGGTTAACCACTTAGAGGGTAGAAGCCTACCCAGTCAAAGTGGTGCAAGTTGGACCGTCCATGCACATAAACCCTGTTGATTCACTGGGTGGCAGGGCTTGAGATCATCTCAATGTCGGGTAAAAGTCCCAAAAATTAGAAGCATCTCCAAAATGACCAAAATAGTGTTGATGCAGACATTCAACCTCAACAATGGTTGGCATTTAAATTTGTTGGCATTTTATACTTTATGAGTAGGGCATATCATATTCTTTGCTGACATGAGCAGGAAAACTACATCATTTGACGGTAGGTTTCTAATTCTGAGCTTTATAAAATTTGTGCTCAAGTGAACTGAGCATAAAAAAGTTCTATAACCCTCATCTGATGGTAGATTAGTAATTTTGAGCATTACACAATTTGTGCTCAAGTGAGCTGAGCATGAAAAAGTTCTATAACCCCGGGCCCTGCACATAGGTGCAGGCTCTATATATATGTGCAGGCTCGCCTCAGCCTTTGCTGCTCCCCTATGTGATAAGCAGCTTTTCTCGTGTCCAGGCCCCAAGGTTATAAAACTTTTATAGTGCTCAACTCAATTGAGCACGAAATTTGTGACGCTTACAAAAATCGAAATACAAACAAGTGTGGCTATTTTCCGGCACAGTTCAGAAGGGAAAGCTATTTGTCCTGCTCACAAATTTTAAGATGCCAACAATTTGTTGGCATTTTATAATTTGTTAGCAGAACAAATAATTTTCCTCTTCAGTTAAGCAGAGAAAGTTATTTGTCCTGCTCACAAATTTTAAAATGCCAACAAATGTTGGCATTTTAAAATTTGTGAGCAGGACAAATTTCATGCTTAAGTGAGTTTAGCATGAAAAGATAATATTATAACCTCGGGCCCTGGTTCAAACATTTCTGAGTATCAGGAAACATTTCGGGAATCCTTAAGCATATCAAAAATTTTCATTTCAATCCATCTGAATGCACACTTACCACAGTAAGACCAAATGGGTGGGGTACATTATATATCAGTGTGACTTTGTTGTTCCCATTCAAAGTAGATGTCTCTACTTTATCCAGCTTTGCATCCACCCAGTACAATCTGTTAGCAACATAATCAATCGACAGGCCATTTGGAAATCCTGAAAAAGGGAAGTTTTATGCTTATATCTGCCAATGTTTGCTTAAACAACAAAGGCAATGACATCCAATTCGGAAATCCCAAAAAGAAATGTAGGCATGTTAAGTTTCCCTACTTTTAGTGAAAGTCACTAATGTTTTGTTACCAAAAATCCTGTTTCATGTGTTGTCTACCGATATTTTTTCTACAGAAATTTCGCTATACATTTTGTACTATAAAAATAGTGATCTCACTTTTTTTTTCCCCAGAACCTTATGGAAACCCATAACTCTGTTCACCTAAGGTTGAGCAATACTACATTAAATTTTGACTAAATGCCTCTGAGAATCTCAAGATTTAAGAAAATAAAGATCACCTCTTCAGATTCTACAACCGTCTACAAACAAAGGGGGTTTTTGGGGCATGTTCTCATAACTCCGTTCACTCAAATTTCTTTGATTATCATATAAGTAACCAGATTATACATATACATTATGTATATTTTATCAGTTACCCTCTATATATATTGCATTGTAATGCATTGACCTGATAAAGATATGCCGTCTCAGGACAAGTGGGCTTTATCAGGTCAATGTGATATTGCACTTTTTGAATGAAATGGACTACTGGAAAAATGAAAAATGAGCAATTCTAACAAATGTCTATAACATTTGTTTCTTGGAGTAAAGATGGGGCAAGGCCTTTTATTACCTATCATACTCCTAACAGGGTATCTTTATAATGCTAAATTCTATATAACGGCACAATAATAGGGAACAAATACTGTCGTTATAACAAGGGTCCTCTGTATTTTTCTGATAAAAATATGTGATAGTATTCTTATTTAAACTACAAACATGGGTTGTTGGTGCTCGTTAGAACCGCCTCATGAGGCAGTTCTAATGAGTACACACAACATATGTCTTAGAGCAGAAATAAGAAAAATGACAAATACCCCTGTAAAGCCCACTTTTCTCTATATATGGTAGGGTTAAGAGGGGTGTTCCTTACATCTACTTACCAAGGTGAGAACTAATGATTGTCTTTCTGTTTGAACCATCCATATTAGCTTTCTCTATCTTCGGATGGGCACCCCAGTCTGTCCAGTACATTAACCTGAAAATGGGTTTAAATTATAAAGATATATAATAGAACATTGATGGCCCGAACTCCGATCACTTCGAAGTCGTAGTCCAAATAGGAATTTAGCCAGATCCTGAATCTGGCTCGGCCAAATAGGAATTCTTATTTGGCCTCGGCAGATTCCTGATCCGGCTAAAATAAAATTTAGTTTAGCCAGATTCCAGATCTGGCTAAACTCTGTTTAGTCCAAATAAGAATTCCTATTTGGCTAGGCAGATTCCGAAACTGGCTAAGCCGGTCAGACCAAATAGAAATCTTGGTTTAATGGTAACAGATCTTCATTGAATATTTATTCATTGACTTCGATCAGTAACAGTTTTATAGAACCTTTTTAATGTTCAAAGTATTTTTGACACTTATTCCTATTCGTTTCGATGTCATTCTGGTGTCCCATAACTAAATATACAGTCCTACCTGTGTTAAGCAAACGACTCAGGGATAATGAAAATGTGCTTGCTTAAGACAGGTGCTTGCTTAATACAGGTGAATTTTCATGCATGTGCCTTTTTAGGGAACTAAATGACTGCTTGCTTAAGACAGGTTGCTTGCTTTATAGAGGTGGCCACTAAGACAGAATTGACTGTATTAGTATACAGTAAAACCTGTCATAGTGGCCACCTCTATTAAGCAAGCAACCTGTCTTAAGCAGGCATGCCTTGGGTTTCCGAAAAAGGAAAATGCATTAAAATTCATCTGTATCTTGTCGTGTTGCCAAGACAAGATACCATAATGATCCTTAGTATTGGAACAGATAGACCTAAGCAAACAGTGCAGACCCAGATCAGACTGCTCCTGAAGGAGCAGTCTGATCAGGGTCTACACTGTTTGCCATTCCTTCTGCACCTTTTGGACTCCTTGTTGGATCGTGTAACAAATTTGTTTGAATTTTTACAGAATTACAGCAAGGTGCCTGAATTTTTAGTATTTTTATGGTAATATTATGCACAATAGACGGATCCAATGTTTTGACATGTGACCTTGTTTACATGTCATTGCGCATGCGCAAAATTACTTTTCCGTATGATAACGATCTTTCGTGGTTGGCAAAAAGCACTCGGTTCCATATAAACACAGTGTAAATAGGTTTAATATTACGGGCATATTTTAGTTGACTGTCACAGAAAATCGATCAAATTACACTTTAAATGAGTAGATAAATGTATTTTAGAGTTCATTCATGCATCTTCCGCGTTTAGCCATTTGTTTTGCGCATTTTTATTACAAATAATTAAGACCGTCCAGCCTCGTTACCTGCATGAAATAAACAGGTAATTTAATCATCAAATTATCCTCAAATCTTGTAGAAACTAAAAATAACTAGAACTGTCAGTGAAACTGACTAGGGCCCCGGCAGTGCCATCAGAGGAGTTGGATTTTTATTCAAAGGGCTATTACTCTTAGAGTATTGTAGCTAGAGTTACGTCGGTTGCCATGTAATTGTGTAATGATATTGTGACCATATATCTTAAGTTTGAAGTTGATGCATTTGACTGTTTGTAAGTTATGAATTAAAAACAAAAGGGTAGTACTATATGGCAACTGTCAATAACTTCAGCTTCAGTTTGTAAACATGAAAAATGTTGATGGATAGACGGACGTTCTCACGAATGTATACTTATGTGGCTATTTTTGGCAGGATTGATACTTAAGTGGCTACTTTTAGCCACAGAAAAGAAGTATTTTCGGTGTCTAACGGAATAAATCCCATAGACTTACATTGATTCTGTCCATTTACATAGCCACCTAACTATACATTTGTTGGTGCGGGCAGATGGACAGACGGACGGACGGACCCACATTTTGGGTTTGTGTGGCTGCACCTGTCCATATTTTATGGGGCTAAATTTTTTATGTGGCTAACGGTTTATGTGGCTATAAGACACACAAATCTGTACATCTAATGTGGCTAGCCACACAAACTTTGGACATCAGCCACATAAAGGCTGTCTGTACGAAACCGTCTTTGTCTAAACTTATGTGGCTACCAGAGGTTGTGATATCTAGCCCTCTAAAGGTAGAACAGAACTTTCTTTATAGTGCACTGATACATCTTATGGGTCTAGCTCCTCACATAGAGGGACTTTTTCCTACTGCAGCATTCAGCCCCAGGACAGCCAGTTAAATTTATCTGGCTCAGCCCCATAATCTCAAAGTTTAGCCTCATAATCCTGGACATCCATGTCCAAGGATGTCCAAGGTGATGGACATAAATTTATGTGTCTTTTTTTTATTTGATTTTTCTAGTCCCCCTGAACCCCTCTGTACTAACAGAAAAATGGGTTTGTGAGGCTAGCCACACAAACCCATTTTGCCACACAAAACCCTTCTGTACCTAAAAGCCACATAAACCCATTTTGTAAGAACGGACGGACAGACAGGGCATTACTATACGGCACACTGTCACATTATGGTTAATATTTCTGCTAAGTAATATTTAAATCCATCCAGGTATAAGAAAGTTATAGATTGGACACAATAAAAAAGACGCTTTTTTGACCTTTTATCTCTAAGTATGACCTTGACCTTTGAGGTACGGCTGTGGGTCTTGCGTGTGACCCTTCGTCACATTATGGTTAACATTTCTGCCAAGTAATATTTAAATCCATCCAGGAATAATAACAAAGTTATTAATTGGACACAGGAAAGACCCTTTTTTGACCTTTAACCTCTAAGTATGACCTTGACCTTTGAGGTACGGACCTGAGTCTTGCGCGCAACACTCCATCACATTATGGTTAACATTTCTGCCAAGTAATATTTAAATCCATCCAGGAATAAGAAAGTTATGGAGGATAAAAAAATTTGTGGCGAACAGACGGACAGACGGACAGACAGACAGACAGACGGACGGACAGAGTGATTACTATAGGGCACCCACACTTTCAGTGGAATAAGAAAGTTATGGAGGATAAAAAAATTTGTGGACGGACAGACGGACAGAGTGATTACTATAGGGCACCCACACTTTCAGCGCGGGGCCCTAACTAGCTAAAATATGTCTTTTATAAAAGTTTAAAGGTCAATTTTGTTGTTTCGATTCCAAACAAAATACAAGTTTAGAGAAAATAACATCGCATTTACAATGGTGATAAATGTCCAAAGACCTTTTTTTTGCCAACCACCGGTAAGACCCGGCAAATAGTTTTATTGGGTGATGACGTAGTGTTTGGATGTGTCTATAAATAGTGCTTTGTGAAAATAAGGATGTGAGAATGACCGAACATTACAAAGACAATCAATGTAAACTGTGAAGAATCTTTAGTATTTTTAAAATATAAATTTTCAGTTGCAGCGGTGTTGTCATTTTCTAGCAGCAGGCTGTGCAAATACTGTGCAACAGGGTGGGAAAAGGAGGATCAGCTTAACAGGGTTAGATAAGAATTTCTATAACCTGTGCAACTGTCAATATTCTTATCTGGTATGCAAGAATATTAGAATCTTATATGGATGTGAGGGGTGGATGGAAAAATCTGTCCTGAGGGACACTGTCCGGCATCACGAGGCTTGCCGAGTGATGCCGGACAGTGATCCTGAGGGACGGATTTTTCTATCCACCCCTAACACCCATATTGGATTCTTTTTCTTGCATACCTTCCATTTCTTAGCGCGGATGTTTGGTGCTGCAGTCACTTCGGTTTCCAACGTCCGCCATATTGTGTTGACACTGCAGGAATGTTTAGTGACGTCACATAATGTGCTGTGACGTCAACCTTAATGACGGCGCATACAAGGTCGTAATCAACCAGTGCATTTATCAAACACACGATTATATTCGATTTTGGGTCAGAACATAAATTTCTATCCCAGGGTAAAATCATGGATTTCTTGTCTGGTGTGCAAGAAAAAACTAACCGCAAGGTTGAGTTTCTGAAATGATAGATCAAATAACTACCAAAGAACATTAAAACGTCGATAACTCAAACACCGATAATTCTTTTACCATGTCTAAATCGAACTAGTTCTGGAGTCTGGAGAATATTTCCCAAAGCTCCAGATATCCATGTATTTAGGATGAAATGCAAATTCTTTTCTGATTTTATGTACTTATAAGATATGCACTTATCAGAATTGCCTCATTAAAGCGATTCTAATGAGTACACACAATATACTTTTATTATATACAGTCGAACTTCGATGGCTCGAACTCGCTGGGACGAGTGAAAAAAGTTCGAGAGATCGGTAGTTCGAGACATCGAATTTTCAACTCAGATATGTACATGACGATACATGACGGAGAAAGACAGAGATTTATTTACAACCCCACTTGACGGCCCCAGCCCATAGGGGCTTGAAGAAATATACGGAATGCATGATGCTTCCACGTAGAGCTGAATCTGGCCCGCACACTAGTACTGGTAAACCGCTTAGAGGATCTAAGCCTGTCCAGGAACCTCGGTGCGAGGCGGACCGTCCATGCTAATAAACCCTATTGGTTTCATTGGGCGACAGGGCTTGAGATGTCATTTCATCTCAATGTCAGGTAAAAGTCCAACAAAATTGGAAGCAACGTCTCCAAAATGACCTTTACAGTGTTGACGGGGACGTCAAACCTCAAATCAAACAAACAAGAGGGCCCAGAGGGCCCTGGTTCGCTCACCTGATCCAATGTATAACAAGTGGGCCCCGGGCAGGGTCAATTTTGGCCCCAGGGCTATAATTTGAACAATCTTGGTAGAGGTCCACAAGATGAAACTTCTTATCGAATATGAAAGACCTGGGCTTTCTGGTTTCAGAGAAGAAGATTTTAAAGGTTTACCCTGCATATAGAAGTCTATGTAAAACAAGATTTTCCCTATATAAGTCTATGTTTAACCAAAGAGCCCCGGAGCGGGGGCATTTTTGGCCCTAGGGCTATAATTTTAACAATCTTGGTAGAGGTCCACTAGCTGAAGCTTAATAACAAATATCAAAGACCTAAGCCTTGTGTTTCAGAGAAGATGATTTTTAAAGATTTCCCCTATATAAGTCTATGTAAAACCAAAGGGCCACATGGCGGGGGCATTTTTTGGTCTCAGGGATTTAATTTGAACAATCTTTATAGAGGTCCACTAGCTGAAGCTTCATAACAAATATTGAAGACCTAAGCCTTGTGGTTTCAGAGAAGAAGATTTTTCAAGATTTTCCTTATATAAGTCTATGTAAAACCAAAGGGCCCCGGAGCTGGGGCATTTTTAGCCCCAGGGTTATAATTTGAACAATCTTGGTAGAGGTCCAAAAGATGAAGCTTCATACCAAATATCAAAGACCTGGGCCTTGAAGTTTCAGAGAAGAACATTTTTCAAGATTATTCCTAAATAAGCCTATGTAAAACAAAAGGGCCCTGGTGCGGGGGCATTTTTGGCCCCAGCACTATAATTTGAACAATCTTGGTAGGGATCCATTAGATGAAGCTTCATACCAAATATCAAAGACCTGGGCCTTGCGGTTTCAGAGGAAGATTTTTCAAGATTTTCCCTATATAAGCCCATGTAAAACCAAAGGGCCCTGGTGCGGGGGGCATTTATAGCTACAGCACTATAATTTGAACAATCTTGGTAGGGGTCCACTAGATGAAGCTTCATACCAAATATCAAAGACCTGGGCCTTGGGGTTTCAGAGAAGAAGATTTTTAAAGATTTTCCCTATATAAGCCTATGTAAAACAAAAGGGCCCCCGTGCGGGGGCATTTTTGGCCCCAGCACTATAATTTGAGCAATCTTGGTAGGGGTCCACTAGATGAAGCTTCATACCAAATATCAAAGAACTGGGCCTTGCGGTTTCAGAGAAGTAGATTTTTCAAGATTTTCCCTATATAAGCCCATGTAAAACCAAAGGGCCCCCGTGCGGGGGCATTTTTAGCTCCAGCACTATAATTTGAACAATCTTGGTAGGGGTCCACTAGATAAAGCTTCATACCAAATATCAAAGACATGGGCCTTGCGGTTTCAGAGAAGAAGATTTTTCAAGATTTTCCCTATATAAGCCCATGTAAAACCAAAGGGCCTCGTGTGGGGGCATTTTTGGCCCCAGCACTAAAATTTGAACAATCTTGGTAGGGGTCCACTAGATGAAGCTTCATACCAAATATCAAAGACCTGAGCCTTGCGGTTTCAGAGAAGATTTTTAAAGATTTTCCCTATATAAGCCCATGTACAACCAAAGGGCCCCCGTGTGGGGGCATTTTTGGCCCCAGAACAAAAATTTGAACAATCTTGGTAGGGGTCCACTAGATGAAGCTTCATACCAAATATCAAAGACCTGGGCCTTGGGGTTTCAGAGAAGAAGATTTTTAAAGATTTTCCCTATATAAGCCCATGTAAAACCAAAGGGCCCCCGTGCGGGGGCATTTTTAGCTCCAGCACTATAATTTGAACAATTTTGGTAGGGTTCCACTAGATGAAGCTTCATACCAAATATCAAAGACCTATCCCTTGCAGTTTCAGAGAAGAAGATTTTCAAAGATTTTCCCTATATAAGCCCATGTGAAACCAAAGGGCCCCCGTGTGGGGGCATTTTTGGCCCCAGCACTTAAATTTGAACAATCTTGGTAGGGGTCCACTAGATGAAGCGTCATACCAAATATCAAAGACCTGGGCCTTGCGGTTTCAGTGAAGAAGATTTTTAAAGATTTTCCATATATAAGCCCATGTAAAACCAAAGGGCCCCCGTGCGGGGGCATTTTTGGCCCCAGCACTAAAATTTGAACAATCTTGGTAGGGATCCACTAGATGAAGCTTCATACCAAATATCCAAGACATGGGCCTTGTGGTTTCAGAGAAGAAGATTTTTAAAGATTTTCCCTATATAAGCCCATGTAAAACCAAAGGGCCCCGGCGCGGGGGCATTTCTAGCTCCAGCACTATAATTTGTACAATCTTGGTAGGGGTCCACTAGATGAAGCTTCATACCAAATATCAAAGACCTGGGCCTTGCGGTTTGAGAGAAGAAGATTTTTAAAGATTTTCCCTATATAAGCCCATGTAAAACCAAAGGGCCCCCGTGCGGGGGCATTTTTGGCCCCAGCACTATAATTTGAACAATCTTGGTAGGGGTCCACTAGATGAAGCTTCATACCAAATATCAAAGACCTGGGCCTTGCGGTTTCAGAGAAGAAGATTTTTTAAGTTTTCGGTGAAAAAAATCTATTTTTGGCTACTGTGACCTATATGTGCAACGGACCGGAACCATTTGAACAACTTTGAAAGGGGACCTCCTAAGGATCATTCCTGTGAAGTTTGGTCAATATCCGATCAGTGGTTTAGGAGGAGATGTCGTTTGAAGAAAAGTTTACGGACGCACGCACGGACGCACGCACGCACGCACGCACGGACGCACGACGGACGACGGACAAAAAGTGATCCCAAAAGCTCACCTTGTCACTACGTGACAGGTGAGCTAAAAACAAAGCAACCACACATGAATTTATAACAATGACATACATGTAGTTTTTTAACGTGGAACAAACACCAATATGTATTTATCACATAAGACAATAAACTGCAGTGCATGTAAGATTAAAGTCTGTTTCCTATTGAGAAACAATACAGTCCATTCAGCACAACAAATATTAAAAACAAAAGTCAATTTCTATTTTCATTTCCTATTTTCAATTCACTTCTTAGAAAAAGTCTATTTTCACTTTCTGAAAAAGTCTGTCATTGATGTTTGCAGTTTCTGTTTTTATTTTCTACTTTCAATTCACTTCTTAGAAAAAGTCTATTTTCACTTTCTGAAAAAGTCCGTTATTGATGCTTGTTTTGCACAGCGTCTTTTTTTTTTGCCTTGCAGTTTAATAATGTTTCTCAACTCAAAGTGTCATTACAAACAAGCTTGTTAAAACAAATTGGTGACCATATGTCTCCTTAGAGGTTTTATTTGCTAACTGCTAGCATATTTCACACTTTTCGCCAAACAACAGTTCGGCAATTAAGTTTCTCTAGGTAAATGCGTTCAAGCGTGCGGCTGTCATAATTGCTGAGCGCTTATGACTATAATAATCAAATAATCAAGCGTCTGGAAGATCTGTAAAGTGAAGTTATTGTTCAAGACATCGATGTGTATTTTCACTAAAAATTGTTCTAGGAACCTTATGAGGAGTTCGAGAGTTCGAGCCATCAGTGTTCGAGCCAAGGGTGTAAATTTACATTAAAAATGTAGGCAATTTGCTGGGACCAGGGCGTGAGTTGGATTGATCCCGGGTGTTCAAGCCAACCGAGTTCGAGCCAAAGAAGTTTGACTGTAGAAGATTGTAAAGATATCCTAAAGCGATCATCATGGTAAGACACTATGAGTGAACCTCAGTAATTCAAACTACCCCTAACTTGAACTAATTTGCATGGCCCCAAAAGTGTTTGAGTTATTGAAGTTTGACTGTATTCTGCATCACGTGAACAAGTCCGTGAAATGATGACCCCCCTAAACCCCACTTTATATAGAGAAAACTGGGGTTTACGGGGGTATACAATAATTTGCTTATTTCTGCTCCAAGACATAGGTTGTGGGTACTCGTTAGAACCGCCTGAATGAGGCGGTTCTAACGAGCACCCAGAACCTATGCTATGAGCATTTAAAAGAAAATTATCATGGATTTTCATTAGAAACGTAGCCATTTTGGATATGTGAAAAATGCACTATATCGCACGGGTGTGATATCGTTATGGTGCACTTACCCCTTTTTAGGATGAACAGCAATAGCCCTGGGCTGATCCAGATTCTCCTTAATCAGGGTCTTCCTGTAGCGACCATCTAGCCATGACACTTCTATTACATCTCGACCTGGAGAAATGGAAAACAGTGAAATCCCACTATGAAATTATTACGCAAACACGCCTATACAAATACATTGCCACCTTTATCGCCAAAAAAATGAAAATTTTAGGATGAAAAATTGTGATATTTTTCTTATTTCTGCTCTAAAATATAGATTGTGGGTACTCGTTAGAACCGCCTCGATTGATATTTTTCTTATTTCTGCTCTAAAATATAGATTGTGGGTACTCGTTAGAACTGCCTCATCGAGGCAGTTCTAACGAGTACCCACAATCTATATTTTAGAGCAGAAATAAGAAAAATAAGGTACACCCCCCGAAACCCAAGTACATCAACCATAGTGCAGTTTATATTTTTCTTTTGGTCCTTTGAGATCAGCGTGAATATTCTGAGAAATCAGAAATAAATTATTGGTTTAGACTCATATTCTAGACAGGTTTTTAATTATTTTGACCCCATTTAGATTTGTATCAGTCTTTGAATCGACTGCCTATTCGAAATTTGCAAAATTGCAGTATGTTTCCTCTGGCTTTCTTTGCCGGATCATTACAGGGTCACTGATGAGGCTTTATTAGCCGAAACTACGTAGTATGACCCATCATCTTTCTTAAGAATGTTTCCATTGCTCTTAAAGAAACTCATTTTTGATTTTTATTCTACTATATAACGTGGGGCTCAAGGGGGTCAAAATCATATAGGCGTGTTTTCGTGATGTCATACTGTCTTGAAGAGATGGACGGAACTTGTTTTGTAAGACAACTGGGCATTAGAAGCACCTTGGGGCTACCCCTTGACAAGTCCAGAATTAGTTTTCCCACTTTCTGATATGGCTTTTGCATGAAGGATACATCAGTTTTGATAGCCAATCATTAATCAGAGGTGGAGTACCCGGAGAAAACCACATGACCTTCTGTTGCAAACTTGGTGTCTCACATGTAACAGAGCATGGCTCAAACCCACAGCCATGAGACCAAATGATTAACCCATTTTGTTCCGGAAACCCCTAAATGGGTACCCTGGCAAACAGTGAAGGCCCAGATCAGATGCTACAGAGTGAGGCATCTGGTCTGGGCCTACACTATTTGCAAGAAGTTCAGCTATTTTCCAGAAAATTTTTAAAGATAACCTCTGTCATCCCTCAAATTTCAAAATGGACTCCTGGTATATATAAGGAGGAAGATTCAATTTGGTACAAAAAGGTTAAACAGGCAGTGCTCTCAACCACCAGTCCACAGAGGCCTGTCTCTTCTCTCATCATCTTGTAACTAAATCCACAGCCGTTAGAGAAGTGTTTGAGTTTTAAGTCTCACCAACAGCTAAGGTCATACGGAGATGGGACCTCAGTTTAAAGACTCATCTGAAAGTCTGGAGAAGCCCTGGGTCGATCCTGCGACCCCTGGTTTACAAGGCGAGTAGCATAACCACTACACCACGAAGACTTATGCAGCCATTAGAGACCTAATGATTAAGAAACAGCACTCTTGAAAACTTGTCAACGGAGGCTTGTCCGACCCGCCGTCATTTTGTAAGTAAAGCTCACCTGTATCAGTCCAGTACAAGTTTCTTCCCAACCAGTCTACAGCCAAACCATCAGTAGTTTTCAGATTTTCTGAGACCACAGTCTCAACATCTGTCCCATTTAAGTTCGCTCTCCTGAAAAACAAATAACCTTTGAGATGCCAAGAAAAACTACATCTAAAAATGCTGTCTGCTTATGTCGTCTGCTGTGTCTTTCTTGCAAACTTTTTAAAAATATCTTCGGCTACAGGCAAACAGTGTGGACCCTGATCAGACTGCTCCTCTAACCCTTATCTTGCTGAATATTCATTTAAGCCACACTCATTTCTGTCTGTCAACCAATCAAATTACTTGATGTAATTTATTCCTACAAATTCATAAACTGAATGCCAAACAGTGTAGATCCTGATCAGATGGCTTCCTCAGAAGCCATCTGATCTGGATCTACACTGTTTGCAAAGATAGGGGTTGTCGTGAACAGCAAGATAAGGGCTAAAACAGCATTCCTAGAGGTCCACGCTGTTTCCGACAATGACATTTCACGAAACTGGCAGACGACAAATCAGACGACAGTTGTAGTGATTGTCACTGCAAAGGTTACGAAATGCTTTAATAAAATTTAGTTCCTTGGTCCAGTTGTTCAAAGCATTTTTAGCTTAACCTTAAGATGCCAATCAAAACAACTGTCATCTGCTTTGTTGTCTGTTGGTTACTTCAAAAGTCACTGTTGGAAACAGTGTTAGCCCAGATTAGAGTAGCAGTCTGATCAAGGTCCACACTGTTTGCCCTGTATTTTCAGACACTTTTTTTCTGTTTTGGGTGTCTTAAGGGTTCCCCGTACTTCATCAATAGGGCTGTTTATTTACACCACAAGCTCTTTATAACACTATTGTTGGGGTCCAAAGCAGAAACAGTGTTAGTTAAACAACCGTGTTATATTCAAACAAAAATGTGTTTGTTTGTTTGATTTGAGGTTTAACGTCCCCGTCAACACTGTAAAGGTCATTTTGGAGACGTTGCTTCCAATTTTGTGGGACTTTTACCCGACATTGAGATGAAATGACATCTCAAGCCCTGTCGCCCAATGAAACAAATAGGGTTTATTAGCATGGACGGTCCGCTTCGCACCGCGGTTCCTGGACAGGCTTAGATCCTCTAAGCTGTTTACCAGTACTAGTGTGCGGGCCGGATTCGGCTCTGCGTGGAAGCATCATGCAGCCCATATATTTCTTCAAGCCCCTATGGGCGGGGGCGGAACAAAAATGTGTAGATTATATAGAAAAATGACCATTTATGGTCATTTTTCTATATAATCTACACATTTTCAGGAAATGACCATTTATGGTAATTTTTCTATATAATCTACACATTTTCGGGATCCATCTTGTAACCGTGTTATATCCAAATCGTGTTATAATGAACTGTGTTATAACGAGGTTGTGGTGTACTAAGTTTACAAAACCTTCAAAGCTGGAGAAATGTTATCAGCACAGTCAATACAGCACTTGCCTTGTAAGCAAGGGGTCACCAGTTCGAGTCCGGTTCTGGACGCATTTTTCAAACTTCATTCTTCTTCTTCTTCCAATAAGTGAAGGGCCCTCTCTGGAGCATCGTCACACTGTAACTATTTACAAGGTGCGTCTGGGGCGAGGCTAAAAACTGTTAAAAGCGGATAAAAACATTCCTCTGCTGACTATGGGTGACCGGCCAGCCCTCCCTTGAAGGTCTCCAAGGTTGGCGCTGTGACGATGTACTCCGGCAGCTGGTTCCAGAGACGTATCCCAGATGGAAAGAACGAGCACCGGTAGGTCTGTGCTTTGGTTTGCCTTGTGCAACTGGAGAGGTTCCTTCGGAGGAATGACAGAGTGTTGTTGGCCTTCTTGGTGACCTGGTCTACATGAGCATTCCAGGAGAGGTTGTCTGTAAGTGTAACGCCTAGATATTTCCCTGACTTCACAGTGGCGAGTTGATGTCCATGGATGGTGTAGAAGCAGACTAGCTGGTTCCTCCTCTTGCAAATTCTGATGACCTCGCACTTGGTTGGGTTGAAGGACATCTGCCAATCCCTTTCCCATTCCTCTAAGCGCAGCAGGTCTTCCTGTAGGATGCACTGGTCTTCCTCACTTTTGATCCTCCTGTAGAGGAGACTGTCATCAGCAAAGAGCCTGGTGGTAGAGGAAACTCTGGCTGGGAGGTCGTTGATGTACAGGAGGAACAGAAGAGGGCCTAGGACAGTGCCCTGCGGGACTCCTGAGACAACTGGCACTGATGAGGAGGACTTCCCTTCAACAAGGACCTTCTGGCTCCTACCGGTGAGAAAACTCTCTATCCATGCGAGTAGAGGACCTCTTACGCCGTAGTGGTGGAGCTTCAGCAAGAGACGCTGATAAGGGACCTTATCGAACGCTTTGCTGAAGTCCAGTAGGACTGCGTCAATCTGTTCTCCCTCTTCTAAGCTGGACGCCAGGTCTTGGATTGTCAGGATAAGTTGGCTTTCACATGACCGCTTCTTGCGGAAGCCATGTTGCTGGTCAGAAAGGATGTTGTGTGAATCCAGGTGATGTATTATCTGGCTGTGAAGGATGTGCTCCATCACCTTGCTGCAGATGGCTGTCAGGGAAATCGGCCTGTAGTTTGAAGGAGTGCTGCGGTCGCCTTTCTTGAAGATGGGCGTGACTTCGGCTGTCTTCCAATCGTCTGGAACTTTACCCTGCAATAATGAGGCTGTGAAGATCGGCTGAAGAGCAGGAGCCACTTCTGTTGCAGTTTCCTTAAGGAACCTGGAGGGTAGAGTGTCCGGGCCAGATGCTTTGTGTGGATTTAAGCCTTGAAGTAATTTCTTCACACCCTCGATGCCGATGGTGAATTCTGGGACATCAGGGTAAGGGCTGGGTCCTAGAGAAGGTAGACTAGTTGTGTCTTCTTCTGTGAAGGAGCTGACAAACTGGTCATTGAGGATAGTAGCTTTCAGCTGGGGGTCACTGTGTGTAACTCCATCTTTCCTCAGAGGTGAAATGCCGCTGTTGTCGCACTTCTTTCCTTTTATGAAGGACCACAACTTCTTTGGATTGTTTCCATCTCCTGAGACAAGGTCTTCCACATAGTTGTTGTAGGCTTTCCTACAGTGGTACTGTGTCTCTTTCTGCAAATCCTTGTACTTCTGAATGTCCTCGCTGAGGCCTGTTTGCTGAACACGGCGATAGGCTTTCTTCTTGCGTCTGGACAACCTTTTGATGTTACGGTTTACCCATGGTTGGTGGAATCTTGTCGAAGACATCTTGGTGGGGACATGGGCCGCGATGGCATGAAGACAAATATCTTTGAAGTCTACCCAAAGTTTGTTGATGTCTGTCGAAGTATTAGTCTCTTCCACAAATGAGTCTACCACTTGGCCGACGCTTGCTTTCATGCCAGAATAATCAGCCCGTTTCCACAAGAAGATCGGACGCTGTGGTGGTTTACTGCGAAGGGCTGAGATATTGCTCTCGACAAAAACTATGTCATGGTCTCTGACTCCTGGAGCTGGCTTGCACTTCTGGATGAGTGAAGGTCTGTTTGTTAAGAAAATGTCAAGGGTATTTTCATTTCTTGTTGGGAACTTCACCATCTGTTCAGAGCCAGTGTTGTCCAGAAGTAGCTGGTTCAGTCCGTTGGAGTTTCTGTTTCTTGAAAATTTATGTAATTAATTATAGCAAAATCGTTATGTGCTATAAATAGTGCTAAATAAAAATAAGGTAAAACACTGAAGTCAAAATAAACAGAAAATGAAACTAGAAATGTGTCCAAAGGACACAGATGCCCCTGCCTGGTAGCACAATTAAGAGAACTCAGACACAAAATACTAAAGGCATCTCAGACACAGACATGGACGAACGGACAGGGATAACACTATATGCCCTTTCCACCATTCTTCGTATGGCAGGGGCATAAAGACAAATGCAAACTGTGTAGCATCATAAGTCCTTTAATCCAATATTTAAAATGTACAATGACTCTGGAAAGGTTGTTACAATATGTAAAAATCACTAAAATACAGTGAAACATCATCATTTGAACAAGTATGTGAAATGAATAGGCCCCTAAACCCCACTTTGTAGAGAGAAAACTGGGGTTTACGGGGGGTATACATTATATTTCTTATTTCAGCTCCAAGACAGAGATTGTGGGTACTCGTTAGGAGCACCCACAACCAATGTTTGCAGTATAAATACGAAAAATATCACAAATTTTTTGTCAGAGAAGTAGCCATTTTGGAGATTGAAAAAGTGCACTTTGTTCACGGGTATGTTATTCTAATGCTGAATGTTTAACCAATTGTATACTACTGGACTCTTTCATCAAGGCGGTTCTAAGGAGTACCCACAATCTATATTTTGGAGTATATTTACCCTATATTTACTATATTTTACCCTTGTAAACGCCTGTTTTATAATATAAAAGTGGGGTTCCAAGCCACGCTCGAACTGCAGCGGTAAGAGATCTAATGATTAAAATACAATGTACAATTCTGATGTAAAAATAGGAATTTCTTTTCTGGTGTGAAACAGGCCAGAAAAGAAATACCTATTTTTACAAATTTTCGCTATTGAGTTAGCTCTGGCTGTTTAATAGAGAAAATTTAGATTTTGGAAAGTGACTGCTGGCTGCAGCAGAGAGGTGGCTTCTCAGCAGAGGTTAGATATGGTGATTTTGGTGGAATGACTGTGGCAAGAAGAGAAGGCTGGTGAAGAGAGGTGGCAGAAAAATTGAGGTGACCACTAGTGGAAGTTTAACTGCAATTTTCCCAATATACAGTAGAACTTCGATGGCTCGAACACCAATGGCTCATTTACCATGGCTGATTCGAACCCATTCTTGGGCCCCTAGCGAAATCCTCTACATAAGAAATAGTGGGGATAATTAAGGAGATTTTAGTCTTTTTTCTTGCAAATGTATGCTGTGTGTACTCATTAGAATCGCCTCGATGTGGCGATTCTAATGAGTACACACAGCATACATATTCATCATAGAACACCCCAAAAGATGTCTAAAAGTATCTCTTTATGCCTCCTGACAGTAACCTCAGTGGCTCGAACTACCCCTGTCTCGAACAGATTGTCGAGGTCCTTAAGGTGTTCGAGCCATTGAAGTTTGACTGTACCTGATAACATCAAGTTGTACATCAGTGTAGTAGAGTTTCTTTTCCGCATAATCGTAGTCTAATGCTATAACACTGTGAAGATCTGGTAATGGGAGATAAACATCTGTGTGATCTGGCATATCGAGCGCAATACGCCGGATACTGCCACGACTGGCAAACAACAGATACTCCTCGGGCACTGAAAAGAAGAAAATTAACATCTGATTTACATCTTGTGTTTCATCATTTTCATATTTTGGGTTAACAAATAAGAAAACAGTACAGTCCAACCTGTATTAACCAAGCACCTAAGGAATAACCAAAATGTGCTTGCTTATGACAGGGGCTTGCTTAATACAGGTGAAATTTAATACATTTGCCCAATTTGGGAACAAAATGCTTGCTTGCTTAAGACAGGTTGCTTGCTTAATAGAGGTGGCCGCTAATACAGGTTTTACTATACTTATCCAATTGGGGAACCAGTAAAGAGTCAGGAAAGCCTGCACATAAGCACAATCTCTACATTTTCGGGAACCATCAATAAAGTGGGTAATATCCAGAACCGTGTTCAACCCTTAAGATGCCGAGAAAACTACATCTGAAAATGCCGTCTGCTTTGTCTGCTTATTTCGTCTGCTGAATTTTTTTTGCAAACTTTTTAAAAATATTTTTGCAAACAGGCAAACAGTGTAGGCCCAGATCAGACTGCTCCTACAGGAGCAGTCTGATCTGGGTCCACACTGTTTGCAAAAAATTACTTTTAAGGTAACTGGCAGACGGCAAAGCAGAGGAAAATAGTCGTGATTGGTATTTTATGGGTTAAATAAACAATGTTATAACAAGGTTGTGGTGCCGGCCACGAAAGCTCAGTCGGATGCGCATCTTGACTGTTGATCAGGAGGATGCAGGTTCGATACCTGCCGGGGTCGGCAACATTCTTTCGTGGAGATTGATCATGAAATCTTTTCTACGGTCATTCTATCCCTTCTGCTGATTCAAGAAGGGCAGTTGCCAGTTTCTGGCGAAAGAATCTGCACTGTACTGGATAACCGCTTACGTATAAGCCTCCCCAGGTAAAGTGTGGATAGGTAAACTGACCAGCTCAAAAATGACCTAAATAGTGTTGACTGGGCCGTTAGACTCCAATACAAACAAACAAACAAGGCTGTGGCACTTGTAGTGGACAACTTGATGTAGCCATGTATCTAGCCCTATTAGTTGGCAGTAAACACAGTCAGTGAACCATGAAATGTAGGTTAAGGTCAAATATGGATGCTTGAATTATAGTTGCCATCCCTAGATGCAAATTTGTACCGAGTATCATTTATGAAGCTCTTATAGTTATTGAGATATGAACTTGATCGGAGTCTAACAGTTGGTTTTTTCTTGCTCCAGCATTTCAGTGGTTTCTTGCTGTCAAGTCCTCACCGTTGTTTCATCTCTGTGGTTGTCGACCCCCGACCATCGGGGCTTGAAGAAATATATGGGCTGCATGATGCTTTCACACAGCGCTGAAACCGACCTGCACACGAGTACTGGTAAACCGCTTAGAGGATCTAAGCCTGCCCAGGCAAAGCTGTGCGAGTCTGCCCGTCAATGCTTATAAATCCTAATGGTTTCATTGGGCGGCAGGACTTGAGATGTCATTTCATCTCAATGTCGGATAAAAGTCCCACGAAATTGGAAGCAACGTCTCCAAAATGACCTTTACAGTGTTGATGGGGACGTTAAACCTCAAAATCAAACAAACAAACAAAACAAAATTTCTGTGGTTGTTTGATTTTTTTGTTCTCAGAGATGTTGCACTGATGAGTTAGGAGGCTTTCATGTGGACTGAACAAATTATTTGTTTAAATCGCAATGGAAGTAAGGGCGAGGAGTGGGGCAGCATAAAAGCTATTTAAGCCCCCCAGGGGAATTAGTTCTACAGACCATTCACGGTTTATTTTTGTTATGATTTGTCTTTGAGTGTGTGTATCACCTATATTTTTCTGTTTTGGATAGCCAATTGACCATTTTGTGGGAAAGAAACTGTCCTTTTGGCTTTCCGCTATTGATGTTTCCATTAAGGTATGTTGTTTCATGTTTGTTTCTTTCCCTTTGGTGTCTCCAATGGGAGATATGGTTTAATTGTATCCATTCCTGATCATTGCTTCCACTTCCATTTTGACAATAAAGGTGAACGCCAGGATTGTAGCAAATGTTGACACCTTGACAAATGGACGGATGAATGGATGGACAAATCAACTGAAAATCAGACTCCTTCCCACATGTGTGTCATGTCAAGCTTTTAGCAGGCAGGACAAAAAGGACCATTTTTTTTTGTATATAATCTATACATTTTGGGGATCCATCTTTAAAATGTTGTTATATCCAAAACCATGTTCAGACTTTCTGATGAGTCTTTAAACCAAGGTCCGTATATATATCTCCGTATGACCTTAGCTGTTGGTGGGAGGTAAAACACAAAACACTCACTCACTCCAAAACCATGTTATAATGATTAGTGTTATAAATAGAGAATACCAGATGAGTGTCTTTTGATATCAAGTTTATCAGGCAAGGCTTTGAGAAAGCTTGTAGAATCGCGAGGCTTGCCGAGCAATTCTACATGCGTTCTCGAAGCTGAGCCTGATAAACTTGATATCAAAAGATACGAATCTGGTATTCTATTTATCAGTATATCCCCTTGTACACTCTTAGCAAATTGACAATTTACTATCAGTGATTGATGGTCCTCAGTGCGTCCCAGCATTATGGCGGTCAATATATTTAGTATCAGGTGACCATATTTTTCCTATGATATTTATTTTTTTAAGTACAGTCGAACCTGTGCTTACGGTCACCTCCGAATAGCGGTCCCCTTATTACAACGGTCATTTTCAACCCCTCCCATCAAAATTCCCTAATAAATTAACTGGGAATAGCGGTCCCCTGTGTACTACGGTCAACGGTCACATTATTCAGTCCCAAACTGAGTTGCTGTCCTTGAATAACGGTCTTTAATTGAATCCATCACGCTCATGATTTTGGCTTTGAGGTAATTATCGCCATTGATTGGCATATAATTGGCCTGCTTGATTGGTATTGTTGTCCTTAGTCCTGGCGATCTTGTCAAACATGTTACGGTTTGTGAGTGAGTTGCATTCTGTTTTACACAAGAACTGTAGATAGTTTATTTGAAAAGTGAAGAAAAATTGACTAAACATCTTTTTTTTTTTAATTGGCGGACAGTCTTTAAGACGGTAAAACTAGCCCAGTAAGTAAATCACACTAATTGCGGCACTGTCAATTCAGAGATAAACCATCTGTGTATTTATAACGGTTCAAGTATGACACTATTGTTAATCCCTGTCATATAATTGCCACCCTGCGGTGCGTGTCGATAAGGTGTGAAAATATGGTCAAGTCATGTCTCTAATTTGCGTTTATCCTCCAGTTATAAAATTTAATCCACAATCAATGTGAAAATGATTTAATCCTCCTCAGACAATTAGCTACATCTAACGGTAAATGTTTGCATTATAAAAACGGACTTTTCTACGATCTCATGAATGGTTATGTTTTGGCGCCAAATAGCAGACGCTCGGCGCGAAAAGTAGAACACTGTTGTTGGTTATTGACACAGAGGGATAATTCGGGAGCTGTACATCGCTGTTTTCTATCCACCTCTATTCACAACCGTTAAGCTATCGAGAAAATATTTTTTACCGGTTCCAAACATTTTTTTATTAAAGTCTTATAGTCAACTTTTTCTACGGTACTGTATTAATTGTGCAACAAATAAACATGTAAATTAAATGGAAAACAATATGCTTCTTCATCCAGTGACAGCTTGCAATTTCATCAATAAATGAAGAATTTTTGGACACTGTCGGCCTGATGGTAATTGTCAAACCTCCGAATAAAGGTCACCTGTGAATAACGGCCAAATTTGTCCTGTCCCACAGATGGCCTTTGTTCACAGGTTTGACTGTAATGTTTACATTTTTCCCAGAAACAATAACATTTTTGTCATTTTTCCAGTAATCTGGTTCATTCATAAAAGTGCAATGTCACGTTGATGTGATAAATCTCACTTGTCCTGAGATAGCATATCTTTATCAGGTCAATGCGTTACAATGCAATATATACAGGGGGTAACTGATAAAGAGGCTTATGTGCACGATCAGAGTAATGGAAACCCATTGATTAACCAGATTACTGAAACTTACTAGATTCACAAGTGATATTGTCTGAGTGCAGCTGGAGTCCTGAAGGACAAGCACATGTGATTCCCCGCCGGTTTGGTAAACAAAGATGGCTGCAACCTCCATTGTTCATCCTGCACACGTTCAATGTTGTATCAACTGAAAATGGAAATAGATATTTGAAATCTCAGTGGATTTACAGGAAACAAATCTTTTCAATTACTATTGCCAGATACAGTAGAACTTCGATGGTTGGAACACCGATGGTTCTGTTCGAACACCGATGGCTCGTTTCCCATGGCTGGGTTGATCTCGTACTTGAGCCCCTAGGGAAAACCTCAAGATAAGAAATGGTGGGGGATGATTAAGGAGATTTTAGTCTTTTATCTGGCAAATGTGTGCAAACATTTTCATTATCTAACATTGAAAGATAATCAAAAGTACCTGATTATGCCTCTTGGCAGTGACCTTCAGTGGCTCGAACTACCGCTGTCTCGAATAAAATTTCATGGTCCCAAAGGGATTCGAGCCATCGAAGTTCGACTGTAGTTGTTCACACTTCAATGAATTGTTTGTTTGGTTGTTTTGGAGTTTAACGGCCCAGTCAACACTATTTTAGGTCATTTTTGAGCCGGTCAGTTTACCTATCCACCCTTTTCCTGGGCAGGCTTATACGTAAGTGGTTAACCAGTACAGTGCACATTCTTTCGCCAGAAACTGACAACTGCTCTTCTTGAATCAGCGAGGGGAGAAAATGACTGTAGAAAAGATTTCATGATCAATCTCCACGAAAGAATGTTGCCGACCCCGGCAGTACTTCAATGAATACATTGCCTAACGTAACATCACATGATCATTAACCTTTTTAGTACCAAATGGAATATTGCTACTTATACATAGCAGGAGTCCATTTCCAAATTTAGGGCTGTCAGGTTGTGTTTTCTTCCACAATTAATTTGGAAAATCGCTGTGCTTTTGGCAAATAGTGTAGGCCCTGATTAGATGCTGAGTTCTGCGGCGTCTGATCTGGGCCTGCACTGTTTGCCAATTACCCGTTTTGGGGTTTCCGGTACAAAAAGGGTTAAGAGATGTCAAAACAAACCATGATTCTCTCCAATGTTATTGGACAATAGTTACCTTACAATATCAACAACACTGTTCTATTGTTAATAGGAACATTGTGTGCAACTGTTCTCGTTTGAATTTTAGCCCTTAACCCTTATCTTGCTGTTCACGACAACCCCTATCTTTGCAAACGGTGTAGATCCAGATCAGATGGCTTCTGAAGAAGCCATCTGATCAGGATCTACACTGTTTGGCATTCAGTTTATGAATTTGTAGCAATAAATTATATCAAGTAATCTGATTGGTTCAAAGTCAGAAATGGGTGTGGCTAAACTGAATATTCAGCAAGAGAAGGGTTAAGAGATGTCAAAACAAACCATGATTCTCTCCAATATTATTGGACAATAGTGACCTTACAATATCAACAACACTGTTCCATTGTTAATAGGAACATTGTGTGCAACTGTTCTCGTTTGAATTTTAGCCCTTAACCTTATCTTGCTGTTCACGACAACCCCTATCTTTGCAAACAGTGTAGATCCAGATCAGATGGCTTCTGAAGAAGCCATCTGATCAGGATCTACACTGGCATTTAGTTTATGAATTTGTAGCAATAAATTACATCAAGTAATTTGATTGGTTGATAGACAGAAATGGGTGTGGCTTAAATGAATATTCAGTAAGATAAGTGTTAAAGCAGTTTTTTTTGTTAAATAATGGATAGATTTTGTTTCGTGGAATTGGAGTTTAACAGCCCAGTAAACACTATTTTAGGTAATTTTGGGGCGGTCAGTTTACACTTTTCTGCTAGTTGTGATTGTGACTTTCCTGATAGTTGTGACTGGCACTTTCCTGCTTGTTGTGATTGGCACTTTCCTGATCGTTGTGATTGGTACTTCCCTGCTTGTTGTGATTGGCACTTTCTTGATCGTTGTGATTGGCACTTTCCTGATAGTTGTGATTGGCACTTTCCTGATAGCTGTGATTGGCATTTTTCTGATAGCTGTGATTGGCATTTTCCTGAGAGTTGTGATTGGCATTTTCCTGCCAGTTATGATTGGCACTTTCCTGATAGTTGTGATTGGCACTTTCCTGATAGTTGTGATTGGCATTTTCCTGATAGTTGTAATTGGCACTTTCCTGCTAGTTGTAATTGGCACTTTCCTGCTAGTTGTGATTGGCACTTTCCTGATAGTTGTGATTGGCACGTTTTTGCCAGTTGTGATTGGCACTTTCCTGATAGTTGTGATTGGCACTTTCCTGATAGTTGTGATTGACACTTTCCTGATAGTTGTGAGTGGCACTTTTCTGCTTGTTGTGATTGGCACTTTCCTGATAGTTGTGATTGGCACTTCCCTGATAGTTGTGATTGGCACTTCCCTGATAGTTGTGATTGGCACTTTCCTGATAGTTGTGATTGGCACTTTGCTGCTAGTTGTGATTGACACTTTCCTGATAGTTGTGATTGACACTTTCATGATAGTTGTGATTGACACTTTTCTGATAGTTGTGATTGGCACTTTTCTGCTAGTTGTGATTGGCACTTTCCTGCTAGTTGTGATTGTCACTTTCCTGATAGTTGTGATTGGAACTTTTCTGCTAGCTGTGGTTGGCACTTTCCTAAAATTGTGATTGGCACTTTTCTGCTAGTTGTGATTGGCACTTTCCTGATAGTTGTGATTGGCACTTTCCTGCTAGTTGTGATTGGCACTTTTCTGATAGTTGTGATTGGCACTTTCCTGCTAGTTGCCATTGGCACTTTTCTTCTAGTTGTGATCGGCACTTTCCTGCTAGTTGTCATTGGCACTTTTCTTCTAGTTGTGATTAGCCTTTTTCTGTTACTTGTGATAGCCTTGTTTCCTAGCTTATTATACTGATTAGTAACTTTCAGTGCTTGACAAAACGCAGGGGCGTAGCCAGAACCAAAATATTATTACGCACAGTGTAAAACATCTTCCTCCGAGATGGTTTAGAAGCCTCCATGGTGTAGTGGTTACGCTACTCTCCTTGTAAACCAGGGGTCGCAGGATCGATCCCGGGCTTCTCCAGACTTTTGGATGAGTCTTTAAACCGAGGTCCCGTCTCCCTATGACCTTAGCTGTTGGTGGGACGTAAAACTCAAACACTCACTCACTCTCCTCCGAGATGGCCCTAGGCTACTCTTAAAGGAAAGAATTTGCTCCCGAGGGGAACAAATTCTTTTTTTTAAGAGCAGCCCATATATAATATGCAATCTTAAGTGCTTTCTCTTTGCTGCAAATATTTTACATCACGCACATGCGTAATATGCGTAATGGGCGTTACGCCTATGAAAAGATTAAATAAGCCAAAGAATTGTTTGCTACCTTTTTTCTCAAGATCAACAGCATGTATTCCCATCAATCCAGACAGCTTTGTTAACACCACCTCAGGTTTACCTCCCTTTGAACCATCCTTCGGAGCTCGGAACACCGATCTCTTCTGCCAGTCAGTCCAATAAACATACTCATCACAGATCGTCAGGCCATAGGGGTGGGTGACATTGGCTACCAATGTCTGTCTGTTGTTTCCATCTAGGTCGACAGATTCAATGAGCTACATAAAAAAAAGAGAAAAATGACACATTCATCATGCAAACACACCTATATAATTTTGACCCCCCTAAACCCCACTTTTATCTTGTAAAACTGGGGTTTGCATGGTATACATAATTTTTCTTATTTCTGCTCAAAAACATAGATTGTGGGTACTTGTTACTTATAATGCATAAAAAAATACGTACAATTTTCCAGGGGCGCTATTTATGACATCTGCTGAATCTTCTTGCAAACTTTTCAAACATATTATAGCAAAGACCACCTGAGGTGATTGGCTGAAACTTTCAGAAAGCTGATGTAATGTTGATAACAATTTTTAAATATGTACCGCAAATCTGAAGAAGGCGAGACTGTAGTAGAATAAATTTTTAACAATCGCTCGGCTTTGCACTGTTTCTGTTTGAAGCCAGGTTAACGGGTAGGCAAGATGCTAAATATGGATTGTGGATTCTTTGTACTTTGACAAACTTGTCACTTGCAATGCAAATTCTTGTTCTGCCGGTCACTGTGTTCGACGTATTTGCCCTTTAATGAATTGATGACATATCCTTTTGCAAAACTGCACCTTGATGTGTTTGTTTGTTTCTTTTGGACTATAATGGGTTTGCACTTTAATGGCCTAGTCAACATTATTAAGGCTATGTCCAGCTGGTCAGTTTACCTATGCACACTTTTCATAGGCAGGCTTCTACATAAGCAGTTAAATAGTACAGCGCACGATCTTGTGCCAGAAACAGACAACTGCCCTTCTTGAATTAGCACAAGGGAAAGAATGATCATAGAAAATGTTGAAATGCTACCTCCTGATCACCAGTCAGATGCATGAGTGGCTGAACCACTGAAACAGACTAAGCATTTTGTTTAAGGAGCCCAAACTGCCATAAATCCAAATTTTACATTAAGTTAATAGACATTTTTATTCAAAACATAGGTGCCCAGGCCAAAATTTTGGCACCTTGGGCTACTGGGCGCCTGTTAGTCTGTAACCCTGCTGAGGCTGGTTAGTTGGGACCTTCAGGGAGCGTCACACAAGAAGTCATGTGTCTAGAACTATGTGTTGGCTGCACACACACACATTTGAATAAATTTAATTGGAGACTGCTATGCATCCTTTTCTCACGTCTCAGATCAATTCTTACCTCAGTTCTAGCATCAGCCCAGATAACTCTGTTCGTGTCTTCATCAACTGTGAGCCCATTAGGCCAGACGAGATCCTCTGTTACTATGGCAACCCTGTTGCTACCGTCTAATTCTGATCTCTCGATCTTAGCCGACTTTCCCCAGTCACTCCAGAACAAATACCTGAGAACATGTACATTCAAAACAGTGTTACAAAACAAAATTAATCATGCGAAAACCTGTCATTGAGATTCACGAGCAGGCATCACACTACAAAGTTCGTGAAAGGAACACCCCCTGAATCCAGCTTTATACAAAGAAAATTGGGGTTTACAGAGTGGGGGTATACATTATTTCTCTTATTTCTGCTCCAAGACATAGGTTGTGGGTACACGCTAGCACTGCCTCAATGAGGTGGTTCTAACAAGCACCCACAACCTATGTTTGCAGTACAAATAAGAACAAGAGGGCCATGATGGCCCTGGATCGCTCACCTGATCCATAGGGTATCAAGTGGGCCCCTGGGAGAGCCATTATTGGCCGCGGGCTATAATATGATTAATCTTGGTAGTGGTCTAAAAGGTGAAGCTTCATACCAAATATCAAAGAATGGAGACTTCTGGTTTCAGACAAGATTTTTAAACATTTTCCTTATATAAGTCTATATAAACCTTGGGGTCCCTGGGGCGGGTCATTTTTGCCCCCAGGGGTATAACTTGAGCCATCTTGGTAGAAATCCACAAGCCAAAGCTTCATACCATATATCAAAGACCTTGGCCTTCTGCTTTCAGACAAGAAGATTTTAAAGGTTTTCATTGCCTTGACTTCTATTTCCTAGGGCTATAATTTGAACAATTTAGATGAAGCTTCACACCAAATATCAAAGACCTGGGCCTTGCAGTTTCAGAGTAGAAGATTTTTTTTAAATTTCCCTATATAAGTCAATGTAAAAACGAAGGGGCCCGGGGCGGGGGCATTTTTGACCCAAGGGCTATGATTTGAACAATCTTGGTAGAAGTCCACTAGATGAAGCTACACACCAATTCAATGAACTGGGCCATCAGGTTTTGGAGAAGAAGATTTTCCCTGTAAAGCCAAAGGGCCTGCAGGTGGGGGCATTTTTCTCCCTAGGCCTATAATTTGTACAATCTTGATAGAGGTCCACTAGATGAAGCTTCACACCAAATATCAAAGAACTGGGCCTTGCTGTTTCAGAGAAGAAGATTTTTCAAGATTTTCCCTATATAAGTGTATGTAAAAACCAAAGGCCCCCGGGGCGGGGCCTTTTTGGCCCCAGGGCTATAATTTGAATAATCTTGGTAATGGTCCACTAGATGAAGCTTCACACAAAATATCAAAGAACTGGGCCTTTCTGTTTCAGAGAAGAAGAGTTTTAAAGATTTTCCCTATATAAGTCTATGTAAAACCAAAGGCCCCCAGGGCGGGGGCATTTTTGGCCCAAGATCTATAATTTGAACAATCTTGGTAAAGGTCCACTAGATGAAGCTTCATACCAAATATTAAAGACCTTGGCCTTGTGGTTTCAGAGTAGAAGATTTTTAAATATTTTCCCTATATAAGCCTATGTAAAACCAAAGGGCCCCGGGGCGGGGGCATTTTTGGCCCTAGGGCTATAATTTGAACAATCTTGATAGAGGTCCACTAGATGAAGCTTCACACCAAATATCAAAGACTTGAGCCTTGCGGTTTCAGAGAAGAAGATTTTTAACGATTTTCACTACATAAGCCTTTGTAAAACCAAAGGCCCCCCGGGGCAGGGGCATTTTTGGCCCAAGGGCTATAATTTGAACAATCTTGGTAGAGGTCCACTAGATGAAGCTTCACACCAAATATCAAAGACCTGGGCCTTGTGGTTTCAGAGAAGAAGATTTTTAAAGATTTTCCCTATATAAACCTATGTAAAACCAAAGGCCCCAGGGGCGGGGGCATTTTTGGCTCCAGGGCTATAATTTGAAAAATCTTGGTAGAGGTCCACTAGATAAAGCTTCATACCAAATATCAAAGACCTGGGCCTTGTGGTTTCAGAGAAGAAGATTTTTAAAGATTTTCCCTATATAAGCCTATGTGAAACCAAAGGCCCTCGGGGCAGGGGCATATTTGGCCCCAGGGTTATAATTTGAACAATCTTGAAAGAGGTCCACTAGATGAAGCTTCACACCAAATATCAAAGACTTGGGCCTTGCTGTAAAAGAGAAGAAGATTTTTAAAGATTTTCCCTATATAAGCCTATGTAAAACCAAAAGCCCTCGGGGCAGGGGCATTTTTGGCCCCAGGGCTATAATTTGAACAATCTTGGTAGAGGTCCACTAGATGAAGCTTCATACCAAATATCAAAGACCTGGGTCTTGCGGTTTCAGAGAAGAAGATTTTTAAGATTTTCAGTAAAAAAATCTATTTTTAGCTCCTGTGACCTAGATGTCCAACAGACCAGAACCATTTGAACAACTTTGAAAGGGGACCACCTAAGGATCATTCCTGTGAAGTTTGGTCAAAATCTGATCAGTGGTTTAGGAGGAGATGTTGTTTGAAGAAAAAGTTTACGGACGCACGCACGCACGGATGGACGCATGGACGGATGCACGACGGACAAAAAGTGATCCCAAAAGCTCAGGTGAGCTAAAAATATCACGGATTTTCGTCAGAAAATTAGCCATTCTGGAGTTGTGAAAAAAATGCACTCTGTCGCATGGGTGTGTTAACGTCAAGGTAACAATGAATGACATCATCCGGAATAAAAAGGAGGCTCTTTGCAACACGCTCTTCTGCTCAGTGATTTATCACTCAATATATCACATATTTTACAATTGGTTATATAGGCGATCAGTGTTAGAATTGGATACAACATTATTGTTTAACTATAAACACGGTTTCTGCTTTGGACCCCGTTTACAGTGTAACCTCCATTAAACAGCCATCCTGGGAAAGCTCCAAAACTGGCTGTTTAAGGGAGGTGGCTGTTCAACAGAGGGAAATGTCTGGGATGATGCATGGCTTGTTATCGACAGACATAAATGGTGATTACTGAAGTCAGCTCAACATGGATGTACTAAAACAAAACAAATAATGGAGATGTGTCGTTTGAAACCTGTCAAACATTTATGTTTCTTTTCACTTGCTTACAATACAGATATCACAATGGTAATTATGGGAAAAATAAATTTTGAAATAAATAAATACACCAGAAGAGAAGAAATTCTGATTTTTTGCTATCGAGTTAACTCTGGCTTTTTTAATAGAGGGAATTTATATTTGGCAAGGTGGCTGCTGGCTGGAGGAGAGAGGTGGCTGCTGAGCAGAGGTTAAATATATAGTAAAATGCTATGGGAGGAATTATTGTGGCTGCTAAAGAGGTGGCTGTTTAACAGAGGTGACCATTAGTGGAGGTTTAACTGTATAGTGTTATAAAGAGATTGTGGTGTCATTGGCACTTATGTGATGATGAATTGTGTTCTCAAATGTACATATTTACTAACCTCGCTTTGTAGTGCAGAGTTATAGCCCTTGGTTTATCAAGCTTCCGCCAGACCAAGACTTTCCTCATTGTCCCATCGAGGTTTGCCATCTCAATCCTGTTCAGTCCGGTATCTGTCCAGTAAATTTTGCGACCAACAGAATCAATAACCATTCCATCAGGAGTATCTAGACCATTGGCAATGATGGCTTCGACATCGGAACCGTCCAAATTAGCTCTCATTACTTTGTCAACTATTGTGTCAGTCCAATAAACTTTACCTAAATTAGAAAAAAAATTTTTTTTGTTTGTTTGAACTGTGGTTTAACCCTTTCCCACTCAGATACGTGTTTTTACGTGTCTGCACCCCCCCCCCCCCCCATTTTAAGCCCCAGAAGCACCTAAAATCTTTATTTCTAGCCCTGGATAGTTATGTTTGCTTTAGGATTTGTTGGGCAAAAAAGTGACCTGTTTTTTTCGCGCGCCTCCCCCCTGAATATATTCTGTGGGGAGATTGAAGTGGGGCAGCGCCCCCCTCTCATCCCGAAAAATTTTGGGTGTATGGCCCAAACGGCCGCTAAAATTTATATCTGAGGGCGTCTGGGGTCAAAAATGCCTGAAAATTGATGCTGATAAAACATGCTGCAAACAGTGAAAATGGCCAGTGCCAAACATCTTAATTGTTGCCTTGACAGCTGTGTGAAGATTAAAATGTGGTCAAAAATTCATGTGAAAACACACTTTTTGCCAACTTTGAGATGCCCCCTCTTTACCATGACAACAATGATCAAGTCATGAAAGGTTGCATTTGAAAGGCTACTGTCCAATGAACATTCATACCGAGTTTGACGTAAAACAGACTATCCATTATGAAACAATGGCTAGTTGAAGTTGCTGTCGGGTGCAACACTGTGAAAATCAGCGAAATTCACAAAATCCCCGAGTGGTAAAGGGTTAATGAAGAAAATCCCAACTGACCAAAATAATGTTTTTTTCATTATTTTATTGCAAGAAACAATATTTCAGATATAATTAATGCATTTTGGACTAAAATTCAGTATTTTCCAAGATTTCAGTTAACCCTTTCCCACTCAGATACGTGTTTTTACGTGTCTGCACCCCCCCACCCCCCATTTTAAGCCCCATAAGCACCTAAAATCTTTATTTCTAGCCCTGGATAGTTATGTTTGCTTTAGGATTTGTTGGGCAAAAAAGTGACCTGTTTTTTCGCGCGCCTCCCCCCTGAAAATATTCTGTGGGGGGATTGAAGGGGGGCAGTGCCCCCATCACATCCCGAAAAAGTTTGGGTGTATGGCCCAAACGGCCGCTAAAATTTATATCTGAGAGCGTCTGGGGTCAAAAATGCCTGAAAATTGATGCTGATAAAACATGCTGCAAACAGTGAAAATGGCCAGTGCCAAACACCTTAATTGTTGCCTTGACAGCTGTGTGAAGATTAAAATGTGGTCAAAAATTCATGTGAAAACACACTTTTTGCCAACTTTGAGATGCCCCCTCTTTACCATGACAACAATGATCAAGTCATGAAAGATTGCATTTGAAAGGCTACTGTCCAATGAACATTCATACCGAGTTTGACGTAAAACAGACTATCCATTATGAAACAATGGCTAGTTGAAGTTGCTGTCGGGTGCAACACTGTGAAAATCAGCGAAATTCACAAAATCCCTGAGTGGTAAAGGGTTAAGGGGAATGGGAACACCTGGCAGATTTTTCCGCCATTTTTCAAAGGGAGACAACTCTTGGGACTTCCTGTTCACTTTTCTATAAGCTCTGTCCTACTGAAAAAGGGGTCTATTCTTAAAGGAAAGAATTTGCTCCCAAGGAGCAAATTCTTTCCTTTGAGAGTTGACCCCTATTGACATGGGAGACAAAAATACTTTTGCAGGAGTTGCCTCCCCTGAAGGTGTACCCATTCTCCTTAATGTCCCTGTCAACAGTATGTATATCATTTTGGAGAAGCTGCTTCCAATTTTGTGGGACATTTACCTGCCATGAAAGGACATATCAAGCTCTGCAGCCCAATGAAACCAATAGGGCTTATATGCATTCGACAGTCCGATTCGCACTACTTTGCCTTGGCAGGCTTAGTCTTCCAGTACTCACAGTCAGTTTCAGCTCTGCGTGAAAGCACCATGCAGCTCAATCTATTTCCCCAAGCACTGATTGGCAGGGGCCCCCCCCCAAAAAAAAAAAAAAAAAAATACCATTACAATTTAGGTGAACAGGTACACCTGACATTTTTTTATATTTGTTTGGATTTTAACGGCCAAGTCAATACTATTTAAGTCATATCATTGTATACAGACAATATATTACTTGAATCAGAACCAGTCAGCTGTGTATTCATAAAATTTCTCTATCAAATGAAACAATTTTATCTGCATTTTTTTGTTTTGTTTTTATTCATTTTCCAACTATTGTATGTTTTGAATCATAATGTGGAATTCTGATCTAAAAGTTAGAATAATTCTGCAAAAATTAGAATGATTTGCATCTATGTTGCAGGTTCAGTTATCTAGACAGTAAGGATGATGAGCTGAACAACTTCCAAATCTATTTGTAGCCCTAACCCTTGTTCTGTTGAAGACAACAACACTTACCTTTGCAAACAGTGTAGATCCAGATCAGATGGCTTTGGCGAGAAGCCAAAGCCATCTGATTAGGATCTGAACTGTTTGTCATGCATTTTGTGAATTTGAACAAATACACTATATCAGGTTGATAGTCAGCAATGGGTATGGCTATATTAATTCATTCAGCAGGATAACTTACTTTCTACAGGGTCAACACCAAGAGCTATGGCATTCCTGAGTGACCCGATAGGCAGGGAGACATCGGTAAAGTAGTCCACATCGAGAGACACCTTCCTGATATCAGTACGCTGAGCAAAGATCAGGAACTTCCTCATTCCTGAAAGACAAGTAATTCACAATTATCTTAAAGGCATTTATTCTTGTAACAGTAGGACACACCGTGTGTTCATAATTGTTTTATTGTCCCTTGTGATGTACTGTCTATAGCAGATCAAAGGCGGCCCTGAATGACTGATTTCATATTCAAGGGAGGCAACTCCTGCAAAAACGTTTTCTGTCCCCTATCATAAAGGGTCTAGTTTATACTTTAACAACTCTCAAATTGCTGATATTTTTTCTTATTTTCACCAGAAAACAGGATCTGACATCTGCAAATTGTCCTCTCCTATGGAGACAATTTTCGCGAGATGTCAGATGCTGTTTTTTTTTATGGAAAAACAGGTTTGACATCTCATGCAAATTGTCTCCATAGGAGACAATTTGCATGAAATATCTAATCCTTTTTTTCTGGGAAAAATAAGTAAAACTAGAACTGTCAGAAGATCTGAGTATAGCCCTACTATTGCGCTATCAGAAAAGAAAAATACAAGAAAAAAAACGTTTTCAGCTTTCAGCCTATAGAAAGGACACGAATTATTACTGTACTGAGAATGACAATCATAGCAACAGAAAAGGTTGGTATTTTGTGATAATTGAAGGATAGTTTTTGTCAATTCTCCATAAAAACCTATGTTGTGGGTATTCATGAGAACCGCCTCACCGAGGCGGTTCTAATGAATAGCCACAACGTAGCTTTATATGGAGAAATAAGGAAAACTATCCTTCATTTATCACAAAATTATTTTGTGACAACTGAAGAATAGTTTTTGACAATTCTCCATAAAAACCTATGTTGTGGGTATTCATTAGAACCACCTCGCTGAGGCAGTTCTAATGAATACCCACAACATAGGTTTATATGGAGTAATAAGGAAACCTATCCTTCAATTATCTGAAAATACCCATCTTATCTGCTATGTTGAAAATGATACCACACTCACCATTGCTGCATGTCTTCTTGTCTTCCTGTAACAAGACACCAGTTGGGCAGGCACAGGTGTGACCCCGCGGAAGTGGGGCCGGCAAACACAGGTGGCTACACTGACCATTGTTCACCTGACACTCTGAGGATACTGAAATAAATATGATAACACAAACTTGGTATTGAAAATTACATAGGATTTCCGCCGAAGGCTATGTTATGCCTGTATGGACTTACCGTAAAGATCCTAAAAAGTCAGACACCTTGTTTGTTTGATTTGAGGTTTAACATCCCCGTCAACACTGTATAGGTCATTTTTGAGACGTTGCTTCCAATTTTGTGGGACTTCCACCCGACATTGAGATGAAACGACTTCTCAAACCCTGCCACCCAATGAAACCAATAGGGTTTATAAGCATGACCGGCCGACTTGCACCACTTTACCTGGGCAGGCTTAGATCCTCTAAGCGGTTCACCAGTACTCGTGTGCGGGTTTTGGTTGGTTGATTTGAGGTTTAACGTCCCCGTCAACACTGTAAAGGTCATTTTGGAGACGTTGCTTCCAATTTTGTGGGACTTTTACCCGACACTGAGATGAAATGACATCTCAAGCCCTGTCGCCCAATGAAACCAATAGGGTTTATTAGCATGGACGGTCTGCCTCGCACCGCGGTTCCTGGACAGGCTTAGATCCTCTAAGCGGTTTACCAGTACTAGTGTGCGGGCCAGATTCAGCTCTGCGTGGAAGCATCATGCAGCCCATATATTTCTCCAAGCCCCTATGGGCGGGGGCCCCCTCGTGTGCGGGTCAGTTTCAGCTCTGCCTGGAGGCATCATGACACCCATCTATTTCTTCAAGCCCTGATGGGCAGGGGCCAAATTTCATAACGGTAAACTGCAAACCCCATCAAGGGATGTCACTCCAAGAGTTATGGGACCTTGGTCCTGATTCCGGTAAACAGAACACATCAACCAACTCGGGGTTCAACATTAACTTTTTAATAACTGGACAAGGTGGTCCTGTAACTCTTGGAAGCACTGGACCTGATCTAAGTTCAACTGGACCAAATAAATGATAAAAATCATTCTAAAGTGAAACATCAGTTCTACAGTCATCAGATTATTTCTATTATTAATTACTTACATTATACAACAAACCAAAAACCGGAAACCATTTTACGGTATATGAGTTAAAAACATGGATTTTTATAACTGTGATGGAAGATTTTCAACTGGACCATTCAGACCAGCCAGCCACTGACCTCACTAGACCTGACCAGCTTTTCACTAGACAATGTCCATCAGTCTTGGGTTAATGTCGAACCCTGCAACTGCCCGTGTGTGTTACAAATTTTAACTTTGTTATCTTAACATTTGCCAAGAAAAGTGTGACAAAATTCTATCTGAGGAAGGAAGGGCAAATCCAGTATAGCTGAACTTCTTAAAAGTCAGCCTCGATAGCGTAGTGGTTAACGTGTTTGACTCATGATAGAGAGGTTGCGTTCGAATCTGGTATCGAGATGTGTCCTTGGGCAAGACACGTAATGACACTGCCTCACTCCACCCAGGTGTAAATGAGTAACAGTGGTCACTGCCTCTCTCTCGCGTGCGTGAAAACATCCAGAATGAGTGTTCGAGAGCAATTAAATAAGCTTGAAGCTTCTATCGCAATCGAACTAAAATAAATTAATATAAACTAAAGGTGGGACTATCATGTTAACAAGTCTGTGTAATGAACATCCCTTTAAATAAAACCCACTTTATATAAGAAAGCTGGGGTGTACAGGGGGTAACATTCTTTTTCTCCTTTCTGTTCCAAGACATAGTTTGAGGGTACTCATTAGAACCACCTAATTGAGGTGGTTCTAACGAGCACCAAAAACCTGTTTTAAGTAGAAATTAGAAAAATATTACAAATACATGTATTCACTAGATATTTAACCATTTTGGAGATATGAAAGAATGCACTATATTGCATATTGAAATATTTTCCATTATCACAATGTCTACTCATAAAGATAAGACTTACTGTTCAGTCTGTTCCGGTGAAAGACAGCAATATCCATCACACTTTCGATATTGCTCTGCAACACCTCTTGGTTAGCTCCGGTGTCTTTGTCAGCCACTAGTATTTTATGATTCAACCAATCAGTCCAGTAGATTTTATCATTGTGTAGGGTGAGTCCAAAAGGTTTTGGTGAACTAATTGTGAACACGGACTGAAAATGAGAAATAAAGTTAGCTAAAGACAGAGTCACATTTAATTTTCAATATACCATATTCTTCCTAATAAGGGCACAGTGCCCTAAGCCATTTCATTCAGAAATGTGTCCTTTTTTTTATCACATGCTGTATTCGCCCTAATTACCGCACCGTGCCCTTAGTTTTTTCAAAATCGTGTCAAAAAATTGTGGTGAAAAATCTACCTAATTAGCGCACACTTGATACAAAAACAATAGCTTCCGAGATGATGCATACTGATGTTTAATGGGACGGAAAAGGATACTTAAGCATTGCCTTCACTGTTGAAGAAATAACGGTAAGTTTTTATAGATTTACTGTGAGAGCTTCAAGGGGAGGTTACTGTAAAGTGTGCACGTATGCATTTCCTTTTCAAAAATAGCTTTGGTGTGCACTTGTAGGAGCATGTGGGGTAATTAGGGCAAATACGGTAACTTGAAAAGCATAATAAATGATACGTGATCTTTTAGCACTAATGCAAAACTTTAGCAGACAGCAAAATCTTGCATTCTAATTTGTGTCAACTATGTTTCTTGAAAAAGCATCGATTTACGCTTATTAAAGCATGTCCATTAATGATGGTAAATATGGCCAATATGGCAGGGCAGTCAGATTTTATTTTCTCAAGAACACTGAGAAAATAAAATCATATATACTGAACATATAAACTAGCCTAGAACATTTTTTTTCAATTTTGTTCTTAGGTCATACTTATAAAAATCTTACATGGGTGTGAGGGGTGGATGGAAAAATCATGGCACTACAGTGATATTTAGTGACATCACGAAAAATGCTGTTACGTCAACATTAAGGACGGCGCATTCAACCAGTGCATTTATCAAACACGTGAGAATATTCAATTTTGGGTAACACCAGGGTTAGAACAGAATCTCTACCCCAAGCTAAAACTATGGATTTCCTTATCTGGTGTGCAAGAATAATTTTTCTATCACTCAGTTGTAAGATTGTCACTGTGGCCAGTTAAAAAATTTTAAGCAACCTCAAAATCTCACCGTTTGTCGGTGGGGCAGAAACATAAGGACTTTGTACTTCTGTTAATTTCTTGTGAAACTAAACCACACTGATACCAATGAAAACGGTTCACATAATATTACATATGATGCGTCCCGGATCATGTGGGAGTCTCCCAAATCTGAAGCCCATCTCCCAGTCTCCCTCATACCTCCTTCCCATCTCCCTCCCTTGGTTATCCTCCATAGACAATCAGAAAAAATTATCTGTCCTGCTCATAGATATTAACCCTTCAGACACTGAGAAAAACTACATCTGAAAATGTCATCGTCTGCTGAATTTTTTTGCAAACTTTTTAAAAATATTTTGCATACAGGCAAACAGTGTGAGCAGTCTGATCTGGGTTCACACCGTTTGCAAAAAAAAATTACTTTTAAGGTAATCGGCAGACGACAAAGCAGATGACAATTGTTGTGATTGGCATTTTATGGGTTAAAATGACAACATTTTAATATTTATGAGCAGGACGAATTTCACACTGAGCAAATAAAAAGTTTTAAAATCTTGGGACAATAAAAAAAAATCTCGCACCTACCTTTATATTTCTGCCATCGAGGGTGCAAGATCTGACATTCAGGTTTCCAGTATCAATCCAATACAACCTGGTTTCACCAACGTAATCTATAATTAGCCCATTAGGGTGTGTCAGATTTGCACCAATCAAAATCTTTGCTCCAACTCCGTCCATTCCTGCTCTCCAGATTTGATGAGGCTTCCAGTTTGTCCAAAACATGTACCTGTAATGAGGCGATTCCGATGAGTATTGTATTTTCCCTAAATAACCAGACACACTCCTTTAAAATCAAATTTGTTTAAAAAATTTGAACAAGTATAGATTTGTCTAAAAATAGCCGGGTAAATGGCAAACAGTGTATACACTGACGAGACACTGCATTGGCGTCTACTCTGGGTTTACAGTTTGCTCAGGTCTGTATGTCCAAATACATATGTTAAAATGGTACACAATGTCATAGCATACCTTTTCAAGAATTTGGCCTCAGAAGCTCAGTCAGATGCACATGTGACTGGTTATCAGGTGGTCCCAAGTTTGAAACCTGCCTAGTTGGCAGCATTCTTTTGTGGAAACTGATCATGAAATCTTTTCTACAGTCATTCTCTCCCTTCCGCTGATTCAAGAAGGACAGCTGTCAGGTTTCTGGCGAAAGAATGTGCATTGTGCTGGTTAACCACTTCCAGTATAAGCCTGCCCAGGAAAATTGTGGATAGGTAAACTGAAGACCTAAATAGTGTTGACTGGGCCATTAAACTCCAATACAAACAAACAAATCACCCACACTATGCTCAAGTGATTTGATCTACTTTACAATTGGCCTCCACACTGTGATTTATGACTCAACAAATCACACCCTCGAACTGATTTATTTCTTAAACTGAAACAAATTATACCATTTTTTATTTTGCTGATAAGAAGAGAAAATGATTGTTGGCATTTTAATATATATGAGCAGGACAATTTTCATACTCAAGTGAGTTAGCCCATAAGATGCCAGTCACGACAATTGTCATCTGCTTTGTCGTCTGCCAGTTGCTTTAAAAGTCATTTTTGCAAACAGTGTCAATCCAGATCAGGCTGCTCCTCTAGGAGCAGTCTGATCTGGGTCCACACTGTTTGCCTGTATGAAAAAATATTTCTAAAAAGTTTGCGAGAAGATTCAGCAGACGACATAAAAACTGCATCTGAAAATGTCGACGACATAAGCAGACGACATTTTCAGATGCAGTTTTTCTCGGCATCTCAAGGGTTAAGTATGATGAAAAGTTTACAATCTTGGGACCACTTACCCAGACATAGGCTCCACTATGATGTCCCTGGGCTGTCCCAGACCCTCCCATATCAGGACACTCCTCTGACTGCCATCAAGGTTTGCGACCTCAATCCTCCCTGCCTCTGAGTCTGTCCAGTATAACTTCTCAGTCACCCAGTCCACTGCCAGGCCTGCAGGACTGTCAAGGCTTGAACCAACAACCACCTAGAAGACAACATCACAGTTCAAATTCAACTGGTACCAGATTTTCACCGGAGTTCAGGGCTGGAAATTTCCACTCGTCCGCTTGCCGTATCAGTAACAATTTTGGAGGTTGAGCAAGAATTTTGTCTAGTCCCTATGAAATTTTGTCAAAATCTTCATGCGCTTAGATATGCAGGCAGGGGGGGGGGGGGGAGGGATTTTTGGAGAATTGTCCAGCCCTGGTGCTGACAAACCTTATCTAACATACCCTTATCCAACCTTTGTGTTTAAACAAGAGGGCCCAGAGGGCCCTGGTTCGCTCACCTGATCCAATGTATAACAAGTGGGCCCCGGGCAGGGTCAATTTTGGCCCCAGGGCTATAATTTGAACAATCTTGGTAGAGGTCCACAAGATGAAGCTTCATATCGAATATGAAAGACCTGGGCTTTCTGGTTTCAGAGAAGAAGATTTTAAAGGTTTACCCTGCATATAGAAGTCTATGTAAAACAAGATTTTCCCTATATAAGTCTATGTTAAACCAAAGGGCCCCGGAGCGTGGGCATTTTTGGCCCCAGAGCTATAATTTGAACAATCTTGGTAGGGGTCCACTAGCTGAAACTTCATAACAAATATCAAAGAACTAAGCCTTGTGTTTCAGAGAAGATGATTTTTAAAGATTTTCCCTATATAAGTCTATGTAAAACCAAAGGGCCAGATGGCGGAGGCATTTTTGGTCTCAGGGCTATAATTTGAACAATATTTATAGAGGTCCACTAGCTGAAGCTTCATAACAAATACCGAAGACCTAAGCCTTGTGGTTTCAAAGAAGAAGATTTTTCAAGATTTTCCCTATATACGTCTATGTAAAACCAAAGGGCCCCCGTGTGTGTGTGTGTGTGTGGGGGGGGGGGGTATTTTTAGCTCCAGCACTATAATTTGAACAATCTTGGTAGGGGTCCACTAGATGAAGCTTCATACCAAATATCAAAGACCTGGGCCTTGCGGTTTCAGAGAAGAAGATTTTTAAAGATTTTCCCTATATAAGCCTATGTAAAACAAAAGGGCCCTGGTGCGGAGGCATTTTTGGCCCCAGCACTATAATTTGAACAATCTTGGTAGGGGTACACTAGATGAAGCTTCATACCAAATATCAAAGACCTGGGCCTTGCGGTTTCAGAGAAGATTTTTCAAGATTTTCCCTATATAAGCCCATGTAAAACCAAAGGGCCCCCGTGCGGGGGCATTTTTAGATCCAGCACTATAATTTGAGCAATCTTGGTAGGGGTCCACTAGATAAAGCTTCATACCAAATATCAAAGACCTGGGCCTTGCGGTTTCAGAGAAGAAGATTTTTAAAGATTTTCCCTATATAAGCCTATGTAAAACCAAAGGGCCCCCGTGCGGGGGCATTTTTGGCCCCAGCACTATAATTTGAACAATCTTGGGAGGGGTCCACTAGATGAAGCTTCATACCAAATAGCAAAGACCTGGGCCTTGCGGTTTCAGAGAAGAAGATTTTTCAAGATTTTCCCTATATAAGCCCATGTAAAACCAAAGGGCCCCTGTGCGGGGGCATTTTTAGATCCAGCACTATAATTTGAACAATCTTGGTAGGGGTCCTCTAGATGAAGCTTCATACCAAATATCAAAGACCTGGGCCTTGCAGTTTCAGAGAAGAAGATTTTTAAAGATTTTCCCTATATAAGCCCATGTAAAACCAAAGGACCCCAGTGCGGGGGCATTTTTGGCCCCAGCACTATAATTTGAACAATCTTGGTAGGGGTCCACTAGATGAAGCTTCATACCAAATATCAAAGACCTGGGCCTTGCGGTTTCAGAGAAGAAGATTTTTTAAGTTTGCGGTGAAAAAAATCTATTTTTGGCTACTGTGACCTGTATGTGCAACGGACGGGAACCATTTGAACAACTTTGAAAGGGGACCACCTAAGGATCATTCCTGTGAAGTTTGGTCAAAATACGATCAGTGGTTTAGGAGGAGATGTCGTTTGAAGAAAAGTTTACGGACGCACGCACGGACGCACGCACGCACGCACGGACGCACGCACGGACGCACGACGGACAAAAAGTGATCCCAAAAGCTCACCTTGTCACTACGTGACAGGTGAGCTAAAAAGTGAAAACTAGAAATGTGTAGAGCATACAGATGCCCCTGGCCTGAAGTTGCAAATCTATCTCTAACAAAATCCTCTACATGATTTTAACCCTTAAGATGCTAATCACAACCACTGTCATCTGCTTTGTTGTCTGGTGGTTACTTTAGCCCATATGTGCCTAGTGGCCCTTTTCTGGGACACTGGCAAACAGTGCCGACCCAGATCAGATGCCACAAAATGTAGCCTCTGATCTGGGAACTACACTATTTGCTGAAAGTACATACAGTTTTGGAAAGCTTACTGCTAACAAGACAAACCCTTGCACCCCTATAATTGGAAAGAGACCACTCCAAACTTATTAGATGGGAGATTCCATTGTGTTTATTTGAGTTTTACCTCTCATCAACAGCTAAGATCATACCGAGAAGGGCACTCAGTTGAAAGACTCATCTGAAAGTCTGGAGAAGCCTGGGATAGAATCCTTGACCCCTGATTTATGAGGTGAGTAGCTTTAAAGGCTTCTAAGATTCCCATTTTCATATAAGGGTTAAAAGTCAGTGTTGAAAACATTGAAGACCCAGATCAGACTGCTTCTAGAGGAAGGCGTGTCCAGTTCATCTGATGACAGATAAGGCCAAGAAGAATGACAAGCCACAGTTCCCTATTAAAAGGAGTAACCAAGAAAATTTTCAGACAACTTTTCTTATTTCTCCATTAAACAAAACGCATGTAGGCTGCTCTGTAAATTTTTGTAAAAAAATTAAAGACAGCAGTATGTTTTGTAGGTATATAATAAAAAGAAAATGTACTTTTATCGGTGGATACCAAAAATATTTCATCTTGTGTGTTGAAAACAGCCAAATTTTCACTCGTGCTTCGCACTCAATGAAATATCTTTGGTATCCTCCGAAAAAAAAATTTTTTCTTTTTATTTTAATATTTTTTTATGGATATTTACGGTAAATGATCAATTGCAATTACGTCATAATTTTGACCTGGCTATATCACAACTGTCAGTTTCAAAATATAAACAGATCGCCATTTTGAATACAGCATTTTTACAGTTCAAAGAGCGCTTTTCAAGGTATTTTACAGAATTATTTTATCGAAAACATATGAATTTCGGCGAGAAAAGTAGTCCGGGCTTCTACTGTGAAAATAACAAGAACATGTTATTTTTCACAGTGTGAAAATATCATATATTTTCACAGTGTGAAAATAACATTTTTATTTGTTTCAGATAAACATGGATTTCACTGCAGAGTATAAAATAAAGAAAATTGTCTCTCATTTATCAGTTACCCCCTATATATATTACATTGTAACGCACTGACCTGATAAAGATATGCTATCTCAAGACAAGTGAGCTTTATCACGTCAACGTGACATTGCACTTTTATGAATGGAACGGACCACTGGAAAAATGACAAAAATGTTATTGTTACTGGGAAAAAATATAAAAATTACTTGAAAAAAAAAAATACCATAGGAAAAATATGGTCGGCTGATACTAAATATATCGACCCCCAAACCATCAATAGCTGGTCCTAAATTGCTAATTTAAGGGTGTTCAAGGAGATAAACTGATAAATAGAATACCAAATTCGTATCATTTGATATCAAGTTTATCAGGCTTGGCTTCGAGAACGCATGTAGAATCGCTCGGCAAGCCTCGCGATTCTACAAGCATTCTCGAAGCCTTGCCTGATAAACTTGATATCAAAAGATACTCACCTGGTATTCTCTATTTATCCCTGTAACTCCTCCTTATCGGGAGCTATTCTAAACCTACCTGCTCCCTACTGCCATCCCACTTAGCTCGGCTGATAGCATTAGTTCCACTGTCACTCCAGTAGATAGTGTCAGTCTTTGCATCAAAGTCTACAGCCATTGTGTGTATTGTGTTACTAAGGGGGATCACTACATCTGACTGATCTGGTGTACCCAGAGTTATCCTTCTTACATCAGCTCGTGTTGTGAAGAGTAGGAATGACTCGATATCTACAAAACATAATTTTTGTAAAGTCATAAACACACCTACACAAATACATTGTAAATTTTGCTTTGTGATATTTTTTCTTAGATTGTGGATACTCGAGGCAGTTCTAACGAGAACCACAATCAATGTTTTCAAGTCAGAAAAATATATACCCCTGCAAACCCTAGTTTTTCTATATAAAATGGGGATTAAGTGGGTCAAAACTATATAGGCATTTTTTGTACAGTCAAGACTGATATACAAATGACATATTATAACATTTTTCAAGCTGATGCTTTTTTATTGTTTGTTTAGAGTTAAATCATCAACAAAACACGCCTATATAATTTTGACCCCCTTGAACTCCACTTTTATAAAGTAAAACTGGGGTTATCAGGGGTAAACTGGGGTTATCAGGGGTAAAATATAGACTGTGGGTACTCCTTAGAATTGCTTCAATGAGGCTGTTCTAACATGTACCCACAGTCTATATTTTGAGCAGAAGAAAGAAAAATATCACCTTTTTTCATCATAAAATCTTCACTTTTTCGGCAAAAAAATTTACTTTGTATTTGTATAGGTGTGTTTTCGTAACGGCCCAGTCCACACTACACTGTAGATCCAATATATCGCGGTGTTTGGGGTCCCATTTCCGCTAGCGTGATATAGCCAGATCGCGATATAAGTTGCAGTAGTTTGCCAAGATGTCAATAAAAGTCGTGGTGATAGTTTGGTGAGATACCGCTTATCAATCCACACTAATGGCTGTCAGTAATGCTATCTGCCATATATCACCATTAAAGTAGGTTCAGAATTACTCAATGACAGAACAAACAACAGGGACTATGTCTACCGATTAACTTACATTCAAAAACAGCTGAAAAACTGTGTTTGAAAACATGTGATCGCTAAAATAACAAAACAGGATGCCATTTTGGATGTGCTGGTTCCCTGCATTGGTTGAAGTGAAGGCCAAACTTGCAAAAGCGCCAAAGCAATTTGAGTTGTTTCCCTTTGCTTGGCAGAGGTCAGAATCGTTAAAAGTAGCGGTTGGAAAAAATTATTTACCGTCTGCCATGGGCCCAAAAAACTATTCAACAACAAAACTATCATTTTATTGTCATAGAATCTTCAAGTGACATCATGAAATGATGGCTTTTTGCATCACAATCTTTTGCCAAGTGATTTGTTTCAGAATAAATCACAGTTCCTTTCCATTGCTATATAGGTGCGCTGTGTTAGAATTGTTGATAATGCCAATTGATCTATGGGGTTGATCTATGGGGTTCAGGCATTTTAACATTTGTTCTAACACAGCGCGCCTATAAATGGGAAGGAGCTGTGTTTTATTATGCAACAAATCTTGGTGCAGAAGAGCGTGCCAAGTGACGTCATTAAAAGCTGCCGATTTATGATGTCACACATAGATTCTTTGACAACAGACAGTATAACATCACTTTCTCACACCGAAAACGTAACAAAAAGACATAAATGCATGTGTTACAGTCAAGAATTTTTGCAAGATTTCTCTTAACAATGACGAAAAGTTGTGAGAATTTGAAGGAAACAACAACATTATTGCCGATTTTCAGCGTGTTAGAATCGAAAATATTATCTCAAGTCTGTGATTTGTTGAATAATAAATCACAGTTTGTCGGTCAGTTGTAAGTAGACAAATTCTGCACGCTACAGGCTCGTGATTTTATCTACTTTACAACTGACCTCCAAACTAGGATTTATTACTCAACAAATCACAGACCAGAGCTGATCTATTTCATAAACCTACCGTATTTACCGTATGTGTTCGCACACCGTATGTTTTCGGACACCATGTAGAATCAGTAAAACTAGCTAATTTAATGTACCATATATTTTCGGACACCCCCGAAAATTTGCACTCTTTATTTTCGTAAGTTTTCGGACACAATTCTGCCTTCTGTCTAAATATTTTTTCTTTTTACAAGGTATCCATATTTTTATGATTTACCGTCTTTAATTTACCAACAACCATTATGGGCCGAACCATTTTCAGTGAAGGTATGGCAGCTAGTACATTGAAGAAGTCATACCTTGTTTCTGTCGTTTTTATCCCAATCTGTGATACATATATACAATGTATAAAGGCTAATATTTTGTAGGTTTTAAATACACATGCTAATGAAATTGTTTATTAGTGAAAAAATGTTGAAGTGTTAAAACGAAATTGATTACCTTCTACTATTCAAATGGATTATTCCACTACTGGTAATAAACTGTGAACACTGGCCTCAGGCGTTATCGATAAACTGGCAAATATGTGAGAAAATCAGGTCAATCAATGCAGGACAGACGCTGTTTTGTTTACACAAGTCATTAATTTATGGCTAACAATAGAACCGGTATTTAAATATAAAATTGATTTTTCGCAAGGTGCATTTCCCGATCCACATCTGTTGCATGTTTAGCTTGCGAAAAAAAAAAAAACGTTTCTTTTTTACCCGTTCAAACTGATATTTTTATTTAAGAAATAAGCTCCATTGAAACCAATAACATAAAACACGTGTGTGGTACACCCATGAATGAATTATTTTCCGACCAAGTGGCTTCAATATCGGTCGTCATTTGTAAACAAAGCGATTTGTTTCAGAACATAGAAGACTTGTGTAGTCGTGAAATATTATGTTTATATTCTTAATATTTCGCGATTGCATGTATTTATATTCTTTAGAACTCGGTTTGGCCATATAAGATTTTTAATGACTCTAGTTCGACACGCTTTGGTTCGAGATTAAAGGAATGTTTTTTTTTTTTTTTTTTTTTTCAAAACAATTTCTTTAGTTAAGAAATACGCTCATTTAAAATCAATCACCTAAAACAGGTGTGCAATACGTCCTTGGCTGCATTTATGTGTATTGTGTAAACGGAAACGCATGACGTCATTTTCCGACCACGTGGCTGCAATAGCGGTCGCCATTTGTAAACAAAAGCAATTAGGGCAATTTGTATCAGAATACGGATAGTAGACTTATGTAATCGTGAAATAAGGGAAATATATTTACATTCTAAACGTGATTCGGCCATATAAGATTTCCAATGGCTCCAGTTCGGCCACGTTATGGTTTGAGAGTAAAAACAATGTCTGAACCGTTGATCATTTTTTATGTTGGTGAATTTTCGGAAGTATTCGGACACGGTGCTAATTTTAGAAAGGTAATTTCTGAACCGTTGATCATTTTTTATGTTGGGGAATTTTCGGAAGTATTCGGACACGGTGCTAATTTTAGAAAGGTAATTTCGGAAGTATTCAGACAGTGAAAAAAATAATTATTTTAAGGTGTCCGAATACATACAGTAAATACGGTAATACACTACAACCTCTTTATAACACTATGGTTCGGGTACATAGCAGAAAATGTGTTACTTAAAGAACAATGTTATATCTGAATAAACAAAAATTTACAGATTATACAGAAAATGACCATTTATGGCTATTTTTCTATACAGTCTGTTACCTTTTTGCGATCCATCTATAAACTGTGTTATATTCACTCAGCTCTTACTACTTTAAATACGGTTTACTCCAAACAATGCTACACTGAGCCATGTTATAGTGAGTTTAAAAAGAAAATTGTCAGAAAACTGTACTTACTTCCAACACAGTCTTTCTGGTTCTGCTTAAGGTGTAATCCTGTAGGGCAGGCACATGTGTAGTGATGTTTGCTGGGAAGACACAGGTGGCTACAATCTCCTTTACCGATCCCGCAGTGGTTCATAGCTGAAATAATCAAAGCAGAAGAAGAGCAAAATAAGCTTTGTGTGTTTGTTGTGGTTTGGTCATCAAGTGAACAAGTCCTTGATATGAATACATCCCTAAACCCCACTTTATATAGAGACAAGTGGGGTTTAAGGGGGAATTCATTATCTTTCTGATTTCTGCTCCAAGACATAGGTTGTGGGTACTCGTTAGAACCGCCTCAATGAGGCGGTTCTAATGAGTACCCACAACCTCTGTTTGTAGTATAAATAAGAACAAGAGGCCCATGGGCCACTATGCTCACCAGAGCTCAGGTGGGCACTGCCCAATGGCAGCCATGTATTTTAACATGATATGATTTTAATCTACCAAATGAACCCCCATGTCCAAATGAGCACCTATGTGGACTCAGTATCTGAAACTCTAAGCCTTTTATGAAGTAGAGGGGGTGGGGCATGGACCCAATGGAGCCCTGGTTGGTATCACTAAATGCATCTTATCTACGGAACAAGAATATATATGGTTTAGCAGTGGGGATCTGTAAGGCCTCTTAAGTGGTGGAGGGGTTGGGGCATGCCCTGTTGATCCCAGGAAAGCCCGAGATTGTTGTCCCTAAATGTGTCTTATCATAAGGACCAAGTATATATATGGTTCAGGGGTGGGAATCTGGGAATCTGAACGGTTTCTGAGATTTGAGGCCCTTTTATGGAGTGGAAAGGATAGGAATGCGGACCCCCCTACAGTAGGTGTGCTAATAATAAGGAACAAGAACATATATGATTACGGGGTGGGGATTTGAATGGTTTCTGAAATATAAAGCCTTTTATGAAGTGGAAGGGAGGAGCACATTGCCTCAGCAAAAAGAGACCCCCAGGTTGGTGTGATTGAACGAGTCTTATCATAAGGAACAAGTATATGGTTTAGGGGTGGGGATCTGAACTATTTCTGAGATGGCTTTTAATGAAGTAAAGTGATGGGGCATGGCCTGGGCATGCCCCGGGGACTCCCAAGCTGGTGTCACTGAATGCGTCTTATCATAAGGAAGATGAATATATATGGTTTAGGGTGGGGCTAAGAACAGTTTCTGAGATATAAGGCCTTTTGTGAAGTGGAGGGGTTGGGCAAGGCCCCGGGAGACTCCCAGGTTGGTGTCAATGAACGTGTCTTATCATAAGGAACAAGAATATATATAGTTTAGGGGTAGCCATCTGTAGGGTTTCCGAGATATTGTGAGATTATGAAATGGAGGGGGTGGGGCATGGCCCCAGCACATCCCTGGGGACCCCCAGGTTGGTGTCACTGAATGCGTCTTATCATAATGAACAAGAATATATATGGTTTAGGGGTGAGGATCTGAACAGTTTCCGAGGTATATGGCCTTTTGTGAAGTGAAGAGGTGGGACAAGGCCCGGCGCATCCCTGAGGACCCCCAGGTTGGTGTCAATGAATGTGTCTTAACATAAGGATCAAGAATATATATGGTTTAGGGGCAGGGTTCTGTAAGGTTTCCGAGATATTGGGCCTTTTATGAAATGGAGGGGGTGGGGTATGGCCCTGGCGCATCCGGGGGACTCCCAGGTTGATGTCATTGAATGGGTCTAATCATAAGGAACAAGAATATATATGGTTTAGGGGTGGGGATCTGAATGGTTTCCAAGATATTGGGCCTTTTATTAAGTGGATGGGGTGGGGCATGGCCTCGGCGCATCCCTGAGGACCCTCCAGGTTGGTGTCACTGAATGCGGCTTATCAATAGGAACAAGAATATATATGATTTAGGGGTCGGGATCTGAATGGTTTCTGTGATATATGGCCTTTTATGAAGTGGAGGGGTGGGGCATGGCCCCGGCACAACCTGGGGGACCCTCAGGTTGGCATAAAAGCATATGGCTGAGAGAAGTTTACTCAAGAAACATTTCTATAAAAGTTTTGTCAAAATATCTGCAATGACTAGGCAGTAAATGCCATTTTTCAGTTTTCCACATTATAAGTCAATGGAAACTCTAAGTTGCCATAGCAACAAAACTGAAAGGCCAAATTTCATAAAAAACACAAAACCTGTAAAGGCAAAAATGGTGAATATTTTCATAAAGTCTCAGCCTCCTAGAGCATATGGTTTCTGAGGAGATGTTTTTTTAAGTATTTTTTTTCTATTTTTTTCATTTTGGTTTCCATGGCAACCAACAAAAATAAGCAATAGGCCTAAAATCATATGGCAGATAGCAGATTGCCTAAGGAACATTTCTATGAAAGTTTTGTCAAAATATCTGCAATGACTTTGCAGTAAATGCCATTTTTCATTTTTCCCCATTATAAGTCTATGGAAACTCTAAGTTGCCATAGCAACCAAACTAAAAAGCTGATTTGCATAAAAACCACAAACTTTCAATCCCCCAGCTCAAGGATGCTACAGATAAAATTTGGGCCCAATCGGCCCAGTGGCTTCAGAGGAGATGTCTTTTGAAAGTGTTAACGACGACGCAGACGCAGACACAGACGACGACGACGACGGACAATGTCCATCCTATAAGCTCCCCCGGAGCCTTCGGCTCTGGTGAGCTAAAAATATCACAGATTTTCATGAAAAAGTAGTCATTTTGAAGATGTGAAATATGCACTATGTCGCATGGGTGTTTTATTGTGATGTTTACGGACAAGTCAACAGCAAAGGTGATGTCAGGCTGGCCAGTTACCTTCACAGTTCCTGGACAGGCTTAGACCCTCTAAGTAAGCGGTTTACCAGTACATTTTTGTTTGTTTGTTTAAGAAATAGATCAGCTCTAACTGTGATTTGTTGTGTAATAAATCACAGTTTGGAGGTCAGTTGTAAAGTAGACAAATCACGAGCGCGTAGCGCGCTTGATTTGTCTACGTACAACTGACCGACAAACTGTGATTTATTACCCAACAAATCACTGGCTAGAGCTGATCTATTTCGATTCTAACACGCTGAAAATTGGCAATAATGTTGTTGTTTCCTTCAAAATCTCACAACTTTTCACCATTGTTAGAAGAAATCCCGCTAAAATTATTGACTGAAACACATGCATTTATATCCTTTTCTAACGTTTTCGATGCGAGAAAATGACCTTACACCGTCTAACGTCAAGTAAATTGACTAGTGACGTCATAAATTTGCTGTTTTTAATGACGTCACACGTCACGCTCTTCCGAGCTGTGATTTGTTGCAGAATAAAACACGGTTATTTTGCATTGCCTATATAGGCGCACTGTGTTAGAATTGTTTGTATTGGTCGGTGTCTTACCAGATTGCAAACCCTGAAATCAGGATTTCTCACAACTGGGCTCAAAATTTACAACACGCAGGTGAATCACTTCAAGCTTAAAGAATCTGCAGATTTGCTTGCTGAATTGAAAATATGACAAATTGCATTTGCGCATTTCATCACATGAACAAGTCTGTGTACTACACACTCCAGTCAACACAGAAACCTGGGGTTTACTGGGGTATATGGAGTATACAATATTCTTATTATTTCTACTCAAAATCATAGATTGTGGGTCATTATCAGAACCTCATTGAGGTGGCTCTAAAGACTACCTACAATCAATATTTAGAACAATATTACACATTTTCGTAAATCAGAGGAAAAAATATCAGTTTTGAAGATATTTAAGGATGCACTGTGTGACTCAGTTGTGTTAACCCAAAAAAATATGTCATTCGAGGAAGTAAACTCCAGCTGTAAACTCCATTTTTATGACGACATATCAGCGAAAATCCAAAACTATTTTGACCGTAAATCCACCAATTTGACTCCTCAAATGAAAATTTCAACACAGTTATTTCCATTATAAGGCATTTGTCAATCGGTTTTTATTAAAAGCAGTGTAAACCAAATGCCAGCCTATGTAAAGCACTGTTAAATGAGGAATTCGAGTATCCGACAGTATATCACAAAATATACTGTCACAAATCTTTTGATGTTAACCAACATCACGATAATAAGTCCGTGAAACGAAGACCCCTCTAAACCCCACTTTATATAGGGAAAATTGGGGTTTACTGGGGCATACATTACCGGGTATCTGCCTTATTTTTGCTCAAAAACATAGATCGTGGGTACTCGTTAGAACTGCCTCAACGAGGCGGTTCTCACGAGTACCCACAATCTATATTGAAAGCAGAAATAAGAAAGAAGTTATCATTTTTACCCAAAATTTGTCACTTCTGACACCATGTTGGACGCCATTATTTCACACGGACATATTTTCCTAATGATCAGTTGTAGTTTGACGTATGCAGATGCATTAGAAAAAAATATTGTCATACTTACTGAGTGGTTGTCTTTGCTGGTGAAATATATGTATATCCATGGGAAAGTGCAGTCGATTTCGCACCATTTCAACATCATTGCCGGTGAACTTGTTGGCTTTGTTTATACTCTTAGTATGCCAGTCCGTCCAGTATAATTCATCCTCAAACAGTGTTAGAGCGAATGGGTGGGGTAATCCTGAAACATTAGAAAAAATATAGTATATCATGAGAAAACGTGTTTTTATTCCCACTCTTTAGCATCGAGGATATTGTGAATGCCTCTATCCATCCATCTGTCCGTCCATCTATCAAGCTATCTCCTCCTAGACCAATGAACGAAAAGCAAGACAATTTGTGTCATGGCTTCCTTACATAATGAGCGTGTGCAAGAGCATGGGAATTTGCAATGGTGTGCCATCACCTGCATGTACTAGTTGTCATCAGATTGGACTGCACCTAATTGTCAGCTACTTCAATAGATGCCCATTCAAACTACCGAGGCCGGCCAGCTAGACTTGAAGCAGATCAGACATTTGTGTGTGTTACAACCTGACAAATAGTAAATACATGATTAGTGTCTTTAATAATAAAATATAATCGGTGAGCCTTAGATAATTTTATAGGGGCGAGCTTTAGCGAGCCCCTATGAAATTGTCGTGGCGAACCGATTATATTTTATTATTAATGACACTAATCATGTATTTAGTTTATACCGCAATTCAAAAGGGGTTTTGCAATAAGTAAGCAAATTTAAGCAAAAAGACAGCAGACAGTGTGGCATGTTAAAAGACATTCAGTGCTATGGTGCGCACAAGTAGTATAAGGTGACGTAAACGAGTGCAAAGTTTCTGACGTCACCGCGCCACAAAGACGTAGGAAACAACATGGACGCTCGAATAAAAGTTTCTCAGCGCTTTACTTTCTGTATGAAAATCTGCAAATAGATAGTTTCTTTTAGCTTTAAACATTATTTTCGAGGTTGAGACTCAACTGAGGTAGCAGTGCGCAGTTATTCAAACGGGCCATTCAAACCAGGAAAAGCCGAGAAGGTAAGAATTTAGCTGAAATTTCTGAAAATCTGTTTAAATAAATACTGCAAAGATTTTAACTTGCAGTTTGTTGTTTTCCCATTTATGAAAGGTTGCATGTTATTGTTTATACTTGTAAAATAGGGACCTGAAAAGTAGGTCCGGTCTATAAATGGTCACTAGATGTATTATAGGTCAGTAGAAGGTATTATAGGTCCCTACTGATTATAGCGTGAAGTTATTCGACCCCCTTTATTAGGTTACTAGAATGCCTGATTGTGGTATAAATGCTGATGACAGATTTTCTTGTAACAGTGTTCAAATATACTCACCTTGATTGATTACAGTTCTTCTGTGACTCCCGTCCAGGTTCGAGCATTCTATCACATGATGCTTGGCATCTGCCCAGTACAGCTTCTCAGCAGCATAGTCGACAGTCAGACCATTTGGCCAGAACAGGGATGTGTTAGCTATGATCGCTCTGTCATTACCATCCATATAGCTACGCTCGATTTTTGGAGTGCTGCCCCAGTCAGTCCAGTATATTGTCCTAAACAAAAATACACATAAATCATTAGCCCCATTATAGAACATATAACACACATTTAAGACCATGGCTTCAGATAAAAGGCTTTTTTTCATCCAAAAAGTCTAATTTCTGCACGAAAACATATGTTGTGGGTATTTATTAGAAGCGCCTCTATGAGGTTTAGCATAGATAAGGTGCTTTTTTTCATCCGAAAAATTACTGATATTTTTCTTATTTCAACACGAAAATGTATGTTGTTGGTACTCATTAGAAGCGCCTCCTAGGGTACTCATTAGAAGCACCTCCTGGGGTACTCATTAGAAGCGCCTCCTGGGGTACTCATTAAAAGTGCCTCCTGGGGTACTCATTAGAAGCTCCTCCTGGGGTACTCATTAGCAGCACCTCCTGGGGTACTCATTAGAAGCGCCTCCTCGGGTACTCATTAGAAGCGCCTCCTGGGGTACTCATTAGAAGTGCCTCCATGAGGTGCTTCTAATGAGTACCCACAACACTTCTTTTCGTGCAGTACACCGCAACCTCATTATAACACGGTTCAATAAAACATGGTTATGGATATAGCACAGTTTCAAGATGGATCCCAAAAATGTGTAGATTATATAGAAAAATGACCATAAATGGTCATTTTTCTATATAATCTAAACATTTTTGTTTGGATAGAACACGGTTGTTTAACTAACACGGTTTCTGCTTTGGATCCCATTAATTGTGCTATAAAGAGGTTGTGGTGTTATAAGAAAAATAATATTGGGATACCCCGGTCTTATCTGGTGCTATGATTAGATGAACACATATATCTTCAGGCGAGGCAACACTTTCAAATATACAAGTACGTTCTAACATACATGTATAGGCAATGGAAAGGAACTGTGATTTATTCTGCAATAAATTGCTTGGAAGTATAGTCTGATGTGAAAAGCCACCTTTTTAACACAAGGGCTTCATTAGGAGATGGGGGCCGGGGATTTTCCCCTTCTACTTATGGGATTATCCCCCAGCTATTATATATGGTTTTCTTGCTGTCGAGTCCTCACCATTGTTTCATTTCTGTGGTTGTTTGATTTTTTTGTTGACGGAGATGTTGCACTGATGAGTTAGGAGGCCTTCATGGGGACTGAACAAATTATTTGTCTAAATTGGAACGGAAATAAGGGCGAGGATTTAGGCCACGTAAAATCAATTTAAGCCCCCCAGTGGAATTCGTTTCACTGACTGTAGCAAGGCGGTTCTTCTGTCGCGGTTTATCATTGTTATGATTTGTCTTTGAGTGTGTGTATCGCTTATATTATTTTGTTTTGGATAGCCAATTGGCCATTTTGTGGGAAAGTAACTGTCCTTTTTGCTTTCCGCTATTGATGTTTCCATTAGAAACTATTTGTTTCATGTTTGTGCTTCTTTCCCTTTGGTGTCTCTGATGGGAGGTGTGGGTTAATTGTATCATTGCCTTCTCTTGTATTTTAATATAGATAACATAGACAATCATCTGCCTTCTTTCCCTTGACATCAGAAAAAATGAGTTACTGATACCCCTGTCTCATATTTGCCATATTTAATGTCCAAAGTTTTAACAGTATTTATCATATAACGCCATGTAATATTTTCGATAATCCACTAGTGGATTAAATATGCAAATTAGCTAGATACGTCCCGTCACGTTACATGTACGGCACCCTTAACGACGTCTCATTTACTAATGGCGGAATATTGATATTTTTGTAAACAATCGCAAATAAAATGCGTCTTAAATGTCATATGATAAATAGAATCTTGCATTCGTGGTCATGTATTATTGAATTTATTAAACTTGTTGAGGAAAAGGGATAAAATGCTCGGCAAAGCCTCGAATTTTATCCCTTTACCTCAACTCGTTTAATAAATTCAATAATACATGAACACTCATGTAAGATCCTCTATGTTAACTAACAACATCAATAATTTTGAACAACTGGGACCCATTTTTTTTGTTTCCTACAAGGGCGAAAATACTACAGCACAGTACATGTACATGTACCACCAATTTCTCGAAGAAACCAGTTTTCTATCTCCAATACTCTATGAGTGCAGTCAAACTTTAATGGCTCAAATACCAATGTCTTATTTACCATGGCTGATTCAAACATATTCTCAAGTCCCGAAAGTATTGTTAGAATCAACTCAACAGCAACATGCGGATCAATTTGTAATTGTAATTATGTTTGATCCTGTACTGGAACTGAGGGCGAGGGTTGAAATTTCATAAACTTCTGAGTTGAAGCCCCCCAGTAGTTTTTACTACTGACCGTCCCAAGGCGGTCATTCTTTTACAGTGTCTTATTTCTTTATTGGCTGTCTGATGTTTTTGTATCTGCTTCCATGTTGATAACTTTCTTTAGGTGGCTTGGGATGGCTGTGTTCTTTGGTTGTGACCTTTCCTGAGTGACCTTTTCTTACTAGTTTGCCTTTATTTTTATAGCCAACTAGAAATGCGTCCACAGGACACGGATGCCCACGCCTGAAAATATGTCTATGTTCATATTTATCTATATAAAGTTATTGACCGTGTTTAAGTTTTGGACCCTTTTTTCACATTTGACCTCTAAGTATGACCTTGACCTTGGAGGTAAGGACCTTGGTTATATGTGAGGCAGATTGTCTCATGATGGCCAACATTTCTGCCAAGTAATTTCAACATCCATCCAGAGATAAGAAAGTTATTGACTGCATTTAAGTTTCCGACCATTTTTTTTTTTAACTTTGACCTCTAAGTACGACCTTGACCTTGGAGGTATGGATCTGGGTTTGCACATGACACATCGTCTCATGATGGTTAACATTTCTTCAAAGTAATCGCAAAATCCATCCAGAAATAAAAGTTATTGACTGCGTTTAAGTTTCGGACCCTTTTTTTACCTTTGATCTCTTAAGTATGACCTTGACCTTGGAGGTACGGACCTGGGTTTTGCATGTGACACATCGTCTCATGATGATTACATTTCTTCAAAGTAATTTCAAAATCCATCCAGAAATAAGAAAGTTATTGACTGCGTAAGTTTCGAACCCTTTTTTTTTACCTTTGACCTCTAAGTATGACCTTGACCTTGGAGGTAAGGACCTGGGTTTTGCACGTGACACGCCGTCTTCTGCCAAGTAATTTTAAAATCCATCAAGAAATAAGAAAGTTATTGACTGCGTTTAGGTTTCGGATGCAAGGACGCACGGATGGACGAACGGACGGACAGGGACAACGCTATATGCCCTTTCCACCATTCTTCGAATGGCAGGGGCATAATAAAACAGATATCTGTAAAATATCGCCATTATGGCTCCTGACCTGGCTTTGTGATTTACCCTCAGTGACTCAAAAACTGCCATTAACCCTTATCCCACTGCATAAATTAATCAAACCACACCCATTTCTGACTTTCAACCAATCAAATTACTTGATATACTCACTTCATTTGAATTTGATTCAGCCACACCCATTTCTGACTTTGAACCAATCAGATTACTTGATGTAATTTATTCCTACAAATTCATTAACTGAATGTCAAACAGTGTAGATCCTGATCAGATGGCTTCTTCAGAAGCCATCTGATCTGGATCTAAACTGTTTGCAAAAATAGGGGTTGTCGTGAACAGCAAGCTAAGGGTCAAAATGAGACTCTTCTGAACACTTACCCTTCTCCAGGATGTACCACAATGGCTCTTGGCTTTTCTAGATTTTCCCAGATGAGAACTTTTCGATGTCTACCATCGAGGTCTGAGACTTCAATCCTCGAGGTGCCGGAGTCAGTCCAAAATAAATTATTGTGGATCCAGTCTACAGCTACACCTCCTGAAAATAAATACATAGAGGAACTTACACGAGTGGTCATTTCATATGAAATTTACGAAACGAGCCTTTGGCGAGTTTCATAAATTTCATATGAAATGAACATGAGTGTAGGATTCTGTTTATCATATGACCACTTTAAATTGGGTTTTATCGCCTTCAAATTTGACAATTTTATCTACAAAAAAACATGGATGACATGGACATCATCATGACGTTACTTAATCCCGCCAATGTGTTATTACACGTGTGGTCATATGATTTTTATTAAATGACGTTATCCACTGCTTATCAACGGCGTCATATGATAAAGCGCAATCTCTGCAACATCCTGATCACTAATCATATGGGAATCTGACTGAGGATTCCAAAGGTATTTGAGCCATTGAAGTTCATAGAGGATCTTACATGAGTGTTCATGTATTATTGAATTTATTAAACGAGTTGAGGAAAAGGGATAAAATGCGAGGCATTGCTGAGCATTTTATTCCTTTTCTTCACGAGTTTAATAAATTGAATAATACATGTGTAGTATTATTTATTAGACAAGTTGAGGAAAAGGGATAAAATGTGAGGCTTTGCATAACATTTTATCCCTTTTCTTCACGAGATTAATAAAGTTAATAATACATGAGCACAATTGTAAGATTCCTTTTTATCAGATGACATTTAAAACGCATTTTATCCACAATTGCTTATCAAAAATGTCAGTATTCCACCATAAGTAAACGCGATGTCGGTAAGGACGTCATACATGTAACGTTACGGGGCGAATCTAACTAATTTGCATATTTAATCCACTAGTGGATTATCAAATTTATTACATGACGTTATCACATTCTCAGATGCGATGTCATATGATAAAACATTATCTACATAGTAGCCTCCGTGGTGCAGTGGTTACACTACTCGCCTTGTAAACCAGGGATCGCAGGATCGATCCGGGGCTTCTCCAGACTTTCGGATGAGTCTTTAAACCAAGGTCCCGTCTCCGTATGACCTTAGCTGTTGGTGGGACATAAAACTAAAACTCACTCACTCATTATCTACAATTTAGTAAAGTATAAGTTTCATCAAAGTTGGACCACAAACATTAAAGTTATAAAGCAAAATGCATTTTAATTTTGCAGTCACGGAATCACGGATATCACAGAGTCAAAGCGGGGCTATAATAACAACACATTGGTGTCAGTATGTGCTCACTATCAAGTGTGACTTTCAAATCGATTTGCAACATTGGATGGCATCAAAACTGAAACTTTATGGAAATCTTTGGTCTTTTTAAGGGGAATGAGAACACCTGGCAGATTTTTCCGCCATTTTTCAATGGAAGACAACTTTCGGGACTTCCTGTTCGCTTTTCTATAAGCCCTGTCCGACTGAAAAAGGGGTCTACTCTTAAAGGAAAGAATTTGCTCCTCAGGAGCAAATTCTTTCCTTTAAGAGTTGACCCCTATTGACATGGGCGACAAAAATACTTTTGCAGGAGTTGCCTCCCCTGAAGGTGAATCCATTCCCCTTAAGAAAATGATGTTCCCAATAGTTATCACAATAGTATTGCAATAGTGACCAGTAACAGAATTGCAATAGTGATTTTGGCAATAGCAATACAGTAATGATCTTAAAGGCATTTATTCTTGATTATTGAGGACTATCATTTCATTACATAATATTATGTAGCCCTCCGAGCTGAGTGAAGAGAAGTCCTCTGTCATCAACAGGTAAGGGGCCTCCTTGGGGAAAATCAATAATTTACTAACTGTTGACTGGTGTACATTAATGTTTTTCCCCTTAAGTGCCTCAGTCAGGGGATACAACAAGAGCTATTAATTACCCTATTAAGGGCCGCATTTGATCTTCTATAGTCAGTATATCACAAGGGGCAATAAAACAATTATGAACACACTGTGTGTCAAACTGTTACAAGAATAAATGCCTTTAAGAATTGGGACAGATAGGCCCAAGCAAACAGTGCAGACCCAGATCAGACTGCTCCTGAAGGAGCAGTCTGATCAGGGTCTACACTGTTTGCCTTGCCATATACACCTTTTGCACACCTTGCTGGATTGTGAAACAAATTTGTTAAAATTTTTTGCAAGATTACAGCAAGTTCTCAAGGTGTGCCAACCTCTAGGATTTTTACGGCAGTATCGCAACAGTCATTTTAGCTTGCAATAGTCAAAACTAGTTGTTTTTTTTCTTGATGGGGATCAAAATAACATACCTGGACTTTCAAGGCCGTAAGACACTACTTCTTTAATCTGACTGCCATTCAGAAATGCTCTCTTGATCTTGTCAAGGGTCACATCAGACCAGTACACATAGCCTTTTTGATGATGGAAGTCTAGGGCTATTGCATTTTCTAGGCCTTGTAACACGGAATCATACTCCGACATGTCGGGAAGAACCCTTCGGATGTCAACACGATTGGCAAATATGAGGTAGGCTTTCTCGCCTGGTTTGACTGAAAGATAAAAGAAAGGAGATAAACATAAATAAATACACCACAACCTCTTTATAACACTGATCATTACAACACAGTTTTAGTTACAAAAAATTTAAAGATGGATCCCAAAAATGTATCAATCACAGAATAAGAATTTTGCCAAAAGCTAAGTTGCACCTGTGGGGGCGCAAAGTTAGTGAAACTTGAAATGTTGGGCAAGGTCAAATATGGATGCTTGCATTATCCCATTGTATGCTAGTGGACTCTTCCATTGCTATATGTTGGACAAGTCTATTTGTCATATGGGCTCCGTCAAGCGATTTTGATACTTATCCCCTATGCGAGCAGCGAAGGTTCAGGCGAGCCTGCGCATCCGCGCAGTCTCGCCAGAACCTTCGCTGCTCGCTCATACAAGCAGTGAATCAAGAGGAACCTTCAGACAGAAAGCCATATTCCTGGTCCCTCTGAATGGCTGGGCATGCACAGTTAAAATTTGGCATGATGGAATGCTCGAAGACACAAATTCCCTTGGCGGGGCTCATATAAGGTTTATCAGGTCTATATTTTCGTTTTTATTCTACGATGGAAGATTCTGTTAGCAAATAGCCCAGTTTCGGATCAGACGCTGCGGCATCTGATCTCGGCTTGCACTGTTTGCCAAGGTACCTCTTTAGGGGTTTCCCGCATGCAATGGGTTAAAGTAGTAAGTTTGTACCAAGTATCATTACTGAAGCTCTTATAGTTCTTGAGAAATGGACTTGTACATTAGGGAGAAAGCTGGGGTTGATGCAATAGTTCACAAGGTCAGTGAGCCATGAAATGAGGGTCAAGGTCAAGTATAGATTATTGAATTAAACTTACTGCCACTTGATACAATTTTGAACCATTTAAAGTATCATTAACCCTTTTTGTACCAAATGGAATCTTCCCTCTTATATATGGGAGGATTCCATTTTAAAATTAAGGGGTGTCAGGTTGTGTTTTCTTCAAAATTGATTTGGAAAATGGCTGAGCTTTTTGCAAATAGTGTAGGCCCTGATCAGACACTGTACTCTGCGGCATCTGATCTTGGCTTGCACTGTTTGCTAGGGTACCCGTTTTGGGGTTTCTGGTACTAATTAAGCTCTTATGATTTACTTGAACATAAGGATGAATGCTAGGATTGACACAATAGTTCACAAAGTTAAAAAACAATGAAATTATGGATGCTTGCGTTAAAGTTGCCATCCCTAGATGCAAGTTTGTACCAAGTATCGATAATAAAGCTCATATTTCTGTAGTGTATTTTGTTTGTATTTTCTTTTGTTTGTTTTTTCTTGTCCTTGGGAATCATTGATTCCAATGTGGATTTTTGAAAATATTTGAGGGTCACTGATGAGGCCTAATTGGCTGAAACTGGCTAGTCCATAGGAGACAATTTGTACGAGATGTCAAATCCTTTTTTCTGGGAAAAATAGAAAAAATATTTCAAAATATTGTCTGCTGCAAAAAAATAACCAGCATGCAGAGCGTTAAACAAGTTATCATCAAGCTAATCAAATAACATGCAAACCACTTATGAACTTGTTATGAAATACTCACCTTCAGCCTTGCAGCCATGACCGTCTGGTCTCAGGACATACCCCACCGCACAACTACAGGTGTATGACCCAATAGTATTGTTACAAAGCTGACTGCAGGCGTTGTCATAGCTACACTCATTAACATCCATGCATGACCTCCCATCGATGTCAAGGACAAAACCACGGCGACAGGTGCAGCGAGCCCCTATTGTCGTCTGCTGACAGAAGTGGGAACAACCACCATTGTTTATGTGACAGCTAGCAGCCCAATCTACAATCAAGAAAATCACAATGAGTTAACCTATTTTATGCTAGTGGACTCTTCCATTGTGGCTAATTCCAATTTGTTCTGGAGTCCCTTACTGTGTCTAATTCGAACTCATTCTTGAGTCCTTAGAGAAGTCAATCAATACCTCCAGATGTCCCTATATTGAGGGATGTTTTCCTGATTTGACCTTTAATAAGTATGTTGTGTGTACTCATTAGAATCGCCTCATTGAGGCGATTCTAATGAGTACACACAACATACCTTTATTTTACAGAAGACAGTAAAGATATTAAAGTGATCTGTATTATGTTTCATGTCCTGAAACTATGATTAAACCTCAGTAGTTTGAACTATTCCTATCTCAAACAGTTTTTTATGGTCCCAAAAATATTCAAGTTATTTAACTTTGAATGTATATCTTTTCCCGATTTGTCTGATTTGAGGTTTAACATCCCCATCAACACTGTAAAGGTCATTTTGGAGACATTGCTTCCAATTTTGTGGGACTTTTACCCAACACTGAGATGAAATGACATCTCAAGCCCTGTTGCCCAATGAAACCAATAGGGTTTATTAGCATGGGCAGTCCGCCTTGCACCGCGGTTCAGGGACAGGCTTAGATCCTCTAAGCGGTTTACCAGTACTAGTGTGCGGGCCAGATTCAGCTGTGCGTGGAAGCATTATACAGCCCATATATTTCTTCAAGCCCCTATGAGCAGGGGCCGATCTATTCCCGATAATCTAGCATAAATTGTATTACTGTATTACTGGTATACTGGAATAAAAGCATGCTCAGGGTTGCCACCATCAAAACTCAAAATTCCCCAGCTTTTCACTGACTTCCCCCACATCCCCCAACACCCCCCTCCACGACTTAATTCTCATTTTCATTGACCATAACGCCACAAACCAGCATTCTCAGATTCCCTGATAGTTAAAAAGAACAAACTTACATAATTACGCGTAACTCTGTAATGGTTAAATCAGAAAATGCACTTTCTTTCATGAAGATATGAAAAATAAACTGTCAAGTAACTTACGACAGTCTCTCTCATCAGAGCCATCATGACAATCATCCTTATTATTACACACTTTCTGGTTCCCGATACAGCGGTGATTATCACATTGAAACTGACCGGGTCCACATAACAAATTGTCTGCAAATACAGAAATACAGTAAATTTTCTGCGTACCAACATTTGATATAATGATAAAACTCAATATAGCAACATTTTCAATGAAACAAAACCTTAGCTAAAGAAAAGACGGACTTATGGAGATATTCAAATTCAAGAATATTATATTTAATACTGTAAAACTAACAAACAAATTGTTAGAATTGCCTCTGTGACCTATTTTTCGAATCGCTCACAAACTGCATGAAGCCCGAATATAAATGTTTTCCACCAGTAACCATGTGTCATTATATGTGACATCATATCATTTTCATGCCATGATGTTATTCACTAAATAACGGCAATCTTATTTGATAAATCGAGAATACTAAACTCCGTTCAGAAAATCTGAATCATCGATTTTTTCGTTTCTCGCTTTTAATACTCATTTTAGCCCATATATCACTATGGGAAAGTTGTGGACCTCACCCTCCGCCGATTTCTCCAGCAAGTAGTATGCCTCTGCGACAGTCAGGAAAGGCTGTGATTATTTGGAGAAAATTGCAAAACAAAGAAATGAGACCACAGACTAAGTCCATTTGATGATGATTGTCAGGTAAAATAATAAATATTCAAATCCATGTGATGTACTTTATAAATAGATATGTAATTACGACACACCTTACATTCGAATGGCTAGATAGAAGCTCACTAGGAACGGTGAGCCACTAGCGCGATGTGCTGTCAACAGTGGTCAAAATGAATTATACCGATATCAGATGTGGTGTCACAGCTAATGATTTTCCATGAAGTGATCGTGCAAATAAAATATAGACGCCCTTGAAATTTACAAGAGCATTGACCACTTCTATATATGGTTTAAAAGGGTGTGTCGAACCTGTCAGAATGTCTTAGTCTGTGAAAGAAAATTTAGATTTTGCAATTTTCTCCAAATAATCACAGCCTTTCCTGGCTGTCGCAGAGGCATACGACTTGCTGGAGAAATCGGCGGAGGGTGAGGTCTACAACTTTCCCACAGTGATATATGGGCTAAAACGAATATTAAAAGCGATAAACGAAAAAATCGATGATTCAGATTTTCTGAACGGAGTTTAGGTGAGTGCCTTTTGATATCAAGTTTATCAGGCAAGGCTTCGAGAACGCTTGTAGAATGGGGAGGCTTGCCGAGCGATTCTACATACAGGAGTCAAGTGTAAATACACCACAGCCTATAACAAGAGTCAAGTGTAAATACACCACAACCTACAACAAGAGTCAAATGTAAATACACCACAACCTATAACAAGAGTCAAGTGTAAATACACCACAACCTATAACAAGAGTCAAGTGTAAATACTCCACAACTTATACCAAGAATCAAGTGTAAATACACCACAACCTGTAACAGGAGTCAAGCGGTGTGAGTGTTGGACCGTCCATGCTTATAAACCCTATTGGCTTCATTGGGCAACAGGGCTTGAGATGTCACTTCATCTCAATGTCAGGTTAAAGTCCCACAAAATTGGAAGCAACGTCTCCAAAATAACCTTTACAGTGTTGACGTTAAACCTCAAATCAAACAAAACAAACAAGTGTAAATACACCAAAATCTATAACAAGAGTCAAGTGTAAATACACCACAGCCTATTATAAGAGTCAAGTGTAAATACACCACAACCTATAACAGGAGTCAAGTGTAAATACACCACAACCTATCACAGGAGTCAAGTGTAAATACACCACAACCTATAACAGGAGTCCAGTGTAAATACACCACAACCTATAACAGGAGTCCAGTGTAAATACACGACAATCTATAATAGGAGTAAAGTGTAAATACACCACAACCTATAACAGGAGTAAAGTGTAAATACATGACAACCTATAACTAGGGTCAAGTGTAAATACACCACAACCTATAACAAGAGTCAAGTGTAAATACACAACTAACTGTTGGTTTTCGGAGTCTAACTGTTGGTTTTCTTTTGCTCCAGCATTTCAGTGGTTTCTTGCTGTCGAGTCCTCACCATTGTTTCATCTCTGTGGTTGTTTGATTATTTGTGTTTACGGAGCTGTTGCACTGATGAGTTAGGAGGCCTTCATGCAAACTGAACAAATTATTTGTCTAAATTGCGACGGAAGTAAGGGCGAGGATTGTGGCCACATAAAATCGATTTAAGCCCCCCAGTGGAATTCATTTCCACTGACAGTTTCCAAGGCTGTTCTGCTGCTGCGGTTTATTTTTGTTATGGTTTGTCTTTGGGTGTTTGTGTTGCTTGTGTTATTTTATTTTGGATAGCCTTTTGGCCATTTTGTGGGAAAGTAACAGTCCTTTCGGCTTTCCGCTGTTGGTGTTTCCATTAGGGTCTGTTGTTTCATGTTTGTGTGTCTTTCCCTTTGGTGTCTCTGATGGGAGCTGTGGGTTGATTGTATCGATTCCTGATCATTGCCTCCACTTCTATTTTTTACAACAAGAGTCAAGTGTAAATACACGACAACCTATAACAAGAGTCAAAGTGTAAATACATGACAACCTATAACAAGAGTCAAGTATAAATACACCACAACCATAACAGGAGTCAAATGTAAATACACCACAACCTATAACAAGAGTCAAGTGTAAATACACCACAACCTATAACAAGAGTCAAGTGTAAATACACCACAACCTATAACAAGAATCAAGTTTAAATACACCACAACCTATAACAAGAGTCAAGTGTAAATACACCACAACCATAACAGGAGTCAAGTGTAAATACACAACCTATAACAAGAGTAAAGTGTAAATACACCACAACTTATACCAAGAATCAAGTGTAAATACACCATAACCTATAACAGGATTCAAGTGGTGTGAGTATTGGACCGTCCATGCTTATAAACCCTATTGGCTTCATTGGGCAACAGGGCTTGAGATGTCACTTCATCTCAATGTCAGGTTAAAGTCCCACAAAATTGGCAGCAACGTCTCCAAAATGACCTTTACAGTGTTGACTTTAAACCTCAAATCAAACAAAACAAACAAGTGTAAATACACCACAATCTATAACAAGAGTCAAGTGTAAGTACACCACAGCCTATAACAAGAGTCAAGTGTAAATACACCACAACTTATAACAAGAGTCAAGTGTAAATACACAACTAACTGTTGGTTTTCTTTTGCTCCAGCATTTCAGTGGTTTCTTGCTGTCGAGTCCTCACCGTTGTTTCATATCTGTGGTTGTTTGATTATTTGTGTTTACGGAGCTGTTGCACTGATGAGTTAGGAGGCCTTCATGCAGACTGAACAAATTATTTGTCTAAATCGCGATGGAAGTAAGGGCGAGGATTGTGGCCACATAAAATCGATTTAAGCCCCCCAGTGGAATTCGTTTCCGCTGACAGTTTCCAAGGCTGTTCTGCTGCTGCGGTTCATTTTTGTTATGGTTTGTCTTTGGGTGTTTGTGTCGCTTATGATATTTTATTTTGGATAGCCTTTTGGCCATTTTTTGGGAAAGTAACAGTCCTTTTGGCTTTCCGCTGTTGGTGTTTCCATTAGGGTCTGTTGTTTCATGTTTGTGTGTCTTTCCCTTTGGTGTCTCTGATGGGAGCTGTGGGTTGATTGTATCGATTCCTGATCATTGCCTCCATTTCTATTTTTACAACAAGAGTCAATTGTAAATACACGACAACCTATAACAAGAGTCAAGTGTAAATACACGACAACCTTTAACAAAAGTCAAGTGTAAATACACCACAACCATAACAGGAGCCAAATGTAAATACACCACAACCTATAACAAGAGTCAAGTGTAAATACACCACAACCTATAACAAGAGTCAAGTGTAAATACACCACAACCTATAACAGGAGTCAAGTGTAAATACACCACAACCTACAAAAAGAGTCAAGTGTAAATACACCACAACTTATACCATGAATCAAGTGTAAATACACCACAACCTATAACAGGAGTCAAGCGGTGTGAGTGTTGGACCGTCCATGCTTATAAACCCTATTGGCTTCATTGGGCAACAGGGCTTGAGATGTCACTTCATCTCAATGTCAGGTTAAAGTCCCACAAAATTGGAAGCAACGTCTCCAAAACGACCTTTACAGTGTTGATGTCAAACCTCAAATCAAACAAAACAAACAAGTGTAAATACACCACAATCTATAACAAGAGTCAAGTGTAAATACACCACAGCCTATAACAGGAGTCAAGTGTAAATACACCACAACTTATAACAAGAGTCAAGTGTAAATACACAACTAACTGTTGGTTTTCGGAGTCTTAACTGTTGGTTTTCTTTTGCTCCAGCATTTCAGTGGTTTCTTGCTGTCGAGTCCTCACCGTTGTTTCATCTCTGTGGTTGTTTGATTATTTGTGTTTACGGAGCTGTTGCACTGATGAGTTAGGAGGCCTTCATGCAGACTGAACAAATTATTTGTCTAAATCGCGACGGAAGTAAGGGCGAGGATTGTGGCCACATAAAATCGATTTAAGCCCCCCAGTGGAATTCGTTTCCGCTGACAGTTTCCAAGGCTGTTCTGCCGCTGCGGTTCATTTTTGTTATGGTTTGTCTTTGGGTGTTTGTGTCGCTTATGTTATTTTATTTTGGATAGCCTTTTGGCCATTTTGTGGGAAAGTAACAGTCCTTTTGGCTTTCCGCTGTTGGTGTTTTCATTAGGGTCTGTTGTTTCATGTTTGTGTGTCTTTCCCTTTGGTGTCTCTGATGGGAGCTGTGGGTTGATTGTATCGATTCCTGATCATTGCCTCCACTTCTATTTTTTACAACAAGGGTCAAGTGTAAATACACGACAACCTATAACAAGAGTCAAGTGTAAATATACGACAACCTTTAACAAGAGTCAAGTGTAAATACACCACAACCATGACAGGAGTCAAATGTAAATACACCACGACCTATAACAAGAGTCAAGTGTAAATACACCACAACCTATAACAAGAGTCAAGTGTAAATACACCACAACCATGACAGGAGTCAAATGTAAATACACCACGACCTATAACAAGAGTCAAGTGTAAATACACCACAACCTATAACAAGAGTCAAGTGTAAATGCACCACAACCTATAACAGGAGTCAAGTGTAAATACACCACAACCTATAACGGGAGTCCAGTGTAAATACACCACAACCTATAACAGGAGTCCAGTGTAAATACACCACAACCTATAATAGGAGTAAAGTGTAAATACATCAGAACCTATAACAGGAGTAAAGTGTAAATACATGACAACCTATAACTAGAGTCAAGTGTAAATACACCACAACCTAAAACAAGAGTCAAGTGTAAATGCATCACAACCTATAACAAGTCAAGTGTAAATACACCACAACCTCTATGACACTATTAATTGGGTCCAAAGAAACCATGTTAGTTAAAATACTGTAGTCTATCCAAACAACCATGCATAGTTTATACGGAGAAAAAAATGACCATTTTTCTACATTTTTGGGATAATATATATACTATACATAAAAAAACATTTATTGTCATTTTTCTATATAATCTATACATTTTTGGGATCCATCTTGACACCATGTTATATCCAAAACCGTGTTATAAGGAACAGTGTTTTAATGAGGTTGTGGTGTAATGGGATACATACCACAGTCAAGTTCGTCTGAGTTGTCAGAGCAATCAGCTCTTCCATTACAGCGTAAATTACTCTCAATGCAAGCACCTGTCTGACACTGGAACTGATCTGTGTCACACTGGGACAAAGCTGTAATATATAGACATTATTATAACAGTAACTTGATTTACCACAAATTCAATGTATCACATTGAGTGGATATTTCCAGAGCAAAATAGCGCAGGTGATGCATAGCATCCAGTGTGATGCATAATATCTGGAAACATCCAAGAGGTGACCAATCTATTATAGAGTAATATGTTTATTATTTACATTTAAACTTCTGATCAAACTTTTTTTTCAAAAGTATAATTGGGAAATTTTGAAATTATGTTCTGTGTGTAAGGAATGGTATCATGCACAACATCACGAAAATACGCCTATATAATTATGACCTCCTTGAACCCCACTTTTATATAGTAAAACTGGGGTTTACATGGGTAAACCTTAGGTTTCTTATTTCTGCTCTAAAATATAGATTGCTGGTACTCATTAGAACCGCCTCAATAAGGCGATTCTAAAGAGTACTCACAATCTACAGTATATTCTGCGCAGAAATAAGAAAAATATCACAATTTTTTAATCTAAACTAGAAATGCGTCCATAGGACACGGATGCCCCCGCCCGAAAATATGTCTATGTTCGTAGTCATCCATAGAAAGTTATTGACAGTGTTTAAGTCTTGGACCCTTTTTATGCCATTTGACCTCCAAGTATGACCTTGGAGATACGGATCTGGGTTTGCACGTGACACATTGTCTCATGATGGTTAACATTTCTTCAAAATAATTTCAAAATCCATCCAAAAATAAGTAAGTTATTGGCTGTGTTTAAGTTTCGGACCCTTTTCTTGACCTTTGACCTCCAAGTATGACCTTGACCTTGGAGGTACGGACCTGGATTTTGCATGTGACACATCGACTCATGATGGTTAACATTTCTTCAAAATAATTTCAAAATCCATCCAAAAATAAGTAAGTTATTGGCTGCGTTTAAGTTTCGGACCCTTTTCTTGACCTTTGACCTCCAAGTATGACCCTGACCTTGGAGGTACAGACCTGGATTTTGCATGTGACCCATCGACTCATGATGGTTAACATTTCTACAAAGGTAATTTCAAAATCCATCCAGAAATAAGAAAGTTATTGACTGCGTTTAAGTTTCGGACCCTTTTTTTGACCTTTGACCTCCAAGTATGACCTTGACCTTGGAGGTACGGACATGGGTTTTGCATGTGACACATCGACTCATGATGGTTAACATTTCTCCAAAGTAATTTCAAAATCCATCCAGAAATAAGAAAGTTATTGACTGCGTTTAAGTTTCGAACCCTTTTTTGGACCTTTGACCTCTAAGTATGACCTTGACCTTGGAGGTACGGACCTGGGTTTTGCACGTGACATGCGTCTATGATGGTTAACATTTCTGCCAAGTAATTTTAAAATCCATCAAGAAATAAGGAAGTTATTGACTGCGTTTAAGTTTCGGACGCACGGACGGACGGACGAACGGACGGACGGACAGGGGCAACGCTATATGCCCTTTCCACCATTCTTCGAATGGCGGGGGCATAAAAATGTCGATTATTCGGAGGTTAAGTTTACAATGTATTTGTATAGGTGGTTTTCGTAATGATGCAGCGTCTCATCAGGGTAAACACTGTTTGCCACTCATCCAGCTGTTTTTAGACACAACATTGGGAAGTAAATTGCATTTATTCAAATTTTAAAACAAGAACTGTAAGGAGTTGATGTGCCCGAATATTTCTGGTAAATACGGCAAAACACTCACAGCAATTCATTTCATCCGTAAGGTCAGCGCAGTCACGCTGTCCGTCACACCGCCATTGTCCGTTGATACACAGGCCCGAATCACAGTAAAATTCTCCTTCTTTGCACCGCGTATTGTCTATAACATCTGAAATGTAAGTCATGTCAAATGAAAAAGTGTTTTTGGAGGTACAGCAGACAGCAAAGGCTGTAATCAGACTACACGAATGTGCAGACTGATTTAAGAGTGTTTGCCTGTCACCCATTTTATAAAACATCTTTTCTCACGATGATATCTTCAGTGGTGTGGGTGGGGTAGGGGGTCAGGGTGGTTGGGATGCTCATTCTACCGTAATGATCCAAAGTATTGGGACATATAGGCCTAAGCAAACAGTGTAGACTCAGATCAGATGTCTGATCTCAAACAGTGTAGACCCAGATCCGACTGCTCCTGAAGGAGTAGTCGGATCAGGGTCTACACAATTTGCCATTAAATTTGAAACTTTTGGACTCCTTGCAGGATCGTGATACAAACTTATTAAAAATTTAGGAGAATTACAGCAAGTCCTCAAACATTCCAAATTTTTAGGATTTTTACGGTGTACACATATGCCAAGTATGACAGGCAGCATAAATGAGCCCCGCCAAGCGCATTTGTGTCTTCGAGCATTCCGTCATGACAAATTTTAACTGCGCATGTCCAGCCATTCAGAGGGGCCAGGGATATGGCTTTCTGTCTGAAGATTCCTCTTGATTCACTGCTCCCATAGGCGATAAGTACCAAAATCGCTTGACGGGGCCCAAATGATTTCCCAATAGCAAGCTCAGGGCCACCTGAACCGTCATGTGGACAGCAAAGTCTCTGATCAGATTGTACATTGAGCAGGCTGATCTGAATCCTTACTCGCAGCCCATGTCATAGCACACAGTTTTTTGTGAGTACTTGCTAGAATCACCGTAAGGAGGAGTCACGAGGGTGATTTTATGATATTTTGGTGTGTAAAGTGTGTGTTTGAATTTTACGTCCCACCAACAGCTAAGGTTATACTGAGACGGGACCTTGGTTTAAAGACTCATCCGAAAGCCCGGGATCGAACCCAGACCCCTGGTTTATGAGATGAGTAGCATATTTATTACACCATGGAGGCTTCTAAATTATTGCTCCCTTAAAATAATGTTGTAGGTACTTGTCCTTAGAAACAGCCATGTGTAACTTGCAGTCAGTGTGTGTGAATTCGGGTTTAACGTCGCTTTCAACAATTTTTCTGTCATATCACGACGGTGTCTGGTTGCGACAGGGAGCTCAATGCTCACGTTTATAGTGCTGCCTCACTGAAGTATCATGTCCCAGACACATTACATGATACCACACCCAGTCACATTATCCTGGCACTGGATCGACCAGTCCTAGCTCTACCCCGTAAATCTGTGTGCCAAGCGAGGAGCAGCTAGTACCATTTTTAACGACTTTGGTATGTCGCGGCCCGGGATCGAACCCGAGACCTCCCGTTCCCCGGAGCGAACACTCTACCAACTGAGCTATCGGGGCCGGTCAACTTGCAGTCAGAAGTGTAAAAATGATGACATCACTTACAGAACAAAACGTAACATCAAAATTTCACGCTTATTACATTGGAAAAATGCCTTTATTGAAGAAAATGGTATATAATAAATAATAAATAGCAATAGTGACTTGATCTTATGCACAGTATCACATCTCGTGGATGTTCCCAGATCTTACTCATCAGACTTGACGCTCCTCGTCTCATGTGGTACTTTGATCTTGGATCATCCACACAAGGTCAGTTTGGCAGATCAAGAAACTGTATTAACCCATTTTGTACCGGAAACCCCAAAACGGGTAGTTTGCAAACAGTTCCGGTCCAGATCTGACGCCGCGTTTCCAGCAGCATCTGATCAGGGCCTACACTATTTGCAAAATGTTCAGCAAGTTTCCAGGCCAGCCTTGGTAGCTCAGTCGGATACGCATCTGACTGGTGATCAGGAGGATGCGGGTTGGATACCTGCCAGGGTGGGCAAAATTCTTTCGTGGAGACTGATCATGAAATCTTTCTACGGACATTCTCTCCCTTCCAATGATTCAAGAAGGGCAGTTGTCAATTTATGGCGAAAGAATGTGCACTGTACTATTTAGCCACTTACACATAAGCCTGCCCAGGAAAAGTGTGGATAGGTAAACTGACTCGCTCAAGAATGACTTAAATAGTGCTGACTAGGCTGTTTAACTCCAATCTCCAATAAAAACACAAAATCAGCCAGTTTCCAAATAGATTTTGAAGAAAACACAACCTGACATTCCTAAATTTTGAAATGCACTCCTGCTATATATAAGGAGGAAGAGTCCATTTGGTACAAAAAGGGTAATTCTAACACAGGGCGCCTATATAGGCAATGGAAAATAACTGTGTTTTATTCTACAACAAATCACGGCAAGGAAGAGCATGACGAGTGACGTCATTAAAAACTGCCAATTTATGACGTCACTAGTCTATTTCCTTGACGTTATATGGTGTAACATCATATTCTCTCATCGAAAACTCTAGAAAAGGATATAAATGCATGTGTTTCAGTCGATAATTTTAGCGGGATTTCTTCTAACAATGGTGAAAAGTTGTGAGATTTTGAAGGAAACAACAGCATTATTGCCGATTTTCAGTGTGTTAGAATCGAAATAGATCAGCTCTAGTCTGTGATTTGTTGAGTAATAAATCAGAGTTTGTCGGTCAGTTGCAAATAGACAAATCACGTGCGCTACATGCTCGTGATTTGATCTACTTTACAACTGAACTCCAAACTGTGATTTATTACACAACAAATCACAGTTAGAGCTGATCTATTTATTAAATAATGTGCATTTATCTGGAGCTATGTGATGTCATAGATATTTACCTGTACAATTTATTTCGTCTTCCCAATCATTACAATCATTCTCCCTGTCACACCTCAGTTGGATTGGAATGCATTTCTGGGCATGTAGACACATAAACTCGTGCGGGCCACAATACAGCTGATCACGACCTGGAATATATAGAGGATCTACCATGAGTGTTCATGTATTATTGAATTTATTAAACGAGTTGAGGAAAAGGGATAAAATGCGAGGCTTTGTCGAGCATTTTATCTCTTTTTCTCAACAAGTTTAATAAATTCAATAATACATGAGCCCGAATGCAAGATTCTATTTATCATATGACATTTAAAACACATTTTATTCACGAATGTTTTGCAATTATGTCACTATTCCACTATTAGTAAACGCGACATCATTAAGGACGTCATACGTGTAACATTATGGGGAGTATCTAACTAATTTGCATATTTAATCCATCAGTGGTTTATGGAATTTATTACATGGCGTTATTACGCTCTCAGACGGGATGTCATATGTGATAAATAAGGTATAGTCAATTCAGTGCCATACAATTCTAGGTACACCACAGCCTCATTATTACACAGTTTGTTATAACAGGGTTTTGGATATAACACAGTTTCAAGGTTGATCCCAAAAATGTATAGATTATATAGAAAAATGACCATAAATGGTCATTTTTCTATATAATCTATACATTTTTGTTTGGATATAACACAGTTGTTTAACTACCACAGTGTCTGCTTTGGACCCCATTAATAGTGTTATAAAGAGGTTGTGGTGTATATAAACACATTCATGTTGGCCGCAATATACATTTGTTTTTTGTTTGTTTGTTGCTTTTTCCTGTTCTGTTAGTTTTTGTTTTATGGCCCTTTCATGACTATTTCACTTATTTTAAGTTGATGGTTAACAGGTTGGTAAAAACTGGAAAATCCAGAGAAAAACCACATGACCTTCCACTGCAGAACACGTGACCCGAGTGAGACATGAATCCACAACAAAGTAGACCTAATGATTAACCATTATCCTGCTGAATAACTTAGCGACATCCATTTGTGACTATCACTCAATCAAATTACAGTCGAGTCCGGTAACATTGCGCGGCCGTTTATTTTGCGCACCCTGTATTCACATTTTCTCTAACTGTATCCCTAATTATCAGTTTCACTATTATCAGTGCACTGACATTAACTTTGACTTAGCCCTGAAAAACATAGCCTTGCACGTGCAGATGCGCTTGTTTCGCGGAATTTTTCAATTTTCTCAAAATACGAAAAATCCGAAATTTTAAAAGTCAAGATTAAGTTTCAAACTAGCCAACGGCGATATTGTCTTGTATCTAAACATACTGCAACTGGTAAGATCGCAGAAGAACTAACCAACAACTTTTTTGAGTCAAACCTCGTGTTCAAACTACTCGAAATAATTATCATGCGCAACGTTGGGCGACAAAATTTGTAGTTCAATTTCAAGGGGTATTCCTTTTCATAGTATTCTTTGTCCTGTTTGTCAATAACTTTAGATGCCAATTTTCATTGCAGCTAGTCGATAAGGAAATGTTGCAATGTTGTTGATTATGAAATTAAAGTGGTGGCTTGAACAAAGTCACACGTAGCTATCAAAGCTTTATGTGCGCAATGTTACCGGACTGCACCGTACTTAATAAATGTTTTTGTTCAATTCAGGAACAGAAATGACAAATGGTGTAGATCCTGATCAGATGGCTTCTTCAGAAGCCATCTTATCTGGATCTACACTGTTTGCAAAGGTAGGGATTGTCATGAACAGCAGGATAAAACTTCTTCAGAAGCCATCCGATCTGGATCTACACTGTTTGCAAAGGTAGGGGTTGTCATGTTCAGCAGGATTCCAGTTAAGGGACTGCCACAATATAGCTGATCATAACCTGGAATATTCAAAGTACAATCAATCCAGTGCCAAATAATCCTAGGCATCTAGGCCACAAATGTGGACCACAATACAGCTGATCAAGACATGGAATATTGATACAGTCAGTGCAACACATTTGTAAGTTTATTTTAATTGAGGTTTTACATCCCAGTCAATACTATTTAGGTCATTTTGTAGATGTTGCCACCAATTTTTTGGGACTTTTACCCAACACTTTGATGAAATGACATCTCAAGCCCTACTGTCTAAATAAACCAATAGGGTTTGTATGGAGGGACAGTCAGACTAGCACCACCTTGCCTAGGCAGGCTTAGACCTTCAAGGTTTGTTACCAGTACTCATGTGTGGTCGGTTTCAGCTCTACATGCAGCCCAGTCTATTTTTCCAAGCCCAGATGGCCTGAGATGGGTAGGGATTAACACATTTATAAGAGTTTATAAGGGTCATGCACAACACAAAATCTATTCCGTGCTACACATTCCTATGCAAGACTTTTAGTAAACAAACTTATTGGGGTCGAAAAAGCAGCTGCGTAGCATCGTAAGCTTAACCCTTGTCCTGCTGAGCCCGGGTATGCCTTATCATTGAAACAATGTAGATCCAGATCAAATGGCTTCTGAAGAAGCCATCTGATCAGGATCTTCATTGTTTACCATCCAGTTTATGCATTTGTTGCAATAATATGCATCAAGTAATCTGATTGGCTGATAATCAGTAGTGGGTGTGGCCGATTTAAATATTCAGCAGAACAAGGGTTAAGTTTGTTAGTGGTCAAAATGCTAACATTGCTATAGTGAGTACAATATCTAATTTTAAGGTATTTTTACTGAAAAAAAGTGAGTAGCTCTTGCATCTGCAAAAGCTACTCACAGCAAAAGCTACTCACATTTTTTCAGCAAAAATATTAGCAAACATGTATTTGCCAAAATAAAATATTCAAAGTTTTGAAAATATATTGACCAATGACATCGTTAGTTTTGAACACTTGACCCCTAATCACATCCAGGGATATGCACAGAACAGTCATGTTTATCTTGTCACATCATTTATAGAAGTTGGCCCCCGCCCATCGGGGCTTGAAGAACTAGAGCCAGTGTTTATGAAACACAATGCCCCCAACTGCTTGACCCTAACACTGCTTGTCCCTAACAGTAATTGAGATATCTTGTTTTTATGTGGCTGTAATGCTGAAATTACACAAGAAAAGCTGTAGTTAATCATCTACTCATCATCCCTGACCAGTCTGTGAAGTTTCGGGGAAAAACCTAAAATAGTTTTTTAGATATCTTGCTTACAAACTTAAAACGCGAAAAATTTCAAAGGGCCATAACTCAAGAAAAAAATTTCGGATTTTTTTCAAAAGTTAATCAGTTCATCTACTCATCATCCCCAACCAGCCTGTAAAGTTTCAGGGCAATAGCTCAAACAATTTTTGAGATATCTTGCTTACAAGCTGAAAACACGAAAAAAATCAAAGGGCCATAACTCAAGAAAAAAAAATTGGATTTTTTTCAAAAGTTAATCAGTTCATCTACTCATCATACCCAACCAGTCTGTGAAGTTTTGGGGAAAAACCTCATATAGTTTTTGAGATATCTTGCTTACAAACTTAAAACGCGAAAAATTTCAAAGGGCCATAACTCAAGAAAAAAATATAGGATTTTTTTTCAACAGTTAATCAGTTCATCTACACATCATCCCAAACCAGCTTGTAAAGTTGCAGGGCAATCGCTCAAACAATTATTGAGATATCTTGCTTACAAGCTGAAAACACGAAAAAAATCTAAGGGCCATAACTCAAGAAAAAAAATCGGATTTTTTTCAAAAGTTGATCAGTTCATCTACTCATCATCCCCGACAAGTCTGTGAAGTTTCGGGGAAAAACCTCAAATAGTTTTTTAGATATCTTGCTTACAAACTTAAAACGCGAAAAATTTCAAAGGGCCATAACGCAAGAAAAAAATTTCGGATTTTTTTCAAAAGTTAATCAGTTCATCTACTCATCATCCCCAACCAGCATGTAAAGTTTCAGGGCAATAGCTCAAACAGTTTTTGAGATATCTTGCTTACAAGATTTCATAGTATTTTTTGCAAAGGGGCATAACTCAAAAAAGGGGCATAATCCTGACGAGAAAAAAAACACGGGTCAATTATTTTTTCATGAGGAATCCATATATGAAATTTCAAAAACCTAGCACCCATGGTTCTAAAGTTATGCTATGCAGTAAAAAGTGGGACGGACGTAAGGACGGAAGGACGGACGGACGAACAGGGCAAAACCAATATGCCAAAACGCGAAAAATTTCAAAGGGCCATAACTCAAGAAAAAAATTTCGGATTTTTTTCAAAAGTTAATCAGTTCATCTACTCATCATCCCCAACCAGCCTGTAAAGTTTCAGGGCAATAGCTCAAACAATTTTTGAGATATCTTGCTTACAAGCTGAAAACACGAAAAAAATCAAAGGGCCATAACTCAAGAAAAAAAAATTGGATTTTTTTCAAAAGTTAATCAGTTCATCTACTCATCATACCCAACCAGTCTGTGAAGTTTTGGGGAAAAACCTCATATAGTTTTTGAGATATCTTGCTTACAAACTTAAAACGCGAAAAATTTCAAAGGGCCATGACTCAAGAAAAAAATATAGGATTTTTTTTCAACAGTTAATCAGTTCATCTACACATCATCCCAAACCAGCTTGTAAAGTTGCAGGGCAATCGCTCAAACAATTATTGAGATATCTTGCTTACAAGCTGAAAACACGAAAAAAATCTAAGGGCCATAACTCAAGAAAAAAAATCGGATTTTTTTCAAAAGTTGATCAGTTCATCTACTCATCATCCCCGACAAGTCTGTGAAGTTTCGGGGAAAAACCTCAAATAGTTTTTTTAGATATCTTGCTTACAAACTTAAAACGCGAAAAATTTCAAAGGGCCATAACTCAAGAAAAAAATTTCGGATTTTTTTCAAAAGTTAATCAGTTCATCTACTCATCATCCCCAACCAGCATGTAAAGTTTCAGGGCAATAGCTCAAACAGTTTTTGAGATATCTTGCTTACAAGATTTCATAGTATTTTTTGCAAAGGGGCATAACTCAAAAAAGGGGCATAATCCTGACGAGAAAAAAAACACGGGTCAATTATTTTTTCATGAGGAATCCATATATGAAATTTCAAAAACCTAGCACCCATGGTTCTAAAGTTATGCTATGCAGTAAAAAGTGGGACGGACGTAAGGACGGAAGGACGGAAGGACGGACGGACGAACAGGGCAAAACCAATATGCCCCCACAACTTCTTCGAAGTTGGGGGCATAAATAGATGGGCTGCATGATGCTTCCATGTAGAACTGAATCCGACCCGCACACATGTACTGGTAAACCACTTAGAGGATCTAAGCCTGCCCAGGCAAAGTGGTGCGAGTCCGACCCATCCATGCTTATTATCCCTATTGGTTTCATTGGGCGGCAGGGCTTGAGATGTCATTTCATCTCAATGTCGGGTAAAAGTCCCACAAAATTGGAAGCAATGTCTCCAAAATGACCTTTACAGTGTTGACGGGGACGTTAAACCTCATATCAAACAAACAAACAAACAAACATTTATTCAAGTTGTCACCTACCACAACTTTGTTCATCTGAACCATCCGTACAGTCAAACTCCTGATCACAGACCCAGGACTTGTCAATACACGCTCCGTCCCCGGCACACTTGAATTGGTCGGGATTACACTCATGAGCTGAAAATACACAACGGTATACACATGTAATTACATGTATGTTGAAACTTGTTTATATAAGAAGAGCCGAGACTCACTATTCTATTTTTAATCAAAGATCAAAATGCATGTGTGCATGGATAGATGCATGCCTGAATGCCTGCATGTGTGAATGCATGCATACATGCATGTGTGTGTGTGTGTGTGGTGTGTGCCCGTGTATGTACGTTTTCAAGTTACCTAATAATAGTATTGACTAGCTAGTCTGGCCCAGAAAACATGTACACTCCATATTTTTCACTTCTGTGGTGTATTCCTTGCTTCCAAAGGATAACCCTTTTATAGAACATATTTAACTTCACTACAGCTGGTGTGTGGGAATGTGTGGTGGCGGTAAAACGTCTCCCTGCCCTACATCAAAGTGTAGATTATATTTTCTTGTCCTTTGGGATCATTGATTCCATTGTGGAATTTTGAAAATATCTGAGGGTCACTGATGAGGCCTAATTGGCCGAAACTAGCTAGCCTAGCCCAGAAAACATGTACACTCCATATTTTTCACTTCTGTGGTGTATTCCTTGCTTCCAAAGGATAACCCTTTTATAGAACATATTTAATCACCATCACGCAAACACGCCTACATAAGTTTGACCCCCTTGAACCCCACTTTTATATAGTAAAACTGGGGTTTGCAGGGGTATACCTTATTTTTCTTATTTCTGCTCTAAAATATAGATTGTGGGTACTCGTTAGAACCGCCTCGATGAGGCGGTCGAGGCGGTTCTAACGAGTACCCACAATCTATATTTGGAGCAGAAATAAGAAAAATATCAGAATTTTTCATCATAAAATTTTCATTTTTTCGGTGATCAAGGTGGCAATGTATTTGTATAGGCGTGTTTGCATAATGACATTTGTGGAATGTCACTGTTTGTGTGTTCTACGCCTAGCTCTTAACTGTTTCTTGCAGATAGAGCAATAGAGGTTAGAGGAAGACAACTCTGTTGGTGATACCTCTTTAAGTGAGACGCAATGTTTTGCAATGGAAGGTCTGGTGGTTTTTCTTTTTTCTTTGGGTTCTCCAGTTTTTGCCCACCTAAGATAAACAATTGTCTCAAAATAGGTAATTTTTCGTTTTTGTGGGTACTCCAGTTTTCACCAACATAAGAACACATGAAAGGACCGTAACCCCCCCCCCCCCCCACCCCACCGCGCAAAAAAATAAATAAATAAATTATGCATACAATATTTATATAATATTGTCATATGGATGTTTTTTGTTTTTGTGGCTGCTCCCGTTTTCCCCCACCTAAGATTAATGATTGGCTCAAAATAACTGAAATAAACGGACCAGAAAAAAAAAAAAATAATTTATGCATACAATATTATTGTCATGTCGTAAAAGGTACAAAGAAAGTACATGCAACACTATCTATGCAAATGATGTCGTAAAAAGGAGATCAGAGGGATAAAAACTTCAAATTAAATAACCATAAACCTACGGCAGCTGTGAACAGATGTGTTTCACCCTATACCACCATTTAAAATATCTATCCTATTTTAACCCATTGCATGCGGGAAACCCCTAAAGGGGTTCCTTGGCAAACAGTGCAGGCCCAGGATAAATAATCTTACAAACATGCCGTAGCTGCAACCTCTCAATAGCCAGGGTCCATTCCAAAATTTAGGGGTGTCAGGATATGTGTTTTCATCAAAATTTATTTGGAAAATGACTGAACTTTTAGCAAACAGTGGAGTCCCTGTCACCATTCAGATTCAGAATCATTTTCTCAGCCTACACTCAGAGACAATCAAACCACTTGTACTCTCAGTGCTTTGATTGTTGCCTCATCAAGGCATTTCATTGAGAGCTCAGCATCATGAAAACACGCCTATATAATATTTGGCCCAATTTAACCCCACCTTTAAATAGTATACTGGAGTTTAAAGGTATACATTATTTTTCTTTTCTTTCAACAACATAGATTGTGGATACTCATTAGGACCACCTCATTGAGGCGATTCTAATGAGTTCCAACCTCCTATGTACATGTAATAACATAGATTGTGGATACTCGTTAGAACCACCTCATCGAGGCTAACGAGTCCCCACTATCTATGTCTGGAACAGAAGTATGAAAAATATCAGAATATTTTATCTGAAAATTTTCATTTTTTGGTGGTAAAATTTTCAATATATTTGAATAAGCATGTTTTTTGTAATGGAGAAATGGTATATGGAAAATGTATCAAGTTTTCACCCCACAAAAAAACATCCCTCTAGTGTTTTGATATAAGAGGCCTAACAGCATACCTTACTGTGTCAAAACCTGGCAAGAATGTAAAACATGGATGTTTTATGAATTACCCCAGAAAACTGATCTGTATGTGAAATGTATTAACATCGTAATTGTGCTCAGATCAAAAGAAAAACAGAATGCAGACTACATAATTATCGGTGCATTATCTCATTCATTCTTATTCTAGTTTCCTCGGAAGATGTAACAAACGTCAGTCGATGTAAGAAAATAACTACAAATTGACTTTAAATTGTTGAAGAGGGTCAGACAAGAGAAAATTGTGATTCCTGCTTTTATGTGTGTCTTAAATTTTTTAAATTATAAATTCTGGTTAATGTTGATCTTTTCTTGAAAATGTGGGCTGTATTTACAATCATATATACCCTCATCACATGAAAAAGTTCGTGAAATGGAGACCCCTTAAACCCCACTTTTTATAGAGAAAACTGGGGTTTACGGGGGTATTCATTATTTTTCTTATTTCTGCTCCAAGACATAGGTTGTGGGTACTCGTTAGAACCGCCTGAATGAGGCGGTTCTAACGAGCACCCACGACCTATGTTTGCAGTATTTGTAAGAAAAATATCACAGATTACCTGAGAAATTTAGCCATTTTGGAGATGTAAAAAATGCACTATGTCGCACGAGCGTGTTATCGTAATGTATTCTAGTTTCCTCAGAAGATGTAACAAACGTCAGTCAATGTAAGAAAATAACTTCAAATTGACTTTAAATTGTTGAAGAGGGTCAGACAAGAGAAAATTGTGATCCCAGCTTTTTGTGTGTTTCTTAGTTTGTTTGTATTGGAGTTGAACGGCCAAGTCAACACTATTTTATGTCATTTTCAAGCTGGTCAGTTTACCGCTGGACAGGCTTACACGTAAAAGGTTAACCAGTGAAGTGCACATTCTTTCGCCAGAAACTGACAAATGCCCTTCTTGAATCACCGGAAGGGAAAGAATCACGGTAGAAAAGATTTCATGATCAATCTCCACGAAAGAATGTTGCCAACCCCGGCGCTTTTTGTGTGTGTGTGTGTTTTTTTCTGTTGATTTTTCAAAATCAAGAATTCTGGTTTATGTTCATTTTTTTTCTTAAATTTTAAAAATTTTGGCTGCATCCTTGTTACATTATGTTTGAGAGTCTGATGGCAGTCCGGGGTTAGGTTCTGTGCCCATGGATGTACTACATTCATCATTCATGACAGGGGACAGATATACACCTTCAGGGGAGGCAACTTTTTTAAAAATTGAAAACATTTTTGTTTCCCATATCAACAAAACTCTACTCTCAAAGGAAACAGGGGTCTATTCTTTAAGGAAAGAATTTGTTCCTTAGGAGCAAATTCTTTCCTTTAAGTGTAGACCCTTTTCCCTTTAAGTGTAGACCCAAGGGATTAATACTAAAGAAAAGCAAACAGGAAGTCCCTAAAGTTGTCATGTGCCAAACTGAACATTGTTCAAGCCAGCCTGCTTGTTTTGTTTTTTTATGATTTTATGGCCTTTCAAAGATTATCTCTCTTATTTCAAGCTGATCCTTAATCAGAGGTGGGCAAAAAACTGGAGTACCCAGAGAAAAACCACCTGACCTTTCTTTGCAGAACTTGGCATCTCACATGTGACCCAAGCACTCTGTGAGACCTAGCGCTCTTACCCATTAGGCCATGGAGGCCCGTTAAACCACCCTATTTATCTTGACACCTGATTATTGTCTAATTTTTGCACTGTAAAGTATCAAATTTTGAACATCTGCATTTTACTGGTTGTAAACAACCTTATCTTTTTGATGTGAAAACTGTTTATCTCACAAAGAACAAGAAAAAAAATTTCGATGTTCTTAAGTAAGTTTATATTAGGAGGAAAATTACCAGGTGTAATGAAAATACTTCTTTTGAGAAACTGTGAAATCTACATCTCTGTCCTTTTATCTGTCAATCACAGTAGCCTGTCTTTAACCTCAAGCTCTTGAATTTCAGTATCATCTGTTAATGACAACTGACGATTTATTTTTTTTTTAATTATTTTTTATTGATAAACAAGAGCTGTCAATATAGGTGACCAATGCCCCCCATGGAAGCCAATTTCTGAGTTTTTGCAAAATTTCAAGGGAAGATAATTCAGCCAAAAATGACAGAGTTATGGCCCTTGGTCAGAATGTAGCCCTTGTGATTGTGAATAAGTGTGTGAAGTTTCATTGGGCTAGGTCAAATACTTTTGAAGTTATGATCAAGGTTAAAGTTTTTGTGACGGACAGACAGACAAACAAACAAACAGACATGGATAGACAAACAAACAAACAAACAAACAGACAGACAGACAGTGCAAATACTATATGCCCCCCGAATCAAAGATTCTCAAGGGGCATAAAAAATACCCAAGAACTACCTTAAATACACCACAACCTCTTTATAACATTATTATTTTTTTTTTTAGTCCAACAACCATGTTATATCCAAGCCAAAATGGGGCTTGGAGAAATAAATGGGCTGCATGGTGGTTCCATGCAGAGCTGAAACTGACCACACATGAATACAGGTAAACCACTTAGAAGGACTAAACCTGCCCAGACAAAGTGGTATGAGTCAGACTGTCTGATGCCTATAAGCCTTTCGGTTTTATTAGGAGGCAGAGTAAAGTCCCACAAAATTGAAAACAATATCTCCAAAATGACCTAAATAGTGTTGACAGGGATGTTAAGCCTCAATTCAAACAAACAAACAACAAGACCTGTCGCCGGACAGGGTAGCTCACCGGAAGTCGCCCTTTGACTAGTCGTGCAAAGTCAAATTTTCAGGCTCATAATAGAAACAAAGTCACTAAGAAAGAATCCAGTGCTATATCAATATTTGGGGCTCACGTATGATTCAAGTTTGCCTCATTAGTATCACTTTTAGTTCCATTTAACCCTTAGACATGAATCAACGAATCAAAACTTGCCAAATATAAAGGCTCTATCTCAAATGGTCAAGAAGTTATCAAAAAAGTAGATCACAGGACCAGGATCAAGGTTACAGGTCAAAATTTTATAAAAGAATCGGAAGGCAATGTGACATGCAACCTACATATCAAGTAAGAAAGCTAAAACAGAACGTTATGATAAAGTAGGTTGCAGGTCAAGGGTCAAAGTCAAAGATCAAAATTTTTTGCATGAGTGGGAAGGCATTGTGACAAGGAACCTACATGCCAAATATGAAGACTATGTGAAATGGTCAAATATTTATGAATTGATAAAGTAGGTCAAAGGTCCAGGGTCAAGGTGACAGGTCAAAGCTTTTTGTATGAGTGGTAAGGCGATGTCACAAGGAAACTACATGCCAAATATGAAGGTTCTATCTCAAATGGTTAAAAAGATATGACAAAGTAGGTAAAATGTCCATGGTCAAGGTCACAGGTCAAATGTTTTTATATGATTGGAAATGCAATGTCACAAGGAACTCACATGCCAAATATGAAGGCTCTACCTCAAATGGTTACGAAGTTATGATTAAGTAGGTCAAAAGTCAAGGTCACAGGTAAAAAAAAATTGTATGAGTGGAAAGGTGATGTCTCAAAGAACCTACATGCTAAATATGAAGGCTGTATGTCAAATGGTTATGAAATTATGATAAATTAGGTCAAACGTCAAGGTCACAGGTAAAGTTTTTTGTATAAGTGGTAAGGCAATGTCACAAGGAACCTACATGCCAAATATGAAGTCTTTATCTTTAATAGTTAAAAAATTATGTAAAAGTAGGTCAAAAGTCCAGGGTCAAGGTCACTGGTCAAAATTGTTTGTATGAGTGGAAAGGGAATGTCACAAGAAAAATACATGCCAAATATGAAGGCTCTATCTCAAATGGTGAGAAATTTATAATAAATTAGGTCACAGGTCAAGGTCACAGATGAAAATTTTTGTATGAGTGTTAAGGCAATGCCACAAGGAACCTACATGCCAAATATGAAGGCTCTATCTCAAATGGTTACAAAGTTATGATAAAGTAGGTCAAAAGTCAAGGTCACAGGTATTTTTTGTATGAGTGGTAAGGCAATGTCACAAGGAACCTACATGCCAAATATGAAGTCTCTATCTCAAATAGTTAAAAAATTATGACAAAGTAGGTCAAAGGTCCAGGGTCAAGGTGACAGGTCAAAATTTTTTTGTATGAGTGGAAAGGGAATGCCACAAGGAACATACATGCGGGGGAAGAACCGGGCCGGCCCGTTTCTTTCCCACCCAGTCAGTTTCTTCCCCACCTGGATATTTTTTAGAACCATAGTCAACAAGCTATTTTTGACTCACAGTTTGTTAACAATGAGAAAAGAAACCATTCTGAATTACTCTTCAGCTTCTTTAAGACATGAATTGGTTCAAACTAAACAGATATAATAAGCAACAAATGTTTTGCACTCAAATCTAAATTGGAATTTTTAGGATTTGGGGTGGAGAAGAACTGGGCCGGCCCATTTCTTCCCCACCCAAGAAGTTTTTGTTTACTAATAATTCTTCTGATAAATTTTCTTCACTTTGGAATAAAGTAATCAGATGTCTTAAGCAACAAAGGGTTGGCAGTCAAATCTAAATAAATAAATAAAGAGTGGGAAGACAATGTCACAAGGAACATACATGCCAAATATAAAGGCTCTATCTCAAACGGTTCAAAAGTTATGATAAAACAAAAAAATACCATAATTACAATAATAATTCAAAGTATGTGGCCTTGACCCCATGGTTACGGTCATGGTTACAGGTCAAAATTTTTTTGTATGTGTGGGAAGGTAATGTCACAAGGAACCCACATGCTAAATATGAAGGCTCTATCTGAAACGGCTCCAAAGTTATGATTAAACAAAGAGATTACCATAATTACCATAAAAATTCAAAGTTTGTGGCCTTGACCAAAGGTTACGGTCATGAGAGCTGAAACTGCTGCATAATAATTGAGATAAAGTATGAACTAAATCCATCTGAAGGTAAAGTAGTAATGAACTCCTAAAAACTTTAACACAAAAACTTGAAAATTAGAATTCTAAGTCTGTGACCTTGACCCCAAGGTCACGGATATGGCTGCTGATATTGCAAATAAAAACTATAGACCAGTATCTAACATCATACCAAATATAAACTCAATCCATGTAGGCATAAAAAAGAAATGAGCTTCTAAAAACTTTAACGCAAAACTTTAACATTTGTGGACGCCGACGCCGATGCCGACGCCGAATCCGACGCCAAGGGTAGTAAAATAGCTTACCGGAACAAAAGTTCCGGTGAGCTAAAAATGCTCCAGATACGTTTTCATTAAACTGTGAACAACACAAAATCTGATGTGCATTTTATGATTTTGGTGCCACTAACCAGCTGGTCAACATACTGTATTTATCCTAAATATTCAGACACCTCAACTCCTTACCATACTTGTTCTAAAATTTGTTTTGTTTGTTTGATTTGAGGTTTAACGTCCCTGTCAACACTGTAAAGGTCATTTTAGAGACGTTGCTTCCAATTTTGTGGGATTTTTACCCGACATTGAGATGAAATGACATCTCAAGCCCTGTCACCCAATGAAACCAATAGGGTTTATAAGCATGGACGGGCCGACTCCCCGCGCTTTGCCTGGGCAGGCTTAGATCCTCGTGTGCGGGTCGGTCTCATCTCTGCGTGGAAGCATCAGGCAGCCCATATATTTCTTCAAGCCCCTATGGGTGGGGGCTTTCTAAAATTTGAACAGCTGTAATTTATTACCTATTGCTGTGTTTTAAAAACAGCTGGATGAGTGGCAAACAGTGTAGACCCTGATGAGATGCCGCAGAATGCGGCATCTCATCTGGGTCTACAATGTTTGCTCAGCCATGTCTGTCCAAATTCATTACGGTATACATGGTACCACCAGATGGCTCTGTCATGTCTTTAATGTTGCACTTTTGTCAGGTAAATCCTGTCACATCTGCATGCTGAACAGGTAGGACAGATACCGTAAAATCCTAACAACTCTAACACCTTGAGGACTTGCTGTAATTCTCCTTAAATTTAAACGGGTTCGTTTTGCGATCTAGCAAGGAGTCCAAAAAGTCCAGACGGAATGACAAATGGTGTAGACCCTGATCCGACTGCTCCTGTTCAAGTTTGCTTAGGCCTGTCTGTCCCAATACTTAGGATCATTATGGTATTAAATATAATTCTAACTTCAGAATCTTTCGTAGGTGTAGATTGGAAAAGCAGTAAAATAAATTTCATTGTCAATTTTTATCATTATTTGGGCTTATTGGTCCTTTCAAGATTATTTCATTTATATTAAAGCCAACTCGTGACCTTCAATTGTTTTCAGGTGGGTGAAAACTAGGTTCCTGGAGAAAAATCACCTGATCTCTTGTTGAAGAACAAGCACTTGGCACCTGAATTCTATATAATATATACATTTTTGTTTGGATATAACACAGCTCTTAAATCATATATTTCTGCTTTGGACCCTTAAAACGTGTTATAACGAGATTGTACAGTACAGCCCTGCAAGTCTGATGAAAATCCGCAAACTTGAGCCTATCAACAAAACATCACGATAACGGAATCCACTTGGCAATCACCAATATCCTTATCTGGGATGCAAGACCATAATATCTTACCACAGTGTTCATCCGATCCATCTCTACAGTCGTCATCACCGTCACACCGCCATTTTGACAACACGCAGTTCCCGTTGTTACACTGGAATTCATTCTCTGTACAATTCTTAGGGGCTGAAAACGACAAAAGAACACAGTCTTAAACTTTATCCCGCTGAACACGACCATCCCTACCTTTGCAACAGTGTAGATGAAGAAGCCATCTGATCAGGATCTACACTGTTTGTCATGCAGTTTTGCCCATTTGTATGAAACATCATGTAATTAAGTAATTTCATTGGTTTATAGCAAGAAATGGGTGTAACACAATTAATGTATTCAGCAGGGTAATGATTAACCCCTACCTTTGCAAACAGTGTAGATCCAGATCAGATGGCTTCTGAAGAAGCCATCTGATCAGGATCTACACTGTTTGTCATGCAGTTTGCAAATTTGTATGAAACATAATGTCTCATTATTTGATTGGTTTATAGTGAGAAATGGGTGTGACCTAATTAATGATTACGCTTCTTGCCTTGTTAACGAGGAGTCGCAGGATCGATCCCGGGCTTCTCCAGACTTTCGGATGAGTCTTTAAACCGAGGTCCCATCTCCGTATGACCTTAGTTGTTGGTGGGAAGTAAAACTCAAACACTCACTCACTCACCCACCCAATGAATGTATTCAGCAGGATAAGAATTAAGCCATGTGCTTTGATAGACCTGGGCCCAGTTGTTCCAAGTATAGTTAGTTTAACAAGCTCATTAGTAGTCAAACTGTTAACTGTGCTAGCAAGTACTCTGGTATTTTTGCTGAAAAAAAAATGAGAGTAGCTTTTGCTCCTGCAAAAGCATAGCTCACATTTTTTCAGCAAAAATAAAAGCATAGTTACCATGCTAAATGATGAAAGTTTTAACAATATGATAACAACATCATTAGTTTTGAACAACTGGCCCTTGAGTTTTGGTTTTGTTGGAGTTTAACGGCCCAGTTAACACTATAGGGGTCATATCAGGCCAGACAGTTTACCTAACCACACTTTCCCTAAACATGCTTTAATTAACATTAGTCATTATTATAAATCAGTATGATGTGCATTCTTTCATCAGCAACTGACAGCTGCCCTTTTTGAATCAGTGAAAGGGAGAAAATGACTGTAGAAAAGATTTCATGATCAGTCTACATGAAAGAATGTTCCCGATCCTGCAGGTATCCAACCTGCGACCTCCTGATCACCAGTCTGATATGCATCTGAGAAAGCCAAAGAGTCCGGCATGGCTATCTACTTCTACAATTTGTTTGTTTGTGTTGAGATTTTATGTCCCAGTCAACACTATATAGGTCATTTTGGAGACTTGGCTTCAAACTTTGTGGGACTTTTACCCGACACTGAGATGGAATGACATCTCAGGCCCTACTGTCCATAAATACCACTAGGGTTTAAGAAGCGATCTGACTTGCATTGCTGGGCAGGCTTACCAGTACTCAAGTTCGTTTAGTTTTAGCTCTGCGAGGAAAGACAATGCAGCCCAATCTATTCAACAAGACGGGATGAACGGGGTCATCTCTACTTTGTTGGACACTGTGATCAGACTGCAAGGATGTCCCGGTTTATCTGAGTCTTCCCTGGGTGCATGCATGTCCGAAGTCACCTTTTAGCCAGATGCTGTCCAACTAACATTTGCTTAGCATCTCAGATTGTCACTAAATGTCACTTCAACATTAAAATGCCAATATGTTTGTCCTCACAAAACTCATAAATGTTGCTGCAATGTCAGAGGACACATATATATCCTAACAATCCTAAGTATTGGGACAGAGATGCCTGAGCAAACAGTGCAGACCCAGATCAGACTGCTCCTTCAGGAGCAGTCTGATCAGGGTCTACACTGTTTGCCATTCTGTCTGCACCTTTTGGACTCCTTACTAAATCGTGAAACAAATTTGTTAAAATTTCAGGAGAATTAGGGCAGGTTCTCAAGGTGTCTGAATTTTTAGGGATTTTCTTTTTGGTACATTGAAAACACCAATGGTTTGTTTACCATGGGAGATTTTGAACTCAATCTCTAAGTCCCTAGGGAATTCTTCCCTTAGCTCAAGATGAGATAGTTTAGGGAGATTTTCTTATCATGTCTTGACAAATGTGGTTGTGTGTACGCATCAGAATCATTCCAATGCATTTAATAAGCAGACCAAAGACAGACAAGAAAATCAGGCAAACCCCCTGGCTCTACCAAATTTATCAATAGAACAGGTCATGTTGACACTGAGAGGCAATGTCAGTTTCGCCCCGACCCCCAGTCTACCGTATTTACCCTAAGTATTTGGACAGCTAATCAGTATAGGTGTTGTGTTGCTTTCAGTGCCTGGGCATTCTACTGATTTGGGTTCAGTAGGACAAGGACCTGTTATGCTTGCAGCAGGTGCAGGGTGATGGGTGGTGGGATGGGCAGCTGAGTGGGGTGGGGGCTGTTTTTTTTTTTTCATTTTCTTCTACTCTATCGTAGCTATCCTTTTTCTTTTGTCCCATCTCTTGGGAGCAGCTTGAGATGGTTAGTTGCTTGAGGACATGGTAGTAGACCTGCCGGCTGTTGTCAATTACTGTCGTGGGGTGACCTCAGTCAGAGTATTAGTAAACTGCTTAGAGGGTCTAAGCCTGTCCAGGAACAGTGAAAGTAACTGATCAGCCCACTATAACATTAGCTGCTGGCTGGGCCATCAAAGCACAATACAACAATTTGAAGATGTAGAGTTTATTATTTGACGTTGAGTCTAAATATAGCTGAATGAGTGGCAAACAGTGTCATCCCTGATTAGACACCATATTCTGCAAGGTCTCACACTGTTTGCCCAGGCCTGTCTGTCCGTATACAGTAGAACTTCCATGGCTCGAACAGCGATGGCTCGTTTACCATGGATGTGTCGAACCCATTCTTTAGCCCCTAGCAAAATCCTCTACATAAGAAATAGTAAGGGATGATTAAGGAGATTTTAGTCTTTCCTGTCATCCCTGATTAGACACCATATTCTGCAAGGTCTCACACTGTTTGCCCAGGCCTGTCTGTCCGTATACAGTAGAACTTCCATGGCTCGAACAGCGATGGCTCGTTTACCATAGATGTGTCGAACCCATTCTTTAGCCCCTAGCAAAATCCTCTACATAAGAAATAGTAAGGGATGATTAAGGAGATTTTAGTCTTTTATCTTGCAAATGTATGCTGTGTGTACTCATTAGAATCGCCTCGATGAGGCGATTCTAATGAGTACACACAGCATACATATTCATCATAGAACACCAAAAAGATGTCTAAAAGTAGCTCGTTATGCCTCCTGACAGTAACCTCATTGGCTCGAACTACCCCTGTCTCCAACAGATTTTCAAGGTCCCAAAGGTGTTCGAGCCATTGAAGTTCGACTGTACATACTGTAAATAGGGTATGCTGTTCAAGAAATAGAGGATATTTACTTTTTTGAGATGAATACCAAAAATATTTCATCAAGTGTGTTGAAAACATCAGAATTTTCACGAGTGCAAAGCACTTGTGAAAATTCTGATATTTTCAACACACGAAATGAAATATTTTTTATATTTATCAAAAAAAAGTAAATTTTCTTTTTATTTTATAATATTTTAGGACATTTACTGTAATTGATGAATCGGATCTTACGTCACAATTTTTGACTTGGCTATGACGTCACAACCATCAGTTGCAAGACATAAACAGATCGCCATTTTAATACAGCATTTTTGCAGTTCAAAGAATGCTTTTTCAAGGTATTTTAAAGAATTATTTCATCGAAGACTTGTGACTTTGTCGAAAAAAGTAGAACGGGCTGCTACTGTGAAATAACACGGTCATGTTATTTTTCACACTGTGAAAATATCACTTTTTTTGTTTCAGATATGCATTGATTTCACTGCTATGTATAAAATAAAAGATACAACTGAATGTCCCATAAATACTAGAGTATGCGTACAAAACCACCTGACCTTCGATTGTAGAACTTAATTTACATCTCACGTGACCCAGTGGGGAGAGACCTAATGATTAAGAGTCAGGGCTCTTATCCACTAGGCCATGGGGGCCCATATAAACCCAATAAGTACATATAGTGGACATTTGTTAAAATCGCCTCAGCGAGTCAATTTTAACAATATCCACATTATTTGTCTAAGAAATAAACATTGTGGATATTTGTTTCTCGAAGCATTAAATAAATTATTTGTGAATATCTGCATTTAAATCATGTAAGCAAAAGAACCGTTTCTTTGATATTTTTATCATATGGGCCCTGTCAAGCAATTTTGGTACTTATCGCCTATGCGAGCAGCGAAGGTTCAGGCGAGCCTGCGCATCCGCGCAGTCTCGCCAGAACCTTCGCTGCTCGCTCATATAAGCAGTGAATCAAGAGGAACCCACAGACTGAAAGCCATATCCCTGGCCCCTCTGAATGGCTGGGCATGCGCAGTTAAAATTTGCCATGACGGAATGCTCGAAGACACAAATTCGCTTGGCGGGGCTCATATAAACTGTCACTATAAAGGAGGTTGAGTGTACTATTTTGTACTAGCAATCTAAGGCTCATTTCACAACAATAGCATGCAGAATCTAATGGGCTTTGAAGAGCTGTAAATTCACCTACTTAAAATGCCATATTAACTTTTATATATGATTTTTCATTAATACCAGTCATAACTGAGGTGAATAATATTTCAGATGGATTTCTGATCACCTGATTGAAACGCCCTCTGAAATTTACATCTTTTTTGGTTAACTCTCTAAACACCAAGAAAAACTGCATCTGTTTATGTGTTTATGTTCAATAATCTGCACCTTCGTGCGCATACTTGCTTTGTTTTTGGAGTTTAATGGCCCAGTGAACAATATTTAGGTCATTCCAAGCTTGTCAGGTTACTTAACTGCACCTGGGCGGGCTTATACATAAGTGGTTAACCAGTACAGTGCACATTCTGGCAACTGCCCTTTTTGAATCAGCTGAATGGAAAGAATGACCATAGAAAAGATTTCATGATCGATCTCCACCAAAAAATGTTGCCGACCCCTGCAAGTATCGTACCTGCGACCTTCTGATCACTAGTCAGACATGCATCCGACTGAGCTACAGAGGCCGGCATTTTCTTGCACATATTTTTGTTTTGCATACATGCCATAGTGTGGACCCTGATCTGGGTCTACACTGTTTGCAACAATAACTTTAAAAGTACATGTAACTAGCCCACAACAAAGCAGACGACATCTGCTGTTTCTGGCATCTTAAGGGTTAAAGCTCTAGTTAATGCTCTGAATGCTGGGTATTTCTTCTCAGCAGACGACATTTTGAAATATTTTCCTAATTTTCCCAGAAAACAGGATTTGACATCTCATGCAAATTGTCTCCTATGGAGACAATTTGCATGAGATGTCAAGTCCTATTTTCTGGGAAAAATATCAACAATTGTCGTCAAAACAGGGATAAAAATATCAACAATTTGTCGTCTGCTGAATTAGCCTAGAGACTGCTAAAGGTTAATAAGCTGAATAAAATAATTTTGCCACACCCATTTCTGACTATCAACCAATTAGGTAACTCTTAATTAATTTTGCCACACCCATTTATGACAGTCAACCAATCATATTGCTTAATGTAATGATTTAAGCTCAGTTTTATACAGAGAAAACCGACCCCCACACAAGTACTGGTAAACCACTTAGAGGATCTATTAGCCTGCCCAGGCAAAGCGGTGGGAGTCGGACCGCCCATGCCTATAAACCCTCTTGGTTTCATTGGGCGACAGGGCTTGAGATGTCATTTCATCTCAATGTCGGGTAAAAGTCCCAAAACATTGGAAGCAACGTCCCCAAAATGACCTATTCAGTGTTGAGGGGGACTTAAACCTCAAATCAAGCAAATCATCTATCTGCAGCTTCACTGTTTGTCAATCATTTGGTGAATTTGTAGCAATAAATTTCATCAGCCAATTTGATTAGTTGATAGTCATAAATGGGTGTGGGGACTGTGGGCAAAATTAACCCATTTGGTACCAGAAAACCCAAAATGGATATCCTGGCAAACAGTGCAGGCCCAGATCAGACGCCGCAGAACGCGGCGTCTGATCAGGGCCTCCACTGTTTGCCAAAAGTTCAGCCATTTTCCAATTGAATTTTGAATAAAACCCAACCTCTCACCCCTAAATTTTGAAATGGACTCCTGCTATATATAGGGAGGAAGATTCCATTCGGTACAAAAAGGGTTAAAGGGGTGTCTATTACTGGTTAACATTATGAGTGGCTGATTCTCCTGTAAGATACTCACGACACATGAGTTCATCGCTATCATCGCCACAGTCGTTGTCACCGTCACACACCCAATCAAGTCGTAAACACTGCTGGTTCCAACATGTGAAATGATCTTGTGGACAGTGGCTCACAGCAACCGGTAGCAAACCTGTAAAAGGAAATCACAAAATTGTAACGAAAATGAAAACTGAAAATGGCTGAAGATTGGGGAGGAATGTAGTGATATATATAGTGAAATATTCAGCATTAGGTGAGGGTTAACCCTTGTCCTGCTGAATATTTTAATCTGCCACACCCACTGTCGATTATCAACCAATCAGATTACTTGATGCAAATATTAGTACAATAAATTAACAATCTGAATGTCAAACAATGTAGATCCTGATCAGATGGCTTCTTCAGAAGCCATCTGATCTGGATCTACATTGTTTGAAGCCATCTGATCTGGATCTACATTGTTTGAAAGATACAGCATATCTGGGCTCAACAGGACAAGGGTAAAGCTGTATTTGTTGGGATTTCATTATGGGAGTCTTATTAACCTATAACATGCCAATCACGACAATGGTCGTCTGCTTTGACGTCTGCTGGTTACTTTAAAAGTCATTTTTTCACAAACAGAGTGGACCCAGATCAGACTGCTCCTGTAGGAGCAGTCTGATCAGGGTCCACACTGTTTGCCTGTATGCAAAATTTGGTTTGAAAAGTTCGCAAGAATATGCAGCAGACGACATAAGCAGACAACATGTTCGGATGCATTTTTTCGTGGCATTTCAAGGGTTAAACATTTTACAGTGTAACCTCTATCAAACAGCCACCTGTGGAAAACTCCAAAACTGACTGATTAAAGGAGGTAGCTGATCAGCAGGGGGAAATGTCTTGAGATGATGTTTGAGCTGATATAGACAGACAAACATGAATGAATGATAACTGAAGACATCTCAATATGAATGAATGAAAAGAAATATAAATGATGGAGGGGTCTCACCCTCATTTATTTTCATTTAATTGCTTGTTTATAAGATACTATCAGAATAGTAATTTTAAACAAAATTTAAACAAACAAAGAAAGAAATTATTCCTATAGTTACTTCAGAATTTTTGGAAGTTGAGTTAACTCTGGCTGTTAAAATGGGGGAATTTAGATTTAGTAATGTGGCTGCTGGCTGAAGGCGAGAGGTGGCTGCTGAGCAGAGGTAAAACATACAGCATATAATATTTTGGGAGGAATTATTGTGGCTGCTGGCTGGAGGAGAGGGGTGGTTGCTGAACATAGGTTAAATATATAGCAAAATACTTTGGAAGGAATTATTGTGGCTGCCGACTGGAGGAGAGAGGTGGCTGCTGAGCAGAGGTTAAACATGATATAGCAAAATACTTTGGGAGGAATTTTTGTGGCTGCTGACTGGAGGAGAGAGGTGGCTACTGAGCAGAGGTTATAAACAAATGTTTGGGAGAAAGTGTTGTGGCCACTCAAAAGAAGTGGCTGCTAAGAGAGGTGACCATTACTGGATATGAGACTTATTAACCCTTCTCTTGCTGTTCACGACAACCCCTATCTTTGCAAACAGTGTAGATCCAGATCAGATGGCTTCTGAAGAAGCCATCTGATCAGGATCTGCACTGTTTGACATTCAGTTTATGAATTTGTAGGAAAAATTACATCAAGTAATCTGATTGGTTCAAAGTCATAAATGGGTGTGGCTAAACTGAATATTCAGCAAGAGGGTAAACCCTTGTCCTGCTGAGCATGGATATGTCTTATCTTTCAAACAAGGAAGATCCAGATCAGATGGCTTCTGAAGAAGCCATCTGATCAGGATCTTCATTGTTTGTCATTCCGATTGTGAATTTGTTGCAATTATTTGCATCAAGTAATCTGATTGGTTGATAATCAGTAGTGGGTGTGGCTGCTGTGGCATATATGAATATTCAGCAGGACAAGGGTCAAAGTGATGATCTCTGAACTCTACCAACATGTCTACATTCAGACCTCACAGAATTTATTGAAATTACCAGAGAACATATAAAAAGAAACAACAAGTATAAACCTGAGATCAAGTTGTCAAGAAAACAACAAGTTATGCCTGTTCCACCATACCAGACATGGATTAGGTTCTTTCCTCTGACAGGCAGCCAAATCTTGTTATCTTGCTATCTTTTATTATCTTCTGGCTATGCAGCAGCTAGTTTGTGCTGCAGAAGTTCTGAGACTCGGTATCATTGTACTCAGAAACATTGCAAACCTTTCCATGATTGTGTGTCTCTACTGTGAAGTTTTACTGTCTTTCATTCCTAAGCGAACTGCTGTGGCTAATCGGCAGACAACAAATTTAAGCCTGAAAATGCCAATCACAACAATTCCCATATTCCCCTCCCCTTCTTCTCTTGACTTCTCTCTTGACTTCATCCTAAAGTCAAACATGCCTCACTGCATCATTTCCATCCCACCGTTGCCACCAATGTAGCATTTCCAAGATCGTCCAAGAAGTCAAGCAGTGCCGGCTGACCAACACCAAGGCTGTAGAAGTGGCATGTAACCTGCTATTTTGGTAAACAGGCATTTTTAACAGTGTGGACTCTGATCCGACTGCTCTTGATCGAGGTCCATGCTGTTTGCAATAATGACTTTTAACCCACTGTATACTAGTGGACTCTTCCATTAATTTGCTACATGTATCTGTTGAACAAGTCCATTTGTATATAAGGGTGTCAGGCCTATTTTTCCGTTTTTATTCTATTTTTGACGGAAAATTCTGTTAGCAAATAGTGCTGGCCCTGATCAGGCGCCGCGTTCTGTGTGATTTGAGGGACTTTTACCCAACGCTGAGATGAAATGACATCTAAAGCCAAATGCCACCAAAAGAAACCACTATGACTAGAACTTGTTTTTCTACAAAAACACAGATGTCTCCCCCGTTTTTGACCTCTAAGTATAACCTTGACATTGGAGGTATTGAGCCGGGTCTTGTGTGCAACACATCATCTAATGAAGATAAACATTTCTGCAAAGTAACTTTAAAAATGTTCAAATAATTTCAAAGGGCAATAACTCTTGAAAGGGGCATAATCCGGATGAGAAAAAAAATACGCGTCAGCTTATTTTCCATTAGGAATGCACATATGAAATTTCAAAACCATAGCATACACAGTTCTAAAGTTATGCTATGCATCCCTTTTAGCATTCATTACAATGGGCACAAATTACCAAAATGACAAAGGGCCATAACTCATAAAGTATTTTTCGGAATTTTGTCAAAAGTTAATCAGTTCATATACTCATCACCATCAATATACTCAACAACTTTCAAGGCTCTAGCTCCAATAGTGTTTGAGAAATTTTGCTGACAAGATTTTATTGAAAAAATTTCAAAGGGCAATAACTCTTGAAAGGGGCATAATCCGGACGAGAAAAAAAATATGAGTCAGCTAATTTTCCATGAGGAATCCATATATGAAATTTCAAAACCCTAGCATACACGGTTCTAAAGTTATGCTATGCATCACTTTTAGCATACATTACAATGGGCACAAATTACCAAAATGACAAAGGGCCATAACTCACAAAGTATTTTTCAGAATTTTGTCAAAAGTTAAACAGTTTATCTACTCATCACCACCAATATATTCACCAATTTTCAAGGCTCTAGCTCCAATAGTTTATGAGATATCTGCTGACAAGATTTTATTAAAAAAATTTCAAAGGGCAATAACTCTTGAAAGGGGCATAATCTGGACAAGAAAAAAAATAAGCGTCAGCTAATTTTCCATTAGGAATGCACATATGAAATTTCAAAACCCTAGCATACACGGTTCTAAAGTTATGCTATGCATCACTTTTAGCATACATTACAATGGGCACAAATTACCAAAATGACAAAGGGCCATAACTCATAAAGTATTTTTCGGAATTTTGTCAAAAGTTAATCAGTTCATATACTCATCACCATCAATATACTCAACAACTTTCAAGGCTCTAGCTCCAATAGTGTTTGAGAAGTTTTGCTGACAAGATTTTATTGAAAAAATTTCAAAGGGCAATAACTCTTGAAAGGGGCATAATCCGGACGAGAAAAAAAATATGAGTCAGCTAATTTTCCATGAGGAATCCATATATGAAATTTCAAAACCCTAGCATACACGGTTCTAAAGTTATGCTATGCATCACTTTTAGCATACATTACAATGGGCACAAATTACCAAAATGACAAAGGGCCATAACTCACAAAGTATTTTTCAGAATTTTGTCAAAAGTTAAACAGTTCATCTACCCATCACCACCAATATATTCACCAATTTTCAAGGCTCTAGCTCCAATAGTTTTTGAGATATCTTGCTGACAAGATTTTATTAAAAAATTTCAAAGGGCAATAACTCTTGAAGGGGGCATAATCCGGACGAGAAAAAAAATATGCGTCAGCTAATTTTCCATGAGGAATCCATATATGAAATTTCAAAACCCTAGCATACACGGTTCTTTAGTTATGCTATGCATCAAAAGCGTAACGGACAGACGAACGGACAAACGAACCAGAACCAATATGCCCCTCCAACTTTTTCAAAGTTGGAGGCATAAAAAGGCCCCTTTTTGTTCTTTGACCTCTTAGTACGACCTTGACATTTGAGGTACCAACTTGGGTCATGCACGCAACACATCGTCTTATGGTGGTTAACATTTCTGCCAAGTAATTTCAAAATCCATCTAAAAATAAGAAAGTTATTGACAGAACACAAAAAAAGGCCCCTTTTTGACCTTTAACCTCTATGTATGAACTTGACCTTTCAGGTACCAATTTGGGTCATGCGTGCAACACATCATCTCATGGTGTTTAACATTTCTGCCAAGCAATTTCAAAATCCATCTAAAAATGAGAAAGTTATTGACCAAACACAAAAAAAGGCCCCTTTTTTGACTTTTGACCTCTATGTATGACCTTGACACTTGAGGTATCAAACTGAATCATGCATGCAAAACATCGTCTCATGATAGTTAACATTTTTGCCAAGTAACTTCAAATTCTATCTAAAAATAAGCAAGTTATTGACAAAACTGGAAAAAAGGCCCCTTTTTTACCTTTGACCTCTAAGTATGACCTTGACCTTTGAGGTACCAACCTGGGTCATGCACGTAACACATCGTTTTATATTGGTTAACATTTCTGCCAAGTGATTTCACAATCCATCTCAAAATAAGAAAGTTATTGACAAAACACAAAAAAAGGCCCCTTTTTTTACCTTTGACCTCTAAGTATGACCTTGACCTTCGAGGTACTGACCTGCCTGATGCACACCACACATCGTCTCATGGTTGTTAATATTTCTGCCAAGTAATTTTAAAATCCATCTCAAAATAAGAAAGTAATTGACAAAACACGAAAAAAAGGCCCCTTTTTTGACCTTTGACCTCTAAGTATGACCTTGACCTTTGAGGTACTGACCTGCCTGATGCACATCACACATCGTCTCATGGTGGTTAATATTTCTGCCAAGTAATTTTAAAATTCATCTCAAAATAAGAAAGTTATTGACCAAATACGAAAAAAAGGCCCCTTTTTTGACCTTTGACCTCTAAGTATGACCTTGACCTTTGAGGTACTGACCTGATTCATGCGCACCACACATCGTCTTATGGTTGTTAATATTTCTGCCAAGTAATTTTAAAATCCATCTGAAAATAAGAAAGTTATTGACCGGACACGATTTGCCCATACATATATACATACCAACAAACTTCCAAGGGAGATAATTCAAAAAGTATAAATGCGAGAGTTATAGTTCTTGCGCACTGCACGTCGTCTAATGCTGATTTATATTTATACTAAGTTTCGTGACGATAGCTCCAACGGTTTTCAAGTTATAGAGCGGACACGAATGTGTGACAGACAGACAGACGGACAGACGGACAGACAGACAGACGGACAGACAGACAGACGCCCGGGGGAAAAACAATATGTCTCTCCGAAAAAAAATTTTTCGGGGGAGACATAATTAAGGAATGGTCCGACTCGCACCAACTTTCCTGGGCAGGCTATGGCCCCAGCAGTTTACTAGTACTCAAGTTCGGTCAACTTCAGCACTGCACCGAAACACCATACAGCCCAATCTATTTCTCCAAGCCCTGATGGGTGGGGATGCACCTCAGATGTGTGCAACTACTGTGGTCACTGAGATTCCTACAATTAAAGGGCACTCAATACACCGCCAGGGGCTGCAACTCTTTCAAAAATAGTATGTCTCCCTAATCAATAGAGGTCCTAAGGAGCAATTTCCTTCCCCTCAGAGTAGACCCCCTTGCTTCTGAGCAGCAAATTCTTTCCTTTCATAGTAGATCCCCCTTGCTCCCCTTGCTCCTCAGGAGCAAATTCTTTCCGTTCTGAGAAGACCCCTTCCTGCTGCATCTGATCAGGTCAACATTGTTAGCTAATGTCCAAGCACGTAAGCCAAGTCATAGAGAATACCAGGTGGGTGTCTTTTGATATCAAGTTTATCAGGCAAGGCTTCGAGAATGCTTGTAGAATCGCGAGGCCTGCCAAGCGATTCTACATGCGTTCTCGAAGCCGAGCCTGATAAACTTGATATCAAATGACACGAATCTGGTATTCTATTTATCAGTTTATCCCCTTCTACACTATTAAATTAACAATTTACGATCAGTTATTGATGATCCTCAGTGCATCGGAGCATTCTAGCAGTCGATATATTTAGTATCAGCTGACCATATTTTCCTATGATATTTTTTTTCAGGTAATTTTTTCCATTTTCCCAGTAACAATAACATTTTTGTCATTTTTCCATGCAGTAGTCCGGTTCATTCATAAAAATGCAATGTCACGTTGGCCTGATAAAGCTCTCTTGTCCTGAGATAGCATATCTTTATCAGGTCAGTGCGTTACAATGCAATATATATTGGGGATAACTGATAAAATGTTTTACCTGAAGCGGTAGTCATGCAGACATCAGCAATGTAAAGCTTTTGTTTTTTGTTTGATTTGAGGTTTAACATCCCCGTCAACACTGCATAGATCATTTTGGAGATGTTGCTTCCAATTTTGTGGGACTTTTACCTGACAATGAGATGAAATGACATCTCAAGCCCTGTCACCCAATGAAATCAATTGGGTTTATTAGCATGGACGGTCCCACTCGCACCACTTTGCCTGGGCTAGCTTAGATCCTCTAAACCGTTTACCAGTACACGTGTGCGGTCGGTTTCAGCTCCCGGTGGAAGCATCATGCACCCCATTTATTACTTCAAGCCCCAATGGGTGGGGGCCGACCAAAAATCATCTCCTCCCTGTGAATATCGCTATAATCAAAAGTTCTACACCCCATTATATGAACCTCCTAATATAAAAAAAATATTACAGGTGTTTTTTATACCCATACATCATAAAAATCATAGTTTTGAAATTAACGATGTTTATATTAAACTTATCTAGAATTACTGGTTCTTATAACACTGTTTATTAGGTCCTAAAAAAGACATAAACAGCTTAAGAGAGATGCTACCGAAAGCAATAAAATGTAAGAGCTGGTTTCTACTGTACAGATAATTTCTTAAGTTACCATAGGTTCTTCAAAGATTTGGATAAGGAGCCCCCATTCTGGGCAAACAGTTTAGACCTAGATCACTGCTCCTTATAGGAGCAGTCTGAATAAGGAGCAGTCTGATCTAGGTCTAAACAGTTTGCCATTCCTCTTCAAAGATTTGGATAGCTTATCAGTATGATACTACATGTATCAGAGCAAACAGTACAGACCCAGTCAGACTGTTCCTTAAAGGTCTGACTTTGGTGTAAACTGTTTGCCATTCCAACAAAATTCTGGACAATATGTTCTACACAAGGTTATGCACCGTTGGAAGCAAGGAATACACCACAGAAGTGGAAAGTATAGAGGGTAAAGTTTTCTGCACGTACCAGACTAGCTAGTTTCGGGCAATAAGGCCCCATCAGTTACCCTCAAATATTTTCAAAATTCCACAATGATACTAAGTATTGGGACAGATAGGCCTAAGCAAACAGTGCAGACCCACTTCAGACTACTCCCGACGGTAGGAGCAGTTTGATCAGGGTCTACACTGTTGTCATTCCATCTGTACCTTTTGGACTCTATGCTGGATCATGAAACAGATTTGTTAAAATTTTAGGGTGATTACCACAAGTTCAAACGGTGTCCACATTTTTAGTATTTTTACGGTACTGTCTGCTATGAAATTTTGTGTAGAGCTTTTAGCTTCATTTGTTTGTTGCTTTGTTTTTTAGTTTAAAGGCCCAGTCAACACTATTTAGGTCATATCAAACCAGTCCAAACTTTTCCGGGGCAGGGATTATACATGTATATAAACAGTTAGGGCCGGTAACCAGTAAAGTAATCGTTCTTTCGCCAGAAATTGATAACTGCCCCTTTTCAACCAGCAGAAGGGACAGAATGACCATAGAAAATACTTTATGATCAACACCAGCGAAAGGGAGAGAATGACTATAGTAAAGATTTTATGATCAACCTCCACAAAAAGAATGTTGCCAATCCCTGCAGGTATCGAACCCACAACCTGATCACCAGTGTGATGCACTAATGACCGAGAAGCATCTGAGGCTAGCACCTTAAAGGGGTAAGACAAGTTAACCCTTATCCTGCTGAATAATTTAATTAGTCACACCCATTTTTGACTATCAGCCAATCAGATTACATGATATAGTACTTTCCTTCAAATTCACAAACTGAATGACAAACAGGTGTAGATCCTGATCAGATGGCTTCTTCAGAAGCCATCTGATCTGGATCTACACTGTTTGGAAAAAGTAGCTGTTGTCATGAACATGAGCAGGATAAAGGTTAAGACTGGTTTATTCAAAAAGAGATTTTTTTTTTTTTTAAAAAACTGTTTCTGTCTAAATATTTATGTCTACCAATTTATCAGAATTTTATGCACCAGTACAACTGAACTCATCTGCAGTATATCTGAAACAGTTTCTGGTTTACGATCGTTTTGGTGGATCGTTATAAAGTGCAGTAACTTTTCAATGCTGTAGTCCATGTGACTATCCCTGACTTGTGGGAAATCCAGGTAACGATTATTTATAGAAAATAGCTGTGCTGTTCTTATTGCTGTGAGGTCAGAGAGGGGTTTTGCAAAACACTGTAGACACAGATCAGACGCCGCACAGTGCAGACATAATATTGTGGGCTAGTGGGCTATGAGACAGAAACACAACCCTGAATTCCACCCATCTTCCAGGTACATGAAAAAGCCAGTAGGAATTATTTATTTTGATGATGTATTTAAAATGCGCACTACATGCATGAACTCATAAAATGCCAATCACGACAATTGACGTCTGCTTTGACGTCTGCTGGTTACTTTAAAAGTGTGGAACGAAATCAGACTGCTCCTCCCACACTGCTTGCCTGTAGGCAAAAATACTTTTAAAAAGTTTGCAAAAAATTCAGCAGACGACAAAAGCAGAAGACATTTTCAGATGTAGTTTTTCTCGGCATTTTAAGATACTTCTAAATTCTTCCATTGTTATGGCCAAGTCCATTTGTCACTGAAGGTGTGTTCTATTTTTCTTTTTTATTTTACTTTTGCCAGAAAATCATGTAACACGCAGTGCAGACACTGATCAGATGCCACATTATGTTGTATCTGATCCATGTTTGAGCCGTCTGTCCATGTCCATTTTACGGGTTTCCAGGAAAGAATAGGTTAACCCTTCTCTTGCTGAATATTCAGTTAAGCTACACCCATTTCTGACTTTGAACCAATCAGATTACTCAATGTAATTTATTCTTACAAAGCCATTAACTTAATGTCAAACAGTGAAGATCCTGATCAGATGGCTTCTTCAAAAGCCATCTGATCTGGATCTACACTGGTTCCCAAGATATGGATTGTCGTGAACACCATGATAAGAGTTAAACAGTTAATGAACTGTTCATGAACTTAGATCCATGAACCGTTCACATCATGAAATGTTCATGAACTACAGTAAAGCCTCCACTAATGGTCACCTCTGTTAAGCAGCCACCTCTTTTCAGCAGCCACAATAATTCCTCCTACAACATTTTACTATATATTTTACCTCTGCTTAGCAGCAACCTCTCTCCTCCAGCCAGCAGCCAACTCACCAAATCATAATTACCTCTATTAAACAGCCAGAGATAATAGCAAAAATCAGATGTAACAAGATGTGTTTGTGAAACACCGATGCCCCCGGACAGCGCCTGTGCAATATGAAAGCCCCATCACTAAATTATGTCATGGTTGAGGCCACAAGGTCACGAGGTAAAAAATTATGGTACCACTGGAAAGGTCTTGTGAGAAAGAATACACATGTGAAATATGAAAGCTCTATCACTTACCAATCAAAAGTTATGGACTATATTAAAGTTTTTAAAAAGTAGGTCAAACATCAAGGTCAAAGTCACAAGGTCAAAAATTATAGTACCACTAGAAAGGTCTTGTGACAAGGAATGCACATGATTGTGAAATATGAAAGCCCTACCATTTACCAATCAAAAGTTATGGCCAATGTTAAAGTTTTTAAAAAGTAGGTCAAACATCAAGGTCAAGGTCATGAGGTCAAAAATTATGGTACCATTAGAAAGGTCTTGTGACAAGGAATGCACATGTGAAATATGAAAGCTCTACCATTTACCAATCAAACGTTACGGCCAATGTTAAAGTTTTTAAAAAGTAGGTCAAATGCCAAGGTCAAGGTCATGAGGTCAAAAATTATAGTACCAATAGAAAGGTCTTGTGACAAGGAATGCACATGTGAAATATGAAAGCTCTATCACTTACCAATCAAAAGTTATGGCCAATGTTAAAGTTTTTAAAAAAGTAGGTCATATGCCAAGGTCAAGGTCATGAGGTCAAAAATTATAGTACCAATAGAAAGGTCTTGTGACAAGGAATGCACATGTGAAATATGAAAGCTCTATCACTTACCAATCAAAAGTTATGGCCAATGTTAAAGTTTTTAAAAAAATGAGGCCAAAAGTAGGTCAAATCTCAAGGTGAAGGTCACGAGGTCAAAATTTATGGTACCTCTTGAAAGGTCTTGTGACAAGGAATGCACATGTGAAGTATGAAAGCTGTATCACTTACCATTCAAAAGTTATGCCCAATGTTAAAGTTTTTGCAGACGGAGAAACGGACAAACGGACAAACAGACAAACAGACAAACAGACGGACAGACCAAAAACTATATGCCCCCCAGAATCTTAGATTCCGGGGGCATAAAAATCGGAATTTCTCTTCTGGTGTTTTTATTTATTTCAAATTTTATTTTTCCCATAATTACCATTGTAATATCCTTATTATAAGAAGTGAAACAAAACATATATTATGGAGAGGTTTCAGATTACACCTCTCCGTCATTTACTTTTCTTTTAGTACTTTCAGTGATCACCATTTTATGTCTGTTGATGACAATCCATACATCATCCCAGACATTGCCCTCTGTTGAACAGCCACCTCCTTTAAATAGCCAGTTTTGGAGTTTTCCCAGGATGGCTGTTTAATGGAGATTACACTGTATATGTTCATGATGGGGTAACAAACTGCTCATTGAACAGTTCATGAAATCATCAGAGACAGATTAACCTTTATCTTGCTGTTCTCAACAACCCCTATCTTTGCAAACAGTGTAGATCCAGATCAGATGGCTTCCGAAGAAGCCAGCTGATCAGAATCTACACTGTTTGGCATTCAGTTTATGAATTTGTAGTTATTTTCATTTTGAAGCATCAAGCATTTTCATGAACTCTTCTTGAAATCTGGATATGAACTATTCATGAGCATTACATAAATAATTCATGAACTATGATTGTTAATTTCGAATGGGACAAACCAAACAAAGAGCATAAAGTGCATTTCATGCTGTCAAAAATGACATACCCGGGCTGGTTTGGGATGGGGTGGGTTGAGTGGGTGGGGTGTGGTTGAATGGGGTGGCATCTGGTGGGGTGGGGTGTGTTGGGTTGGATTGGGTTGGGGATGGGTTCAAGATGAGGTGAGGTGAGATGAGGTGGAGGTAAAAGTATAGTGAAGTAAATGGAAGCGAAGTGTAGATGTTTGTTTGATTTGAGGTTTAACGTCCGCGTCAACACTGTATAGGTCATTTTGGAGACAATGCTTCCAATTTTGTGGGACTTTTACCCAACATTGAGATGAAATGACATCTCAAAACGTCCGACCCGCATCGCTTAGATCCTGTCAGCTGTTTTCCAGTACTTGTGTGCAGTCGGTTTCAGCTCTGCATGGAAGCATGATGCAGACCATCTATATTACTTCAAGCCCCGGGGGCAGGGGCCATAAGTAAAGTAAAGTAAAGTCTTTATTAAAGGAGGGCAACATCATTCAGAGGGATTCAGAAACTGGAAGCTGTCTCCCTTAAATTGGCTGAAAATATGGCTGTTGCATTTATTCTCCTTAAATTTTCACATTACATGTACTTTAGAAAATCAATTATTCAATCTTTCCCTTGCCCAATTTGTTACCTTGTTATAAATTGACAATATTATACAACTTTTCCCACTGATCTATCAAAGGGGATTTACATGATAATAACTGGCACAGGTGTGCTCACATTTCTCAAACAAGCAAATATACTAAAACTCAAACTGATCAAAACACCTGGATCAGCAAAAAATTGAATCTAGAAGTGTTTGATTGTTTCTCATGAGGTTTAACATCCCCGTCAACACTAAATTGGCTATTTTGGACACATTGGGACTTTTACTCTACATGGAGATGAAATGACAACTCAAGTTCAACTGCCCAAAGGAAACTGCTACGGTTTCAACTATTGATGTTTCCATTTAAATAGAGTCTAGTTATTTAATGTTTGTGTTTCTTTCCATTTGGTGTCCCTGATGGGAGCTGTGGGTTAATTGTATAAATTCCTGATCATGCATTGCCTTCACTTCAGTTTCCTTTGACAGGCTCAGACCTTCTAAGCTGTTTTTCAAGTACCGGTACTCTTTCAGCTCTGCGTGGAAGCACCATGCAGCCCAATCTATTTTTCAAGCCCCGATGGGCGGGGTGCAAACCTGGAAGTGTAGAACCAAGCAAACTACAGAGAAAAGAACAATCTTTAAAAGGATTAGAGTATCATTCCAGGCCAATGCTACATGTATGACAATGTTGCATACTGCTTCACGACCGACCCTCACATGAAGCGCTAAATCCCTTGACATTTCACCAACAATCATACACTGGTCTCAAGGCTACGAAACCCGTTGCACGCCCAACTCACTTGAGCATGAAATTTGTCCTGCTCACAAATATTAAAATGCCAACAATTGTTGGAAAATTGTCCTGCTCATAAATATTAAAAGGCCAACAATCGTTGGAAAATTATCCTGCTCATAAATATTAAAATGCCAACAATCGTTGGCAAATTGTCCTGCTCATAAATAATAAAATGCCAAAAATTGTTGCCAAAGTGTCCTGCTCATAAATATTTATGAGCAGGACAAATTTCAGCCTCCATCCATCTGAGCAGAAAATTCACCCATTTTATCTGTACGTATTTTTAAATTTATAAGCATTTAAAATTTCATGCTCAAGACTAGAGAGCCAAGCACAAAATAAGCTCTATAACCTCGGGGCCTGGTCTGACGGTGCAGCAACCAGAAAACCCATGAGGTTATGGTGTATGGTGATCAAACCCAGGACCCCTGGGTTATAAGGCAAGTAGCACAACAACTACACCACTGAGGCTTCTTTTTGTTTGGATATAACACAGTGTTTAACTAACAGTTTCTGCATTGCGCCAAATAACAGTGTTTATAATGAGGTTTGTTTTGTTTTGAACAAAAATATTTGAAAATGTTGTTTGCTTCAGATGTCTTCAGTTCTTAATGCTCTGCATGCTGGGTATATTTTTTTCAGAGGACAACATTTTGAAATATTTTTCTTATTTTTTCCAGTAAACAGGATTTGACATTTCATGCAAATTGTCTCCTATGGAGACAATTTGCATGAGATGTCTAGTCCGTTTCCGGGGGGAAAATGAGTAAAGTATCAACAATTTGTTTTCTGCTAAATTAGCCCAGAGAGTGGTAAAGGTTAAAGGGATGATAATAATATACTGTACTCACCACATCTGAGTTCATCTTTTCCGGTATCACAGTCTGGCTGGCCGTCACAAACAGCCTCAATTGGAATACATTGGCAATTTCCGCAGGAAAATTCCATTAAGGCTGGGCATGATGGACAATCCGTGTTATCACTACTTGTAACTGAAAATAAAACAAAACTATAATTCACACCTATTAAACAAACCTACCCATGTAGCCTCACAATTCACACCTACCAAACAATTGTATTTTAACCCTTCAACCACAACTATCTCACAACATTTTCTCAGTGCTTTCTTTCTTATTTTTAAGAGAAAATCAGGCTTGTACGTCTCCCCGTACATCATCATAGTGCAGATCATATTTTCTGGTCCTTTGGGATCATTGAGTTCATTTTGAAAATCGAGTTCTGCTTTAGAGGGTGTGACCGGTGTTGCACATTTCAGTACTGGTCATGAACAGACTCAATAAAACCGAGTCTGCTATTTTCGTTTATTTGGTGTATTCTTTGCTTCCAAAGGATCTATCTTCAGAACTTATTTATCTTCACTGCAGCTGGTGTTGTGCCGTGTGGCGGCCGTAAAGCGTCTCCTTGTACATCATCACAGTGCAGATCATATTTTCTGGTCCTTTGGGATCATTGAGTTCATTTTGAATCATTTAGAAAATAGAGTTCTGCTTTAGAGGGCGTGGCCGGTATTGCACATCTCAATAAAACTGAGTCTGCTATTTTTGTTTATTTGGTGTATTCTTTGCTTCTAAAGGATCTATCTTCAGAACTTATTTATTGTTATTGCATCTCGGCAGAAGGATTCACATGAAATGTCAACCCCTATTTTCACCAAGAAAAATCCACTGAAGAAGCCATCTGATCAGGGTCTACACTGTTTATCATGCGGGTTTGCAGGCCGGATCTACTCTGTTTGTCATGCAGTTTGTGAATTGAATGAATATAATATAACAAGTTAAATCTGATTGGCTGATAACTGGAAATGGATGAAGCTTAATTAATATATTCAACCGGATTTAGGTTACATCACGTGAACAAGTCCGTGAAATGAAGACCCAACTAAACCCCAATTTATATAGAGAAAACTGGGGTTTATGGGGGTATACATTATTTTTCTTATTTCTGCTCCAAGACATAGGGTGTGGGTACTCGTTAGAACCGCCTCAGTGAGGTGGTTCTAACGAGCACCCTCAACCCATGTTTTGAGCATTTATAAGAAAAATATCACTGATTTTCATCAGAAAAGTAGCCATTTTGGAAATATGAAAAATGCACTATGCACATGTCGCACAGGTGAGTTATCGCAATGTTGTTCAATGATCTAGTAGCAATACTACTTGTTCAAGCAGTAACTCTGTATTCAATATATGGTGACCCTTCTGTTTTGCTGACGTCTTTTCATCAGCCAATCATCAACTTCTTAGGTGCTTAATTGGATCTTGTGGATCTGATTGCTTGTTTCCTAAACCAGAAGTCTGTGTTTTCAAAGGTTTTTTTCACTTTCTGTTTTATTTTTAGAGAAAATAAAGCTTGACACCTGCAAATGTACTTGACATTATGAAATGTCAAGCCTTATTATCTCTGAAAAATAAATTTAACTAGACTAAAGTTTTCTGAGAAAACAGATGTCCCCCCAACCCAACCACATACCCCTTTCAAAACAAGCTTAATTTAACAGCACTGCCATGACCTTGAAAATGGGGTCAAAGTCAGGAAAATTGAAAATGAGGTCAAGGTCACAAAAACCTAATCAGTTCTTCATCCTATCCCAATGTTATACATTGTATCCACAGTAGTTCATGAGATATACTCCACACAACGTAAATTGGCCTAAATTTGACCTATTAATTACAGCTGTGACCTTGAAAATAGGGTCAAGGTCACCAAAACCTAATCAGTTCTTCATCCTGTCCCAATGTTATATCCATGTAAATTTGATTAAAATCCACCTAGTAGTTCATAAGATATACTGCACACAACCTAACGTTGGCCTAAATTTGACCTATTTAACATGGATGTGACACTGAAAATAATGTCAAGGTCAACAAAACCTAATCAGTTCTTCATATTGTCCCAATGGTATATCCATGCAAATTTGATTAAAATCCAGCCAGTAGATTTGGTCTAAATTTGACCTAACAGCATGGCTGTGACCTTGAAAATAAGGTCAAGGCACCCACCTATAGTTCATGATACATGTATACTGCACATAACCTAAATTTGGCCTAAATTTGACCTATTTTTAAAGCACGGCTGTGACACTGAAAATAATGTCAAGGTCACCAAAACATCATCAGTTCTTCATCCTGTCCCGATGTTATAGTAAATTTGCATGGGTATATTATACCCATGCAAATTTGATTAAAATCCACCCAGGAATTCATGAGATATACTGCAAACAAACTAAATTTGGTCTTAATTTGACCTACCATATGTAGCATGGCTATTACCTTGAAAATAAGGTCAAGGTCACCAAAACTTAATCAGTTCTTCATCCTGTTCCAATGTTACATGTATATCCATGCAGATTTGATTAAAAATCTGAGATATATTGCACACAACCTAAATTTACTTTTTAGCATGGAGCCGGACTCGGTGGCTCAGTCGGATGCGCGTCTGACTGGTGATCAGGAGGACGCAGGTTCGACTCCCCCCAGGGTCGGCAACATTCTTTCGGGGAGATTGATCATGAAATCTTTTCTACGGTCATTCTCTCCCTTCCGCTGATTCAAGAAGGGCAGTTGTCAGTTTCTGGCGAAAGAATGTGCACTGTACTTGTTAACCGCTTACGAATAAGCCTGCCCAGGAAAGTGTTGATAGGTAAACTGACCGGCTCAAAAATGACCTAAATAGTGTTGACTGGGCCATTAAAACTCCAATACAAACAAACAAAAACAAACTATTTAGCATGGCTGTGACCCTGAAAATAAGGTCAATATCAGTTCTTCATCCTGTCTCAATGTTATATCCATGCAAATTGCATTAAAATCCACCCAGCAGTTCATGAGATATCTTGCACAAAAGTAAGTGCCATCCCGACGCATACGCAGATGCAAAGGCTGACGGGATCCACACCAAAAACAAATGTGTTCCTCTCCCCTTCAGTGGGGGGACATAAAAATGTCATCTACTCTAGAATTTTTCTTAATGTCTTAAGGGTGAAAAATGGATGAATAGCAAACTTTAGTATCCCGGTATCCCTTAAGTATGGCATAGTTGAAATAAATCTATCAATTCAATCATTTTTGGTGTTGGTGACGATACTGCTGTAATTTAAACAATATCATTTTTATTGGCCATGAGATTTGTTTGTTTCCTTGATTTGAGCTAAATGGCACTTTCAACACTATTTAGGTCATATCGAGACAGTCAGTTTACTATACCACAATTTTCCTCGGCAGGCTTAACCAGTAGAGTGTACATTCTTTGCCAGTAATCTTTAACCCTTAAAACGCAGAGAAAATTTGCATCTGAAAATGTCATCTGCTTATGTCGTCTGCTGAATCTCCTTGCAATTTTTTTAAAATATTTTTGCATCCAGGCAAACAGCGGGAACCCAGATCAGACTGCTCTTGGATGAGCAATCTGATCTGGGACCACACTGTTTGCAAAAATGAGTTTTAAAGTACAAGGACTGTTCAAATATGAATGCAAGTAGAACGTTTTCTCATGCACTAGTGGGAAAATCACCTGGAAATAAATATCACAGCGTAGAAAAACATTTTACCTACACATTGATACCAAACCTGTTAAAATCCGTGCACTTTAGCCATTTATATCGTTTGATAAACACTGTCTACTCGTGTATACTAATACAAAACATGGTTGGAAGAAGGTAAGAGTACGCCGTTGAAATATGGTCCTATATTAAGAATCGTTGTATTCTTGGTATACGGTGCAAAGACATTTTTGATGAAATGTGTTCAGTTTATGGGCATAATGAAATGTCTTTTCCGACAGTTTTTCATTGGTGTAAGAAATTCAGCTGTGGGCTAGGCTCAACAGAAGATGCACCACATGATTGTAGGCCGAAAAGAGCAACATCTGCCAAGATGGTTGCTAGAGTGAAAGAAATAGTTGCTACCGATGCACGATACACCACCAGGCAAATAGCTAGTATGGTTGGCATCTCATTAGGAGCAGCTCATACAATTCTGAAACGGGATTTGAAAATGAGAAAGATCTGTGCTAGATGGATTCCCCATCTGTTGACAGATGAGCAGAAAAGGACATGCGTTCAGTGCGCCAAGAAGTTGCTTAAAAAGTTTCCAAATTACAATGCAAGGTCTTTCGCTAATGTCGTCACAGGTGACGAGACAGGTTCACTTTTTTGAGCCAAAACGAAAGATTCAGAACAAAATATGGGCAACAAAGTATTGCAAAAGACCATGCATTGCAAAGCGGATCATGAGCGTCAAGAAGGTAATGTATGCCATATTCTTTTCAAATCAGGCCCCTGCTATTCAGGTTGCTGTGCCTAAAGGCAAATCTGTAAATGCGAAGTTTTACAAGAATAAAGTTCTGCGAAAATTGAAGAAATATTTCAAAGAACGAAGACCCGCAACTGGTTTGGCCAATGTCAGATTGCTACATGACAATGCGTCATCGCACAAGGCGTTCATTGTGCAAGACTATCTGAAGCCGGAAAAGGTTGTTGAACTCCCTCACCCCCCGTATTCCCCTGACCTTGCCCCGTGTGCCTTTTTTTTGTTCCCGCGGCTGAAAAAATACCTTTCTGGTCAAAAATTTGTACAGCGCAAACACCTCGGTTCTGCAATATTCCAGTGCCTTCATAGTATACCTCGAAAAGACTACCAAAATGCATTCAATGATTGGATCAGAAGACTGAAAGTTTGTATATCTGTTAAAGGAGAATTCTTTGAGGGGACAAAATAAATTTTTCATCAAAATCTATCACGGAATCATTTTTATGTGCTTAGTTGCATTCATATTTGAACAGTCCTCGTAACCAGTTGACGACAAAGCAGACGGCAATTGTCGTGCTTGGCATTTTATGGGTTAATCAGCAGAAAGGAGACAATGAATATACACCACATTTGCATTAATTGCTGGCTCCCAGCTTTCACATTGTCAATATTGGATAAACAGGTAACCAAACCCCCCTGACCTTTCAAGGTCAGGGGGGTCTGGTTACCTGTTTTTCCAACACTGATAACCTTCAGACTAGGAACCAGCAGATAATGCAAATAAGGTGAATAGAAAAGATGTCAACATCAATCTCTGCCAACCCAGCCGGTACCAAAGTACCCCTTTAGTGGTTTCCCCTCACAGCGATACAGACTGATAGGCGCCCAGTCGTCCAAGGCGCCTAAATTTTTGTCTGGGCGCCTAAATCCTATTAACCCTTATCTTGCTGTTCACGACAACCCCTATCTTTGGAAACAGTGTAGATCCTGATCAGATGGCTTCTGAGAAGCCATCTGATCAGGATCTACACTGTTTGGCATTCAGTTTATGAATTTGTAGATATAAATTACATCAAGTAATCTGATTGGTTCAAAGTCCGAGATGGGTGTGGCTAAAATGAATATTCAGCAAGAGAAGGGTTACTGTAAAATTTGGATTTAAGGCAGTCTGGGTGCTTAAAGCAAAAAGCTTAGTCTGTACCCCTGCCGCATGCAACGGGTTAAGATGACATCCGGACTCATTTGAATTTGCCAAAAACTTCAATGATCACTAATGAGTTTTCAAAAGTATTATGTTTCTAAATAATATCACAGAAAACCACAAAACCTCAAAAGCTTATTTTGACACTTGACAAATTAATCTTAATGCATCATAAATTACAGTTTGTTGGCTCCTTTCATACAGCTATGCATTTATGATTTTTCCTTCTTATAAATTATTGTATCATAAGACGTCCATAATGGATGGATTTATAAAAATATCAGGTATTAACTATGGCAAAATGAGAATTAAATGAGAATTACCATATTTAACCAAAGTACATGTATTCTGACACCATATCTCCTAATCATACTAAAATATGGTGCAATTTTGTCATGTGACCTGGACCTGAAACGGTTCCCCCAATAAATGCGCCTTATCGTAAGGAGCAAAAATATATCTTATACTTTAGTACTGTATTCTGAATCGTTTGCAGGATAAAATGCATTCTTACTTTTCCAATACAAAAGCATATGTGTCAAAGTTTGACCCAGGCACAAAGAATGTCAAGGTCAACCCAGGGTCACCATTTTAGCAATTTATGATGGGCCTACGTCCCAGATGCTATTTTTCAAGTTTCGTGGAAATCTGCCCAGTGGTTCTGGAGAAGACTATTTTTGAAGGGTTTTTACCATATATGGCTTGGCGGCCATTTTGGTCATGTGACCTGGACCCCATGAGCAAATTTTGGTTTTACCCATCCCATAGAGGCTCCATATGAAATTTGACTTCAATCGGCCCAACGGTTTCCGAGGAGAAGCAGTTCGAAAATTTTCACATTTTTCGCTTCGGCGAGGCTATACTAAATGGAATGTAATATTTGTCAAGTTCATTGGTTAGATCTCATTGATATCTATCAGTATGCCAAAAATTATTTAAATATTCCAATCGGTTAAGTCACTATCACCAATTTTCACAAACGGGTTACGGACGGACAGACAGACTAGACTGACAGAATGACACGGTGATTTTAGGGCACTCTTAGAAAATCAGCCGACTTCAGTCGGTCGCTTTTTCTGCGGGTGGTGCAATTTGAATCAAAGCACTGAGAGTACTGGTGGGTCGATTGTCTGCATGACTCTGAGTTAAGGCTGGGAAAAAAAGTCCTACACTGCATGAGGCTTAAACTGTTTCATTTAACCCTCATCTTGCTGAGTATTCATTTAAGCCACACCCATTTCTGTCTATCAACCAATCAAATTACTTGATGTAATTTATTGCTACAAATTCATAAACTGAATGCCAAACAGTGTAGATCCTGATCAGATGGCTTCTTCAGAAGCCATCTGATCTGGATCTACACTGTTTGCAAAGATGGGGGTTGTCGTGAACAGAATGATAAGAGTTAATCCTTAAATTCCATTTCTTTTTTAAGCAAAAAGTGTAGACCCTCAGATCAGACATCATGTCCTGCAGTGAAATGCAGTGTCTGATCTGGGTCTACCCTGTTTGCAAAGCCCAGTTGTTCGCCCGGCATTGATTCTCCTCTCCTGTCTGTTGTCAGTGTCCAAGTTTCACATTTTGTTTGTTTGATTTGAGGTTTAACGTCCCCGTCAACACTGTAAAGGTCATTTTGGAGACGTTGCTTCCAATTTTGTTGGACTTTTGACCAACAATGAGATGAAATGACATCTCAAGCCCTGTTTCCCAATGAAACCAATAGGGTTTATTAGCATGGACGGTCTGCCTCGCACCGCGGTTCCTGGACAGGCTTAGATCCTCTAAGCTGTTTACCAGTACTTGTGTGCGGGCCGGATTCAGCTCTGCGTGGAAGCAGCATGCAGCCAATATATCTTCAAGCCCCTATGGGCGGGGGCTTCCAAGTTTCACATGCATACAGAAAAATTAACCCTTATCTTTCTGAATATTCAGTCTAGCCACACCCATTTCGGACTTTGAACCATATGCACAAATAGGGCGTTTAGTCTTCTTGATCAGCCCATTATTTTATTGCATTGATGTAACGTCAGACGCCCGTGCCAGTACAAAAAGGGTTAAAGGGTTTATCCTTTGGAATCAAGGAATATACCACAGAACAGAATGTGTATGGAGTGTACAAGTTTTCGGCCAATTAGGCCTCATCAGTGACCTCAGATATTTTCAAAATTCAACAATGGAATTAATGATCCCAAAGGACAAGAAAATATAAACTACACCATGGTGAAGGGCAGGGAGGCTTTATACGGCTGCCACACATTCCATTAACACCAGCTGTAGTGACATTGTATGGAAAATGTTCTATAAAAGGTTTATCCATTGAAATCACGCTTGTTTTCTTATTCACATCGTTTTGCTAATTCGGGCCTTCTTTTGAAACCAAAAGGTACTACATTTTCCTTACACCAGGTACAAACAGGTACCAGCTGTTTATCAATTCAGTTTGGTTGTAATAGCTCTTCACAGCTTAATGGATGCTGGCCTGCTTTGAATTTTAATTTTTAAGCTGAATTAGAGAGTATCTGATTTTGCAGCTGAATGGACTCGGGTACTTTGAAATTTTTCTTCATTTCAACTTATATGCGAGTGGATAGCCACAGGCACATTGTAGTATTTCAGTGTTTATCACATTTATTTTTAACCCATTATCCTGCTGAACATGACGATGGTCCCTGCCTTTGCAAACAGTGTAGATCCAGATCAGATGGCTTCTGAAGAAGCCATCTGATCAAGATCTACAGTGTTTGTCATGCAGTGGGGCTTGAAGAAATATATGGGCTGCATGATGCTTCCACACAGAGCTGAAACCGACCCGCACACGAGTACTGGCTAACCGCTTAGAGGATCTAAGCCTGCCCAGGCAAAGCAGTGTGCGTTAGCCCGTCCATGCTTATAAACCCTGCTTGTTTCATTGGGCGACAGGGCTTGAGATGTCATTTCATCTCAATGTCGGTTAAAAGTCCCACAAAATTGGAAGCAGCGTCTCCAAAATGACCTTTACAGTGCTGACGGGGACGTTAAACCTCAAATCAAACAAACAAATATGCAGTTTGTGAACTAAATGAATACACATTATATCAAGTAATTTGATTGGCTGATAGTCAGAAATGGGTGTGGCTTAATTAATTTAATCAGCAGGATAAGGGTTAAAGTGAATTATCTAGCGTGATTACTAAGAATATTCTGATATTGTCTTTGAACAAGACCTGTCATCAGACAGCATAGCTTGCCTGGAAAAGTGTCCTTGGCATGGCATGGGTAGGGGTATTGCTGAATAAACCTATGGACCTATAGCATGAATCAAATCCATCATACAGGTTGGAAAATATGAGCTTTTAAAAAAAATTAACATAAAATTTTTAACATTAACATACTAAATCTGTGACCTTGACCTTGATGTCATGGGCAGGGGCTAGGTAAACTATTTCAGAAACACAATTAGATAATGGCTGAACTTTTTTGCAAACAGTGCAGACCCTGATTAGATGCTGCATTCTGGATCTCATCTGAGCCAAGTGTCAAAGTTTGCAGCTACCCCACCCCACCCCAGCCCACCCCAGATTAAAATGGGTTAAGTGTTAGTCTTAGGTAACATAAAACCTGCCATTGATTGCTTTGTTCGTTGTGTTCAAAAGGATTCTCGAAGTATCATAACAAAGTTAGCCATTTGTAAACAAGCTATGTCTGTGTTTGTTTGAGCTTTGAAGTGGTTTGTTTTTTCAACCTTAAAGGTGAGATACATGTAATTATAGACTGTCCTCGATTATAAGGGGACACACATGGCATTTAAAGGAACGATTTTAGGACCTTATTAAATAGCCTGTATACATAGGGGCCTAGCTATCCTTTAAGCAGCCTTCTGGTGCAGCAATTAACCCTTGTCCTGCTGAGCCCAGATATGCCTTATTTTCCAAACAATGATGATCCAGACGAAGCCATCTGATCAGGATCTACATTGTTTGCTATTCAGATTGTGAATATGTTGTAATAATTTGCATCAAGTAATCTGATTGGTTGATAATCAGTAGTGGGTGTGGCATATATGAATATTCAGCAGGACAAGGGTTAATTAGAGCTGACTTGCTTCACAATCCAGGAGTGGGAAAAAGGTGGGAAAAACTCAAAAGCAAACACCTAATCTTAAAGGAAAATATTTGCTAGACCCTTATTCACAGGCCCCCACAGTCCCCCCCCCCTTTCCCATTTGTGCTAGGAGAAACAGATTGGACTGCATGCATGCTGCTTCCATGCAGAGCTACATGTAAACCAACACCGCACACGGGTACTGGTAAACCGTGTAGAATGTCTGAGCCTGCATATAAACCCTATTGGTTTGCTTGTGCAGAAGGTCTTCAGATGTCATTTCATCTCAATGCCAAGTATGTATCATGCAAGGTATTTATCACAGACTGCCCTTGTTGACCACTTGGTACTTTACATGTCATGATTCCACCAAATTCTATGGTGTACAGGTTTTAATTAAACTCTCTGTTCAGGTAAGATTTTTGTCTCTTATAAGTGCCCTCTCTTTTTCCAATTTTTTGAGTGCCCAGGGCGCTAAATGGGAGGGATACAATCATGATAAACTGCTTAGGTCTGAGCCTGCCTGGGAAAAAGTGGTGAGAGTCAGACCGCTCCAAAAACCCGAGGGATTTCTTTGAGTGCTGAGGGTTGAGATGTCATTTTCATCTCAGTGTTGGGTAAAAGTCCCACAAAATTGGAAGCAATGTCTCCAAAATGACCTAAACATCTTGACAGGGATGTGAAACCTCAACACAAACAAACAAATAATAGTAGATAGCCATGCCATGGAGCGCTGTGGTGCAGTGGTAAAGCATCGGATTTGAGATCGAGAGGCAGCCCTTCGATCCCCGCAAGAGACAAGTGCTGTTTCCTTGAGCAAGAAACTTTATCCACATTGCTTAGTACTGGTTCCTACCCAGGAAAAGAAGGTCACATGGAAGATTAGTACTAGTACTAAATGTGTTACCCTCTATAAATAAGGCTGATTATTATTATTTTTTATTATTATAATGCTGGCCTCGGATGGCTTCAGATGTCATTTCATCACTGTGTTGGGAATCGGAAGCAAAATGACCTAAATAGTGTTATAACAAACATATTGCACATTAGATGCTTATTTAACCCTAAGTGACTCAAACTACACCATTCTCAAACAACTTTTGAAGACCTTGAAGGTGTTCTCGCCAATTATTATGAAGTTTGTGTGTGCTTTAATTATTCTTTTTCAACGAGCAAGGCTTGTTAATTCTGACTTCATTAAAAAGAGATTAACCCTTAAGACGCCGAGAAAATCTACATCTAAAATGTCATCTGTTATGTCGTCTGCTAAATTTTTTGCAAACTTTTTAAAAATATTTTTGCATACAGGCAAAGAGTGGCAGGAGCAGTCTGATCTGGGTCCACAATGTTTGCAAAAAAGGACTTTGACAGTAACCTGCAGACGACAAAGCAGACGACAATCGTTGTGATTGGCATTTTATGGGTTAAAAAGAGATTAAAATCTTTCTGACAGCCATGACAAAAGTGGTAAATTTAAATTTCTGAGATAAAGATTTTCGATAACTTAATTCCTTCATTTTATGTAAGGTCACGTCAACAGCAAAGGCGCCTGACATAAACAACACCATTGTTACCGAAAAAGTGCAGAAAAGTCTTGAAGTATACCATATTTAACGTAAGTTTTCGAGCACTTCAACTCCTTCAAGCACTACTCACTAGTGCTAACCTATAAAATAACTAGTGCTAACCAATCACGACTATTGTCGTCTGCTAGTTACTTTAAATGTCATTGTTTGTTTGTTTGTTTGATTTGAGGTTTAACGTCCCCGTCAACACTGTAAAGGTCATTTTGGAGATGTTGCTTCCAATTTTGTGGGCATTTTACCCGACATTGAGATGAAATGACATCTCAAGCCCTGTCGCCCAATGAAACCAATAGGGTTTATTAGCATGGACGGTCCGACCCCCATCGCGGTTCCTGGACAGGCTTAGATCCTCTAAGCGGTTTACTAGTACTAGTGTGCGGGCTGTCAGCTTTGTCTTCCGCTATTACTCAAAAAGTCATTTTTGCAAGCATACGTGTAGGCCCAGATCTGACAGCTTCTCCAGGAGCAGTCTGATCTGGGTCCACACACTCTTTGCCCGAACAGTGTGGACCCAGATCAGACTGCTCCTAAAGGAGCAGTCTGATCTGGGTCCACACTCTTTGTCTGTATGCAATTTTTTTTTTTTTAAGTTTGCAAGAAGATTCAGCAGACGACATAAACAGACGACATTTTCAGTGGCAGATTTTCTCAGCATCTTAAGGGCACTCTCAATTGTAATTTTCTTTTATTTGCAGAAAAAATAAGGCTTGATATGCAGTAAAATTCCACTATTAAGACCACCTAAAATTAACCCTTCTCTTGCTGAATATTCAATTTAGCCACACCCATTTCTGACTCTGAACCAATCAGATTACTTGATTTAATTTATTCTTACAGATCCATAAACTGAATGTCAAACAGTGTAGATCCTGATCAGATGGCTTCTTCAGAAGCCATCTGATCTGGATCTACACTGTTTCCAAAGATAAGCATTGTCGTGAACAGCAAGACAAGGGTTAAGACTAAATCTGCTCTTAAGAGCTTAGAAGCCTCAGCGGTGTAGTGGTTAAGCTACTCGCCTTGTAAACCAGGGGTTGCAGGATCGATCCCGGGCTTCTCCAGACTTTCGGATGAGTCTTTAAACCGAGGTCCTGTCTCCGTATGACCTTAGCTGTTGGTGGGACGTAAAACTCAAACACTCACTCACTCTTAAAAGCTTATTGAGAAGGTTTCAGATATTCTTTCTGTGTCTTTTCTACACCCAGTGTCTACTAATAAGAGACCACCATAGGGACTGTTCAAAAGTGGTGTTAAAGACCACTTTTGAACAGTCCCAAAGGTGGTCTTAATATAGGACTTTTACTGTAATTACATGCTGAGCAGATGGCTCCCTCTCTCAAAACTTAGAAAAAAAATCAGACTGTCGTCTGCTCTAAGAATCTTCCTATCGCTTGAAGGGTTACAGGTAAAGTCCATTATGAGCCCGTCAACTGCTACAAAAACTTTTTGAGCGGACAACAACCTTTTATTTATTTTTTTTTTTTTTAGTTAATAAGGCTTGACATTACCGCAGACGACAGGCCTTATTTTTACTGAAAAATAAGAAAAATACACTGAAAATGTCGTCTGTGAGTCGTGATTAGCAGTCGAAGGTTTAGGTGTACAGCATTAGTACAACAATAATGAGTGATGCTAGTAACAATTTCTGGCATTGTTTCCATTACATACATCAAATAGAGCTTGACTCTCATTACCTGTAGAAAAAAGCTAGAAATTAATGCATCCATAGGACACGGATGCCCCTGCCTGAAAATATGTCTATGTTCATATTAATCCATAGAATGTTGTTGGCGGTGTTTAAGCTTTGGACCTTTTTTTCATATTTGACCTCTAAGTATCACCTTGACCTTGGAGGTAAGGACCTTGGTTTTGTGTGAGGTAGATTTTCTCATGATGGCCAACATTTCTGCCAAGTACATGTAACTTCAAAATCAATCCAGAAATAAGAAAGTTATTGACTGTGTTTAAGTTTTGGACTCTTTTTGACCATTAACCTCTAAGTATGACCTTGACCTTGGAGGTACCGACCTGGGTTTTGCACTTGACACATCATCTCATAATGGTTAACATTTCTACAAATTAATTTCAAAATCCATCCAGAAATAAGGAAGTTATTGACCGGGTTTAAGTTTCCGGACAGACTGACTGACGGACGAACAAATGCATGGACAGACAAAGGGAAGGACAGGGGCAACGGTATATGCCCTTCTACCATTCTTCGAATGGCGGGGGCATAAAAATCAAAGTACTGATAGTATTCCTGGGTCAACTGCCTCGGAAGGAGTAAGGCTGATGTAGTTTATGCAGACAGTGTAGTCCCTGATTAGATGCCGCAACATGCATCTTATCTTGGTCTACACCATCTGCCAAACTTCTTTACAAAACACTGTGACATCACAACGACAAGAATTCCATGGCTATAAATTACCATACTGATCAGCAACAGTAGCATTGATATCAGCAACGTAAAGCTACTGCGCTAAGAAACTTTGGATAGATTGATCAATTATCAACCCCAACCCCCATAAAAACAGGGTCATTAAGCCTAGTTCCAGTAGATGAACCCCTCTATATAAGATAAGAGGGGGGATCCACATTTTATTTTTCTTATTTCTGCATGAAAACATGTTGTGGGTACTCACCGAGGTGCTACGAATGAGTACCCACAACATATCTTTTCATGCAGAATTAAGCCAGCAAGGCACTTCTAATGAGTACCCACAACAAATGCACTTTTTTACAAAAATCAAAGCAATGCATGACAGCACTTGTGTAGGCTTTACTCTTATCCTGCTGTTCACGACAACCCCTATCTTTGGAAACGGTGTAGATCCAGATCAGATGGCTTCTGAAGAAGCCATCTGATCAGGATCTACACTGTTTGACGTTCAATTTATGAATTTGTAGAAATAAATTACATCAAGTAATCTGATTGGTTTAAAGTCAGAAATGGGTGTGGCTAAACTGAATATTCAGCAAGAGAAGGGTTAAAATAAATGGCCCAGTCTCAAACAGAGATTTTCGTTTGTTTGAATTGAGGTTTAACATCCCCGTCAACACTGTAAAGGTCATTTTGGAGATGTTGCTTCCAATTTTGTGGGACTTTTACCAGAAATTGAGATGAAATGACATCTCAAGCCCTGTCGCCCAATGAAACCAATAGGGTTTATTAGCATGGACTGTCCGCCTCTCACCATGGTTCCTGGACAGGCTTAGATCCTCTAAGCAGTTTACCAGTTCTAGTGTGCGGGCCGGATTCAGCTCTGCGTGGAAGCATCATGCAGCCCATATATTTCTTCAAGCCCCTATGGGCGGGGGCCGTTCAAACAGAGATAAAACAGCTGTAAATCTTTCCATTACATTCTTGTGCTTTAAGGAAACAGGTAACAGACCCTGATGAGATGCCACTTTCTATTTTCTGAAGCATCTGATCTTGGTCTATATGCAGTTTGCCAAACCCAACACATGAGTACAGGTCTGACTGACCTTACAGGCAACCCTCTTTACACAACACTCTGACCTCAAAAAGATACATACAGTAAAAAAAGTAATAATAATGGCTATAAATACAGTAAAATACCTCTATTAAGACCACCTTTGGGACTGTTCAAAAGTGATCTTTAAGACCACTTTTGAACAGTCCCAAATGTGGTCTCTGACCAGAGAACGCTGCATGCACAAAACACCATGCAATAAAGAATAATTGAAACTTTCTGAATAAGCTTTTTAAAGCAGAATTATATAAAGTCTCAATTTTTGGTGGTCTTAACCCTTGTCTTGCTGAGCCCGGATATGTCTTAACTTTCAAAAACAATGCGGATCCAGATCAGATGGCTTCTGAAGAAGCCATCTGATCTGGATCTTCATTGTTTGTCATTCCGTTTATGAATTTGTTGCAATAATTTGCATCAAGAAATCTGATTGATTGATAATCAGTAGTGGGTGTGGCATATATAAATATTCAGCAGGTCAAGGGTTAATAGTGAAAATTTACTGTAACCGTTTTTTCCGGATTTCATACAAATCAGTGATAGTCACATGGACATCAGCAGCCCAAAGCTACTGCACTTAGTAACTTTGGGTCCATTCACCAAAAATCAACATGTGCCATTCCTAGGAGAATGCATTCAATATAATTTCTGTTGGCAATTGCTTATCCTGTGGTGCCATTGTGAATAACAACAGAGCTTAATTTCAGGAATTACCGTATTCGCCCTAATTACCGCACATGCTCCTATAAGCACACACCAAAGCTATTTTTGAAAAGGAAATGCATAAGCGCACACTTTACAGTAATCTCCCCTTGAAGCTCTCATAGTAAATCTATAAAAACTTAACATTATTTCTTCCAACAGTGAAGGCAATGCTTAAGTATCTTTTTCCGTCCCATTAAATATCAGTATGCATCATCTTGGAAGCTGTTGTTTTCGTATCAAGTGTGTGCTAATTAGGTAGATTTTTCACCATGATTTTATGACACGATTTTGAAAAAACTAAGCGCACGGTGCGGTAATTAGGGCGAATACGGTATGCAGATGTTCTCATTCATCTTGTGATGGTATGGAAAAAACGGGGGATAAAAAATGGAATGAGCTAACAACCTAATTTCCTAAATTCTTTTCCCAACAGAATGGAAATGAGTGATGTTTTACAACTAACGTTATCTATCTTAACCCTTATCTTGCTGTTCACGACAACCCCTATCTTTGCAAACAGTGTAGATCCAGATCAGATGGCTTCTGAAGAAGCCATCTGATCAGGATCTACACTGTTTGGCATTGAGTTTATGAATTTGTAGCAATAAATTATATTAAGAAATTTGATTGGTTGATAGACAGAAATGGGTGTGGCTTAAATGAATATTCAGCAAGATAAGGGTTAAACTAAGGTTTTTACCTGACTCTACCTTCTCTGCACATTTTATTTTTCTTTGTATTATGACCCAGTCAACACCATTAAGGTCATACATGTATCAAATTGGTCACCAATTCAGAATACAATAGAATGAACAGAAGAGAAAAAGAGAGGCGGCCCTTTCAAGATCAAGCTGTTCATCAATCAGGTGGGCAAAAAAAAACAGAGTGGCCAGAGAAAAACCACCTGACCTTCCATTGCAGAACTTGGCATCTCACATGTGGCCTGAGCTGGGCTGGAACCACAGCGGTGAGAGACCTTTGTTTGTTTGTTTGATTTGCAGTTTAACATCCCCATCAACACTGAATAGGTCATTTGAAGATGCTGTTTCCAATTTTGAGGGATAGTGAGATGGAATGGCATCTCAAGTCCTGTTGTCCAATGAAACCAATATGGTTTATAAGCATGGACAGTCCGAATCGCACCACTTTGCCTCGGCAGGCTTAGATCAGGTTTATCAGTACTCGTGTGCGGTCTGTTTTAGCTCTGCGTGGAAGCATCATGCAGCAAATCTGTGTTTTCAAGTCCCAATGGGCGGGGGCAATCGGTGAGAGACCTTTAATGATTAACCCTTGTTCTGCTGAATATTTAAATATGTCACACCTACTAATGATTATCGGCCAATCAGATTACTAGATGCAAATTACTGCAGCAAATTCATAAACTGGATGAAAAACAATGAAGATCCTGATCAGATGGCTTCTTCAGAAGCCATCTGATCTGGATCTACATTGTTTCAAAGATAAGGCATATCTGGGCTCAGCAGGACAAGGGTTAAATGTCAGCGTTCTTATCCATTAGGCCATGGAGTCACATAAGGAGACAGAGGATATAGATGAAGAAAGATGAGAGAAGGAGACAGGATGAGAAGAGAGAGGAGAGATGGGTGAAGAGAAGAGAAGAGGAGATAGAGGATAGGTGAGGAGAGGAGCTGAAGAGAAAAAGAGTACTGAGAAGATGAGAAAAGAATGGACAGAAGAATGATGAGAAAAGAATGGACAGAAGATGAGAAAAGAATGGACAGGAGATGAGAAAAGAATGGACAGGAGATGGGAAAAGAATGGACAGGCAAAGGGAAAAGAATGGACAGGACAGGAGAAGGGAAAAGAATGGACAGGAGATGGGAAAAGAATGGACATGAGATGAGAAAAGAATGGACAGGAGATCTATGGGAAAAAGAATGGACAGGAGATGGGAAAAGAATGGACAGGAGATGGGAAAAGAATGAACAGGAGATGGGAAAAGAGACAATTAGAAGATGAAGAAAGGAGCCACAACAAATGTAACTTTATTATTTCCAGAATAAACTTTATTCTGTTCTGTTCAGTTGCTTTGTCATCACAATACTGTACAACTATTTCATTATTTGTCAAAGTTTCTGTGTGAAATTTAATTTAATACTTTAAAGCATCCAATACTGTGCAAATAGATCAAATACTGATAATTCCTAGTGTCATGTCATATTTGAGCAGGACACAGGTGTTTAACCCCTTGACTGTTAATCACAACTAGCAGATGACAATTTTAATGTGTATTTTATCTTATTTTTCAGTGAAAATAAGGCTAGACATTACATGTGAATTGTCTGCCAAGCAGACGATTCACATGTAATGTCAAGCCTTATTTACTATGAAAAATATTTTAAGAAATCAAATTGTCATCAGCTCCTTAAGAGTTAACCATTTGATGGCTAATCCTGACTAGCAGACAGTATTTTTAAAGTGTATTTGTCTTATTTTTCAGTGAAAATATGGCTAGACCTAACATGTGAATCATCTGCTAAGCAGACAATTCACATGTAATGTCAAGCCTTAATTGATATGAAATCAAATTTTCGTCTGCTCAGCAGGTTGAAGGATTACTGAAATGATCCTAAGTATTGGGACAGACAGGCCTCAGAAGCAAACAGTGCATCCTAAGTATTGGGACAGACAGGCCTCAGAAGCAAACAGTGTATCCTAAGTATTGGGACAGACAGGCCTCAGAAGCAAACAGTGCATCCTAAGAATTGGGACAGACAGGCCTCAGAAGCAAACAGTGCATCCTAAGTATTGGGACAGACAGGCCTCAGAAGCAAACAGTGCATCCTAAGTATTGGGACAGACAGGCCTCAGAAGCAAACAGTGCATCCTAAGTATTGGGACAGACAGGCCTCAGAAGCAAACAGTGCATCCTAAGTATTTGGGACAGACAGGCCTCAGAACCAAACAGTGCATCCTAAGTATTGGGACAGACAGGCCTCATGAAGCAAACAGTGTGCATCCTAAGTATTGGGACAGACAGGCCTCAGAAGCAAACAGTGCATTCTAAGTATTTGGGACAGACAGGCCTCATAAGCAAACAGTGCATCCTAAGTATTGGGACAGACAAGCCTCAGAAGCAAACAGTGCATCCTAAGAATTGGGACAGACAGCCCTCATAAGCAAACAGTGCACCGTAAGTATTTGGGACAGACAGGCCTCAAAAGCAAACAGTGCATCCTTAGTATTGGGACAGACAGGCCTCAGAAGCAAACAGTGCATCCTAAGAATTGGGACAGACAGGCCTCAGAAGCAAACAGTGCATCCTAAGTATTGGGACAGACAGGCCTCATAAGCAAACAGTGCATTCTAAGTATTTGGGACAGACAGGCCTCATAAGCAAACAGTGCATCCTAAGTATTGGGACAGACAAGCCTCAGAAGCAAACAGTGCATCCTAAGTATTGGGACAGACAGGCCTCAGAAGCAAACAGTGCATACTAAGTATTGGGACAGACAGGCCTCAGAAGCAAACAGTGTGCATCCTAAGTATTGGGACAGACAGGCCTCAGAAGCAAACAGTGCGCATCCTAAGTATTGGGACAGACAGGCCTCAGAAGCAAACAGTGCATCCTAAGTATTGGGACAGACAGGCCTCAGAAGCAAACAGTGCATCCTAAGTACATGTATTGGGACAGACAGGCCTCAGAAGCAAACTGTACCCAGATCAGACTGCTCCTGAAGGAGCAGTCTGATCAGGGTCTACACTATTTGCCATTCCATCTGCACTTCCTGGACTCCTTGCTAGATTGTGAAATAATTTTGCTAAAATTTTAGTCCTCATGAATTTTAGTTAACAAAAAGGCCTAAATGGGTCCGAATTTTTAGGATTTTTATGGTACATAGGTGTAATATAAATTCTTGATGAAGACGACACTTTCATATACATGTGTTTTGTTTTATTTTACAAGAAAATAAAGCTTGACATTTAATGAGAATCATCTGTAGGCAGGCCTTTTTCTTTCTCTAAGATATAATTTGAAAATAAAAATGACATCTGCTAAAATTTTGCTTAGAGCATTATCAATGCAAGTATGACAGTCACAGTAACCCAAAAATTGTATTTACACTTTATTTTTCAGAAGGCCCTATCAAAATCTAGCCGATCATTATTTCAAGAACGGCTAATCTAGTTTTATTCCACTGGAAGTACCCAGGCAAACAGTGCAGGCCCAGATCAGACGCCCCACAATGCGGTGTCTGATCAGGACCTACACTGTTTGTGAAAAGTTAAGTCATATTTCAAGTAAATTTTGAAGAAAACACAACCTGACATCCCTTAATTTTGGAATGGACTCCTGATATACATACCGTATTCGCCCTAATTACCGCACATGCTCCTATAAGCACACACCAAAGCTATTTTTGAAAAGGAAATGCATAAGCACACACTTTACAGTAACCTCCCCTTCAAGCTCTCACAGTAAATCTATAAAAACTTACCATTATATCTTCAACAGTGAAGGCAATGCTTAAGTAGCCTTTTCCATCCCATTAAATATCAGTATGCATCATCTTGGAAGCTATCTTTTCGTATCAACTGTGCGCTAATTAGGTAGATTTCTCTCCATGATTTTTTGACACGATTTGGAAAAAACTAAGGGCATGGTGCGGTAATTAGAGCGAATACGGTATATATGTATATAAGGAGGATGTAATGAACATACCTGCAAATGCCACCTTTTATAGAGAAAAAAGGGGTTTACATAGGTAAATTATTTTCTTTATTTTCTGCTCAAAAACATAGATTGTGGGTACTCATTAGAACCTCTTCAATGAGGAGGTTATAACAGGTATCCACAATCTATGTATCAATTAGAAAATTAATAAGAAAACTAGAAAACATTTTCATCTCTAAAGATACCTTAAAAATCCTAAAAATTCGGACACCTTGAGGACTTGCTGTTATTCTCTCAAAAATTTTAACAAATTTGTTTCAATATCCAGCAAGGAGTCCAAAAGGTGCTGACTGAATGGCAAACAGTGTAGACCCTGATCAGACTGCTCCTTGAGGAGCAGTCTGATCTGGGTCTGCACTGTTTGCTTAGGCCTGTCTGTACCAATACTTAAGATTATTATGGTATGAAAGATAATGTGAGTTATTGTAACATAACCCTTATCTTGCTGTTCACGACAACCCCTATCTTTGCAAACAGTGTAGATCCAGATCAGATGGCTTCTGAAGAAGCCATCTGATCAGGATCTACACTGTTTTGTATTCAGTTTGTGAATTTGTAGGAATAAATTACATCAAGTAATATGATTGGTTCGAAGTCAGAGATGGGTGTGGCTAAACTGAATATTCAGCAAGATAAGGGTTAATGGCTGAAATCGGGGGGAGGAGTGTAGATTATTGAACAATTCGGCACAGTGAGGATTAATAACATGGGACCTTTTCAATGTGGTTACTTAACTGGTTAGCAAATTTTAGGAAAGGTGCATAAGAGAAAGTATTATTTGACATTGATAAAACTAATATGCTTGACATTTATTTACTACCAAGTTTATGACCTCTTTTAAATCTAGGTGGACACCTTATAGCAAAATCTTGCTTTTTTTTGTTTGTTTGTATTGGAGTTTAACTGCCCAGTCAACACTATGTTGGTCATTTTTGAGCTGGTCAGTTTCCTAAGCAGCGCTTATTATGTATAAGTTATATATAAGCAGTTAACCAGTACAGAGCACATTCTATCGCCATAAACTGACAACTGCCCTTCTTGAATCATTGGAAGGGAGAGAATGACCGTAGAAAAGATTTTATGATAACAATCTGACAATCTCCGCGAAAGAATGCTGCCGACCACGGCCGCTTAATATTGCAGGAACTTGAATTGCTTGTATATGTACGACCCCAGCTTGAGCCCAGGTGGGCATGCCTTGGGCTGCAAGAGCTGTAACCGTCCACACACGAGTACTGGTAAACTGCTTAGAAGGTCTAAGCCTGCCCAGGCAAAGTGGTGTGAGTCGGGCAGCAGGGATTGAATGTCATTTCATCTCAATGTCAGGTATAAGTCCCACAAACTTGGGAGCAATATCTCCAAAATGATCTAAATAGTGTTCACAGGGACATTAAACTTCAAATCAACCAAACATGCACCTTCTCTCGTTACTCACATTGTGACCTGTGATCATACTTCTTGAGAACATTTCAGTTAACGCCAGGGTTGACATGAATGTTAATAGATTGACAAAGGGATGAACAGACAGATGAACAGATGGATGAATAGAAACAATTTCACTTGCCCTGCCTTAAAATTTACTCGCAAATTTTACACCTCTGAGGCTTCCCGTTCATATCAAAAACCATGTATTTATGTAATTCAAGGGTTTCATAGAGGATCTTACATGTACATCAGTGTTTTTCCTCAACAAGTTTAATAAACTCAATAATATATGATCACAAATGCAAGATTCTATTTATCATATGAAATTTAAAATGGATTTAATTGTACAAAAATGTCAATGTTCTGCCATATGTCGTTAAGGATGCCGTATGTGTAACATTACAGCCCCCGCCCATCGGGGCTTGAAGAAACAGATGGGCTGCATGTTTCTTCCAAGCAGAGCTGAAACCCACCTGCACACGAGTACTGGTAAACTGATTACAGGATCTAAGCCTGGCTAGGCAAAGTGGTGCGAGTCGGACCGTCTATGCTTATAAACCCTATTGGTTTCATTGGGCGGCAGGGCTTGAGATGTCATTTCGTCTCAATGGCAGGTAAAAGTCCCACAAAATTGGAAGCAAAGTCTCCAAAATGACCTTTAAAGTGTTGATGGGGACGTTTAACCTCAAATCAAACAAACAAACAAATACTTACAGACTGTGAACATGTATATCACTAACACACAAAATTCACATAAAAGTTTAATGTTCATAACTACTTTCCTGATAGAAAACTGTTCTGTCACTTAAAATTCAATTTTTAAATTTTGTCAAATGTACATGCAATCTATCCAAAGATGTGTGTTTAAATCCATTTTAGTAAGCAAAGTGCTTTTTATTTTTACTTCAGCCTACGTACACATTATTGTTAGAGAAATTGTTTTGAACAAAAGTTTGCTGCCTGACGCATGTCAGTTTTATACCATTTTAAGATGCACTAAAATTTCAAAATCTATGTATCAGCTTCCAGCCACAGGTGTGACAAATTACATGACATAACCCATAACTATTAATTTTTTATATTATTATTATTTTCGCTATATAGTACATTGTATATAGCCTAGATAAGAGGGGGGTATCCACATATTGTTTTTCTAATTTCTGCACAAAAACGTATGTTGTGGGTACTCATTAGAAGCGCCTCAGCGAGGCGCTTCTAATGAATACCCACAACATATGTTTTTGTGCAGAAATAAGAAAAAATATCAGTACTTTTCTGATGAAAAAAGGTACCTTATCTTGAGTTATGATTATTATAGCCCATTCCTTTGTGCCTCATCAGTCATCTACAGTGGGTGAAAATAAGAGTACACTACTTTTCGTTTTTCTTTTTTTTCTTTTTTGGTTTTGGTTTTAGTTTTACAACCCTTTCAAGATTATTTAACTTATTTTGAGCCAATTGTTAATCAGAGGTGGACGAAAACCAGTGTACAGTGAAAGTCTGCTATTTTAAGACCACCTAAAATTAACTCATTTAGTACCAGAAACCCCAAAACGGGTATCTTGGCTAACAGTGCAGGCCCAGATCAGATGCCGCAGAATGCGGCATCTGATCTGGGCCTCCACTGTTTGCTTAAAGTTCAGTTATTTTTCAAATTAATTTTAATGAAAACACAAACTGACACCCCTAAATTTTGAAATGAACTCCTGCTATATACAATGTATAAGGAGAAAGATTCCATTTGGTACCAAAAGGGTTAAGACTAATTCTGCTTTAAAAAGCTTAATTAGTACATGTAGGTTGCAGTTTTCTGCATACAGTGTCCTCTGGTCAGAGACCACATTTGGAACTGTTCAAAAGTGGTCTTAAAGACCACTTTTGAACAGTCCCAAAGGTGGTCTTAATATAGATATTTTACTGTGCCTGGATATTGAGAAGAAATGAGGATAATTTTGTAAGAATTATCCCCAGTTTTGCTTTAGTGTTTGGGGATATTGTGAACACCTCCACCCATCCATTTGTCTGTCCATTCATCCATCCATCTATCAGTTCGTCACGCTTATGACCTCCTCCTTAACCACAGGCCAGAATGCAACCAAATTTGGTACATAGCTTCCTTACATGTTGAGGGCATGAGAGACCAGCGTTAAATTTGGGTGATCACGGCCAATGTCACATTCCCTCCACTTTAGAAAAAGCCTGAATATATCTGAGAAACTGTTCAAATCCCCACCCCTAAACCATATATATTCTTGTTCCTTTCAGCGACAAAAGGGTTGCACAAGGGCCATGCCCCACCCTCTTCACTCCCCTGCTTCTGATTTTGTGGGACTTTTACCTGACGCTGAGATGAAATGACATCTCAAGCCCTACTGCCCAAAAGAAACTGCTAGGGTTTAATGAGTAGTCTGACTCGCTACACTTTTCCTCGGAAGGCTTAGAACATCTAAGTGGTTAACCTGAGAACTCAAGTTCGGACTGTTTCCGCTCTGCGCGGAAGCACCAGGCAGCCAAATCCATTTCTCCAAGCCCATTTGGTGTGGGCTCTTTTCTATACAGTCTGTACATTTTTGTTTGGATACGACACAGAAAAATGTATAAGTAACATGGTATAATGTGCTTTGGATCCCAGCAATAGTGTTATAAATTTCCTGATGAAGCCCCTCGGTTGTTTGCATTAGGGATGCAAGCTTACAACCCTTTTTCTGTTCAAGTTTTCCATTAAAAACAAGGGAAAAAATCAGAATTTCTTTCCGGAAATAATGAGCGCTAAAAAAGTCTATTCAGTGATGTGGAAACTGAACATCACTTATTTTTTTAATCTTTTTAATAAAAACACCACTGGTGCATGTTTTTATTGGCTTCTTAAAGGGAGCGGAACTCAAAAGTTAGATGGTTAGCCCATTTTCTATGGGAAACCCCCAAAATGGGTCATTTGATAACAGTGCAGGCCCAGATCAGACATGTTTGCAGGAAGTTTAACCGTTTTCTAAATAAATTTCTAAAAATGATCAAGCCTGACACCCCTAAATTTCAAAATGGACATCTGTAATTTTAAAAGAGGAAGATTCCATTCAGTACAAAAAGGGCTAATACAGTTCGATTCACCCCTTAATAAAGGCTTTTTAAATTTTTCAGAAGGCATAAAACTAAATTACTTGTAAGTGATTCATTGATTTGTAACACCTCTATGAAGAAATTTTAATAAATTATTTTCGGTATCGCAGTGTGCAATCTCCAATTCTGTATTACTCTTCACAAGAAGTAAAAATGTTTTTCACCCTTGCATACAGACATATAAAAACTTCTAAAAACATCATAAAATTTTGATCTAATTAGCATATATTTACTCAGTGACCCCTGGGGAAAAACCACAAGATGAAAGAAGAGTAACAGTATTTGTTAGATTTGAGGTTTAACGACCCTATCAACGCTATATAGGTCATTTTAGAGAATTTGCTTCCAATTTTGTGGGACTTTACCCCGACACTGAGATGAAATGACATCTCAAGCCCAATGAAACCAATAGGGTTTATAAGCATGGATGGTCAGACTCGCACCGCTTTACCTGGACAGGCTTAGGGTCTTCTGTCGCGGTTTAGTTTTGCTATGGTTAATGTCTTTGAGTGTGTGTTTCGCTTATATTATTTTGTTTTGGATAGCCAGATGGCCATTTTGAGGGGGAAGTAACTGTCCGTTTGACTTTCCGCTATTGATGTTTCCATTAGGGTCTAGTCATTTCATGTTTGTGTTTCTTTCCCTTTGGTATTACTGCTGTGAGCTGTGGGTTAATTGTATTGATTCCTGAACACTGCCTTAGATCCTCCAAGTGGTTTACCAGTACCCATGTACAGTCGGGCCCATCTATTTCTTCAAGCCCCTATGGGCGGGGGCCAAAGGTAACAATAGGAATCAGGAATCTTCTGATTGGTTTGGAGTTTAGTGGCCCGGTCAATAATATTACGATCACATTGAGTCAGTCACATTACTGAATGGGTACTTTTGGTTTGTTTTAAGTTTCACCCCTGAGTTTCTTAACCGGCCTTATCCCACTGTTCAGGACAACCCCTATTTATGCAAACAGAGTAGATCCAGATCAGATGGCTTCTGAAGAAGCCTTATCCTGCTGTTCACGACAACCCCTAACTTTGCAAACAGTGTAGATCCAGATCAGATGGCTTCTGAAGAAGCCTTATCCTGCTGTTCACGACAACCCCTAACTTTGCAAACAGTGTAGATCCAGATCAGATGGTTTCTGAAGAAGCCTTATCCTGCTGTTCACGACAACCCCTAACTTTGCAAACAGTGTAGATCCAGATCAGATGGCTTCTGAAGAAGCCTTATCCTGCTGTTCACGACAACCCCTAACTTTGAAAACAGTGTAGATCCAGATCAGATGGCTTCTGAAGAAGCCATCTGATCAGGATCTACACTGTTTGACATTCAGTTTGGGACTTTGCAGGAATAAAATATAAATATCAAGTAATCTGATTGGGTGAAATGGGTCAGAAATGGGTGTGGCTATATGCAGCAGGTTAAGTCTGAATTTGGACACCTCCATTCTTTTAAATAGGGGGTTGAGTCATTGGATATATAAAAGTCTGACAAACAGTGTAGATCATGATGAGATGGAGAAATGAACAACAGGGTTCGACATTCACCCAAGATCTATGGACATTGTCTAGTGAAAAGCTGGTCAGGTCTAGTGAGGTTAGTGGCTGGCTGGTCCTAGTTGAAAATCTACTACCAAGGTTATAAAAATCCATGTTTTTATTTCATTTACCATAAAATGGGTTTCTGTTTGTTGCTGTAGTTTTACTATATCTATGTAAATAATTAATCTCTCCTCCGCCCATCGGGACTTGAGAAATAGATTGCGCTGCATGATGCTGCCACGCAGAGCTGAAACCGGCCACACACGGGTACTGGTAAACCACTTAGGAGATCTATAAGCCTGCCCAGGCAAAGCGATGCGAGTTGGAATGTCCATGCTTATAAACCCTTTTGGTTTCATTGGGCGACAGGGCTTGAGATGTCATTTCATCTCAATGTCGGGTAAAAGTCCCACAAAATTGGAAGCAATGTCTCCAAAATAAAAATCTGTATTATTGTTTGACAGAAATATACATGTGCTTAGGTGGAGCTAAAGCTGTAGCCCACCCTTCAGAGACGAGATTCTTCTCTCTAGGATATTCTTCTGAGAAAATAATCTTGAAAAGTCACTATGGGTCCTACATGTAAGTTTTGGAGCAAGCATAATTTAGTAGAACTATAGTTAAATAATTATTGAGAGATATTTTATACATATATACATGTACATAATTATTATATTGTTTTGTGAACATTGCGGTGTATTGCCATACTATAAACTACATGTACAATATTAAATCTATGTAATCCCATTTTTTATTAATAAATGATTTCTTCGTGTTACAAAAGAAATGAGTTCAGGGAAGAAAATGGATCTCTGATTTCAGTTTGTGGCTTTGTAGTTTTCTGTATCTATGTAAATAATTAATAATAGAAATAATCTGATGACTGTAGAACTGATGTATCATTTTCATCATTTCTTCGGTCCAGTGCATCCCAAGAGTTACAGGACCACCTTGTCCAGTTATTAAGAAAGTTAATGTTGAACCCTGAAACAGGTTAAAAAATTGTTGACATCTATTTAAATATTATTTATATTCAAGATTGCAAGGGTGACTTTTTTATCTCCAGACAACATGACTACATTTCTCAGTGATTTCCTGAGATTTACACATGAAAACTTGCCTTGTGGATACATAATAAGAGCTCTACCCCGAAAACAACTACCGGTAGGTCATTTCGGGCCTTTCAACTGGCATTAATTTTGGTCAAAGGTTGAATGGTCATCATAGCAACAGATAAGGTTGGTATTTTGTGATAAACGAAGGATAGTTTTTGTCATTTCTCCATAAAAACCTATGTTGTGGGTATTCATTAGAACCACCTTGGCGAGGCGGTTCTAATGAATACCCAGAACATAGGTTTATATGCAGAAATAAGGAAAACTATCCTTCAATTATCACAAAATACACTCCTTATTTGTTGCTATGATCATATTGAAAAACAGTCACTCAGCCTATTGATGTGATATTGTCCCTCACCATATGAACCCAGATATATCCCATTTTGAAAACATTATAGATCCAGATCAACTGGCTTCTTGAGAGCCATCTGATCAGGAACTACACTATTATACAGTCTGCTTTGGAGTCCATGGTAAACATTTTACAAGTGCGTGAAGTTCCATTTGGATACCAAGCAATTTTCGAGTTTTTGTTTGTTTGTTTGATTTGAGGTTTATCGTCCCCGTCAACACTGTATAGGTCATTTTGGAGACATTGCTTCCAGTTTTGTGGGACTTTTACCCGACATTGAGATGGAATGGCATCTCAAGCCCTGTTGCTCAATGAAACAAATAGGGTTTATAAGAATGGACTGGGCAGGCTTACATGTTCTAATCGGTTTACCAGTACTCGTGTGCGGTCGGTTTCAGCTCTGCGTGGAAGCATCATGCAGCACATCTATTTCTTCAAGCCCCGATGCGCGGGGGCTGTCGATTTTCGAGTTACTGTCCGGACAAACTTTTTTGGTTAAGGCATGACAACCACACAGACAAAAGCAATTTGGGTATGGCCCTTGTGCACTGCACTTCCCTTTAGTGCCCTTTTGTGAAGGTTCATTTGGATACCTCAAGCGGTTTTCAAGTTATTTGTCTAAACAAAATTCCAGCTGAGTGTCAGTTACTCAGTACTCCCCAAAGTGGTCAATACTGGTCATTATGACAATTTGTTTGTTTGATTTGAGGTTTAACGTCCCCATCAACACTATATAGGTTATTCTGGAGATGTTGCTTCCAATTTGTGGGACTTTTACCCGACATTGAGATGAAATGACATCTCAAGCCCTGCCACCCAATGAAACCAATAGGGTTTATATGCATAGATGGTCCTATTCGCACCACTCCAGGCTTAGTTCCTCTGAGTGGTTTACCAGTATTCATTTGCGGTCGGTTTCAGCTCTGCGTGGAAGCATCATGCAGCCCATCTATTTCTTCAAGCCCCGGTTGGCAGGGGCTGATATTAGGACTGGAAGTTTCAAACTGTACATGCAGCTGTTTATGTTTTTTTATAGACTGATATATATATGGCCATGTTTTGGTACATGTAAATGTACGTTGATTTAAAAGAAGGTTTTCATTTGTTTTTAAGGCCCCAGCCCATTGGGGCTTGGAGAAATGAATAGCACTGCATGGTGCTTCCACGCAGAGTTGAAACTGACAGCACTTCAGTACTGGTACATGTAAATCACTTAGAAGGACTAAGCCTGCACAGGCAAACTTGTGTGAGTCGGATCAACCCATGCATATAAGACTAATTGGTTTCATTTGGCAGCAGGGCCTGATATGTCATTTCATTTCAATGTCGAGTAAAGTCTTTCAAATTGGAAGCAACATCTCCAAAATGATCTAAATTGTGTTGACAGGGCGTTAAACCTCATTTCAAACAAACAATCAGTTCTAGTCACTTTTCACAGTGTGACTTTAGTCATTTGTCTTACATTACAGGGGTCCTGTGTAATTCTCTTAAAATTTTAACAAATTTGTTTCAAGATCCAGCAAGGAGTCCAAAAAAGAGCAGACAGAATGGCAGACACTGCAGACCCTGATCAGACTGCTCCTTCAGGAGCAGTCTGATCTGGGTCTGCACTGTTTCCTTAGGCCTGTCTGTCCCACTATTTAGGATTAAATTACGGTAGTAACAAAATGGATAAATGACATATCAAAGCATGTGCACTTATTGCCAAAAATATGGTAAACGTTTTCTCAGTGACTTCGAAACTTTAAAACGAAGTTAATGAGGTTCAAATATTTACATTGATAATATCTTCACTTCCTCACCGACATGAAAAGCGCAGACAATTAAACTATAGACCAGTTTGAAAAGATAGTATTGAATGGCTGACGACAGAGAGTCTCTGATCACAGTATAGCAGACTTAGTGACAGCAGACAAAAACTATTCTAGAGCCATGTAAGAAATGTGTATAGGTAGGGTTTCAGATTTTTCTTTTTTTTTTATTTATTTATTTTTTTTTTTTTTTTTGATGGGTATTTTACTGGAAGCATAATTTCCAATTATTATCCCTTAGACACCGAGAAAAACTACATCTGAAAAGCCGTCTGCTTATAATAAATGTCGCCTGCTGATTTTTTTTCGAAACTTTTTTAAAAATATTTTTGCATACAGGCAAACAGTGTGGACCCAAATCAGACTGCTCCTACAGGAGCATTCTGATCTGGGTGCACACTGTTTGCAAAAATTTACTTTTAAGGTAACAGGCAGAGGGTAAAGCAGACAACACTTGTTGTGATTGGCATTTTATGGGTTAAGGCAGAATAATCAGAACAATTTTCCTTACATGTACATAATGTTGTGGGTACTTGTTAGAATGGCCTCAAAGAGGCCATTCTACCAAGTAACCACAACATATGTTTTGATGGTGAAATAAAAGCAAAATTATTCAAAATTATACTCAGCGCTCCTCCTTTAATGTTTATGTAGAAAAGTATAAATTTAGCACAAAAGAGCCCAAAACAATGTACCACAAAACAAAAGAAAAAACAATTTCATATTTTTATTTATTTTTTTTTTCAAAAAGAACTTGGATTTCACCTCAATTCCTTACCATACTTGTCCTAAAACAGGATCGATTGTTTGGGTTTATCGGCACGTCAACCCTTGTGGGTCATTTTGTGTCATCTCCCAGAGAAAGGGAGAAAAGAGAAAGAAGATATAGCAGAGGAGATGAAAGTGAGGGACAGGGGGAGAAAGAGGGAAATGAGTGGAAGTACATGTAAAAGCACTCCCCCTCTGTCCCTACCTGCTGCAAGGATGCCAGGTCTAGCCCAGCTGTAAGCCAATATCAGTTGGACACACCAGTGACGCAAGATACATGTCACCTTTGCCTCACCCAACCACCTAAATCTGAGCCGACCTCGATAGATCAGTCGGATGCGCGTCTGACTGGTGATCAGGAGGACGCTGGTTCGAAATCTGCCGGGTCGGCAACATCATTTTGGAGATTATCATGAAATCTTTTCTACGGTCATTCTCTTCCATCCACCAATTCAAGAAGGGCAGTTATCAGTTTCTGTTTTGTTTGTTTGATTTGAGATTTAACGTCCCTGTCAACACTGTAAAGGTCATTTTGGAGATCATGTTGCTTCCAATTTTGTGGGACTTTAACCTGATGAAATGACATCTCAAGCCCTGTCGTCCAATGAAACCAATAAGGTTTATAAGCATGGACGGGCCGACTCGCACCCCTTTGCCTGGGCAGGATTTGATCCTCTAAGCGGTTTACTGGTACTCGTGTGTAGGCCGGATTCAGCTCTGCGTGGAAGCATCATGCAGCCCATCTATTCCTTCAAGCCCCGATGGGCGGGCTGTACTGGTTAACCACTTATATATAAGCATGCCCAGGAAAAGTGTGGATAGGTAAACGGACCGGCTCAAAAATGACCTAAATACATGTATGGTTGACTGGGCCATTAAAATCTTAACCCTTATCTTGCTGTTCACGACAACCCCTATCTTTGCAAACAGTGAAGATCCAGATCAGATGGCTACTGAAGAAGCCATCTGATCAGGATCTACACTGTTTGGCATTCAATTTATGAATTTGTAGCAATAAATTACATCAAGTAATTTGATTGGTTGATAGACAGAAATGGGTGTGGCCTATAAGAATATTCAGCAAGATAAGGGTTTGTTTATACAAACAAACAAATAAACCACCCCAATCTAAAACTGGAACAAGCCATCGAAGCCGGTGTAATGTGTCTTAAACTTGCTGGATGAGTGGCAAACAGTGTAGTCCCTGACGAGTCACCATATTCTGTGGGTCTCATCTGGTCTGCCCTGTTAGCTCAAGTGGTCTGTCCGAATACACAATGTTAATACAGTTTTCAGAAAAATGTGTGGTCAGTTTCAGCTCTGCCTGGAAGCATCATGCACAGCCCATCTATTTCTTCAAGTCCATCAAGTTAATCCGCCCCCGCCCATAGGGGCTTGAAGAAATATATTGGCTGCACGATGCTTCCAAGCAGAGCTGAATCCGGCCCGCACACTAGTACACTAGAGGATCTAAGCCTGTCCAGGAACCGCGGTGCGAGGCGGACCGTCCATGCTAATAAACATTATTGGTTTCATTGGGCGACAGGGCTTGAGATGTCATTTCATCTCAATGTTGGGTAAAAGTCCCACAAAATTGGAAGCAACGTCTCCAAAATGACCTTTACAGTGTTGACGGGACGTTAAACCTCAAATCAAACAAACAAAACAAAACCATCAAGTTAAGGTTTGTAAGCAAGCTGTTTGGGCCACAGCACCTGTTTGATACACACAACACTGACATCACACTGGTCAGGCACACTTTCACAATTCAATTGTTTAACCCTTTTTGTACCAATGGAATCTTCCTCTTTATATAAAGCTGGAGTCCATTTTAACCCTTATCTTGCTGAATATTCATTTAAGCCACACCCATTTCTGTCTATCAACCAATCAAATTAATTGCTACAAATTCATAAACTGAATGCCAAACAGTGTAGATCCTGATCAGCTGGCTTCTTCAGAAGCCATCTGATCTGGATCTACACTGTTTGCAAAGATAGTGTTTGTCGTGAACAGCAAGATAAGGGTTAAAATTTAGGGTCTCATGTTGTGTTTTCTTCAAAATTTATTTGGAAAATGGCTGAACTTTTAGCAAACAGTGGAGGCCCTGATCAGATGCTGCATTCTGTGGCATCTGATCTGGGCCTGCACTGTTTGCCAATTACCCGTTTTGGGGTTTCCGGTACAAAATGGGTTAATTGGTGTCACTTAACACTTGTTATCAAAACACAGTATGACTTCCGAAAGTTAGTTAATGAAGTATAATAAACAGGGGGCTTAGCAGTCAACCATAAATGGGGATTGTCAAATAGGCAACAATTTATTGCTAAAAATGTGTCTAAGATAGCCCATATTCAAACAGGCTTTTTTTGTCATTTTGGGTCAGTTTCAGTGATTTTTGTACCAAAATGTAGGGCAACATTTACTCTGTCTGAAAAAGGGCATGGCACAAGAAAAAAAGGGCACAGCGCTAGAGAAAAAGGGCATGGAGCTGTGCCATGCTAAAAAGGACTGGGGGTAACACTAACCCTTGTCCTGCTGAATATTCATATATGCCACACCAACTACCGATTTTCAACCAATCAGATTACTTGATGCAAATTATTGCAACAAATTCACAATCTGAATGGCAAACAATGTAGATCCTGATCAGATGGCTTCGTCAGAAGCCATCTGATCTGGATCTTCATTGTTTGGAAAATAAGGCATATCCGGGCTCAGCAGGACAAGGGCTAATTAGATGAGTGACCTCAAATATCATTATATAATTTTGACCCCTTGAACCACACTTTAATATAGTAAAACTAGGGTTTACAGGAATAAACCTTATTTTTCTTATTTCTGCTCTAAAATATAGATTATGAGGTGGTTCTAACTAGTACCCACAATCTATACTTCCCCCAGGAAAATTTGTCATTACGAAAACACACCTATACCTGTGTTCTACCAAGGCTGCGCCCTTGCGGCATTTGTGCGGAAAAAGTCAGAATGGCATAGGAACAATGTCATTCTGGGGCACCTCTGTGAATCCAAAATTTTGCTGGTGGTCTTTGAAAACAAAACTTATCTGCCATCAATTGCGTAAATTATCGTAACGTGAATAGTCGAAATTATTACAGCTGGATAGAAGTGATCGCTCAATGTTAAAGCTTGCTGGCTTGATTTTACAATTGATCATGATCACTTAGGTGCTTTCGTCATTTACAAAAGTGTGATATGATCGCTAAGGAGTGCTCGAACGATTACCCTGATAAGTGCAAATGCGGCACTTCCATCTGTGATTGATTGGTTTGTAACTGTTCAGCTGGCGGTAGTCAGCCAAATACATGTAGGTTGCAGTTTCATTTGTAAAATTGCTACTGTGTGACTGATCCACATGGCTTAACATTTTTTAACATGGAGACCAAAACAAAATGTTCCCGGTTGATCCTCAATTTTTTATTTTTTTGGTTCGAAACCAGAGAAGCAGGATAGAAGCGATGAAACAGATACAAATAACAACAACAAAAAGTAACAAGAATTCCGCCGAAGGCTATGTCGTGCCTGTGGGGGCACAAAGTCACCCAACCATGATATGTAGGTCAAGGTCATACATAGATGCTTGCATAAAAGTTTCTATTCTTCAATGCAAGCTTGTACTAAGTATCATTAATGAAGCTCTAATAATACTTGAGAAATGAACTTAACCATTAGGGTGAATGTTAGGGTGGTCGCAATATTTTACTAAATCAGTGAACCATGAAATGTAGGTCAAGGTCAAATATGGATGCTTGCATTTAAAATGCCATCCCCAGATTCAAGTTTGTACCAAATATCATTATTGAAGCTCTTATAGTTCTTGAGAAATAAACTTGACCATTAGGGTGAACGCTAGGGTGGTCGCAGTATTTTACAAAGTCAGTGAACCATGAAATATAGGTCAAGGTCAAATATGGATGCTTGTGTTTAAGTTACCATCCCCAGATACAAGTTTGTACCAAGTACCATTAATGAAGCTCTTATAGTTCTTGAGAAATAAACTTGAGCATTAGGGTGTATGCTAGGGTGGTCGCAATATTTTACAAAGTTAGTGAACCATGAAATGTAGGTCAAGGTCAAATATGGATGCTTGCATTTAAGTTGCTATCCCAAGATACAAGGTTGTGCCAAGTGTCATTTAATTTAATGAATCTCTTATAGTTATTGAGAAAAAAACTTGAACCTTTGGGTGAACGCTAGGGTGGTCCGAATGTTGACGCCTTGACAAACGGACGAAGGAACGGACAGAAAACCAGACGCCTATATCGCGCCATGCTAATAGCAGGCGCGACAAAAAGACATCTAGAGAAAACGACTATTGGGTCACGTAAACTCTCCGCCAGTGCCACCCTCTGATATATCTTTCGCGCTTGAATCTAATATGAATGAAGAAGTCAAGAAGCTATAAGAATCTATAAAAGTGCTTGTAAAAGCTAAACCAAACATAAAATATCTAAATGGACCAAGGGAGTGGGGGCATCAAAGTTACGGAAGCGGTGGGGGCATCAATGTTACTGAAGCAGCAGGGTGGGGTATGCATCAATGAAATCTTTGGGCTGGTATGCAACATCAATGCAAGTATCAATTGAATTTAGAACATATAGGTATCTATAAACTTTGTCATGAATAAAACTTTAACCAAATGTAAAATTTCTAAGTCCATGACCTTGAGGTCAAGGTCACCATAATTGTGGGGAAGGGACATACATCTTGAAATCTTTGGACTGGTATGCAACATTGATGCAAGTATCGACTGAATTTGTCTTTAATAAAGTTTAGAACATACAGATATCTATTCACCTTATTTGCATTATCTGCTGGTTCCTAGTCTGAGGGTTATCAGTTTTGAAAAAAAATGGTAACCAGACCCCCCTGACCTTGAAAGGTAGGTCAGGGGGGTCTGGTTACCAGTTTTTTCAATATCAGCAATGGGCAAGCTGGGAGCCAGCAAATAATGCAAATATGGTGAATAAACTAAAGTCATGAAACTTTAAACAAATGTAAAATTTGTCTGTGACCTTAACCTCATGGTCACTGTGGGGGTGGGACATGCATCAATGAAGTCTTTTGACCGGTATTTTTCTTATTTTTACTACTATAATAGGTCATGGGTGCTCGTTTGAACTGCGTTCTAACGAGTACCCACAACTTATGTCTTTGAGCAGAAATAAGAAAAATATTGAATACTCTGGTAAACCCAGTTTTCTCTATATAAAGTGGGGTTTATGATAACATGTTCATTCGGTATCTCCGAAATTGCTACTTTTCTGATGAAAATGCGTGGTATTTTTAGTTTTTTTACAGCAGTCATAGGTTGTGGGTGCTCGCTAGAACCGCGTTCTAACGAGTATCCACAACCTATTGGGCTTTAAGAAATAAATTCGGCTGCACAATGCTTCAACGCAGAGCTGAAAGCGACCGCGCACATGTGTACTGGCAAACAGCTTATAGGAGGTTTTAGGAATTCCGTTTATCATGACGTCATTCTTGCGCATGCGCAAAGTACTGGCCGTCAATTGAAACGGCCATCGCTATTCAAAGGTATTGGCAGAACTTAAAATGCTAACAATATTCAGACATTTTGAGAGAAAATATACCCGTTTTCATTGAAATAATGCCTCGCGAAGGAAAGAATGATTTTTTGCTTTTATTACCGAAATCATTCATCCTAAATCCGTTTTTAATTGACGAAAATCTTTTTGTGAATGACCCATGTCAATGGCTTGAGATACCGTTATTCACAAAGCTTACTTACAACATAAGTTTTTAGGTAACTTTCGTTTTATTCGCTACCCAAGTCTATCTATCTATCTATCTATCTATATTGAGAAATCTGTCCAACGATCGGTCTACATGTGCAATTTAAATGTCAATACTGACAGTCGAAATAAACTGATGAGTGGACTGACGGAGGGGCGTTGAGTCAATGTTGGTTCGATGTCATGCCGTCAACACCCACTCCAACTCACTTCATTGTCACATGACTGTTGATATGAGAGAGATAGGTTTGACTGACAAACTAATAGTAGACAGACGACGCACAGATCGACTGACTGAATGACTGACTAACAGATGAACGGACGGACTGTTAGACAGACAAATAAACATGCTGACAGTCAAAAAAAAAAACAACAACAACCAATGAGTGGACTTACAGGCGGACATCGAGTCAACGTTGGCTCGACATCATGCCGTCGACAACCACTCCAGCTCACTTCAATGTCACGTGACCGTTGAGATGTGAGAGAGGTGTGACAGATCCCTGTATCCAAGAAGCCCATAACCCTTTTTGCACCAAATGGAATCTAGCAGGAGTCATTTTCAAATTTAGGGCTGTCAGGTTGTGTTTGCTACAAAATTTATTTGGAAAATGGCCGGACTTTTTGCAGTGTAGGCCCTGATCAGACGCCGTGTTCTGCGGCGTCTGATCTGGGCCTGCACTGTTTGTCACTTATCCTTTTGGGGTTTCCGGTACCAATGGGTTAATGTAGACCTAAGGGCTGGGAAGGTTGAACCAATCTACAAACCTACCAGATTTTACTATAAAATCTTGCACTTGCGAAAGAGTGTTTCATTCTTATGCACTGAAAGGGTGTTCTACGTTTGTTTTGAATTTAATGTTCCAATCCCACTGAGTCTTGATGGGCCCGAGCACTGGGCAAATGACATTTTATCAAGCAACGCTGTACTATCGCCAACACAACGTTCTGACGTTTCATCGACGTTGCAATGTAAAATTCAATGCATCGCTTTGATGTAGACACGACGTTGTTGACACGCTACATGTCCGTTGACGTGGCGTCATTTAAAGACAAACTTCAATTTACATTTGCCTGCGCTCGCTTATTGTTGGTGCGCTAAGAGAGAGAGAGGGGGGTGGTGACCCTTTTGGGTCGTATGTACATTATATCATTTTCGTAAATTTCACATGTGGTAGCATATCGGTGTTTCTCCCTTTATCTTACATCAGAATTCGTCAAAAGTTTAAAAGAATTCCACTGTTTTACGCTGTAATTAACAATTTATCTGTCCCACTGCCTTTGAAGCAATACGGCAAATGACGGCCAGGGCTTTTCCCGTTCTATTTTTAGATCCGGAAGCGGAAGTATGTCACGAAAAAAGTTCATATACAGGATCTAAGCCTGCCCAAGTTTATATTTATGAACCATTTAGTTTCATTGGGCAGCAGGCCATAGATGTCGTTTCATCTCGATGTCCGATACAAGTCCCACAAAATTGGAAGCAACGTCTCCAAAATGACCTAAATATTGTTGACGGGGCCATTAAACCCAACATCAATCCAAATGCAAGGAAAATCGTCATAATCAAATTAAATATATATATATATATTCATTTCAATGAAAGAGATAACTACAAGAACTTTCATGTCCCATCTCGTCCGCAACTAAAGTATAGAGCAGTTCTTTTCGCTAACAGTAATCGTCCTTTTCGTATAAAAAATTCCTTTTTCGCATTCTATCTATCTATCTATATATCCTGCAGCACCCTCTCGCGAGGATTATGTGCAGCTGCGCGCGTCAGAAAAAGAAAAGTGTGATAGAAGAAAAAGTATTAGATTTTAGGAGAATTGAAAGTAAAAACATTGTTAGTAAAGTAGAGTTTAAAAGCAGATAAAAAAAATGTTTCACGGTTCATGGCATTGAGTGATGGAGGGTGCATATGGTCGATCTGAAAGAATCCAGATCGGAGCACACAACAGCATGAGGAGGGAGGTGATTCCATTGTACCACAGCCAAGGGGAAGAAACTGTATTTATAGTAACTGGCAGTAGTAGGGATTTGAATATAGTGCATAGTATGCATGTTTTTAGTAGTTCTGATTGGATGTCGGATGTATGTAGGGAGCGGAATCTCGACAAGACTATATACTATCTTGTAGAACAATAGGAGGCGAGCATCTGCCCGCCTCTGTTCCAATGATCTCCATTCCAGGGTATTAAGCATCTGGGTCACACTACTATATGAAGAGTAGTCATGTTTGACCCATCTAGCTGCTCTTCTTTGGACTTGCTCAACCTTGTTTATATTTGACTGGGTATATGGGCTCCACACAGGGGAGGCATACTCAAGCTGGGGCCTAACAAGGGTATTATAAGCTGTTTCACGTATGCCTTGATGTTTGGTGCGTATATTCCTACGTATGAAGCCCAGGGTCCGATTTGCTTTGGTGGTCACGTTATGAATGTGGGTGTTCCAAGTTAAATCACGGCTAAACTCAAGGCCCAGGTACTTGGCATGATCAGCCTCCTGGAGGACTTCACCGTGGAGAATGTAATTGTGTCTAATGGGTTCTTTAGAACGGGAAATGTGTAGGACCTGGCATTTACCCGGGTTAAATTCCATTTCCCAGTTCTTTTCCCAAGTTTCAAGCTTTTGGAGGTCCCTTTGCAATAAGGTACAGTCAGCATCACTGCGGACAGCCAAATATATTGCCGTGTCATCTGCAAAAAGTCTGACCTGTGAGTGGATCTGCTCTGGTAGGTCATTGATGTATAAAAGAAACAGGATCGGTCCCAGTACTGATCCTTGGGTAAGCATTTTCGGGTAAGTCCTTTTCGCGAAAAGGACTCCTTTCCTTTTCGCACAAAAAGGAGGGTCGGGTATAAAAGCCAAGGCCGCGCCGGGCCGCCGAGCCTCCCGAAAATTTTATTTTTAGTCTCTAGGTACAAGTAAGATATATATTTTGGTGACTGTGGGATTAAATTATTAGAAATAAGATATGTAGGAACTACAAGTAGTTTCACTTATCTACATTGCTTATTTATCTTTGAATAACTGTTTTCCGAAATCCAGGGGTATAAAAGCCAAGGCGGCGAAAAAGTATTGACAATTCCGAATTTCTTTCAAATTCATCGGTTAAATTACTTCTTTTTGGCCTTATGATATTTGAATATGATTATACTTATTATGTGTTCGTGATAAAATCAAATATAATCATCAGAATCACCTTAATTGATCGAATTTCTTATTTTATTTTTGTTTCTATTTTTAGAATTACCATATAACAGGAAACGACCGAAAAGGACCGAAAGGTTGGACACACAACGACCGAAATGATCCGAATCGAATGACGACCCATGTTGTTAAGTGACATCAGACTGTTATCCCAGTGGACAAAGTTTGCGACGTTGTTTCAATGATTGGTCAAGGACTTCAGGGTTTTACGACGTTGATTCGACGTCGTTCAAACGACACTGGGATACTTTGTAAAGGAAATAAACAATCTTGTCCACCAAACTTTTTTGTAAAATGTTCCCAGCAGGCAATCCACGTTGAATCAAGGTTGAAACAAGGCAGTACAGGGTTCTGTTTACTGCCAGTAGGAGCTCTTTACTGACTGATGTTCAGGAGGACGCGGGTTCGATACCTGCTTAGGTCGGCAGCCTTCTTTCGTGGAGATTGAACATGAAATATTTTCTTCTGTCATTCACTCCCTTCCACTGATTCAAGAAGGGCAGTTGTCAGTTTTTTTTTTTTTTTTTTTTTTGCGGAAGAATGTGCACACTCATTTATAAGGAAACAATGGACCAGGACAACTCGTTCTAATTTTTAATTTCTACATCCATCACACATCCACAGTAAGCTGTCTGACTGAAGCATATTAATAAGCAATAATAATACAATAGGTAAGTATCAAAACATAAATAATATGCCTAAAACATGATTAAGAAATATGATGAGTTTCATAAATCTCTTTCTTAAGTTCCTACCATTCAGATAGTATATTTAAATGCCCTTGTCATTTATCTGACATTGCAGTCCGTTGCGGTTCATTACGACGTGGCCTACATGAAACCACCAAAAATACGGTTATTACAGATACTAAAAGGAATTGACTGGAATTATTACAACAAAAGGTTTAGAAAATACTTTTTTGGGATTGTCATGTACATTTTTTTCACCCATCCATGTCTATTTCATTCAAATTCGATCAAAACGTACGACAAAAACCGCCTTGGCTTTTATACCCCTAAAAAAATGCAAAATTGCAATAAAACAAAAATTAGGGCACCAAAAAGAACAAAAACTATGCTGACTATCACATTTGATATAATTAACATTGTGGGGGTGCATACATTTACCGGAAAGCACCAAAATACCGGAAAGCAAACCAAAATACCGGAAAGCACATATAAATACCAAAAAGCACTTTGTACTTGGGGTTTTTTTTCTGCGGAGGAACAAGTTAAGAATGAGGCCTATGTATTAGATTTATATTGATAATTTTACCTAAAAAACTTAAATACCCCTAGGGTATTGTCAGAATGACATGCAAGTTTCAAGAATTACATGCTGCTATCTATATAGGCTATCTTCATATACTGCAGAAACCGTTTGAGAGTGTTGTGTGCAGTTTAAAGAACTTGAACCAGACTGTTCGGAATACATTGGCTAAATAATGTCGTCTTGACGTTAGTTCAACATACTATACTTATTTCCGTTCTTAGGCAAAGGCTGTGAGTACTGGTTATAACCGTCTCAAAGGGGCGGTTCTAATGAGCACCACGGCGTTTTAATAAGAAATATATCATCCCGTGTTTTCATAAGAAAAGTAGCTATTTTGGAGATGTGAAAAAAATGCACTTTGTCGCACGTGTGTGTTATTGTAATGTCTATTGGTAAGGAATAGACATTGAGGCGGTTATAACGAGTACCCACAAGATTTGTTAGGACGAAAAAGGGAAAGATAATATTTTCTTTTATGACTGGCTTGATCTTATTTCACTCATATTTAGGTCAATGTAAAACATATATATATACTTGCATCTTCACTTATATTTTGGCACACAAAAATTACTATCAGGCTTAAAGGAGCCGTCTCATCTGGGACCACACTGTTTGCAACTTTGAAAGTAAACAGCAGACGACAATTGTTGTGATTGGCATGTTAAAGGGATAAATGACATAAGGCACGTGCCAACAATTGATACAATTATCTAAATATGGTGAAACTTTAACAGGTATTCATTCGTTAATCCACAATCAAGGTATTATAATGAGCCGGAGCACGACAATTTCTTCTCTTTAATCACCTGTGCGTCTGATCAGACCCGTAGCAATGGATGATTTCTGTCAATTAGTTTGACTTCTGATCAGACTGCACAAATCATGACGAAAACAGGTCTATACAAATACATTAAAAAATTTAAAATTTTAAATTTTAAGATTAAAAATTGTGATATTTTTCTTATCCCTGCTCAAAATATAGTCTGTAGGTACTCGTTAGAAACTTCTTATCGTTCCCAAAATCTATATTTTAGAGCAGGAAGATATTGTTTACCCCTGTAAATCCCATGTTTTACTATATAAAAGTGGGGTTCAATGGGGGTCAAAATAATATAGACGTGTTTCCGTGATGACACAGACTGATCAGAGACCGTGATGGGCGCCCATGTAAAATATAGCGCATTTGTCTTGAGCACTCGGGATTCGCTGTTTGGGTAGTCCAGTAGTCACGGAGACAGAAGATTTTCGAGCTCGGATCAACCGAGCAAAAATTAAATCGGCCCATAAATTATCAGAGTCAGCCGAATTTTAATACTCAAAGATATACAGATCATCTTCATTTTTCTGCATTTACTGGTATTTTGTTTGGTTTTGTATTAGGTTGGTACACAAATCGTTACAGTGTAGCTCCAAACGAAACTGCTCATCATGAGCTATCGCATTCGGATCAACATTTTTTTTTAAATTACCAAAATGATTTTTAAACACGCTACAGAAATAGAATATATAAGTAAAAGTTTAATAAGAGAGAGAGAGAGAGAGAGAGAGAGAGAGAGAGAGAGAGAGAGCGATAATAGGCATACATTCAAGTCATAATAGCAGAATTTCTTCAGTGTAGAAATATAACTGTCTCCAAATAAAGCGAATGAAACCATGGTGTTTTACAGTAGCAAAAAATGAATAAGTTATTAGGTATTTCTTTCGTATTATATACAGGGTCCCTTATTTGAGAAAATATTGTCTAATAATGGCATACATCTTTGATTATGATTTCTTCTCATTAAGTAAGTATACATAAGTACAAGAATAGCTAATTTCAGCTTTGGACATAACTCACTTAATCTGCATGAACAATATTCACTCATGATCAGTGACATTAAATTGGTTCTGATCGATACACGGATGTTCACCTCTTTCTATATATTCCCTTTATTTCCAAAGATAGAACATTATCGGGTGGGGCATACTTACCATTGCAATAAAATCGCAAGTTTATATAAGACCAGAGAGGAACCATAGCTGTTCCAGATATGTTATATATTGCATTTAAATACAATTTTCTAATGTTTTCCAGTATATATAAGTGCTTTTTGGTATTTATATGTGCTTTCCGGTATTTTGGTTTGCTTTCCGGTATTTTGGTGCTTTCCGGTAAATGTATGCACCGAACATTGTGGTATTAAAATTTACCACTAACATTTCTTCTTCGGTTAGAATTTCGAAAAATAAAATCTTCGGATCGGCAATTTTTGGCTCGGCGGCTCGGCCCGGCCCGGCGCGGCCTTGGCTTTTATACCCGACCAAAAAGGAGTCCTTTTCGCACTTTAGGGTAATGGAATCCGATGCACTACCACCGCACCAAAGCGCTCCATGATATATCATGTGAAAAAAAAAAAAAAACAAGATGGTAGGAGAGCAAAGTTTCATCCAGGAGAAGGAGAATGTCCAGCTCACTGACTAGTTCATACAGCTGCCTGGGCCTAGTTGTTCAAAGCATCGTATGCTTGACTAGCTCATAAGTGGTCAAATTGTTAATTGTTCTAGCAAGTACAATATCTAAAAATTTTATATTTTTGCTGAAAAATGTGAGTAGCAAAAGCTACTCAAATTTTTCAGCAATTATGTTAGTATATTTTCCACATTAAATGATCAAAGTTTTAACGATTTGTTAACTAACAATGTCATTAGTTTTGAACAACTGGCCCCATGTACGATTCAGCCTGTGTGTGGTCAGCTGTGGCAGGATTTTGCAAACTAAGAAAAAAAGCTGCTACTTACTTTTAATGACAGCTATAATCCAAAACAAAATACTGACAGCCATCATTTTCAACAAACATCCTACCAAATAACAATCGACACACTGTAGTAAATGTAGTAAATAATATTATCCACGGTGTTTACTATTGAAGTGTGTAAACGGGACAATTTCCGACCTTAATTGATTGGTTACATTGAAAACTAAGAATAATGAGATCGCTATACAGACGAAACGAAAATAAGTATATTTTAAGTCACCCATCCATTGACATAATCGCCATGGTTATTGGAAATCAATCAAGTTCAAAATCAGCCAGTCCATCGATCGATCAATCGATCAATTAATCAATCAGTCTAACAACTTGTCAATCAATAAAAAAACTGGTTACCACCCAGGAAATCCTGCTCGTAATGCTCAGATGTGAGCGAGTTGCAGTTATAGGGGAACAAAAAAAATCAAACAATCAATGACCCAGCAAACCAGTCAATCAATCAGTCATCCTGAAATTTGCTAACACTGAACTGCACTAGCAAGTCCGTACAATATCCCTTCAGATAATGATACATTTTTTTCAGTATCACGTTTTTCTTATTATCGATATTTACAAGCGTTGTTATTGGACAGATTCACTCTGGCTTTGTCTTTGTTACGAGCCAGGCGTAGCAGAGTGAGTGTTTAAGTTTTACGTCCCACCAACAGCTAAGGTCATACGGAGACGGGACCTCGGTTTGACGACTCATCCGAAAGTCTGGAGAAGCCCAGTATCGATCCTGCGATCCCTGGTTTACAAGGCGAGTAGCGTAACCACTACACCACGGAGGCTTCTCCAGGCGTAGCAGAAAGAAAAAAGCAAACAAGCCTTTTGGAAAAAAAAAATAACGAAATTTATTTACAAAGTATCTTTAACCTGTAGAATTAAGAAAATTAAATGAACTTAGCTCTGTTGTGAAATATCCTTGAATGAATCTATTTTCCTTGATCCCACAGAATCCACAGTCCGAAATGAAATATAACCTTTAACAATTCAGAAATAACTTTTGTTATAAACCCAAACTTCAGACTCCAAATTCTGACTCAAAGTGAAAAATCAAGCTCTTTTATAGACCCTAAGGTTTCTCTAGAACATTGCAGAGGGCTGTGGAATAAGATTAGGTATTTTTCTAAAAATAATGCAACCAAGAACTTTCTGGAAGATTCCAAAGTACTTTTCCTTGTAAACAAGTTGTTTACAAAAATGAAATTAATCTGTGACTCATTTCTTTCCAGAAAGTTCTTTAAGAAGAATAAACCTGATGTTATTAGGTCACCCAGTGGGGTGAAAGTGGTAATCAGAAAAATAAATTCTTATGCATAACATCTTAGTCGCGACGGAAGTAAGGGCAAGGATTGTGGCGACGTAAAATCGATTTAACCCCCCCCCCTCCCCCCAAGTAGAATTCGTTTGAGCTGACCGCTCTTTGGCGGTTCTTCTGTCGCGGTTTATTTTTGTTATGGTTTGTCTTTGGATGTTTGTGTCGCTAATATTATTTTATTTTGGATAGCCTTTCGGCCATTTTGTGGGAAAGTAACTGTCCTTTTGGCTTTCCGCTGTTGGTGTTTCCGTTGGGGTCTGTTGCTTCATGTTTGTGTTACTTTCCCTTTGTTGTCTCTGATGGGAGCTGTTGGTTAATTATATCGATTCCTGATCACTCCACTCAATGCTTGCTTTTCTTAGTTCATTACCCATTTCTGTATTACGGATTCTGGATACCGAGGCGAATACATTCTACGATAGTTCTAATCAATTATACGACGCTGCTCTTTTAACTAGAGGTTATACTCAGCATGCTCTTTGTCCTTTCATCGATTCGAAAATTAACCACAAACGTCATTACATCAAAATGTCTTTCATTAATAAGGGTTTGGAGTTTAAAGATTTACCTAGTATCTTCAGGGACAGTTCGGTTATTCATTCCTCTTTTTTCAAAATACTGAAACACCCATAATTTGCTATATATACAATAAACCTGTTAGATCAATCATTTTTAATTTCAATAAACTTGTTTCTGATCTTGATATTGACACTAACACTCCTGATACACGTGATTGTAAAAAATCAGTGTATTGCTATCCTCCTGCTGGTCATATTATTCCTGATTCTAGAATACGTAATATAATTTCTAAAGGACCTAAATATCGATTTCCTTCTAAAATCGATTTCAATAAATGTAGAGATGAAATCGCTGCTGCCTTGAATGAATTTGGTAATCGATGGTGTAAACGAGAGTATGTTGAGCATAAAGCTCTGAAAGAATGGAAACTTAGCATTCTGAAATTAGTGAACAAACGCATTTCTTTTTATTCGCAAAAAAAAGAACTTATTATCTCCTAAACCTAAGACATCTTTTCGTCACCTTTAACTAGGTATTCAAGAATTCCATCGGAAGTTTGTTTTGGCTCCAGCTGATAAGGCCGCTAAAATGTGGTCGTTGTTTGACGGCTTCACTATGTTAACACTCTTCAGTAAGACCTTTGTGGTATTAAAGCCTATGAATTTTAGCCTTTCTAGAACATATTTAGTTGTAGAGAGGGCTTTATATATAAAAAGATTGGGTACAGCATGGATGTTATACGACAGACTGCATGCATGGTAGTTAACCCAATCAGGGTTGGCAACTTTGCTTCCCTCTTTAATTGCACGCAGGTGGGTCAGGCCTCAGATTCTTTGACGGTTCCAACGTAAAGGCTTATTGAGAATCAGAGAGATCTAATTCAAGGTAATGTTGGTTGGTGCCTGATGCTCTGTCTCTGGTCGGGCCCATCGAAGTCTACGTAACTGTTGGTTTTCTTTTGCTCCAGCATTTCAGTGTTTTCTTGCTGTCGAGTTCTCACCGTTGTCTCACCTCTGTGGTCCTTTGATTATTTGTCTTCACGGAGATGTTGCACTGATGAGTGAGGAGGCCTTCATGCGGACTGAACATATTATTTGTCTAAATCACGACGGAAGTAAGGACGAGGATTGTGGCCACGTGAAGTCGATTTAAGTCCCCCAGTGGAAATCTTTCCACTGACCGTTCCGGGGCGGTTCTTCTGTGGCGGTTTGTTTGTGTTGTTGTTTGTTACCTACTGTGTGTATCACTTGTGTCTTTTTATTTTGGATGGCCATATGGCCATTTTGTGGGAAAGAAACTGTCCTTATGGCCTTCCTTTGTTTAGGTTTCCATTATGGTCTGGTCGCTTCATGTTTGTGTTTCTTTCCCTTTGGTGTCTTTGATGGGTGGAGTAAGTTAAATGTATCGATTCCTGATCTTTGTTTTACTTCTACTTAGCTTAGAGGATCTAAGCCTATCCAGGTAAAGCGGTGTGAGTCGGCCCGTCCATGCTTATAAACCCTATTGGTTTCATTTTGCGACAGGGCTTGAGATGTCATTTCCTTTCAATGTCGGGTAAAAGTCCCACAAAATTGGAAGCAACGTCTCCAAAATGACCTTTACAGGGTTGACGAGGACATTAAACCTCGAATCAAACAAACAAAACGATAATACCGGCTATACTGACCAGATTAATGGACACGCGCCCAAGGTATATTGGATCACGAGCGTACGTTCTTTCCCGAGAGATTTAAATTTGGACACATATAAAGTTTTATTCAGCATACGGGCGCCCATGCCCATGACCTCAAAGTCAAGGTCACGGACTCATTATTTTCTGCATACCCACGCCCATGCCCATGACCTCAAGGTCAAGGTCACAGATTGAGAATTTTTAAATGTCAGCGTTATTGATAAGAGCTCACATTTCCCAACCAATATAACGGATTTAGTTCGTATTTGACAGGTCCTTTCTCGGGCTACCCCGTTTAGTTTTCGCCCTTTATCTGATTAATTATCTGCTCGAAATAAAAAGCATACTCTTGGAAGGGCCGTAAAACCAAAATTCAAGGTCACTGTCACAGACTTTGTATTTTTTTTATATGGATTTGGTTCATATTTGGTATGCTGATCCTTTTTCCAAGATTTAAATGACATTACCCCCTCCTGCGCCGATGCCCTCAATGCGAGCAATGCTATCAACTTTTTTTGCAACATGTTTTTATTTCTTGGTGAGGATGGTCCCTGGGCGGGGGCATCTGTGTCGTATTGACATTCTAGTTGTGGTACACCGAGTCTTTCATTTTAATCAAAAGCCTAATCGCAGATTGTTAGTAATCGTTAGATGTCAGTTGTTTGTTTGTTTGTATTGAGGATTTTAGTCCCCGTCAACAGTTGGTTGCTTCCGATTTTGTGCCCGACCTTCAGATGAAGTGACATCTTAAACCCTACCGATCAAAGAAACCACTTGGGTGTAAGGAGCGATCCCAATCGCACCATTTATCTTAGGCAGGCTTTTACATTCTAAGCAGTTGACCTGTGATCAAGTTTGGTCGGTTTCAGCTCTGCGATGAAGCACTATGCAGGTCAATCTATTTCTCAAAGCCCAGATGGGCGAAAGCGAGCGTCGGTTCTTGTTTGCACCATGAAATATAGATTGTGGGTACTCGTAAGCACAACTCCAAATGAGGCGCTTCTAACGAGTACCCTCAATCTCTAGTTTAAAAACTAAGAAAACCCCTACCCCAAACCAAAACTAATGGTAATAACAAAGCGGTCAGTTTCGAGGGGTCTTCATTGCATATGCTTGTATAAGTAATGGGCGTGATCTGCGAAGGTAAGCGAAATGCCATACTTTTAACAACGTTACTCAAGAGATAAACCTATGCTTCAGCCCTGGCCATGACATGTCCAAAGTTTAAGACGAAAATTTCAATGTGCGATGCCTAAATATTCATCTCAGAAATACGACAAAATGTGCAAACATCGCAGATCTCGAGCATTTGATGAAACCAGATTTTTGTCGTAAGAACTTCGATCTTTTAAGACGAAAATACGTCGCAAATGCTTTGATGAAACTGGCCCCAGATCATCAAAGTAGAAGTAAAACAAAGATCAGGAATTGATACAATTAACTTACTCCACCTATAAAAGACACCAAAGGGAAAGATATACAAACATTAAGCGACCAGACCATAATGGAAACCTAAACAAAGGAAGGCCATAAGAACAGTTACTTTCCCACAAAATGGCCATATGGCCATCCAAAACCAAAAGACACAAGTGATACACACAGCAAGTAACAAACAACAACAAAAATAAATCGCCACAGAAGAGCCGCCTTGGAACGGTCAGTGGAAAATTTCCACTGGGGGGCTTAAATCGATTTTACGTGGCCACAATCCTCGCCCTTACTTCCGTCGCGATTTAGACAAATAAGTTGTTCAGTCCGCATGAAGGCCTCCTAACTCATCAGTGCAACATCTCAGTGAACACAAAAATCAAAGAATACAGAGGTGAGACAACGGTGAGGACTCGACAGCAAGAAACCACTGAAATGCTGGAGCAAAAGAAAACCAACAGTTACGTAGACTTCGATGGGCCCGACCAGAGACAGAGCATCAGGCACCAACCAACATTATCTCTCTAATTTTCAATAAGCCTTTACGTTGGAGCCGTCATAGAATCTGAGGTCTGACCCACCGGCGTGCAATTAAAGAGGGAAGCAAAGTTGCCAACCGTGATTGGGTTAACTACCATGCATGCAGTCTGTCGTATAATATCCATGTTGTACCCAATCTTTTTATATCGAAGAATGATTTTACGAAATTGGGTGCTGAAGTCATTGCGGTTATATATTTTTCTGAATTTATATACTAAGTCACCATAAAATTCGGGTTCCGATAGACCTTGTTGCAGAAGAGATTTAAGTCCAATATTGAATTTTGAAATTAAATCAGAATGGCGTCTATACAATTTTGAAAAGGCTTTGCGTAGTTTATGGTACCGATAACCCTGATTAAGGAGTTTAGCCGTTAATAATTTATTACGAGTGTTGAAGTCAGTTACATGACTACACACTCTAGCAAATCGAATTAATTGCGAAATATAAGCGCCATAGGACGGCGCACGAGGAACATCACCATCCAAAAAAGGAAAATTTACAATCTCAAAATCAAAGTCATCGCGTTTATCATAAATTTTGCACGAAACAAATCCATCTGCAATAGATAGATGTAAATCCAAAAACGGGGCCTCGGTATCAGAAGAATTTGCTTTATTTAACTGAAGTTCTAGGGGGTAAATCTGACTGATCAAACCATCAAAATAGGTATTATCAATATTAAATAAATCATCTAAATATCTAGAAGTACAGCTAAAAGCTTCAATAATTTCAGATTGGTTATCAATGGAAAGTGACAAAATGAAGTCTCTTTCATAACAATACAGGAACAGATCAGCCACAAGAGGTGCGCAATTAGTACCCATCGGAATACCCACAATTTCTCTAAATAACTTAGTACCGAATCTAATATAAATATTGTCAAGTAGAAAGGTGAGGGCATCACACACTTTCTGACATGACCAAAGTGTATAATTCTTATGCTCTTTAGAAGTGAAAAATGCATTTCTGACATTACATGCAAGATAGAGAGAATCTGCTCTGTGAAAAGCCCATTCAATTAAATCATTAAGCTTTTCTTTTATAAGATTATGAGGAAGTGTAGTGTAAAGAGTGGAAAAATCGTAGGTAGACAGACTAGAAGCACGAAAATGTCTAGATTTCAATTTATTTAAAACCTCATTCGAATTTTTTATAGACCAAAACAGATTTCTTCCTGATCTTTCAAAGACTTTATCACAATATTTAATTACATGCGTTTTAATAGCAGTAAGACAGGAAGTTAATAATTTAGAAAGTTCAGTGGTAGTGCAAGAGCTAGAATTTGCAATAAACCGTGCTTTGTAAGGTTTTTTTTATGAAGTTTTGGTAACCAGTATAGCATAGGAAGCTTGTCTTGGCCTTCGTTAACACACACAGCAAACTTGGTGGCTGAAAGACAAACATGTTTATCTACTATAGCTCTCTCTTCAGCTAAAGGCTGAAGTTCATAGGCCTTAGTACCACCAAGCTCCTGCTTAAGCGTGTTAACATAGTGGAGCCGTCACACAACGACGACGTTGTTAGCGGCCTTGTCTGCAGGGGCCAAAACAAACTTCTTATGAAATTCTTGAATACCTAGTTTAAGATGACGTAAAGACGTCTTGGGCTTAGGAGGTAATAAGTTAGTATTTTGAGAATAGAAAGAAATGTGTTTATTCACTAGTTTTAAAATGCTAAGTTTCCAGTCCTTAAGGGCTTTATGCTCAACATACTCTCGCTTACACCATCGATTACCGAATTCATTCAAGGAAGCAGCGATTTCATCCCTACATTTACTGAAATCAATTTTAGAAGGAAACCGATATTTCGGTCCTTTAGAAATTATATTCCTTATCCTAGAATCAGGAATAATTTTTTAATTTCCAGTAATTACATGACCAGCAGCAGGATAGAAATACTTTGAGTTTTTACATTCACATAAATCAGGAGTATTAGTATCAATATCAAGATCTGAAACAAGTTTATTGAAATTAAAAATGATAGATCTGACAGGTTTGTTATATTTATAGCAAATTATAGGTGTTTCAGTATTTTGAAAATAAGCAGGAATGGAAGAAAGCACCGATCTCTCACGGAAGATACTGGGCAAATCTATAAAATCCATACCCTTATTAATGATGGATATTTTGAAGAAATGGCGTTTATGATTAATTTCAGAATCAATGTAAGGACGGAGATTATGCTGAGTATAGCCTCTAGTTAAGAGAGCCGCATCATATAACTGATGAGAACTATCGTAGAATTTATTCGCCTCGGTGTCCAGAAGACGTAAAACAGAAACTGGTAATGAACTTAAAAATGAAAGCATAGAGTGGCGTCCATGATTTAATAATATAATTGACAGTCACTCCAGTCTAGTATTGTTTCGTTTAAACGCACGTGATTTACGTTTAAAGTTACCATTTTTCCTGGTGCCGTGAGATCTAGTTCTGCGTTTTCGACATTCCAGGAGTGAGAAAATATCAAAGTCCGGCATTCTGGAAATATTACCCTCATGATAAATGTTGTCATTAAATCCCAGTGGAAATGGGGTCTGTAAAAAATTTAATCCATTTAAAAACTGAATTGTGTAGGGGACAAATATTTTTCTCACAATAATATGCTTTCTCCAAGGCAAATTATTTGTATGAAATGCAAATGCCATAAATGCCCGCAAGTCAGTGTGTCTTCGTCGATTTTGTTTGTTTGTTTGAATTGAGGTTTAACATCCCCGTTAACACTGTTTGTGTCATTTTGGAGACGCTGCTTCCAGTTTTGTGGGACTTTTACCCGACATTGAGATGAAATGACATCTCAAGAAAATCAAAAGGCTTAAATGCATTGGACGGTCTGACTCCTACCACTTTGCCGGGGCAAGTGTAGTCCTTCTAAGCGGTTTACCAGTACTCATGTGCGGTCAGTTTTAGCTCTGCGTGGAAGCAACATGCAACATAATCTATTTCTCCAAGCCCCGATGGGCGGGGGCGGGTCTTCGAAGATTGGCTTCAAAGATTGGCTTCAAACTATTTAAGGTGACCCTGACATGATGAATGAATGTAAGCGCTCCGTGTTCCGTCTCATTTTTCGCTGTGTGTTTAGGGTGTGTGTGTGGGAGGGGGGGGGAGGGTGGGGGTTAGGCAATGTGTATCTTGTGTCATGGGGAATCGAGCTGACATTGGCTTACGGTTGGACAAGGCCTGCTGTGCTGGGTATGAGGGTGATGTTGTTATTTCTTCTGTTTCTACTATTCCATTCATTTTGGCTCTTCTCTTCATCTCCTCTACTATCTCTTTTATCTCTGTTCTCCCTTCCTTTAGGAGAAGGCACAAAACAATAGGGCCCAGAGGGCCCTGATTCGCTCACCTGAATGTCACTGTTTCTAGTACATTCTATTTTAAGCTCTGGTATACATCTTGTTCGTCAGAGCGGAATGATCTTAGCTATTTTGGTATGGTTTCACCTAAGCAACATTTCTGTAAAGTTTGAGTCAAATTGACCCAACTTCGCGTTTGAAGCAAATTTTAAATGTTTTTCTATTTTTAGCTCTGACGGACATATTGTTCATCACAGAGGGGTCGTTTTAGCTATTTTGTTTGAGGGTCATCTAAGCAACATTCCTACGAAATTTGAATGAAATTGACCCCAGGGTACAGGAGGAGTTTTCGTTTGAAAAGTTTTTCTATTTTTAGCTCTGGCGGCCATCTTGTTTATCAAAGCAAACCGACTTTAGCTATTTTGGTAGAGAGTCACATAGGCAACTTTCCTACGAAGTTTGAATCAAATTGGCCCAAAGGTATAGGAGGAGTTATCGTTTAAATACGTTTCTATTTTAGCTCTGGCGGCCATCTTGTTAATTGGAGCGGAACGATTTTAGCTATTTTGGAAGAGGGTCACCTAAGCAACATTTCTATGAAGTTTGATTGAAATTGCCCCAAGGGTTAAGTATTTAACGCAAATTGTTGACGCCGCACGACACACGACGCAAATTGACCGATCACAATAGCTCATGACCCACAAGGGTTGACGTGTAGTTAAACCCAGAGCAATCAATCAATTCGCTGTGTGTACTGACACCATGGCAGACAGTACAGACCAAGATAACACATTGACAATCAGAGTCAACACTGATTGCACAAATACAGGTATTCCAGAAGGTGGCTTTTACTGATACAGATTTGTCAAAATACAGTATTCTTAGACTGCGTGCATTTTTCTTCAAATCTCCGACAGTTCGTTTTCTGAAGAATTATTATCATTATAATTATTATTATTATTTATTTATACTCCAAACATAGGTTGTGGAAGCTCCTTAGAATCACTTCTTTAAGGCGGTTCTAACGAGTATCCAAGCCTATGTCTAAGAGCGGAAATATGAAAAAAGAATGTATATCCTTGTGAATCCTAGTTTTCTCTATAATAAAGTGGGGTTTCATAGCTTGCAAAACAAGACATTAATCATTTATGGGTTGGTTAGAATCACTTTATTTAGGTGGTTCTTACGAGTATTGTTACGTAGTGGGGCACCGTAGACCTATGTCGTATAGTGTTCTTGTTTAGTACTTCGCTTTTTAACACAATAAAATAAAGTCTTTCAAAAAGTTTCTAAGTTTTAATTTTCATTTCATTTCATTTCAGCGACAGCCCAAAAGTTGTATCAGATTAATTTCAATCTGATACTTTCAAAACATGAGATCTTATCAAGACAGCTCTGATCTCGCTACATCGTAAAATAGATCTAACTAACGTGTTCAAAACTGGACCTTATATATGTTCTCTGAGCATTTCTAACATTTTACAATTCACGTTTACACCCTTATTATTTGTGCAAACGTCAATCATACTGCATATTTTCAGGACGCTACCACGCAATTATTTAAAGGTTATTGTTTTCCTAAATTCCTTTAAAAGCTTACTGCACCTGTTTGATTGACATAACATTAAAACATACACCCCTATAACTGACATAAACCATAATATGTACTCGGGTGATAGGCATATGTATATACAAATACCCCTTTTTGAGTGGCATATCCGTATACATTTTAGAATTATGTAAGTTTTGTTTACTGTACCTGCATGTCTCTAGAAACTGATTAACACCAGGTGGTTACTGCGTAATCACATATTTCATATGTCAAATGACGATTTGAACTCAGTCCAGTTGATTTGAATTCGTTCCAATATAAACAAGACATGTAAATCAAGTTTAGAAAGTACAATGCATCAGTTTATAGCCTGTTAGCAAAAACCAATATTTTATAGAAAGAAAAATTCTTAATTAAGCTTTAACAGTTCAGAAAGTAAAATAACTGTTAATATGATATGCCTTTACGACCCATCAACACTATAGATCATACGAGGCTAGTTTCTTACGACCCTTCAACATTATATGTCACACATGTTATACATGTTATATGCTCAGAGAACGACTATGTTATATACCTCCCCTTTTTATAATAAATTAATTTTCTTACACAGGAAAATTAATTTATAATCATAAACAACATATCTAAGATAAGATATGTCCAGTTGATCACGTTAGTAAACAAATTAAGTATTTGCATTACACACAACAAGCTTCTAATATATGTCACACTACAAACAATAATATAATCTTTTACCAATACAACAAGTGTGACCAGGATTATTAACCCTGAAGCTTGATACATGTATATAAATTCACATTTAGATCAACACCCTTTCTTAAAATGATCAGGATATTTCTCTAAATGTGACCCGGATTATTCAACATATGCATATGCATATACACATAATAAATGCCACTAAATAATGTTATTCCGTGTTACTCTACAGTCACTCAGTTTTCTTGTCTCTTCTCTAAAGTTAACACTCTAGTCTATGAGTCATCTGAAAACATGCAACTAAAACACACACACAAGAATAACACAACACTATCAAATTAATACACTAATAAGAATAAAGTTTTTGTCCATTTAAACATCTTCCCTCGGCGGCGTTTGCGTTGGTATAGGATATATAGGTACCCTATCTTTCGGAATTAGAATATTGTCGTCCTCCGATGATGGCTTCGTGTGAGCATTTATCACCATATGCACTGGGTATGGTTGCTTCTGGTCCTCCTCCCGTTCACCATAATATGACTGTATGAATGTAACATCCGACTGTAAAGAAATTATGTTTAAATGTTCAAACCCTACTCTTATTAAAATCTTCACCTATGCGCACCTTAAGGGTACCACACAGGACTTTACACAAACTTAAAAGTTAATAAAAGTCAATCTTCGCCAATGCATGACCTTAAGGGTCATACAAAGTACACAAAATAAATACATGTCCACATAACAGTATCTCATACTGTTAAAATAACCAGGATTATTTCAAGTGACCTGGATTCACTAATAAACTAACAACTATAACGACGAGGATCCTCTATATACATGTACAGATCACTGTCACTTAGGACAATTCTGTAGTCACATCCTTGGATACAGGCCAAGCGAGTGATGCATCCGTCCGCTTGAAATGTTTCTGTCCTTCAGAACTGTAATCGACGTTCCTTTTATCTAGCATAGCAGACATCTCTATCTCTTCACAAACAGCATGTGATGGAGAACATTTTACATTCACATTCTCAAGGTCATGCATATTAGCCTGTCGTTTACCAATTACTCGGCCCAAATTACATGTACTTTTATGTCTGACTATACAAACTATACTAATTATTATAAATGACAACGCGGCTACAATTACAAAAGCATATATCCAATGGTTTGTACCTTTCTTATCATCTACCTGTACCGTTTTGTATGCTCTTGTTTCGCGTAGAAAACTTTGCAATGGAATCTCTTTCAAGCCTCTCAAATACGATGGAATATTAACTGGCTTTAATTTGTCAAGTTCAGCTTTGGAATTGTTCCAAATGAAGAACTGTGAAATATTATGCAGTGACAACAAAGCTTGTAAAGGATCTGACCTTTCAAAGGCAGTTTGTTTATCAAAATATTCAGGCAGCTGTAAGTATTTATTATAGGCTCTGCAAGTGTTATTTAACTTTAATATGTCAAATGGAGATTTAATTTTAATGTCAGTTACTCTGTGTTTATTTATCTGACAGTTAACTGTAAACATTAATGGTTTATCAGTCACAATTATCCACACACCTACAAACAAGTATTTTGTGGTTGGCAAAACCTGATCTAAAATAATAACTTGTTTACACAATCTTTTAATGTCATGCTTGATCTGTGTAAACAATGCCATAACACAAAACTTATTTATGTTTGTTTGATAGTACGCAGTCTCTGGATTACAAAACTGCAAATGGTATGTATTACACATTTGATAAGTATTTTCAGACAGCAATGAAAATTTTGATCTGTCTTTTGAAACCAACAGCAATTCAGTTTCAAGACTATATTTTACCAAGCTGTTAGTGCTAATTAATGGTAAAGGTAAGTTATGTACCTTATATACTTCATATTCTTCTTTCGTATTAATTAATGGACTTTTCAAAACAATTCTAATTTCATTATCCCCTAGGTATGTTATACATGTCAAAGTCTTACAAAAATACCAAATATCTTTCCGAGGATTTCTTGGCAACTCAAAATTGTTTGGAAGTTTTGATTCGACTTCGACCAGTAGCATCTTAAGATTTCGTGGTGAAATCGTAGATGTTGATAAATGATGCATAGACAACATATTAAGTTCTGCTTTTAGACTTTCAAGATAAGTCATACCATCTTGAGTTGTTAATGTTATCTCATCAAGAATTAATTGAAATTGTAAATATGTATGTATGAACTGTTCAAGTCTTACAAACTTATTTTCAAAAGTTTCTTGCAATCTCATGATTGACCTATCTAACTTTTGAACGACTATAATTAAATCCATTATAGATCTCCTATTTTCTGCTATCTGCATTCTTGTCAAATTTAAAATAGATAAACTTACATCTAAGTCATGTATAATTTGTTCTTGATTGCTTGCCAGATTTCTTATATTTCTGTTTATGTCATCAAGGTCGTCTTCCGAAACTGTACCGAATAAAGAACTCATTAACTGACCAATGATTGGAAGAAGTGACCTTTGACCTCTTTTATTTAATGATAGTGCTTTGTATTGCTCAAACTGACTAAATAATTCAGTATACGAATCAGTTAATATATCTACCTCAACATGTAAACTCTTAAAGGTTTCTGCATAACCTGTAAGGTTAGAGCTTTGGTAGATATCTGTGATTGCTTTCACAATACTGTCTGTACGTTCAAGAGCATTACTGATCTGATTAATAAAGGTTTCAAACGGTCTTAAGTCATGTACAAATGTCACAGACCAGTGCGCGTCATTTATAAAAATCTCATTGGTCTTCTGAAAAACAACATTTTCAGACGTAAATAAGCCAAAAGAATGGCTAATAAGCAATGACCAAAAGAAATATGTAAAATACACTGTGTTCATCTGAAATGAAGAAGTAAAACACATTTTACTATTTACAAAAATTAAACTTCAACTGCATACACAGAAGAAACGAGGTCTCTTATAACATTTTTGATATTAACCTTAATAACTATTTCACGCCACTACTTTTGTTTTGTGACTGCTTTGTTTTTCTTTTCACTGTCTTACGAACTTTCTTGGGCAGCTTGATCTCATTGATGGACATCTTATCAACATCAGAATCAAGTGCACAAGAATTATCTGAAGCGTAGATTTCGGTTTTGCCGGAGTATGGATCTATTTCAGAGTGTCTCTTATCATCACAATCCATACCCCTAGCTGATTCCTCATCGCTACTATTCTTATAATTACGTTCTCTACTCTGAAGGCGATTTCTAAGTTCCTTTAAGGGAATGTCTGATTCATTGTCAGAGTTCTCTCTTTCCCTTCTATACCTTTTAACTAATTTTGCTAACGGAAGATTCTCATCCGAGTCAGAGTCAGAATCAGAAGATGCCTGAGGTGGTAAAACATAAGCTGCATCTCTCAACCTACGGCTGTTTTCATCCTTGGAAATTTGCCAATCATCAACATTTGCCAATCTTAACATTTCTGCATGAACTTTACTAGTAGAACCGTCTAACTGATTCTTAATTACATAAGTTACAGGACCTTTCTTTTCTAAAATCCTATAATATGGCTTCCACTTAAGATCTAGCTTTCCTTTTCTTTGGTTGTTTCTATAATAAACTGGATCACCAACTTCATAAGTTACAGCTTTACTTTTCTTATCTGCATATTTAGCTTGTCTTTTCATAGCCTTTTGTAACTTTTTTCTTACAGTCACAAATGATTTGTGCTGTTCTTGAAAAGTAATTTGATGTGATTCTTCACCCAAATATTTTCTCCTAGGTTTCATGATATTATCTATAGGTAAGACAACATCTCTGTTATAAAACAGATAGAAGGGAGAAATCTTTGAAGATTCACTTACATTGAATCGTATTGCTGCCAAAGCTTGGTTAAGAAACAAATCCCAAGTTTTTTTATTATCTGCAACTCTTTTCGATAATACATCATGCAAAGTTCTATGAAATCTTTCTACCTTCGCATTACTTTGTGGGTGATATACACTTGCCAAGATACGATCTATCTTAAGATTCTCTAACGTTTCCTTGACAATTTTGTTGACATTTTCCGTCCCGTTATCTGAAACGATTTGTAACATACTACCAAATCTAGGGAATATTTCTTCAATCAACAACTGAGCTACTGTATCAGCAGTTTTGTCTGGTACAGCAAAAGCTTCTGGCCAACCAGAATACCAGTCTACAAAAGCAATAATATATTTGTTACGTGATAAAGTTGTTGGATATGGTCCGGAAAGATCTAGGCTAACTTTTGCCATAGGATATGGGGGAATATCCGTTTCTTGTAAAGGTTGACTGATTTTCTGTAAAGATCTTGTCTGACAAATTGTACACTCAGCTACATAATTATTCAGCTCTTTGAATAAGTTTGGCCAATAATATTTTCTACGAACAGAATCAAAAGTTTTCTGTACACCCATGTGCCCATTCTGATCATGATATTGTTGTATGATAAAGACTCTGAGATGTTTTGGAACAAATAATGTCAAATATGGATCATCATCTACATTGGATATATAATAAACTAGATCATCTATCACAAGATAGTGCTTCTAAACATCCTTGCTTTCATTACCATTCAAAATCATTGACCTGATTTTTGAAATGTCATCATCCCTACTCTGTTCAACAATTATATCAAAGTAGAAGTAAAACAAAGATCAGGAATCGATACAATTAACTTACTCCACCCATCATAGACACCAAAGGGAAAGAAACACAAACACCAAGCGACCAGACCATAATGGAAACCTAAACAAAGGAAGGCCATAAGGACAGTTACTTTCCCACAAAATGGCCATATGGCCATCCAAAATAAAAAGACACAAGTGATACACACAGTAAGTAACAAACAACCGCCACAGAAGAACCGCCTTGGAACGGTCAGTGGAATGATTTCCACTGGGGAGCTTAAATCGATTTTACGTGGCCACAATCCTCGCCCTTACTTCCGTCGCGATTTAGACAAATATTTGTTCAGGCCGCATGAAGGCCTCCTAATTCATCAGTGCACCTTTGGTAAACTCCGACAAATCACACTTCTCTAACGACTCATCGTTTGGCAATTAACAGCTAGCAAGAGCTTTGGGATCAAATTGATTTGACTCTAAAACATTGACCTCATATAAGTTTTCATTAACATCAATGACATTTTGTTCCTCACCGTCCTCACAACTTTGATATACATTGTCTTTTTGTGCATTGACATTGTCTGGATGTCTCGAAAGTAGGTCAGCACAAGTGTTTGTAGTACCACTAATGTATTCAATAGTGCAGTTATATCCTGCCATACTCAAAGCTCAAAGTTGTATCTTCTTATTCTGCATAGGAGATTCAAGAAGATATTTCAATGGTTTGTGATCACTTTTGATAACAAACTGAGCATTGTGCAAGTAATAATCTATTTTCTGAAGTGAGAAGTGAATAGCATAAGCCTCTTTTTCTACCACTGACCATTTGCACTGCGATTTACTAAGTTTATGCGACAAATACCAGATTGGTTTCTCTTCACCATCATATTCTTGTGTAAGGCATGCCCCTATACAAGTATCACTAGCATCCGTATAAAGAGTGAAAGGTTTGTTTGAATCCGGATATGCTAAAAGTGGAACAGAAGTCAAGCTTTCTTTCAAATATTCAAAAGCTTTCTGGTGTGTCTCAGACCATTTGTAATGTGCATACTTTCTAGTTAAAGCTATAATTGGCTCGGCTATTTGCGAGAAGTTTGATATGAACCTCCTGTAATATGAACACATCCCAATAAACGATCTGACTTCTCTAACACAAGTTGGAACTGGTAAAGATCGAATTGCTTCAACCTTCTTTTCATCTGGTTGAATTCCATTTTCACTAATTACGAAGCCAAGATAATTTGTTTCTAATTTAAGAAAACTACATTTCTTAAGTTTCAGCTTTAAACTATGATGTCTAAGCTTGCCAAAAATAATATCTAAATGTTTCAAGTGTTCTTCCAAAGTTGCACTGAAAACTAAGATATCATCTAAGTATGCTGTTGCAAAGTGATTACACTCCTGTAACACAATAGACATGAGTTCCTGGAAGACAGCTGGAGCGTTAGAAAGGCCAAAGGTCATTACATTGAACTCAAATAACCCTTTGTGACATGCAAAAGCTGTTTTCTCTTTATCTTTCTCATCTATGGCAACCTGCCAATAACCACTCTTGAGATCTAAGGAACTAAAGTATTTTGCTTTACCCAACAATGCTAAAATGTCATCTATCAAAGGTAAAGGGTATGAGTTTTCTTTGAGATTTGATTAAGCTTCCTAAAGTCTACACAAAATCTTTTACTACCATCCTTTTTGTCAACAATAACAACAGGAAATGACCAAGGGGATCGAGATCTTCTGATAACGTCAGCATCTAACATTTCTTCAATAGCCTTATCAATAACTTCCCTATTCTTAATTGGCGTTCTATATGGTCTCATTTTAATAGGCTCTTTTTTACCTGTATCTATTTGCATCTTAACTGTATCAGTTTGACCTAATTCTGAATCTTTGTTTGCAAATAAGTCTTGATTTCTTAAAACTAACTTTTCTATATGCGTGATGTATTCTTTAGGTACATCTAAGTCCTTAAGATTTATTTTAGTATCTGCACTTTTATTTTGACATACTGAATCTACATGTATCATGTTTTCACTTTGAATGTCCGAAATTTTAGCCAAAAGACCATGCCTATAAATTTTAATAAATTTGTTTGTATTGTTTACAATTAATAAAGGTAAAGATCTATCTCAAGCTAAAGTTTAGACAGTATTAATAATTTGTAAACCTGGTTGATTAACTAAAAATCCCTTGTCAATTTGTTTTACCTCATATGACTCACCAACAGGTAAGTCTGTGTTTTCTCTAACCTTGCCATAACAAATCATAGCAGTTTGTGGTTTAATTACGCATGTTCTTTTCATCCTAACAGTTGATGCAATGTGTATGTCTTCCTCTAAGTTTACATAATGTTTACCGTTCATCCTTATACATTTTAGGTCAAAATAAATCCTAACATTATTTTGTTTAAGCCAGTCCAAACCCAATATCAAGTTTCTATTCAAATCTCTAATGACATAGAAATCTTGGGACATTTCGGTACCACCGATGCAGAATTGCACAGTAATGCATCCATCACATTGCAGTTCAGAGCCGTTTGCTGATTTTAAGCTCACTCTTTTGCTCTGCAATTTTGGCTTGTTTTTAAGCTGATCATATATTCTGCGATGCATTAATGAACACTCCGCTCCCGTGTCCACAAGAGTTCTAAACTTTTACCTTCCTATCTTTACAAGACAAAAATTTGGACTACCTGAAACACTAACCTTATAAATTTTCTGAGGTTTAGTATCATGTATGTTATTTTTACTACTCTTTACACCGACCTCCTCATGTAAAGAGTGACCTAGTTTTCCTGATGACCTGGGGTTTTAGTTGCTTGAAACCTACTTCTTCCATGCCCCATAGGTTTTCTATTTTTCTCCTCCTTCTTGCAGTCCCTACTTATGTGGCCTTCTTCACCACAAGACCAACACTTAATTGGTCTGTTTTGAGTGATGTTTACCCGCCTATTATAATTGTACGGATAACGGCGACCTCGTGAAAGGTCAACCTCCATAGGTGTCGTTTTTGTATTGGCCCCTTGCCAATTATGATGCGACATTGACACTCTTGTCCTTAAATTTTGTTCATTTGTGGCAATAGCCACAGCTCCCTGCAAAGTATCGGGCTCATCCCTTAATAGCTTCATCTTCAGTTGGTCATTTGTGAGACCATCTACAAAGATATCTATAAGCTGTCTTTCAATAGCATTGCATCCCTGGTTATCGTAGGCAATTTCAGCTAAAGAAAGTATTCGCTCGGCATAAACCAGTATGTTTTCACCAGGCTTCTGCCTCACGGATCTCAGCATGGACAGAGCAGTTTGTGAATCTGTCACATCTGAAAATCTCACAGCCAGTTGCTGTTTAAGCTGAACCCAATTATTGTCTGGGTTAGCTTGCATATAACGGTGAATGAAGCCACTCACCGTTCCACTTGACGACTGATAAGCAATTAGCTTTTTCCGTCCGTCAGGCACATTTACTAAGGTCGCATACTTTTCTATTGACCTTATCCCCTCCCTATAATTTTTCGTTCCAATATAAACAAGACATGTAAATCAAGTTTAGAAAGTACAATGCATTAGTTTATAGCCTGTTAGCAAAAACAAATATTTTATAGAAAGAAAGATTCTTAATTAAGCTTTAACAGTTTAGAAAGTAAAATAACTGTTAATATGATATGCCTTTACGACCCATCAACACTATAGATCATACGAGGCTAGTTTCTTACGACCCTTCAACATATGTCATACATGTTATACATGTTATATGCTCAGAGAACGACTATGTTATAGTATCCGAGCCTAAGTCTAAGAGCATAAATAAGGAAAAAGAATGTATATCATTGTAAATCCCAGTTTTCTTTATAATAAAGTGGAGTTTCATAGCTTGCAAAACATTGTGTTGTCCACAAGACATTAATCATTTATGGGTTGGTTAGAATCACTTCATTTAGGTGGTTCTAACGAGTACCCACAACCTTTGTCTAAAAACGGAAATAAGTAAAAACAATGCATATCCTTGTAAGTCCTAGCTTTCTCTGTATAAATTAGAGTTTCATAGCTTGCAAAACTTACATTTGCACAAGACATTTATCATTTATGGGTTGGTTAGAATCACTTTATTAAGGCGGTTCTAACGAGTACCCACAACCTCTGTCTAAGAGCGGAAATAGGGAAAATATGTAAATCAAAATTTTCTCTATATAAAGTTGAGTTTTCATGGCTTGCAAAAAGTATTTTCTCCACAAGGTAGTAATTATTTATGGGTCGGTTACAATAACTTCAAGGTGGTTCTGACGAGAAACCACAACATATGTCTAAGAGCAGAAAAAAATATATATATACTTTTGTAAATAAAAATCAAAAATGAGTTCCTTTAAATCCCAGTTTTCTCTGTACAAAGTGGGGTTTTCATAGCTTGCAAAAACCATGTTGTCCATTTATGGGTTGGTTTATTATTTGTAGCTACATGTGAAATTATTGATGTATGTTGAGACAAAATTTCCCCAGTTTAATGCTGTGTGTATAGTTTACTGCAGCAGTTAATCAGTTTTACTTCTACCTTAAAAAACATTCTTCTTATCAAGCTGTCAGGTCTTGTTATGATAAGCTGAAACCATGTGTCGCTAGCAAGTAGCTCAAACTCTGGCGAAATGCAGAGAACTAAGCAGACTGAATGTTGTACTGCACTCAGCTGATTTTGTAGCAGCACTACCGGATATTGGCCCCCCGGTCAGTCCCGGTTAATCGATACATGAAGTTCAGTGCATTTTGAAATCCTAAATTTACTTTAATTCAATGAGAAACTCGTACATGTAATCTTTCAACTTTTTTTGACAATTCCCTCCAGACATCAAATTAGTATGATGCTTAATATAACAATTAAACATACGTTTTTATTACATGACATTAAATACATAAAAATGAAACTTGCACAGAAATGGCAATTTCGAATATGCGGCTCATTAGAAAATATTTATAATGGCAGAACTGAAAAAAAAACTTGTAAAATTTAACAACAGTTTTTTCTTTACTGAAGCGTTTTCCTGAGACAAAACTTCATAAATTAGCAATGACAAAACTGAACACAAATGAGCCTCGTTAAATGACACGCTTCAAACTCTTTTTTGATACGCTTAATTAGTTTAAATCATGTGTTGTTATGGACGCGTTTTGACCAGTTGACCTAAAAGTGAAAACAAACAGAACAGAATCAGAATTGTTTACTTGTGACACGTCCTTAGAAAATCCTTCACCAGGAGCAGCAAAATGTCAGTCTACACAAGCGAAGATAGATTTTCAATGACAGCTGAGAGATATCTTGGTAAAAGCAAGCATTATACATGGCAGTGTGGATGTAGCTTATTTATTATTTAGCACAGCGAGCTGTCTCAAGACCCACTCAGGAGTAGAAACTTCCAATCGTCCAATCTGAATCATTAATGGTGACACGTAAAATGGCATTCATTCACCACAAGCCATGACAAGTAAAAATTCAGGAGGAAAAGACAGTAGTCACAATGAAATTTGCCAAAATTAAATGCACTTGTTCATGATGAGTAAAATTTTGAATTTTCCAGACCTGACGTTGCATCTTGAGAGTGGTAGCCAGCAGGCACACGTCACTAGGGCAACGTCAGATTAATGTCAGTACATTAGGGGTGCGCGGTAAAACCGGTGCACCGGTAAACCGCGGTATTTTTTCCGGCGGTACGTACCGCGGTACTTTTTGGCCGTACCGGTACTTTCGGCAAGCTCCGGATTTTATCGGAAATTTTATATAATTTAATTCAATGTTTGCTTAAGAACAAAAATATGTTTGCGAAACGATTTCACTAGCGTCGGCCGCGAAAAAATACCTCGCAGGGACGCCAAGTGTCTTTTATATATGCCGCTAGTCATGCTGAGCGCTGTTAAGTTCAAAGAACCTGATGCGACCGATAGGGCGCTAATATTATCGTATACTTGAGATGAATAGCGGTAATAACTCCGCATGCTCGCAACTTCGGATTAACATAGGTAAATAAGCGTAACAGTTTAATCCTGCTAATTGGGACTCTAATCTTGCGTGAAAGCTTTGTGACATATATATGCACTAGGTCGGAGATGACATTGCAAGACAGCATGTTGTGCGTTGATCCGTCTGTACAGCAATGGAGAGGAAGAAACGGTTCCGTATACAATAATATAATAATGAAATGAAGTTTTTACTTTAGCTTTGTATTGACTTAAATGCCTGGAGTAAAAATACTTCGGGCTGACATAGTATGAACCCCCTTTTTTACTTATACATTATACATTTCGTTTGTTTCTGGATAAAAAAAGTTTTAAAAGATGAATACATTTTACTGTTGCATTTTATAAAATCAATATGCTGACGATATATATATTCGATTTTATTGCGCTGTGTCGAACTGTGAATAAATAATGGTTATCACGAATTGCCCAGAGACAGTTCAAATGGATAATGCAGAGAGCAGCGTTTGCGTTAGCGCCCAAAAAAAAAATGCATCTGGGACGCGATTTCACTAGCGCCCGACGCGAAAAAATTACCGTCTGCTGACGTAAAATAACTTTTATGATGCGCTGCCAGTCATCAAAGACGCCGGCGCGACATCTAAGTGGCCCGAAAGGGTGTTAATTTTATCGGCTACTTGAGATGAAAAGCGGTAATTTACGATTTTATTGTGCTGCATCGAACTATGAATAAATACTGTTATTCCCGAACTCGTGAAAACCAGACACAAAAACTGAGATGCGCGACCGTAATATGCTGCAACAAACTTTAGTAATGCCCAATTCCCCAATCCATATTACAAACCGTTACCAGTTTATAATTTTCCATTACGTCAGGTGCAACAGAAATAATATTTTTCATTCATTGGGTGATTATCGTCCTAGGCGGTGAATATATAATGAGTTGGTCAGTACTGACAGGTGTCAAAAGTAAACAACCACGGTGATTGAACAAAGACGCTTATTATAAACGGTGCGAATTTCAGGCGCCGTCATGCACGTGTCGGCATTGGTGTTTGAAACCTGCGGTATACCACGGTACGTACCGTGGTACATGGGTGTATACCGCGGTACAATTTCCAAAGGCGGTACCCAGCCCTACAGTACATCATCGCGACGTTGCACTGACGTGGATGTGACGCTGCATAAATGTCATGATGTTGCATCGGGTATATAAACCAAGGTCAGGCCTAGCCGCCCAGCCATGATTGCCAATCCGAAAATTTTATATTTTGTCTCTTGTTATAATTAAGATATATATTGTAGTCAGTTGGGTATCAAATTATTATAAATTACATGCTTGATAACTGCACGAAGGTTTATCTCTCTACATTGTTTTATTTTCTTGTAATAACCATTTTACCAAAATCGAGGGGTCAAGGCCGGTAAAAATGATAATATTTCGTATTTTTTTTGCAATTTTATCGGTTATAGCACTTCTTTTTGTCCTGAAAATATTTAAATTACTTTATTGTCATCATTTGTCCTTAGAAAAATATAACAAATGTGTATATAAGACTACCTTAAATTATCAATTTTCTTATTTTCTAATTTTTTTTCAGACTTAATTAAAGAAAACAACCAAAAATGACCAAAAGGGAAGAAAGTTTTGTTTACTGCTAGCTGGAATTAAAGAAAAATGAAAAAAAAGGGCCATAACTGAAGAAAAAAAAAATCAGATTTTTTTTTTCAAAAGTTAATCAGTTCATCTACTCATCATCCTGAACCAGCCTGTAAAGTTTCAGGGCAATAGCTCATACATTTTTTGAGATATCTTTCTTACAAGCTTCAAAAGCACAAAATTTCAAAGGGGCATAACTCAAGAAAAAAAAAGGATTTTTTTTTCAAAAGTTATTCAGTTCATCTCCTCCCCGGGCTGCGACATACCAAAGTCGTTAAGAATGGTACTAGCTGCTCCTCGCTCGGCACTCAGATTTACAGGGTAGAGCTAGGACTGGTCGACCCAGTGTCAGGATAATATGACTGGGTGTGGTATCATGTAGTGTGTCTGGGACATGATACTTCAGTGAGGAAGCACTATAAAAGTGAGCATTGAACTCCCTGTCGCAACCAGACACCATCGTGATATGACTGAAAAATTGTTGAAAGCGATGTTAAACCCGAATTTACACACACACACAAAGTTCATCTTCTCATCATCCCCAACCATTCTGTAAAGTTTCAGGGCAATAGCTCAAACAGTTTTGTAGTTATCTTGCTTACAAGCATAAAACGCAAAAAAAAATTCAAAGGGCCATAACTCAAGAAAAAAATTTCTGATTTTTTTTCAAAAGCTAAACAGTTCATCTACTCATCATCCCAAACCAGTCTGTATCTGTAAAGTTTCAGGACAAAAGCTCAAATAGGTTTTGAGATATCTTGCTTACAAGATTTCAAAGTATTTTTTTTTTGCAAAGGGGCATTACCGGTACTCAAGAAAGGGGCATAATCCTGACGAGAAAAAAAAAAACACGGTTCAATTATTTTTTTCATAAGGAATCCATATATGAATTTTCAAAAACCTAGCACCCATGGTTCTTAAGTTATGCTATGCAGTAAAAAAGCAGGACGGATGGAAGGGAGGATGGACGAACAGGTCAAAACCAATATGCCCCCACAACTTCTTCGAAGTTGGGGGCATAAAGAAAAGGGCACTTTCAACACACAAAAATATGTAAAAGGACACTTTCAGTGTGTCCAGTCATGTAAAAAGATGCGATCACTACCTTGTTCAAGAAAATGTGTCCATGCTTTAAAAGAGCATATCTCTATTTAAACTTGAAATAAAAAAATACTTCTCTTACCATTTGTCTTCAGTGCTAAATTATACTATGCTACCTATATTTCATGCTAAATAAAGTGATTTATCAGTTACCTTTTTATATATTGCATTGTAACGCATTGACCTGACAAAGATAAGCTATCTCAGGACCAGTGAGCTTTATCACGTCAACGTGACATTGCACTTTTATAAATGAAGCGGACTACCGGCAAAAATGGCTAAAAAGTTATAATTACTAGAAAAATAGGAAAAATTACATTTAAAATGATTAAAAAATAATAAAAATAAAAAAATAATAAAAATAACAGTCAGCTGATGGTAAATATACTGACCCATTATATATTCCGTGCCGGAATGTTGGGACGCAATGACTGATCGTAAATTGCCGATTTAAAGAGTTTACAAGGGGATAAACTGATAAATAGAATACCAGATTCGTGTCTTTTGATATCAAGTTTATCAGGCTCGGCTTCGAGAATGCATGCAGAATCGCTCGGCAAGCCTCGCGATTCTACAAGCGTTCTCAAAGCCTTGCCTGATAAACTTGATATCAAAAGACATGAACCTGGTATTCTCTATTTATCAAGTCATGTGATATTTTCGATAATCCACTAATGTGCAAATTAGCTAGATACATCCCGTAACGTTACATGTACGACGCTGAGCATTTTATCCCTTTTCCTCAACGAGTTTAATAAATTCAATAATACATGACCACTCATGTAAGATCCTCTATGTAACATACACCATTAGTGACAAGAAGTGTAAGTTTTGTAAGCAAGCAGTCCTAGATGTACTAAGATCTGTATATTCAAACAAGATAAGTTTTGTACATGTATATGTATAAGCCACGGCTCCCATTTACTAATGCACAAAACACACCAACACTGACATGACAGTGGTCAGTCACACTTTCACACCTCATTTGTTTAATTGGTGTTACTTACACCTGTTATCAAAACACTAATATGACTTCTAATTGTGAGTTAATTAACCCATTGTATGCGGGAAACCCCATAAGGGTAACCTTAGCAAACAGTGCAGCTTTTGAAAGCTGAGAAACAGATTGAATATTTAATTGACCTGGAAGAACATGTTAGCAATGTGGATACAAATATGAATGAAGTAAATACAATCATACTTGATAATGAAAAGCTTATCGTCGTTCGGGAGTCAAAACCTCTTAACTCAGATTTTTCACTTTTTTGAAAAAAGCATGTTTCTTCTTATTTTCTGTACTCCATTCAAAAGTTTCTTCCACTAAAGGAGAATTACCAATACCCCTTAAATATTCAATATATAAGCTGCTGATTTTGTCATTTCAGAGACCTAGATTTTTTTATTTTTATGGAGGTACGAGTTTTTGACGATTTTTTTACCATATAATACATGAGTTACATCCTTTTGTCACTTTTTGTTGACTGTATTATTTAGATCTGCAGTAACTTAATTGAATTGATCTTTAATTTATTTAATTACTTACGGAATTGCCTACTGGCCATCAAAGTCTCAACCTCTGTCTGGACATACTGTTCTGCTGACCACACATTACTTGAGATACGATGTTTTGAGATTCAGGTTTTACATAAATCAAGATTATGCTGAGATACGTTTTACTGTTGTAAAATGGAAACTGATTGGCTTAGAGCTACGCCGTTTTGAGCAAAAGATGTGTCTGTGGTTCATGAACCTAATGGTATCAAAATGTCATTTTACCCAAAATCAGAGTTACGAGGTTTTGACTCCCGATCGACGTTATTACAAATTCTCAAAACTGTGCACCTCAGCAGCAAATAAAACAGAAACAAGACGATTATTATCCAATCCATACCCCATATGTTAAGAAGAGAGTGTATCATCTTATATATGGCCGTAGATGAATAACTTCTGTTATAATACCCAGACGACCGACCCGACATATCTTCACTGTCAACCTTTGTACTATGGGCAGGGTTTTTCCTAGTGCAAATTTGGGGCCGGTAATCGGCCCCTACTTTTTCCCAATTTAGAGACAGAAATCCCCATATTTTACAACAAATTTCCCAATTTCTGAATTTGTGCTACATTTTGATGAAAATTGAACCAAAATTGACAAAGTTACAGCTGACTTAAATTCCCAACTTTAAAGGTGCATTATTGAGCTACCGGGTGTCAAATTTTTTTTCTGGTTTTTATCTTCAATGCATACTCCTTTGTCATGTGTACACTTTTGGAGCCAAATACAGCTTCAGAACTTTGTGAAAATGGTTGTTTTCATTCGTGTTTACCCTTCGCTCTGAACATGTGTTCGGAATTTCTGTTCTAAAAATAAATCTGTCACTTTACACATACATGGCGACAGTATCGTCTCTGAGTGTCGTTACTTATGGCATGGTATTCAGCGTCATATTTTTTTCCGATTCAGGCATGGCCTAAGCAAACAAGGCCAAAAATGAATGTCGCATAACGTCATAATTTTTATATGGGGATTCTATTTTTGTCATGAGCTAAAAATAGATCTAACTAGTGTTCGAAACCTAGTTTGGGAATCCCTCTCAAACTTGTTTACCTGTCATCATAATTGTTCACATTTTTGCATAAAATGCAGTCATTTGTATTGTTTTAAAGAAAAATACCGGCTATATGTATTTTATTTTTGGAAGCATTTTTTCCAGATAGCTCAATAATGCACCTTTAATATTAGCGAGCTGTTTTTCCCAAACCCAACGGCCCCTGGACCCTGATTATGAAGGGTAGGAAAATCCCTGATGGGGTACCAGTACAGGAAGTCGGACAACCACAACAACTCAGACCCTTGAATGAAAAGCGCTCAAAATCTTTTTTGAGGCATGCCAATTTAATCAGCCTAGTGAACTGACCTTGGATGAAGAGTTGCCGGCGTGTAAGCAGTTGCGAATGACTACCTTTAATTGTAAAAATATCCGGACATGTGGTCTCATATTCAATTAACTGGCTAAATCTAACGATATAGTGCTCATTCAAGAACATTTGCTCTTTAAATGTCAACTTTAAATGTTAGTGCAGTTTATATTTACTTTTGGTCCTTTGAGATCAGCGTGAATATTCTGAGAAATCAGAAAAAATTATTGGTTTAGACTCATATTCTAGACAGGTTTTTTTTTATTTGGACCCCATTTTGATTTATATCAGTCTTTGAATGGACTGCCTATTCGAAATTCGCAAAATTGCAGTATGTTTCCACTGGCTTTCTTTGCCGGATCATTACAGGGTCACTGATGAGGCTTTATTAGCCGAAACTACGTAGTATGACCCATCTTCTTTCTTATGAATGTTTTCATTGCTCTTAAAGGAACTCATATTTGATTTTTATTCAGTTACTAAATGAAATTTGTGATCAGTTTATAGCATCCGGTATGTCAGTAGAGTTTTATGATCCAATTCAACCTATTCAGATTCCACGTGGATATGGTGGTGTAGCCATTTTTTGGAAAAAATATATTGATCACATTGTCAGTGATCTTGAATTTGGAAATGAACGTATTAAATGCATTGAACTTTGTTTAGAAAAACCTATCTTAGTCACTTGTGTGTACATGCCTTGCAATGGTCAGAAGGACGGTTACCATGCATACGTTGAATGTATTGAACAAATACAAGAACTGAAACACATATCAAAACACCCACAATATCATCATCGGCGGGGATTTCAATGAAAATGCCGTTGTGAAAATGAACTCAAAACGTAGTTTCTGCTTTCACCAATTTTAACCCTTGTCCTGCTAATCCCGGATATGCCTTATCTTTGAAACAATGTAGATCCAGATCAGATGGCTTCTGACGAAGCCATCTGATCAGGATCTTCATTGTTTGCCATTCAGATTGTGAATTTGTTGCAATAATTTGCATCAAGTGATCTGATTGGTTGATAATCGGTAGTGGGTGTGGCATATATAAATATTCAGCAGGACAAGGGTTAACTGAAAACAATCTGACTACTATAGACAGTGGTCATACCTTCATTCACCCGAATGGTAAAGATTGCTCAGCAATAGACTTAGGGGATAACTGTATTCAAAATTGTCATTTGGGGAGGTAAATCGGTGGTTTTACGGTCGGAAATTTCGTTTTACGGCGACGCGTCAGCGGAGCCGTAAAACGGAATTTGCGACCGTAAAACCACCGATTTACCTCCCCAAATGACAATTTTCAATACAGTTATCCCCATTCTAATGCACTTATTCGGTTGTTTTGTTAAAAATTGTACTATTTTGCACAAATCGGCAGGCGTTGTGAGCTGCGTAAAACCAAATGTCAGCCAATGAAAAACGACGTTACGTGGTGATGTCGGGTTTCCGACAGTATATCGTGGAATATACTGTCGCAAATTTTTGACGTTATCCAATCAGACGTCGCGTTACATACGTAAGTGCATTAGAATATTTCCTATACGATGCTGTTGTTTTCCATCAAAGCGATACCTAACAGGTATGCCATTGTCACCATCCTGGAAAGTATCTGTGAGCATGGCAGAAAACAGCATGCTGAAGTGTTGGGGCTAACACACAGCCTTGCTTGACACCGTTTGTCACAGGGAATGGATCTGAAAACTCACCATCATTTTGGACCCGTGCAAGCATACCATCATGGAACTGTCTCACCATTGCTATGAACTTGGTTGGACATCCATACTTCACCATGATCTTCCAAAGGCCCTCACGACTGACTGTGTCAAATGCTTTGGTAAGGTCAACAAAGGTCATGTATAGGTCCATGTTCTGTTTCTGGATTTCTCTTGCAGCTGTGTTTAAGATATATTTATGGTTGGGGGACATTGTTTTCCTCTGAAAATATTTCTAGTTTATATAGAGTTTAGGCATGAACCAGTTCATCTGTCTGGTGCACTAGGACCTGTCCCTCAATGTCCGCAAGCATCACGTGAACAAGTCCGTGAAATGAAGACCCCCCTATACCCCACTTTATATAGAGAAAACTGGGGTTTACGGGGGTATACATTATTTTTCTTATTTTTGCTCCAAGACATAGGTTGTGGGTACTCGTTAGAACCGCCTCAATGAGGCGGTTCTAACGAGCACCCACAACCTATGTTTGCAGTATTTATAAGAAAAATATCACGTATTTTCATCAGAAAAATGGCCATTTTGGAGATGTGAAAAATGCACTGTGTTGCACGGGTGTGTTATCGTAATGAGGTACCCAGATAGTGAAATACAAGTTATCTGGATCAGCCCCGCCCATCCTGGCTTGAAGAAATAGATGGGCTGCATGATGCTTCCACGCAGAGCTGAAACCGACCGCACAGGAATACTGGTAAAACTGGAAAACCGCTTAGAGGATCTAAGCCTGCCCAGGCAAAGCGGTGAATGTCGGACTGTTCATGCTTATAAACCCTATTGGTTTCATTGGAGGACAGGGCTTAATATGACATTTCATCTCAATGTCGGGTAAAAGTCCCACAAAATTGGAAGCAACATCTCCAAAATGACCTTTACAGTGTTGACGGGGACGTTAAACTTCAAATCAAACAAACAAGTTATCTGGAACCACCAACCTATAAGTACATCTTCTGATCCCCACCCCACCCCCTTGTCAGCACAAGGCATTGTATGATGGGGGTGGGGTGGGGGGAATCAGAAGCTAGACTTATAGTATAAAAGACAGCTGTGTATTGTCAAAGGAAACCACTCCACTGACATAAGTCTAGCTTCTGATACCCCCCCCCCACCCATAAACCCTTTTGGTTTGTTTGGGAGGCAGGGCTTGAGATGTCATTTCATCTTAGTGTCGGGTAAAAGGCCCACAAAATTGGAAGCAACATCTCCAAAATGACCTAAATTGTGTTGACAGGGACATAAAACCTGAATTCAAACAAACAAAACAACACTGATGTGGCTTGTTAATGCTTGGATATTGGCATACGGTGTAGACCCAGATCAGATGCCACATTCTGTGGCGTCTGATCAGGGTCTACACTGTTTGCATAAAATTCAGGAATTTAACAACAACTCATTCAGCCTCAGAAATATTTTCCAGCTGAGACCCAAAAGTGCTGTCATTGCTTTGATTTTGTTTGGCTCTACCAATCAGGATCAACACTAGTTCTATGTAGGGCTGGCTAATCGGAGCTGAAAAGATAATCGATTATCAGTCCTGTCATTGCGATCGATAATCGATTAGTAATCGCTAAGGTTTTTGTCATAATTTTACCTGTCTGACTTTCTGTCTGAGCATGACTCTTACCATATGTTGCACTTTACCATATGTATATTTGAACAGACAGGCCTGAGCAAAAAGTGTAGACCCAGATGAGACGCCGCAGAATGCGGCGTCTCATCAGGGTCTGCACAGTTTGCCACTCATCCCTCTATTTTTAGAAATAACTTTGAGTAGTAAATTGTACCTATCAAGTAATCGATTAAAAGCAAATCAGAAATGATAATCATTTTTGTGGAATTTATTGATTGATTAATCGATTATGCGATTAATTGTGTCAGCCTTAGTTCTATGACCACTGAGTTTTTCATCCTTTTGTCCTGAATAGAATTTTCTACCTTAGATCGATTATGAGATTTTGGAGTGTCAGGGACCCTAATCCGTAGGTCTAGGCCTTTTAAAGTAAAGGTGAAACTTAAAGGTCAGAGGTAAAAAAAAATCCTGTATTCACACACCACTCATTTCTTTGTCCCATGTTTTATGGCAAGGCACTCGTGTCCTTTGGACGCAGTTCTAATTTTAGAATTTTCCGATTTTAGACTTTCCCATATAAAATGAGTGAATTAGATCTTAATCTGTTGCATTCACATATGTAACACAACGTTTGATTGGATAACGTCAAAAATCTGCGACCGTATATCCTGTGATACATGTATACTGTCAAGAACCAGTCGTTTCCAATGTAACGTTACTTTTTATTGGGTAGCATTTGGTTTAATGCAGCTCACAACACTTGTCCCTTTGAGCAAAATACTGAAAATAGTACAAATTTTAACAAAAGAATTGAATTAGTGCATTAGAATGGTTTATTGAAAATTTTCGTTTGTGGCGTGTCGCCGTAAAACGAAATTTCTGACCGTTATTACGAAAACACGCCTTTATAGATACATTGTAAACTTTACCACCGAAAAAAAACAAACATTTTAAGATGAAAAATTGTGATATTTTTCTTATTTCTGTTCAAAACATAGATTGTTGGTACACATTAGAACCGCCTCATCGAGGCGGTTCTAACGAGTACCAACAATTTATATTTTAGAGCGGAAATAAGAAAAATAAGGTTTACCCCTGTAATCGGCCCCCGCCCATCGGGGCTTGAAGAATTATATGGGCTGCATGATGCTTCCACGCAGAGCTGAATCCGACCTGCACACGGGTACAGGTAAACCGCTTAGAGGATCTAAGCCTGCCGAGGCAAAGCGGTGTGAGTCGGCCTGTCCATGCTTATAAACCCTATTGGTTTCATTGGGCAACAGGGCTTGAGATGTCATTTCATCTCATTGTCAGTTAAAGTCCCACAAACTTGGAAGCAACATCTCCAAAATGACCTTTACAGTGTTGATGGGGACTTTAAACCTCAAATCAAACAAACAAACGTGACAATGTCAAAAATTTGTGGCAGTACATCCTACAATATACTGTCAAAAACCCAACATGATCATGTTTGTCGCAAATCATTGGGTAACATTTTGTTTTTTTGCAGCTTTTATCAAAATAGTACAATTTTTAACAAAAGAATAGAATGAATAAGCAGGGCTGGAAAATCCTTCAAAATTTCATATGTCCTGTATGAACAAGTGCATGTATATCATGTTAACATGTGAAATGAATACCTTCAAAACCCACTTTATACAGAGAAAACTGGGGTTTACAGGGGTATACATTTTCTCATTTCTGCTCCAAGTCATAGGTTGTGGGTGCTCGGTAGAACCGCCTCAATTTTCTATCCAGCACCCACACCCTATGTTTGCAGTATTTATAAGAAAAATATCACTGAAAATCAACAGAAAAGTAGCCATTTTGGAGATGTGAAAAAATGCGCTCTGTCGCATGGGTGTAATGATATTCTGCGATATACTATCAAAAACCCAAGCTTATCATGTAAAATTTTCTCTTTTTCAGCAAAACATCATGTGTTGGTATACTTAGAAGATAGTATAGCCCAGTTACTGGAGCAGAGAGAAGAAAATCCGAAAATCAACCCAATCAAAATTCTTAGTGAATAGTAAGTTGATTGAGTGGTATGGTAGTTTTGTATGTCTGAATTGGAGTTTAACCCATTTAGTACCAGAAACCCCAAAACGGGTACCCTGGCAAACAGTGCAAGCCCAGATCAGACGCCGCAGAATGCGGCGTCTGATCAGGCCCTCCACTGTTTATAAAAAGTTTAGCCATTTTCCAAATAAATTTTGAAGAAAAGACAACCTGACATCCATAAATTTTGAAATGGACTCCTGCTATATACAAGGAGGAAGATTTCATCTGGTACAAAAAGGGTTAATGACACAGTCAACACTATTTAGGTCATATCAAGCCGGTCAGTTTACATAACCACACATTTCCTGGGTAGGCTTCATATCAACAGATAAGGTTGGTATTTTATGATAACTGAAGGATAGTTTTTGTCAGTTCTCCATAAAAACCTATGTTGTGGGTATTCATTAGAACCGCCTCAGCGAGGCGGTTCTAATGAATACCCACAACATAGGTTTATATGGAGAAATAAGGAAAACTATCCTTCAATTATCACAAAATACCAGCCTTATCTCTTGCTATGAGGCTTATATATCAGGGATACGGACTAAGAGGCGCCCAGTCACCCAAGGTGCCTAAATTTTTACCTGGGCGCCTAAGTTTTGAATAAAAACGCCTATTAACCTAATGTAAAATTTGGATTTATGACAATCTAGGTGCCTAAAGCAAAATGCTTAGTCTGGTTCCCTGTATATAAGGGGTTATCAGTACAGTGCACATTCTTTCACCGAAAACTGCCCTCCTTGAATCAGCGAAAGGGAGAGAATGACTGTAGAAAAGTCGTTATGATCAATCTCCACGATAGAGTGTTGCCAACCAAATGGGATTGAAACCACCAGTCAGACACTCTGAGCCACCAACTCATTCAGAAACAGTTATGAGCCTGTAGCATTATCTGATATATGTTCTTTTGATGTATGTATGCAGACAACTTATTGGTCAAGAGGCCTCTGTGACGTGTGAGCTGCAAAGGTTCTGGCAAGATTCAGATTCTGCTCAGACTCTTGAGCCCTTCTGATAAACACAGTGTGACCTCGATTAAGCAGCTATCCAGGTAAAACTGCAAAATTGGCTGCTTGAAGGAGTTGGCTGTTCAACAGAGGGAACTATCTGTGAGTGTGAGTGAGTGTTTTTTAGTTTTACGTCCCACCAACAGCTAATGTCATACAAGACGGGATCTCAGTTTAAAGACTCATCCGATAGTCTGGAGAAGCCCAGGATCGATCCTGCGATCCCTGGTTTACAAGGCGTGTAGCGTAACCACTACACCACAGAGGCTTCTAAGGAACTATCTGTAATGATGTCTGACGTGATATAGACAGACAAAAATTAGTGATAACTGAATACAACTCAATGTGGATGTACGAAAAAAAAAAAAAATTGATGAAGAGGTGTCAGAGGAGTTGTACTTATCTCACAACTACCCATCATTTATTTTTATCTTTTTTTGTTTTCATACGTATTCTTTGTACTGATATCAAAAATGGTAGTGTAGAGAGAGATCAACACACCAGGGGTCAGTTCAAAACTAACGACGTCGTTAGTTAATGAAACGTTAAAACTATGATCATTTAATATAGCAAATATGCTAATATATGTACCGGTACATGTATTTTTGCTGTATTAGACATTGTACTTACTAGAACAGTTTTACAACTAACAAGCTCATTATGCTAACAACTGCTAACAATGCTTTGAAGAACATGACTGAGAAAAAATTATTCATAGGTTTACTTACAATTTTTGGCGTATTGAGTTAACTCTGGCTGGTTAATAGAGTGACTTCAGATTAGATTTAGAAAGGTGGCTGCTGGCTGGAGGAGAGAGGTGGCTACTTAGCAAAGGTTAAATATGTAGTGAAGTTCTGTGTGACAAATTATTGTGGCTGCTGAAGTGCGGTGGCGGTTAAACAGAGGTGATCATAAGTGTTTTTTTTTTTCTATACCCTTTTTATCCCCCGACCAAATAGGTTCGGGGGGTATAGCGATCAGCCTGGCACCCATCCGTCTGTCTGTCTGTCCATCCGTCCATCCGTAGACGCAACCTTGTGATGGCCATAACTCCTATACCCTTTGAGATTCATTGATGTTTCTTGGCACAATTGTTCACAATGCTGGGACGGCGTGTCATGCGCAAGAACCAGAACTCTGGATGCCATACTTTTTGAGTTATCTCCCCTTTTAATAAAATAGAATGACTACTTTGTGATGACCATAACTCCAATACCCTGTGAGATATATTGATGCTACCTGGCACAATTGTTCACGAGGCTGAGGCGGAAACAGCATTTCATGCACAAGAACCACAACTCTGGTTGCCATGGTTTTTGAGTTATCTCCCCTTCCAATAAAATAGAGTGACTACCTTGTGATGGCCATAACTCCAATACCTTAAAGATATATTGATGATACCTGGCACAGTTATTCACAAGGACGAGAAAGTGTGTCATGCACAAGAACCACAACTCTGGGTGCCATGGTCTTTGAGTTATCTCCCCTTCCAATAATATAGAATCACTACCTTGTGATGGCCACATCTCCAATACTCTTTGAGATATATTGCTGGTACTTGGTACAGTTGTACATGAGGTTAAGCAGGTGTGTCATGTGCAAGAACCACAACTCTGGGTGCCCTGATTTTTTTAATTATCTCCCCTGACAATATAACCTTGTGATGGCCATAACTCCAATACCCTTTGAGATATATTGATGGTACTTGGCACAATTGTATACACGGTTGTAACGCCGCTTCATGCCTAAGAACCACAACTTTGGGTGCTATGATATTTGAGTTATCTCCCCTTCCAATATAACAGTATGACCATCTTGTGATCAACGTACCTTTAATACCCTTTGAGACATATTGGTGGTACTTGATGCAGATGTACATGAGGTTAAGCAGGTGTGTCATGCTTAAGAATTACAACTCTGGGTGCTCTGGTTTTTGAGTTATCTCCCCTGACAATATAACCTTGTGATGGCCATAACTTCAACACCTTTGAGATATATTGAAGGAACTTGGCACAAATGTATACAAGGTACAGAAGGGGTGTTATGTGCAAGAACCACAACTGTTGGTGCTGTGATATTTGAGTTATCTACCCTTCCAATATAACAGTATGACCAGCTTGTGATCACCATATCTCCAATACCCTTTGAGACAAAGTATTGATGGTACTTTGTACAGAAATACATGAGCTTAAGCAGGCATGTCATGCACAAGAACCACAATTCTGAGTGCCCTGTTTTTTTTAATTATCTCTCCTGAAAGTATTATCTTGTGATTGCCATAACTGCAATACTTTTGTGATATATTGCTGGTTTAATTCTGGTGCACTTTCTATTGGTGAACAATCTTCTGAAGGCCATATTGGCTTTTGGTTGGGGGATTTGCCATCTCTTCCGATCGCTATTTTCTTATGTGCTGACGTGTATATTTGTTTACCTTGCAAAGTTAAAAGTTGTCTCCATTGCAAGTCTGAAGATTTTACCTTTTGCATGAAAATTTCAGTCAACCCTCTTTATTCTGATAGTCCTTAGAAAAACAAACTCGTTATAACCACAAATTCAGTGGCTCAAGGCTGAGTCATGTGGACATCCTTCAGTTTGGAAACTCTTACATCATATTCATATTCATGGAAGTTTTTTGTAATCTCATACTCCAAGAAACATACGCAGTGAATATTTGTTAGAATGGCCCCGCCAAATGTGGTTAACTGCTTACATGTACGTATAAACCTGCCCAGGAAACGTGTGGATAGGTTAACTGACCGGCTCAAAAATGATCTAAATGGTGTTGACTGGGCTGTTAAACTCCAATACAAACAAACAAACAAACAAACAAACAAACAAACAAACAAAACCTTTAGGGACCCCAGAATGAGTTCAAATTACTATGGTAAACAAGTTCTCCACTTCAACTTATAGACGCTCACTGTACATACACATGAGTATTTATGCAAAAATGTCTGTTCAAAAGCTTCATGCTTATATATAGCTTTATCTGTTGTCTGTTTTCAGTTTTACGAGCCTATGCCAACCACAGACTTTTCAAGAGTTCCAATTAAATGTGTTGTCTGTTTTTCAGTTTTACCAGCCTACGAGATGGCAATCACACAATGTTCCGAGAGTTTCAGTTTGTACAGGCTACGCCACACAACAGAGCATCATTTATCAAAATATTCTGGAAGTGTTATAGACAGATAGGGAAGAAAGGAGGTACAATAGATACACATATGTGTTCTAAGATGGCTGATGAGACCATTCTTTGCACTAAACTTGCTGATTAGAGTATTCTTGCACACCAGACGAGGAAATCCGTAATTTTACCCTGGGATAGAAATTTATATGTTCTGACCCTGGTGTTCCGACCCAAAATCAAATATAATCGCGTGTTTGATAAATACACTGGTTGATTATGACCTTGTATGCGCTGTCATTAAGGTTGACGTCACAGCATGTTATGTGACGTCACTAAACACTCCTGCAGTGTCAACACAATATGGTGGACGTCGGTAACCGAAGTGACTGCAGCATTAAAAATCCACGCTAAGAAATAGAAGGTATGCAAGAAAAAGAATCCAATATAGGTGTGACCGGTAGATAGAAAAATCTGTCCCTCGGGATCACTGTCTGGCATCACTCGGCAAGCCTCGTGATGCTGGACAGTGACCCTTGGGACGGATTTTTCCATCCCTCCCTCACACCCATATAAGATTCTTATAAGAGAAAGCTGAGGAAGATAGCTCTGTTGATGATGCCTTAGCTTAGGCGATCTGCTGAGCACATTTCTGATCAGCTTTACTGATTTTTAGCTCACCTGTGCCAAAGGCATTAACCCTTTCTGTACCAAATGGAATCTTCTTCCTTATATATGGCGGGAGTCCATTTTGATATTTAGGTCTGACAGGTTGTGTTATTTTAAAATTTTTTTCGGAAAATAGCTGAAATTTTTGCAAATAGTGTAGGCCCTGATCAGATGCCGCTCTCTGTGGCATCTGATCTGGGCCTGCACTGTTTGCCAGGGTACCCGTTTTGATGTTTCCAGTACAAAATGGGTTAAAGTTGCCAAATCAGAAAATATAAAAGGCTTTTCAATGTCAGAGAAGGCTCATATTATGACAAGGTGTGTCCATGGGGTAAGTACTCATTGGAAGTGGAGGGCATACAGGGATACAGACTAAGCATTTTGCTCGCCCCCCGCCCATCGGGGCTTGGAGAAATAGATTTGGCTGCATGGTGCTTCCACGCAGAGCTGAAACTGACCACACACAGACACAAGTAATGGTAAACCGCTTACTAATAGAAGGACTTAGCCTGCCCAGGCAAAGTGGTGTGAGTCAGACCATCCTATGCATGTAAGCTTTTCGGATTTGTTGGGTGGCAGGGCTTGAGATGTCATTTCATCGTAATATCGGGTAAAAGTCCCACAAAATTGGAAGCAATGTCTCTAAAATGACCTATACTGTGTTGACAGGGATGTTAAACCTCAAATCAAACAAACAAAGATAACACTGCCATAAATCCAAATTTTACATTAAGTTAATAAGCATTTGTATTCAAAACTTTGGCACCCAGGTATAAATTTAGGAGCCTTGGGCAACTGGGCACCTGTTAGTCTGTATCCCTGGCATACCCTCTAGTAACTGCTTGTGGTTTTGAACTTGTGAAATAGCCAGATTTCTGACAAAATGGACTTGTGTGCCATGCAGTCACGATGGAAATTTAACCTCTAGTGGTTACATTCAGGAATGAAAAGTCATTTGTATCATTAAATTTTCTGCAGAAATGATTATTTCTGCAAATATATACATTTAACTCATAAAATGCCAATAATGACTTGTCTGCTTTGTCATCTGCCAGTTACCTTAAAAAAGTAATTTTTGGCCATCAGTGTGAACCCAGATCAGACTGCTCCTGTAGGAGCTGTCTGATCTGGGCTCACACTGTTTGCATGTATGCAAAAATGTTTTTAAAAAGTTTGCAAAAAAAAATCAAAAAAAAATCAGCAGACGGCATAAGCAGAGGAATGTTCAGATGGAGTTTTTCTCGGTGTCTTAAGGGTTAAAGCTAGTGTTGTGTTTCTTTATAGGTTCAGTATACTAACTCTTATCATGCTGTTCACGACAACCCTGTCTTTGCAAACAGTGTAGATCCAGATCAGATGGCTTCTGAAGAAGCCATCTGATCATGATCTACACTGTTTGACATTCAATTTATGAATTTGTGGGAATAAATTACATCAAGTAATCTGATTGGTTCAAAGTCAGAAATGGGTGTGGCTTAACTGAATATTCAGCAAGAGAAGGGTTAATGTGTGGTAATCAGTTTCCTCAATCTATACATGTTTGATTTGTTTGTTTGATTTGAGGTTTAATGTCCCCTTCAACATTGTATAGAAGGTCATCCAATGAAACCAATAGGGTATATAAGCATGGACGGTCTGACTCGCACCCCTTTGCCTGGGCAGGCTTAGATCCTCTAAGCCCGTTTCCAGTACTCGTGTGCGGGTTGGTTTCAGCTCTGGGTAGAAGCATCATGCAGCCCATCTATTTCTTCAAGCCCCGATGGGGGTTGGGGGCCACTATACATGTTTGACAGTTACATTTTATTGTTTCAGATCTGTTGAGTATACAAGAATATCACTCACTGGTCACTCTACTATGTCCAGACTTCCCCTTTGAAACTGTACAGAAAACAGCAAGGTATGTATATGTATGTCAGGGCTGGATTTTATTAATGGGCAATGGATACCCCTTCAGGGGAGGCAATGCCTGCAAAAGTAGTTTTGTCTCCCATGTCAATAGGGGTCAATTCTAAAAGGAAAGAATTTGCTCCTCAGGAGCTCTTTAAGAGTAGACCCCTTTTTCATTGGGACAGGGCTTATAGAAAAGTGAACAGGAAGTCCTGAAAGTTGTTTCCCTTTGAAAATTGGTGGAAAAATCTGCAGGGTGTTCTCATTCCCCTTAAGGGGAAATGGATATACCCTAAGGGGAGGCAACTCTTTCATAATAGTTTTTTCTCCCTTTTTACCTTAATAATAGGTACTTCCTGGGAGCTACTACACTACAATATGTTTATAACACAGTTTGTTATGACACAGTTTTAATGGGCGGGGTAGCTCAGTGGTTAGTGCACTTGCCTCTGATGCTTAAGGCCCCCGGTTCAATTCCCGGCGGCGATAATAAAATTGCGGTGTCTGAACATGCTCCGGTGGCATCATTTCCCAGGATGAATGCCACAAAGTGCACCGTCCTTTGGATGGGGACATTAACTGGAGGCCCCCCTGTGCAGAGAGAATATCCCCTGTGCAGGTAAAAGATCCCTATAATAATCACATGATTACTGTATAGGCTTTTATCCTGCAAATCTGGAGTGTATGTAATGTACACCTGCCAAAAATGCCCGCGAGGGCATAGGCAGTATTCAAAGAAAGAAAGAAAGTTCCGATAATGCCTGCAAGGGCGTAGGCAGTTTTCAAAGAAAGAAAGAAAGAAAGAAAGTTCCGATAATGCCTGCAAGGGCGTAGGCAGTATTCAAAGAAAGAAAGAAAGTTCCAATAATGCCTGCGAGGGCGTAGGCAGTATTCAAAGAAAGAAAGAAAGTTTTAGATATATTGGTTATATATAAGTTAAAGGTGTATAGGTCCACACTGTTTGCAAAAATGACTTCAAAAATTACCAGCAGACATCAGACCAGACGACAATTGTTGTGATTGGCAAATATGTGTTAAAAAGGTAAAATGCGTTAAATTAAAATGAAGACTCTTGTATGGGTGTATCAGTCAACACTGTTTGAAAAATGACATTAAAAGTTACCAGCAGAAAAGCAGATGACAATTTATCATATGACGTCGCGTCTGAGAGTGTAATATCGCCATGTATTATTTTCGATAATCCATTAGTTGATTAAATATGCAAATCAGCTAGATATGTTCCGTAACGTTACATAAACGACGTCCTTAACGAGGTTGCATTTCCTAATGGCCGAATATTGACATTTTTGTTCAAAAATCATGAATTAAATACGTTTTAAATGTCATATGATAAATAGAATCTTGCATTCGTGCTCATGTATTATTGAATTTATTAAACTCGTTAAGGAAAAGGGATAAAATGCTCGGCAAAGCATCGCATTTTATCCCTTTTCCTCAACTTGTTTAATAAATTCAATAACACATGAACACTCATGTAAGATCCTCTATTATAATCATTGGCATATTGCAGGTTTAAAAGAAAATTGCATTAAAATTTAATTTGAAGACACTTGTATGGGTATATCAGTCCACATTGTTTGCAAAAATGACTTAAAATTTACCAGCAGACGTCAGACCAGGTGACAGTTGTTGTTATTGGCATCTTATGGGTTAAAAAGGCAAATGCTTTAAAATTTAGATGAAGAAACTTGTATTGATGTATCAGTTTGACATTAACAGTTACCAGCAGGCGTTATAGCAAATAACAATTATTAGCTGACCTGAGCCGAAGGCTCATGTGAGGTATTAGTATGCCAATGATCGGGCGTTCGTCGTCCGTTCACATTTTCAACTAAGTATATCTTTAAAGCCAGTTGGCCAATCATGATTAAATTTCATGAGAAGCATTGTCAGGTTCGGGGAAAAGATGCATTATGTTGTGGGGCAGATCAGATGGAAACTCTTGTTGCCATGGCAACATATAGCTCCCATAGACTTAAAATGGGAAAAATTTAGAAAATCTTCTTCTCTGAAACCAATTGGCCCAGAGCTTACATGTGAAGCATGTAGCAATGTCAAGTGGTCCCCTACATAAATTGTGCCAATCATGCCCCTGGGGTCTAAACTGGCCACGCCCCGGGTCTCTTAACCCCCATAGACTTAAAATGGAAATAAAAGCTTGAAAAATCTTCTTCTCTGAAACCCCTAGGCACAGAGCTTACATATTAAGCATGTAGCAATGTCAAATGGTCCTCTACATAAATTATGCCAATCATGCCCCTGGGATCTAAACTGGCCACGCCCCGGGGCCCCTTAGCCCCCATAGACATTTAATGGAAAAAAGTTTAAAAAATCTTCTTCTCTGAAACCACTAGGCCCAAAGCTTACATATTAAGCATGTAGCAATGTCAAGTGGTCCCCTACATAAATTGTGCCAAACATGCCTCTGGGATCTAAACTGGCCACGCCCTGGGGCCCCTTAGCCCCCATTGACTTATAATGGAAAAAAAAAAGCTTAAAAAATCTTCTTCTCTGAAACCGCTAGGCATAGAGCTTACATATTAAGCATGTAGCAGTGTCAAGTGGTCTCTTTCATAAATTGTGCCAATCATGCCCCTGGGGTCTAAACTGGCCATGCCCTGGGGCCCCTTAGCCCCCATAGATTTATAACGGAAAAAAAGCTTAAAAAATCTTCTCTGAAACCACTAGGCCCAGAGCTTACATATTAAGCATGTAGCTATGTCAAGTGGTCCCCTACATAAATTCTGCCATTCATGCATCTGGGGTCTAAACTGGCCGCTCCCCAGGCCCCTTAGCCCCCATAGACTTATAATGGAAAAAAAGCTTAAAAATTCTTCTTCTATGAAACCACTAGGCCCAGAGCATATATATTAAGCATGTAGCAATGTCAAGTGGTCCCCTACATAAATTGTGCCAATCATGTCCCTGGGGTCTAAACTGGCCACGTCCTGGGGCCCCTTTGCCCCCATTGACTTATAATGGAAAAAAATACCCTTAAAAAATCTTCTTCTCTGAAACCACTAGGCCCAGAGCTTACATATTAAGCATATAGCAATGTCAAGTGGTCCCCTACATAAATTGTGCCAATCATGCCCCTGGGGTCTAAACTGGCCACACCCCGGGGCCCCTTAGCCCCCATAGGTTTATAATGGAAAGAAAAGCTTAAGAAATCTTCTCTGAAACTGCTAGTATTATAAGCTCATTTAAGCCAAAGGCTCATGTCAGGTATTAGTATGCCAATGGTCCGGCATCCAACATCCGTTCACATTTTCAAATTAGTATATCTTTGTAAAGCCACTTGGCCAATCATGATTAAATTTCATGTGAAGCATTATCCGGTTGGGGGAAAGATGTAGTATGTTTTGGGGCAATTCAGATTGAAACTGGTGTTGCCATGGCAACATATAGCTCCCATAGACTTACAATGGGAAAAACTTAAAAAATCTTCTTCTCTGAAACCACTAGGCCCAGAGCTTACATATTAAGCATGTAGCAATGTCAAGTGGTCCCCTACATAAATTGTGCCAATCATGCCCCTGGGGTCTAAACTGGCCACACCCCGGGGCCCCTTAGCCCTCATAGACATATAATGGAAAAAAAAAAACTTCAAAAATCTTCTTCTGAAACCACTAGGCCCAGAGCTTACATATTAAGCATGTAGCAATGTCAAGTGGTCCCCTACATTATTCCTACCAAACATGCCCCTAGGGTCCAAATTGACAATGCCGTGTCCCATTAGGAAGAACTTCAAAAAAAAATTATGCTCAAAGACCATGAGACAAACAGCTAACTAAAATGATTCTCAGGTGAGCGGTTAGGCTCATTGAGCTTCTTGTTATAATTGGCATCTTACAGGTTTAAAAGCCGCCCCCGCCCATAGGGGCTTGAAGAAATATATGGGCTGCACGATGCTTCCACGCAGAGCTGAATCCGGCCCGCACACTAGTACTGGTAAACCGCTTAGAGGATCTAAGCCTGTCCAGGAACTACGGTGCGAGGCGGACCGTCCATGCTAATAAACCCTATTGGTTTCATTGGGCGACAGGGCTTGAGATGTCATTTCATCTCAGTGTCGGGTAAAAGTCCCACAAAATTGGAATCAACGTCTCCAAAATGACCTTTACAGTGTTGACGGGGACGTTAAACCTCAAATCAAACAAACAAACAAACAGGTTTAAAAGACAAATGCATTAAAATTTAATATGAAGATACTTGTATTGGTGGATGGGTGATTTGGTCTTAGAATGTAATAGCCCTATGTAATAAATTCAGTAATCCACTAGTGGATTAAATATGCAAATTAGTTAGATTCACCCCGTAACGACATTGCGCTTACTAATGGTGGAATATTGACATTTTTGTTAAACATTCGTGAATAAAATACATTTTACATGTCATATGATAAGTAGAATCTTGCATTCGTGCTCATGTAATATTGAATTTATTAAACTTGTCGATTTAAAGGCATAAAATACTTGGCAAAGCCTCGCATTTTATCCCTTTTCCTCAAGTCATTTAATAAATTCAATAATAGATGAACACTCATGTACAGTAATGATCCTAAGTATTGGAACAGATAGGCTTAAGCAAACAGTGCAGACCCAGATCAGATTGCTCCTGAAGGAGCAGTCTGATCAGGGTCTACACTGTTTGCAATTCTGTATATTCCTTGCTGGATCATGAAACAAATTTGTTAAATTTTAAGAGAATTACAGCAAGTCAAGGTGTCCGAATTTTTATGATTTTCACGGTAAGATCCTCTTACGTACTGTTTTATGTGTACAGGTTAAATAAACCATTTTATTTCCCCCCTTAAATAAATCAGAAGTTATGGGTATCAGGTTTAGTCATTATGCCCCCGCCTATTCGAAGGATAGCGGAAGGGCATTAAGTTTTATCCCTGTTCGTCCGTTCGTTCATCCATTCGTTCGTTCGTTCTTCCGGTGACATCGTGTTCGGGCCATAACTCCTAAACCTTATGGAATATATTCATGAAACTTCACAGTTGCATTCATCACACTTAGACGATGTGTCATGAACAAGGAAGACAACTCTTGCATTTTTATACCCCGCCACACGATAGTGGCGGGGTATTATGTTATACCCTCCGGTGTCAGTCCATCCTTCCGTATGTCTGTCCGTCCATCTGTCCATCCGTCCGCACTTCGCTTCCGATCGATAACGTGAGTATTTTGTCACGGATTTTGTTCAAATTTTGCATACATATTGGTATCGGGCATGAGTGGTTTGGGATTGTTAATGGGCAAAATCCGTTAATTTTTAGCAGAGTTATTGCCCTTTTCAGTATCTGAAAAATGGTTTTTGGCCTCTAATTCCCTTACTATATGGAATATCTGGATGAAACTTCACAGATATATAGAGGACTAAACGGTTCATATTGTGGCCAAGGACTGCTACTCTGGCTGTTCCAGTTCTTGAGTTATCTGCCCTTGACATATTTAAAATGCATTTTAAACTGTAGTTCGTTTATCATTTACAATATCTTGCTGAAACTTCATAGATATGTAGTAGATGAATTGTTATATACTGTGGCAAAGGAACATGACTCTGGCTTTCCCAGCGATTGAGTTATCTGTCTTTGAAATATCTGAAAAATGGTTTTTGGCCTCTAGTTCCCTTACTATATGGAATATCTCGATGAAACTTTACAGATATATAGAGGACTTAATGGTTCATATCGTGGCCAAGGACCGCTACTCTGGCTATACCAGTTGTTGAGTTATCTGCCCTTGAAGTATATAAAATGCATTTTAGACTGTAGTTCCTTTATTATTTACAATATCTTGCTGAAACTTCACAGTTATGTAGTAGATTAAATGTTACATACTGTGGCAAAGGAACATGACTCTGGCTTTCCCAGCAATTGAGTTATCTGCCCTTGAAATATATAAAAAAGGGATTTTGGCCTATAGTTCATTTATTATTTGAAATATATGGATAAAACTTCTACACCCTCTGCTGTCTGTCTGTCTGTCCATCCATTTGTATGTCTGTCCATCTGTCTGTCTATCCCTTTTCAGTATCTAAAAAATAGTTTTTGGCCTCTAGTTCCCTTACTATATGAAATATTTGGATTAAACTTTACAGATATATAGAGGACTAAAGGGTACATATAGTGACCAAGGACCATATAGAGGAGTAAATGGTACATATTGTGGCCAAGGACCACTTCTCTGGCTGTTCCAGTTCTTTAGTTATTTGCCCTTGATGTATTAAAAATCGATTTTAGACTCTAGTTCCTTTATTATTTGCAATATCTTGCTGAAATTTCATAGATGTACAGCAGACTAAATATTACATATTGTGGCAAAGGTACATGACTCTGGCTGTCCCTGCCCTTGATAAGTCTGAAAATGGAATTTGTGTCTGTTGGTCAGTGCATACAAAATTAATTTGTGGATTTTGTTCCTGTGAGAATGCCAAAAGATTACCCACAAACATCTTAATTTATGATTGGTTGCCATTTATGCTTAATCCTTTTGATTGAAGCCTAATCAACCTCACCCTTGGAATGTGCAGTAAAAGCCTAACCAAATAGATGCCTAAAATAAAGGCCCTTCTAAGTGGTTAACCAGTACTTAGTGCACATACTTCATTCCTGCCCTTCTTGAATCAGCGGAAGGAGCACAATGACCGTAGAAATTACATCATGATCAGTCTTCACGAAAGAATATAGTCAGACAGGCAGTACATCGAAAAACATGAAATTCTTACATGTACCACATAAAGATACATGTTCCACAGCCATTTAAGGTAAGTACTTGCCTCCATAATTTTCTAATAATGTCATCTTGTTGAGTTGCCTTCCCACCAAATGTCCGAAAAATGGATTTTTACATATGCTTCCTACATCTCCTAACAACTTCATCCACTCACATTAAGACATTACACTTGCGGACCATATCTCTGCTATCCGCTTTCTAGTTATTTAGCCTTGATATATTTTCAAATAAGTTACATTGCTTAGCAGTGGCGGGGTATTATGCAGTGTCTGTGGTTCTTTTATTGGTTTTTGAATTATCTGCCCTTGACTTAGTACCATATAGTAAACGTGTCCGGGCCATAACTCCAAAACCATATGGAATATATTCATAAAACTTCACAGGTGCATTCATCACACTTAGACGATGTGTCATGAACAAAGAAGACAACTCTTGCATTTTTGATTTTTGGATTATCTGCCCTTGACTTAGTACCATATAGTAAACCGTGTCCAAGCCATAACTCCTAAACCATATGGAATATATTCATGAAACTTCACAGGTGCATTCATCACACTGAGACGATGTGTCATGAACAAGGAAGACAACTCTTGCATTTTTGTTTTTTGAATTATCTGCCCTTGACTTATTACCATATTGTAAACCGTGTCCGGGCCATAACTCCTAGTACCATATTGTAAACCGTGTCTGGGCCATAACTCCTAAACCGTATGGAATATAATCATGAAACTTCACAGGTGCATCCATCATACTTGGACGATGTGTCATGAACAAGAAAGACAACTCCTGCTTGTTTAGTATTTGAATTATCTGCCCTTGATTTACATCCATATATAGTCAAATGGTATGTCGTGTCCGAGCCATAATTCCTAAACCGTATGGAATATATTCATGAAACTTCACAGGTGCATTCATCACACTTAGACGATGTGTCATGAACAAGGAAGACAACTCTTGCATTTTTGGTTTTTGGATTATCTGCCCTTGACTTAATACCATATAGTAAACTGTGTCGGGCCATAACTCCTAAACCGTATGGAATATATTCATGAAACTTCACAGGTGCATTCATCACACTCAGATGATGTGTCATGAACAAGGAAGACAACTCTTGCCTTTTTGGTTTTTGAATTATCTGCCCTTGACTTAGTACCATATAGTAAACCATGTCCGGGCCATAACTCCTAAACCATATGGAATACAATCATGAAACTTCACAGGTGCATTCATCACACTCAGATGATGTGTCATGAACAAGGAAGACAACTCTTGCATTTTTGGTTTTTGGATTATCTGCCCTTGATGCATATATTTTATGATTGATTTGAAGTACATTTGTAATATTTTTTATGAATGGCATTTGATGGGGGCATCTGTGTCCTAGGGACACTTTTTCTAGTTTATAAATTTTTTTTTTAGAAAATTGCCAAACTTTCAGCAAGTAGTTAAAGACCCAAACAGATGCCATATTCCATGGTGTCTGATATGGGCCAGCATTGTTTAGCAATGACCGTTTTTTTGGTTTCCCAAAATGGATTAATGTATATTATTGACCTCCGTGGCATTGTAGTTAAGAGAGCCGGCTCTAAACATAAGGTCTATCACAGCTGTGGGTTCGAGCCTAACTTTGGTCATATGTGAGATGCCAAGTCCTGCAACAGTGGTTTTCCTCTTGTTATCCCCCGCCGAAGGCGGAGGGATATAGTTTTGGCGTTGTCCGTCCGTCCGTCCTTCCGTCCGTCCGTCCTTCCATCCGTCCGTCCTTCCGTCTGTCCGTCCTTCCGTCCGTCCATCCTTCCGTCCATCCGTCCTTCCGTCCGTCCGTCACACTTTTTTGTCCGGAACCGTTTCTCAGCAACTATTGCATGGAATTAAATGAAACTTGAAATAAATATGTATTATTATGCTGTGGTGATGCACGCGCAATTTTTTTTCGGATTGACTTTTTACATCCAGAGTTATAGCCCCTTGAATGATTGAAATTCTGGATTTTTCGTCGTCTCACTTTGTCCGGAACCGTTTCTCAGCAACTATTGCATGGAATTAAATGAAAATTGATATAAATATGTATTATTATGCTGCAGTGATGCACGCGCAATTTTTTTTCGGATTGACTTTTTACATCCAGAGTTATGGCCCCTTAAATGATTGAAATTCTGGATTTTTTCGTCATCTCACTTTGTCAGGAACTGTTTCTCAGCAACTATTGCATGGAATTAAATGAAACGTGAAATAAATATGTATTATTATGCTGTGGTGATGCACGCACAATTTTTTTTCGGATTGACTTTTTACACCCAGAGTTATGGCCCCTTAAATGATTAAAATTCTGGATTTTTCGTCGTCTCACTTTGTCTGGAACCGCTTCTCAGCAACTATTGCATGGAATAAAATGAAACTTGAAATAAATATGTATTATTATGCTGCCGTGATGCACGCGCAATTTTTTTTTCGGATTTACCTGGATTGACTTTTTTATCCAGAGTTATTTCCCCTTAAATGATTGAAATTGAGGAATTTTGTCTATTCGGTGATTATATTGGGTTTTTTTTAATATTCGCGAATTTTATTTTGGTATCCTTGAAACCACATAACAGGTAAATAAACCTCAACTTTGACAGACAAGTTAATCTCTACTGATAATTAGGTCAGTATGTCAGGGTACAGCCTCTCATCCAGGGAGTAAATGTTCAGCGGGGCCCTTCCTCATTGTCTCTTGTTTGCTTCTTAGAACCATCCTCAATTTTGGCCAGATATATTTTCTTGCCATTCTACACGAAAAACCCATTCGGCGGGGGATATCAATTCAACGAATTTGCTTGTTATTCTAGTTTTCGTTCACCTCTGATTATTGATCAGCTCAATGTATGTGAAATGATCTTGAAAGGGCCATAAAACCAAATCAAAAAATCATAAAATACACCACAATCTTTTTATACTTTGTTCATTGTAATGTGGTTTTGGAAAAAAAAAAACACAAATTTAAAAATGGATTGCAAAAATGTATAGGTTATATTGAAAAATGACCATAAATGGTCATTTTTCAATATAATCTATACATTTTTAGTTGGGTATGACACGGTTGTTAAGCTAACACAGTTTGGGCTTTGGACCCCAACACCTGTTTTATAAAGAGGTTGTAGTGTATACATAAAATGTTTTATTTGCAGGATAATCCTCCTTGATGATGCCTTAGATTGTCTCATATCATTCCAAGATTTTATCTATGCTTTCCAAGTACAGTTTTATTATGAAGGTGAGTACTCTTAAACCTGTAATATTCGTCACATCTGAATAACAACCACCTGCCTATAAAGGCTTGCAAAAAATCCTAGCATTAATTATGTCTCCCCCGAAAAAATTTTTTTCGGAGAGACATATTGTTTTTCCCCCGGGCGTCTGTCTGTCCGTCTGTCCGTCTGTCTGTCACACATTCGTGTCCGCTCTGTAACTTGAAAACCGTTAGAGCTATCTTCAAGAAACTTCGTATAAATATTAATCAGCATTAGACGACGTGCAGTGCGCAAGAACTATAACTCTCGCATTTATACTTTTTGAATTATCTCCCTTGGAAGTTTGTTGGTATGTATATATGTATGGGCAAATCGTGTCCGGTCAATAACTTTCTTATTTTTTGATGGATTTTAAAATTACTTGGCAGAAATATTAACAACCATAAGACGATGTGTGGTGCGCATAAGGCAGGTCGGTACCTCAAAGGTCAAGGTCATACTTAGAGGTCAAAGGTCAAAAAAGGGGCTTTTTTTTCGTATTTGGTCAATAACTTTCTTATTTTGAGATGGATTTTAAAATTACTTGGCATAATTATTAACAACCATAAGACGATGTGTGGTGCGCATGAGGCAGGTTGGTACCTCAAAGGTCAAGGTCATACTTAGAGGTCAAATGTCAAAAAAGGGGCCTTTTTTTCGTATTTGGTCAATAACTTTCTAATTTTGAGATGGATTTTAAAATTACTTGGCATAATTATTAACAACCGTGAGAAGATGTGTGGTGCACATGAGGCAGGTCAGTACCTCAAATGTCAAGGTCATACTTAGAGGTCAAAGGTCAAAAAGGGGGCCTTTTTTTCGTATTTGGTCAATAACTTTGTTATTTTGAGATGGATTTCGTATTTGGTCAATAACTTTGTTATTTTGAGATGGATTTTGAAATCACTTGGCAGAAATGTTAACCAATATAAGGCGATGTGTTGCGTGCATGACCCAGGTTGGTACCTCAAAGGTCAAGGTCATACTTAGAGGTTAAAGGTAAAAAAGGGATCTTTTTTCGGGTTTTGTCAATAACTTGCTTATTTTTAAATAGAATTTGAAATTGCTAGGCAGAAATGTTAACCACCATGAGATGATGTGTTGCACGCATGACCCAGTTTGGTACCTGAAAGGTCAAGGTCATACATAGAGGTTAAAGGTAAAAAAGGGCCTTTTTTGTGTTCTGTCAATAACTTTCTTATTATGCCCCCAACTTTGAAAAAGTTGGAAGGTCATATTGGTTCTGGTTCATTCGTCCGTTACGCTTTTGATGCATAGCATAACTAAAGAATCGTGTATGCTAGAGTTTTGAAATTTCATATATGGATTCCTCATGGAAAATTAGCTGACGCGTATTTTTTTTCTCGTCCGTATTATGCCCCCTTCAAGAGTTATTGCCCTTTGAAATTTTTTTAATAAAATCTTGTCAGCTAGATATCTCAAAAACTATTGGAGCTAGAGGCTTGAAAGTTGGTGAATATATTGGTGGTGATGAGTAGATGAACTGATTAACTTTTGACAAAATTCAGAAAAATACTTTGTGAGTTATGGCCCTTTGTCATTTTGGTAATTTGTGCCCATTGTAATGTATGCTAAAAGTGATGCATAGCATAATTAAAGAACCGTGTATGCTAGGGTTTTGAAATTTCATATATGGATTCCTCATGGAAAATTAGCTGAAGTGTATTTTTTTTCTCGTCCGGATTATGTCCCCTTCAAGAGTTATTGCCCTTTGAAATTTTTTTAATAAAATCTTGTCGGCAAGATATCTAAAAAACTTTTGGAGCTAGAGCCTTGAAAGTTGGTGAATATATTGGTGTTTATGAGTAGATAAACTGATAAACTTTTGACAAAATTCCAAAAAACACTTTGTGAGTTATGGCTCTTTGTCATTTTGGTAATTTGTGCCCATTGTAATGTATGCTAAAAGTGATGCATAGCATTACTTTAGAACCGTGTATGCTAGGGTTTTGAAATTTCATATATCGATTCCTCATGGAAAATGAGCTGACGCATATTTTTTTTCTCGTCTGGATTATGCCCCTTTCAAGAGTTATTGCCCTTTGAAATTTTTGTAATAAAATCTTGTCAGCAAGATATCTCAAAAACTATTGGAGATAGAGCCTTGAAAGTTGGTGAATAGATTGGTTGTGATGAGTAGATGAACTGATTAACTTATGACAAAATTCCGAAAAATACTTTGTGAGTTATGGCCCTTTGTCATTTTGGTAATTTGTGCCCATTGTAATGTATACTAAAAGTGATGCATAGCATAACTTAAGAACAGTGTATGCTAGGGTTTTGAAATTTCATATATGCATTTCTGATGGAAAATAAGCTGACAAGTATTTTTTTTCTCGTCCGGATTATGCCCCCTTCATGAGTTATTGCCCTTTGAAATTTTTTTAATAAAATCTTGTCAGCAAGATATCTCAAAAACAATTGGAGCTAGAGCCTTGAAAGTTGGTGAATATATTGGTGGTGATGAGTAGATGAACTGATTAACTTTTGACAAAATTCCAAAAAATACTTTGTGAGTTATGGCCCTTTGTCATTTTGGTAATTTGTGCCCATTGTAATGTATGCTAAAAGTGATGCATAGCATAACTTTAGAACCGTGTATGCTAGGGTTTTGAAATTTCATATATGGATTCCTCATGGAAAATTAGCTGACATGTATTTTTTTTCTCGTCCGGATTATGCCCCTTTCAAGAGTTATTGCCCTTTGAAATTTTTTTAATGAAATCTTGTAATGAATGCTAAAAGGGATGCATAGCATAACTTTAGAACTGTGTATGCTATGGTTTTGAAATTTCATATATGCATTCCTAATGGAAAATAAGCTGAGGCATACTTTTTTTCTCATCCGGATTATGCCCCTTTCAAGAGTTATTGCCCTTTGAAATTTTTTGAACATTTTTAAAGTTATTTTGCAGAAATGTTTATCTTCATTAGATGATGTGTTGCACAAGACCCGGCTCAATACCTCCAATGTCAAGGTTATACTTAGAGGTCAAAAACGGGGGAGACATCTATGTTTTTGTAGAAAAACAAATTCTAGTTTTACTCAGAAAATCACCTTTGAGTCACAACGAGTTCGGCTGAAACTCCAAATCAGACCAGATCAACCAATTTTGACAGTTTCTTTTGAAAGAGTCTAGTTAGCTCCAGGTAAGCTTATGCCATCCCCTGTTATCTGTCGTCTGTCATCCGTCGTCCGTCCGTTGTTAGCTTTTCACACTTTCGACATCTCCTCTGGAACCGGAAGTCGGATTAAGCTGATACCATGGTGGCCAGCTTGAAATTTTTCAAATGACATCTCCTCCCTGCCAAAGGTCGAATTGCACTGAAACTTGATGGGAGGCATGGGGTTGACATGGAGATTCAGATTTGCTAAAACTGCTCTGTTCCATGGCAGCCATCTTGAAATTTTTCAAAAGACATCTCCTCCCGAACCAAAGATTGAATTGAGCTGAAACTTGATTGGTGCCTTTGGGGTGACGTCACATGGAGATTCAGATTTGCTAAAATTGTTCTGTTCCGATATCCAAGATGGCCACCATGGTGGCCATCTTGAAATTCTTCAAACGACATCTCTATTCGAACCATATAGGGTAGAATTGAGCTGAAATTTTATGGGAGGCATCGGGGTGACATGGAGATTCAGATTTACTTAAATCATTCCGTTTGATATCCAAGATGGCCTTCATGGTGACCATCTGGAAATTCTTCAAACAACATCTCTAGAACCAAAGGTTGAATTGAGCTAAAACTCGATGTGAGGCAGTAGAGTGACATGGTGATTCAGATTTGCTCAAATTGTTCGGTTCAGATAGCCAAGACCTGCTCCCAAACCAAAGGTCGAATTGAGCTGAAACTTGATGGGAGGCACCAGGGTGACATGGAGATTCAGATTTGCTATAATTGTACCCTTCCGACGGTTGCCATCTTGAAATTCTTCAAACGACATCTCCCGAACCAAAGGTCCGATTGAGCTGAAACTTGTTGGTAGGTATCAGGATGACATGGATATTTAGATTTGCTAAAATTGTTCTGTTCAGATAGCCAAGATGGCCAGCCAAGATGGCCGTCATGGCAGCCATCTTGAAATTAGTCAAACAACATCTCCCAAACCAGAGGTCTGATCAAGCTGAAACTTGATGGGAGGCATCGGGGTGACATGGAGATTCAGATTTGCTAAAATCATTCCTTTCTGATATTCTAGATGGCCGCCATGGTGATCATCTTGAACTATTTCAAATAACAACTCCTGACGAACTAGAGTTTGGATCAAATTTAAACTTCTAAGTACCATTCTGTTCTGATATCCCAGATCGATGCCATGTTGGCCATCTTGAAAATCTTCAAACCACATCTGCTACTGAATGGTCTGTTGCATTGAGTTGAAATTGGTGGGAGGCATTTGGATGACATGGAGATTCAGAATTGCTAACATTGTTACAATCTGATTTCCCAGATGATGGCCATCCTGAAATTCTTCAAAGCCCCTGTATAGTAATACTAATTGCATATAAGCAAATAAGATTTACAGGATGGGGCAGCTAAGGTGTCAGTATTTGTCAAACTTGCTGAGTCCACAAGAAGATTTGGTATTGTGGCTTTTTCCCAAGCTGTCATAACACCATAACAGTTGTTTTCACATGATTGGTTGACTTGGTTTGCTTTTTTGATAACAGAACGTGCCAAAGGCAGGTGCAAACGATAGCTCTTGCCTGCCAAACTATATACTTCCACTCTGCATCAACATCATCTCTTCGGAAATCCTAAATCAGACTAAGCTGTTCTGAAAGTTAATCAGAAGCATCAAGATAATATGCAGATTCAGAATTGCTAAAGGCAATGTGATCTGATACCAATCTACAATGTAATATATGATCAAGCCTCATCCATGTGAGCGACTGGCCTTTAGTTCCCATAAAATGCTTCATGAGTCTCAAGAAATAGAGGATCTTACATGAGTGCTCATGTATTATTGAATTTATTAAACGAGTTGAGGAAAAGGGATAAAATGCGAGGCTTTGCCGAGCATTTTATCCCTTTTCCTCAACGAGTTTAATAAATTCAATACTACATGGGCACGAATGAAAGATTCTGTTTATCATATGACATTTAAAACGGATTTTAGTCACGATTGGTTTATAAAACTGTCAATATTCCGCCATTAGTAAACGCGACTTCGTTAAGGACGCCGTACATGTAACGTTACGGGGCGTATCTAGCTAATTTGCATATTTAATCCACTAGAGGATTATCAAATTTATTACATGCCTTTATTACACTCTCAGATGCGACGTCATATGATAAAATAAGTTTCCAGAACATCTTCAGTTCAGATCTGAGCTCAAATGAATGTAATGTGCTTGGGTCAGGCAATGGTGTTTTCTTTTTCTGTTGTTTTTTTTTTTTTCGCATTAGGGCACCCATATTGGCTTCTAGTTGGGCAATGCCTTCTGTGCCTGCAGCTGGTAGGTTTAAATGGAGAATAATTTCCTTCTGTTTTTCCTATATTTTCATTTGGCCCTCTTCTTCTCTACAATCTCAGTAGCTAGGTTGGATGTGCGTATGACTGCTAGTCCTTTCCAGAATGCCGGCCTTGGCAACTCAGTCAGTTGCACGTCTGACTGGTGATCAACATTCTTCCATGGAGACTGATCATGAAATATTTTCTACCATCATTCTCTCCTTCTGCTGATTTCTGAAGGACAGTTGTCAGTTTCTGGCAAAAGAATGTGCACTGTATTGGTTAACCACTTATGTATAAATCTACCCAGGAAGTGTGCTTAGGTAAAATGACTTGCTTGATATGACCTAAATAGTGTTGACTAGGCCATTAAACTCCAAAACAAACAAAACTAAAATCTCACCATCTCGCTTTGTGTGCGAGACAGTGCAAAATGATGTATTAACCCATTTTGTACTGGAAACCCAAAAATGGGTACCCTAGCAAACAGTGGAGGCCCAGATCAGATGCCACAGAACGCGGCATCTGATCAGGGCCTACACTGTTTGTAAAACGTTCAGCTATTTTTCAAATAAATTTTGAAGAAAACACAACCTGACACTCCTATATTTTGAAATGGACTCCTACTATATATAAGGAGGAAGATTCCATTTGGTACAAAAAGGGTTACAGCCTCAACACAACAACGGCAACACCAGCAGTATAAAGTTGGCCTTGTCAGACTTACATTAATCCTTGTTCTGCTAAACTGGATACCTTTGCAAACAGTGTAGTTCCAGATAAGAAGTCTTCTGAAGAAAAACCATCTGATCAGGAACTACACTGTCATTCATTTTGTGCATTTAAGGAATATAATATGAGTTAGCGCACAACAAGACCTACAATAAGAAGTGCGACCAACGAAGACTCAGATCAGCCTGCGCATCTGCACAGTCTGATCAGAGTCTTCGTTGTGCGCTCAAAGGATAGCTAAGGGCCCAAGGCTGTTTCATACAGCAAGAGAAGTCTCGGCTTAGACTATATGGATGCGCAGGCTGATCTGATTCTTCAATGGGCGCACATGTAACTTGTAGGAAATGCTGTGCCCCGGCTCATATATCAAGTGTGATTGGTTGATAGTCAGAAACGGGTGTGGTTAAAATTGTGACTCTATATTTATGATATTCTGTTCCCACAGAGTTCCTTGACAAATGTTTGGAGATCTACCAGTCCATGATTCAGACCCAGTCTAGTCCCAGGAACCCTGTGGTGGTACCGTCAGCTTCAGAAGATACCAAGATCCACCAGAACAGTCACCACCCTAGCGACGGTGTGGATGCCATGCAGTATTTTAGGGCAGTTTACCCTCTCTGTGATAGGATGCCATACACGTAAGAATACATACCTACATGTAAGGAAAGCCCACCTATCAAGGCTGGGAGAAATAGATTAGACTGCATGGTGCTTCCATGCAGAGCTGAAATTGACCACACATAAGTACTGGGAAAGGACTTAGAAGAACCAAACCTGCCCAGGCAAAGTGGTGCGAGTCTGACAGTCCAGTGCATATAAGCCCTATTGGTTTCAATGGATGGCAGGGTTCATCTCATTGTTGGTTAAAAGTCCCACAAATTTGGAAGCAATATCTCCAAAATGACCTAAATAGTGTTGACAGGGGCATTAAACCTCAAATCAGTCAATCCATGTAAGGAGAAGAAAAAAGGACAATTAAGTGATAGTTTTTCTTATTTTCCATAAAAACATATGTTGTGGGTACTTGTTAGAATCACCTCATTGAGGTGATTCTAACAAGTACCCACAACATGTTTCGGACCAGAAATAAGGAAAATTATCCCATATTAATCATTTAATAAAGGAATATTTTTTCTTATTTCTCCATCATACATTGTGGGTACTTGTTGGAATTGCCTTATTCAGCTGATTTTACCAAGTACCCACAACATATGTTTCTGACCAGAAAAAGAGTACAAGGATCATTCAGGGATAATTTTCCTTGTTTCTACATACAAAAACATGTTGTGGGTACTTGTTAGAATCGCCTCATTGAGGCAATTCTAAGAAATACCCACAGCATATGTTTCTGACAAGAAATAAGGAATATTATCTCCTAATTATCAAACAAAAAGATATGTTGTGGTTACTTGTCAGATTGGCCTCATTGAGGTAATTCTAACAAGCACCCACAACATATATTTCTGACCAGAAATAAGAAATATTATCTCTTAATTATCAAACAAAAATCATATGTTGTGGGTACTTGTTAGAATCACCTCATTGAGGCAATTCTACCAAGTACCCACAACATATGTTTCTAACAAGAAATAAGGAAAACTACCCTTAATTATCAGTGTTACTCTTCCTTACCTGGGGTTATGACATAGTTGCAGATAAGAAGAGGTAGTGAAGATAAATGAAAAAGAGTACAAGGATCATGCAGAGATAATTTTTCTTGTTTCTTTGAAAAAATATATGTTGTGTGTACTTGTTAGAATCGCCTCATCGAGGCGATTCTAACAAGTACCCACAACATGTTTCTGACAAGAAATAAGTAAAATTATCCCTTAGTTATCATTTAATTATGTCTCCCCCGAAAATTTTTTTTTCGGAGAGACATATTGTTTTTCCCCCGGGCGTCTGTCTGTCCGTCTGTCCGTCTGTCTGTCTGTCCGTCTGTCCGTCTGTCACACTTTCGTGTCCGCTCTGTAACTTGAAAACCGTTAGAGCTATCGTCACGAAACTTCGTATAAATATTAATCAGCATTAGACGACGTGCAGTGCGCAAGAACCATAACTCTTGCATTTATACTTTTTGAATTATCTCCCTTGGAAGTTTGTTGGTATGTATATATGTATGGGCAAATCGTGTCCGGTCAATAACTTTCTTATTTTTTGATGGATTTTAAAATTACTCGGCAGAAATATTAACAACCATAAGACGATGTGTGGTGCGCATGAGGCAGGTCGGTACCTCAAAGGTCAAGGTCATACTTAGAGGTCAAAGGTAAAAAAAGGGGCCTTTTTTTCGTATTTGGTCAATAACTTTCTTATTTTGAGATGGATTTTAAAATTACTTGGCATAATAATTAACAACCATAAGACGATGTGTGGTGCGCATGAGGCAGGTCTGTTCCTCAAAGGTCAAGGTCATACTTAGAGGTCAAAGGTAAAAAAAGGGGCCTTTTTTTCGTATTTGGTCAATAACTTTCTAATTTTGAGATGGATTTTAAAATTACTTGGCATAATTATTAACAACCATGAGACGATGTGTGGTGCACATGAGGCAGGTCGGTACCTCAAAGGTCAAGGTCATACTTAGAGGTCAAAGGTCAAAAAGTGGGCCTTTTTTTCGTATTTGGTCAATAACTTTCTTATTTTGAGATGGATTTTGAAATCACATGGCAGAAATGTGAACCAATATAAGGCGATGTGTTGCGCGCATGACCCAGGTTGGTACCTCAAAGGTCAAGGTCATACTTAGAGGTCAAAGGTAAAAAAAGGGGCCTTTTTTCGGGTTTTGTCAATAACTTGCTGATTTTTAAATAGAATTTGAAGTTACTTGGCAAACATGTTAACTATCATGGGACGATGTGTTGCATGCATGATTCAGTTTGGTACCTAAAATGTCAAGGTCATACATAGAGGTCAAACGTAAAAAAGGGGCCTTTTTTCGTGTTTGGTCAATAACTTTCTTATTTTTAGATGGATTTTGAAATTGCTAGGCAGAAATGTTAACCACCATGAGATGATGTGTTGCACGCATGACCCAGTTTAATACCTGAAAGGTCAAGGTCATACATAGAGGTTAAAGGTAAAAAAGGGCCTTTTTTGTGTTCCGTCAATAACTTTCTTATTATGCCCCCAACTTTGAAAAAGTTTGAGGGGCATATTGGTTCTGGTTCGTTCGTCCGTTCGATCGTCCATTACGCTTTTGATGCATAGCATAACTAAAGAACCGTGTATGCTATGGTTTTGAAATTTCATATATGGATTCCTCATGGAAAATTAGCTGACGCGTATTTTTTTTCTCGTCCGGATTATGCCCCCTTCAAGAGTTATTGCCCTTTGAATTTTTTTTTTTAATAAAATCTTGTCAGCAAAATATCTCAAAAACTATTGGAGCTAGAGCCTTGAAAGTTGGTGATTATATTGATGGTGATGAGTAGATGAACTGATATACTTTTGACAAAATTCCAAAAAATACTTTGTGAGTTGTGGCCCTTTGTCATTTTGGTAATTTGTGCCCATTGTAATGTATGCTAAAAGTGATGCATAGCATAACTTTAGAACCATGTATGCTAGGGTTTTGAAATTTCATATATGGATTCCTCATGGAAAATTAGCTGACGCGTATTTTTTTTTCTCGTTCGGAATATGCCCCTTTCAAGAGTTATTGCCCTTTGAAATATTTTTAATAAAATCTTGTCAGCAAGATATCTCAAAAATTATTGGAGCTAGAGCCTTGAAAGTTGGTGAATAGCTTGTTGGTGATGAGTAGATGAACTGATTAACTTATGGCAAAATTCCAAAAAATACTTTGTGAGTTATGGCCCTTTGTCATTTTGGTAATTTGTGCCCATTGTAATGTATGCTGAAAGTGATGCATAGCATAACTTTAGAACGGTGTATGCTATAATTTTGAAATTTCATATATGCATTGCTGATGGAAAATAAGCTGACGCGTATTTTTTTTCTCACAAGGATTATGCCCCTTTCAAGAGTTATTGCCCTTTGAATTTTTTTTTATAAAATCTTGTCAGCAAGATATCTCAAAAACTGTTGGAGCTAGAGGCTTGAAAGTTGGACCATGAGTCATGTGCAAGACCAAGGTCCATACCTCCAATGTCAAGGTCATACCTAGAGGTCAAAGGTAAAAAAAAAAAGGACAGTCAATAACTTCCTTATTCTTTGATGGATTATGAAATTACTTGGCAGAAATGTTAACCATCATGAGACGATGTGTTGTACCGCAAAGGTCAAGGCCATACTTAGAGGTCAAAGGTAAAAAAGTGCTTTTTTTGTTTACGGCCAATAACTTTTTTATTTTTCTATGAACATTTTTAAAGTTACTATGAAGAAATGTTCATCTTCATTAGATGATGTGTTGCACACAAGACCCAGCTCAATACCTCCAATGTCAAGGTTATACTTAGCAGTCAAAAACGGGGGAGACATCTGTGTTTTTGTAGAAAAACAAATTCTAGTTTTTGAATATTTTTTCTTATTTGTCTATAATACATTGTGGGTACTTGTTAGAATCCACTCATTGAGACGATCCTAACAATTTTCCCCATAACATACGTTTCTGACAAGAAATAAAGGAAAGTTATCCCTTTATAATCATTTAAGTAAGGAATATTTTCTCTATTTTTCTCCATAAAACATGTTGTGGGCACTTGGTAGAATCGCCTCATCGAGGCAATTTTAACAAGTACCCACAACATGTTTCTGACCAGAAATAAGTAAAATTATCCCTTAATTATCAGTGTTTCTCTTCCTTACCTGGGGTTATGACATAGTTGCAGTTAAGGATAAGTTCTTAAGATAAATGAAAAGGATTACAAGGATAATTAAGGGACAGTTTTTCTTATTTCTCCATAAAAATATGTGTTGTGGGTACTTATTAGAATTGCCTCATTGAGACGATTCTAACAAGTACCCACAACATGCTTCTGACCAGAAATAAGGAAAGTTTTGCGTTAAAGTTTCTAAGAGATTGTATCTTCTGAACCCTTGGATAGATTTAGTTGAAACTTGCACTGATGTTACATACTGGTCTAAAGATTTCATTGATGCATGTCCCACCCCCCACAGAGACCTTGAGGTCAAGGTCACAGACTTAGAAATTTTACATTTGGTTAAAGTTTTATGACAAAGTTTATAGATATCTGTATGTTCTAAACTCAAAGACAAATTCAGTTGATACTTGCATCGATGTTGCATACCAGTCCCAAAGATTTCATTGATGCATACCTACCCTGCTGCTTCAGTAACATTGATGCCCCCACCCCTTCAGTAACTTTGATGCCCTCACTCCCTTGGTCCATTTAGAAATTTTATGGTTGGTTTAGCTTTTACCAGCACATTTATAGATTCTTATAGCTTCTTCACTCATATTACATACAACCTCCAAAGATCTATCAGAGGGTGGCACTGGCTGGGGGTACTGGTTGCTTTCTCTAGTTTTTATAATCATACATGTTTTCTCATCCATTTCCCTTCAAGATTGCAGGACTTGGTAGCTCAGTAGGATGCACGTCTGACTGGTGATTAGATGCTCGTGGGGTTCCATACTTGCTAGGTAGTCTACATTCTTTTGTGGAGATTAATCATGAAATCTTTTGGGTATTTCTCTCCCTTTAAGTGATTCAAGAATGGCAGTTGTCAGTTTCTGGCCATAGAATGTGCACTGTACTGGTTGACTACTTATGTATAAGCCTGCTCAGGAAAAGTACAGTGAGGTAAATATGCTGGCTCAATATAACCTCATTAGTGTTGACTGGGCCATTAAACTCTTTAACAAAACAAACCTTTCTAAAATGAATTGTCTTTTTATGCCCCACCACTCAAAAAGTTGCAGGGTATTGTGTTATACCCTCTGAAATTTTGTGTGTCTGTCTGTCCATCTGTTCATCTATCTGCACTAACGAAATGACATTTAGGGGGCAAAGAATTTGGACATTTTGACACTTAAGTAGTCATTCGTGAGTTCATCCATATTTATTCCATAATTTTGGTACTTAAGTGGCAAAAATTTGCTCTTACATGGCTTGCCGCTTAAGAGAATTTGCCGCTTAAGTAGTCAATATGCCGACGCCTAGCCACCTAAATGTCCATTCGTGAGAATGTCCTTCATTCCGTCCGTCAGTGCCTCATAGTTTCGTGTCCGCCCCATAACTCGGATACCATAAGAGATATTTTCACAAAACTTCACAGATATGTAGAGCACCGTAAGGCAATGTGCAAAACATATGAACCGTAACTCTGGTTTTCCTACTTTTGGAGTTATTGCCCTTTTAACATTGAACATAGCCATTTCTATCATAGTTTCATGTTTGCTCTATAACTCTGATACCATTTGAGATATTTTCATGAAACTTCACAGATATGTTGAGTATCATGAGACAACATGCAGAACATATGAATCTGAACTCTGATTTTCCTATTTTTTGAGTAATTGCCTTTGAACATTGAACATAGCCATTTCTATCATGTAGTCTGTTTGAAGCACTATATCTCCTGAACCTATTGATGAATTCTGACCAAACTTGCATGGTTACATAACTAGGACGGGGGAAAACAGCTAATAGGTTTTGATGACCTTGACCTTATTTTCAAGGGCACAGGCCTCCGAAAACTGTCAATTTTGGGCCAAAATGGCTTGTCTGTACCCTGTCTTATGAATGAGTTAGTGAAATGTGGTCAACCTTGGTACAATATATCATTGCAACGAACCAAAAATTTGATTAGATCTTGGTGGCCTTGACCTTATTTTCAAGGGCACAAGCCCCCAAAAAACTGTTAATTTTGGCTTATCTGCACCCTATCTCATGAACGAATTGTTGAAATTTGATGAAACTCACTACAATAAATCATTGTTACCTACCAAAGATTTGAGTAGATTTTGTTGCCCTTAACCTTATTTTTAAGGGCACGAGCCCCCAAAAACTCAGTATTGGCTTGTCTGCATCCTATCTCATGAGCTGAAACTGACCGCTCACAAGTACTGGTAAACCGCTTAGAGGATCTAAGCCTGCCCAGGCAGAGAAATGCAAGTCGGACTGTCCATGCTTATAAACCCTATTGGTTTTATTGAGCGACAGGACTTGAGATGTCATTTCATCTCGGTGTTGGGTAAAAGTCCCACAAAATTGGAAACAACATCTCCAAAAAGACCTGTAGTGTTTTGACAGGGATGTTAAACCTGAAATCAAACAAACAAAATCATGAACCAATTGTTGAAATTTGGTCAAACTTGGTACAATATATCTCTGCAACCTGCCAAAGATGTGAATAGATTTTTGTGACCTTGATCTTATTTTGAAGGTCACAGGCTTCCAAAAATTTTCAATTTTGTGCAAATTATGACTTCCCTGCACCCTCTCTCATATAAGAATTGATGAATGTTGGTCAAACTTGGTAAAATATAGATTGCAACCTACCAAAGATTTGGTTACATTTTGATGACCTTGACTTTTTAAAAGGTCACAGGCTCCCGAAATCTGTCTGTTTATGGCCAAAATGGTTTGTATGCACCTTTGATTTTGGTGACTTAAACCTAGTGGTGTTTAATTGGTATTTATGGTGGGGGATATTGGTTTCCTCTGAAAATATTTCTAGTTTCTTGAAGAGCCGAAAGGGGGGGTCTCCATAAGGCCCATTTTCTGCCCCCTAGATATTTCCTTTATTTTTTGCTGATAGGTACCATAGTATGTCTGCTTTACCAAAACAATAGTGGGGTCGCGCATAGGCAGCTTATTTTGGAGTAATAAGACATGCAAAGTGGGTGGGGTATTTCAGTATGATATAGCTGCTTATTTTGGAAGTTATTTTTTCCCCTTGAAACCATATTGAAAGTTTGCATTTTTAATTTGGTCTTATAGGAGTGTATCTGAACTAACATCCTGAGGCATTTTGCCCAGTTAAAATGACTTATTTTATTGTTATAGGCCGTTAAACTGAGTTAATCAATTTTAGCTATTTTAAAACATTTTTTTGTTAAAATCAAATATTATTTTTGTATCCAAGGAATGTCTGCCTAAGATATTACATATAAATCATTGGAAGTGATGTAAGTATGCCTTTTAAAACAAAGGGATGTGCATGCTGCACTCATTGTGCACATGAGCATGCATGATTTCCATGTGTTATCATGCAAAGTTCAATAACTCGGATGTGGTCAGTATCTCAGTAACTTCATGAGACGAGGTAGTGATACCTTGCACAACTTTATGTTTTGGGAAGGGAAGTTCAATACATTGAATGATATCAGACAATGACCTACATTTCATGGTCCAATAAACACAGATTAATTGAGTCCTAAATCTGTGTTGAAGTGCATTTGTCCGTTACTTCAAGACCTTGTGCGCTGGAGCTTGATTAGCTTTTACATCTGGAGGTTATTGTACATATTTGACTTGCCAGACACAATAATAAATTGATCCATGTGTTTTGTTAGGACCTCATCCTTTTCATTACTTGTCTGGAGAGACCGGCCCCGATAGCTCAGTTGGTAGAGTGTCCGCTCCGGGGAACGGGAGGTCTCGGGTTCGATCCCGGGCCGCGACATACCAAAGTCGTTAAAAATGGTACTAGCTGCTCCTCGCTTGGCACTCAGATTTACGGGGTAGAGCTAGGACTGGTCGATCCAGTGTCAGGATAATGTGACTGGGTGTGGTATCATGTAATGTGTCTGGGACATGATACTTCAGTGAGGCAGCACTATAAACGTGAGCATTGAGCTCCCTGTCGCAACCAGACACCGTCGTGATATGACTGAAAAATTGTTGAAAGCGACGTTAAACCCGAATTCACACACACACACACACTTGTCTGGAGAACAGGTTTAAATGCATTACATACAGAACACATTATATGTGAGTGAGTGAGTGTTGGAGTTTTGAGTGTTGGAGTTTTACGTCCCATCAACAGCTAAGGTCATATGGAGACGGGACCTCGGTTTAAAGACTCATCCGAAAGTCTGGAGAAGCCCGGGATCGATCCTGCGACCCCTGGTTTACAAGGCGAGTAGCGTAAACACTGCACCACAGAGGCTTCTACACATTATATGTACATAGTAAGCAAATGTAAGGTATCTGGGAAGTCGGCACCATATTTAATAGAACCTTCTACTATTTAACTCTTTCACAGCAATGAAGCATGATTTCAGTGCTCAGTTATTTTTGTGCCCCCCCCCCCCCCCCCCTCACCTTCCACACCTATCAATTATGGTTAAGAACAGTTTTCAGCGCCTGTCATTTTCAATACATAAGGATGCCCTCTCAGGAAATCAATGATGATGGTTGCACCTGATGGGTATATATTATCTGTTCTTAACCATAATTGATAGGTGTGGAAGGTGAGGGGGGGGGGGGGGCACAAAAATAACTGAGCACTGAAATCATGCTTCATTGCTTTTAGCAAGGAGACTTGCTTGTTGTTGACAGGGGTTTCAGAGATGTGGCAGAACTTCTTGAAGATTTTAGTAGAGAGAACAACATGCCTCAACTAAAGGGACTAAGGAAACAAAATAAGTCACCAAGGTGAGGTTGGTGGTTAAGTCAGTCAGTGAAAGAGTTAAATAGTAGAAGGTTCTATTAAATATGGTGCCGACTTCCCATATACCTTACATTTGCTTACTATGTACATATAATGTGTTCTGTATGTAATGCATTTAAACCTGTTATCCAGACAAGTAATGAAAAGGATGAGGTCCTGGCTAAACACATGGATCAATTTGTTCTTATGTCTGGCAAGTCAAATATGTACAATAGCCTCCAGATGTAAAAGCTAATCAAGCTCCAACGCTCAAGGTCTTGAAGTAACGGACAAATGCACTTTAACACAGATTTAGGACTCAATTAATCTGTGTTTATTGGACCATGAAATGTAGGTCATTGTCTGATATCATTCAATGTATTGAACTTCCCTTCCCAAAACATAAAGTTGTGCAAGGTATCACTACCTCGTCTCATGAAGTTACTGAGATACTGACCACATCCGAGTTATTGAGCTTTGCATGATAACACATGGAAATCATGCATGCTCATGTGCACAATGAGTGCAGCATGCACATCCCTTTGTTTTAAAAGGCATACTTACATCACTTCCAATGATTTATATGTAATATCTTAGGCAGACATTCCTTGGATACCAAATAATATTTGATTTTAACAAAAAATGTTTTAAAATAGCTAAAATTGATTAACTCAGTTTAACGGCCTATTACAATAAAACAAGTCATTTTAACTGGGCAAAATGCTTCAGAATGTTAGTTCAGATACACTCCTATGAGACCAAATTAAAAATGCAAACTTTCATTATGGTTTCAAGGGGAAAAAATAACTTCCAAAATAACCAGCTATATCATACTGAAATACCCCACCCACTTTGCATGTCTTATTACTCCAAAATAAGCTGCCTATGCGCGACCCCACTATTGTTTTGGTAAAGCAGACATACTATGGTACCTATCAGCAAAAAATAAAGGAAATATCTAGGGGGCAGAAAATGGGCCTTATTGATGACATGAGGAACACAAGAACTAAAGTCTTGCTTAGCTAAGTTTTAAGTTATGGCTTTCTGAACATTGAAAGTAACGGTTTCTGTGATATATTTGTAGCTACTCTGTGAACAGGGAATTGGTTTGAAATATTTTCTGTAAACTTCACACAAAGGTTAAGCATCATAAGGGGTTCTGCAGAAAATGAGAACTGTAATTCTGGTTTACTTTCTTTTGGAGCTATGGCCCTTTGAACATTGAAAATTGTCATCTCAGCCATGCATTCATGTCAACTTTGTTTAGGGAAAGACAAATGCACCTTCACTTTGAATTCCTTTTTGACAGTGTTCTGGAACTTGCTTGATGTTAGTGTAGTGGCAAGGCATGATGCAGTGCTTGCAGCGCTTATATTTACTGTAGTGCTAGTGAATAAATTTTGTTTCTTTTTTTCCAGAACCCCTCCAGCAGAAGCTCTCAAAGAGATTTTATTCAATGTACCAAGGGTATCATTTTATGGTTTCTTGATGGCTATCGCCAAAAGTGTTGCCATTAATACACATATAGGTAAGTTTTAACAGTTGTCATATTGTTCACAGGTCTAGTATAGTGTTCACTCATACACGGCCCTAGGTTATAAAACGTCTTTTCATGCTCAACTCATTTGAGTATGAAATTTGTGTTTTTGTAAATGTTAACCCTCATTATTATGAACATTTCACACTATGATACACTCCTCCTAGGTTTTTAGCTATGTCCAACCTAGGTTAAGCAAGCACCTCAGAGATGATCAAAATGTGGTTGCTTGATACAGGTGAATATTAATGCATTTGCCTTTTTATGTCCCCTCTAGCGATAGCGGGGACATATTGTTTTTGCCCTGTCTGTTTGGTTGTTGATTTGTTGGTTTGTACATGGACAACTTTAACATTGGTCATAACTTTTGAACGGTTGGAGGTAGAGTATTCATATTCGGAATGAAGGTTCCTTGTGACAAGAGCTTCACATTCATTCAAAAACATTTGACCTGTGACCTTGACCTTGACCTTTGTCCTGCTTAAAAGGAAAAAACTAGAGCGTGCAGTCAATGGCAAGCCATCGCAAATCCCCACGTTTTCTCCACAGTAGCCAAGTACCAGATAACATATTTCTCATGTATATATATTTCCTATTGCATTTTGAAGAAATTGGGTCAAAATTTGACTTTTTGACCCCTCCCCAGGGCCCCTGGGGGCGGGGACAAAAAAAAATGTGCTCTTGCGCAAGCCATTCATGTAAGCAACTCGCATACCAAATTTGGTTGAATTCCGGCTAACGGTTTAGGAGGAGATAGCCGGACAGACAGATGGACAGACGGACAGACAGACAGACAGACGGACGGACGGACGGACAGACGGATGGACGGACGGACGGAGGCGATAACAATATCCCCACTTTTCGTTGAAAAACGTGGGGATAATAACATTGGTCATAACTTTTTAACCGCTTGAGATACAGCCTTCATATTTGGCATGTACGTTCATTGTTATACTCCTGGCATACGAAGTATGCTATGGGGGTATATAGTTTTTGTCCTGCCGTTCGTCGGTTCGTCCGTCCATCTGTCCGTGTGTCTGTTATTCTATCTGTCCCTCCGTCCATCCATCCGTCCATCCGTTAACATTTTGTATAAAGTTTTACGTCAAAAGTTTCTAAGAGATTGTATGGTTTGAACCCTTTGATAGATTTAGTTGATACTTACACTGAAGTTACATATTGGTCCAAAGATTTCATTGATGCATGTCCCACCCCTGACAGTGACCTTGGGGTCAAGGTCACAGACTTAGAAATTTTATGTTTGATTCAAGTTTTACGTCAAAGTTTATAGATCCCTGTATGTCCTAAACTCAAAGACAAATCCAATTGATACCTGCATGGATCTTGCATACCAGTCCAAATATTTCATTGATGTATACCCAACCCTGCTGCTTCAGTAACATTGATGCCCCCACCCCTTCAGTAACTTTGATGCCCTCAATCCCTTAGTCCATATAGAAATTTTATCTTTGGTTTAGCTTTTACAAGCACATTTATAGATTCTTATAGCTTCCATATTACATACAATTAAGCTTAAAGATATTTTAGAGGGTGGCGCTGGCAGGGGGGGGGGGGTATACATGACCCACTGGTCGCTTTCTCTAGTGACAAACGCTTTACATTCATGCAAAAAATTTTGACCTATGACCTTGACCTTTGACCTACTTAAAATAAAAAATAACATTTTGGTCATAACTTTTGAACCATTTGAGATACAGCCTTCCTTGTGACAAAAGCTTTAAGTTCACCAAAAAAAATTTGACCTGTGACCTTGACTTTTGCCCTAAATAAAAGAAAAAATTAAAATTGGTCATAACTTTTGAACCGTTTGAATGCCTTCATATTTGGCATGTAGGTTCCTTGTAACAAGAGCTTTACATTCATGCAAAACTTTTTGACCTGTGACCTTGACCTTTGACCTACTTATAAGAAAAAAATAACATTTGGGTCATAACTGTCAAACCGTTTGGGATAGGGCCTTCATATTTGACATGTAGGTTCCTTGTGATTAGCTTTACATTCATGCAAAATTTTTTTACCATGACCTTGACCTTTGACCTGCTTAAAAGAACAAATAAAATTGTTCATAACTTTTGAAACTTGTAAGATAGAGCCTTCATATTTGGCATGTAGGTTCCTTGTGACAAGAACTTTTCATTCATGCAAATTTTTTTTGACCTGGGACCTTAACCTTTGACCTACTTTAAAGAAAAAATATTATTGTTCATAACTTTCGAACAGTTTAAGATAGAGCCTTCAAATTTGGCATGTAAGTTCCGTGTGCCAAGGGCTTCCCATTTGAACCAAAAATCTTGACCTGTGACCTTGACTTTGAACTGTGACCAACTTTGAAAAAGAAACGACCATGCCCAGGGACATGTTCGTGTTTCACAAACACATCTTGTTTAGGAACTAAATTATTGCTTGCTTATGACAGGTTGCTTGCTTAATAGAGATGGCCACTATGACATTTTTGACTTTATTTGTGTTGCATGAGCTCAGTTTTTATCATGGATATAGATGCAGAATAGAAAACAGTATAGATCCTGATCAGCTGGCTTCTCTGAAGCCAGCTGATCTGGATCTATACTGTTATTCTCATAACTATAAGATGCTAAAAAGTTTACTTAATGTTATATTAGTTAAAATATGAATTTCCACGTTACCGAAGTTTATCATAATACGTGCATGAAATCATAGATAATGCAGAGTAAAATTAAAAAGAGGAACAATCAGGAACACATACAATCAGATCCCAAATTCTTCCCACAATATCACTAGGGAAAGAAGTCGAAACATGGAGTGATGACAGTAAACAAAACGGACCACAGGTAAACCGAGTCAGTAGCTCTTTCCCAAACCGGCGGTGACGCAGAATATCCAAACCTAACTAAAAAGGAGCAATATACATAATGGGGAAAAGAATCAGAATCACCAACTTGACACAAATTAACCCTTATCTTGCTGTTCACGACGATCCCTATCTTTGCAAACAGTGTAGATCCAAATCAGATGGCTTCTGAAGAAGCCATCTGATCAGGATCTACACTGTTTGACATTCAGTTTATGAATTTGTAGGAATAAATTACATCAAGTAATTTGATTGGTTGATAGACAGAAATGGGTGTGGCTTAAATGAATATTCAGCAAGAGAAGGGTTAAATTGGAAGGACAAATGTAACTAAAAATGAACAACCAAAAAGAGGGGAAGAATCGGAATCATCAATGCAACAACATATATAATTAGGGAAAGAATCAGAATCACCAACACAAATATATTCATGAAAATTTATTTTAAATAAAATAAAGTCTGCTGCTTTCAGCATGAAAGTCGTAACAAAGGAAAAAGGCATAGCTGAAAACAAAGAAAATCCCACCTGTGGTGTGATTCAAACTCAGGCTGTTCAGGTGAAAGTCCAGTGCTTAACAACTGAGCCAAAGAGCCAAAGAGTCGACTTGCTGATGCATTGTCAGAGAGTGGTTATAATCCTATAAACTATGCATAATCTACCAAGGTAGATAACTTAAGTCAGGAGTTTCGGTCAATAACACTCACTCTCTTCAAAGAAGTCATCATTCATGATTACACAAAGCCATTTTACAATGAAATAAAGTCAGCTCCCGGACGAGCCACAGCTTACAACATGAAAGTCATAACAAAAGAAAGCAGCATAGCTGAAAAAAGTCCTGCCTGTGGTGTGATCCAAACTCAGGCTGTTCAGGTGAAAGTTCAGTGCTTAACCACTGAGCCAAAGAGTCGACTTGCTGAAGCAGTTGTCAGAGATTAGTTTTATACCTCTAAGCTATGCATAATCTACCAAGGAAAATAACTGAAGGTACGAGTTGCAGTTCATAACACTTTAGTGATCTCTTATTTCTCCGAATGTATTTTAGGTCGGCTACCAGCTAAATCGGAACTTCTGGAAGGAGCAGACTTGGATTTTATCCCGTAAGCCTCACTTACTTAACCCCTACCACTAATTCACGGTGACTCTTGGTGCATGGAGCATTTTCTACAGGACTTTACCGCATGCCAGCCCAAAAGGTTATAAAACTTTTTTTCATGCTGAGCTCAACTGAACACCAGCTTTGTCCTGCACATAAATATTAAAATGCCAACATCTGTTGGCATTTTAATATTTATGGGCAGGACAAAAATTATAATATTGATAAATATTGTAATGTTTATGAACAGGACTAATTTGTAATGTTGATGAGCAGGACAAAATATTGTAATGTTTATGAGCAGGGCAAATAATATTATATTGATGATGCATTGACGTAAAACAAAATGTCTGACCATAAGACCTCAGAATTTCCTCCTCAGATGGCAATTTCTGACAAATTTCTCCTAATTTGTTGGGGTTGAAATTTTCATGCTCATTTGAGTTGCACATGAAAAAAGTTTTTTAACCTCGTGGCTCAGCCAGTTTAATAATATTGACTCTTATATCAACTATATTCACTGGGTGTGCTATATCTCAAATTTCACCACTAAATGAAAGCTAAATATCTTGCTGCATTCACTGATAAAGGGGAGGATAATATTTTTTTTTTCAATCTTAACCCATAAAATGCCAGTCACGACAATTGTCATCTGCTTTGTCGTCTGCCAGTTACTTTACAAGTCATGTTTGCAAACAGTGTGAACCCAGATCAGACTGCACCTCTGGGAGCAGTCTGATCAGGGTTTACACTATTTGCCTGTATGTAAAAATATTTTTTAATATGTGCAAGAAGATTCAGCAGACGGCGTAGGCAGGCGACAATTTACGGTTGTAGATTTTCTCGGCTTTTTAAGGGTTAAAGCTTAGGTGAGACAAAACAAGACAACAGACTAAGCCAACCCAAAAGTTGTAGATTATATAGAAATGTGACCATAAATGGTCATTTTCCTGTGTAATCTGCAAATTTTTGTTTGGATATAACATGGCTGTTTCTGCTTAGGACCGTGACTGTATAAGTGTATTATAGAGGTTCTGGCATATTTAAATATAAAATGAAAACAAACAAACAATAATAACAAAAATAAAAAAAATGAAAAAGGAAAAGTGTGAAAAAAAAAGAAAAAAAAAAGCAACAACAAAGCATGTGATAAGGTCTTGGGAGAGAATACTCATATTCATCAGTAAACCATTCGGGGCCCCAACAGGCAAAATGGGTCCTTGAGCATGGTTGCTAAGCGACGTCTCAAATCAATCTGCATACTCACTTGGTTATTATCCCATGGTTGGCGGGAAACCCCCAAAGGGGTACCTTGGCAAACAGCGCAGGCCCAGATCAGACACCACAGAAAGCGGCGTCTGATCAGGGCCTGCACTATTTGTTAATAGAATTTTCCGTGAAAAATAGAAAAAAAAAAAAAAACATGCAAAAATGGACTTGTCCAGCATATAGCAATGGAAGAGTCCACTAACATACAATGGGTTAAACAGCCTTGTCAGTCTGTTTGAAGAAACTTTGAGTCTAGTATTATCCTATTTTACGCAATGAAGGTTATGATCAGACGGCATTCATGCACAGGCTGATCTGAGTTTTCACTCGGCAGACATGCTCGAAGACCCATTTCCACATGGTATGGCCCTTTCAGAATTTGACTTTTAAAACATAGCAACAGATAAGGTAAGTATTTTGCGATTATTGAAGGATAGTTTTCCACATTTCTCCATATAAACCTATGTTGTGGGTACTCATTAGAACCGCCTCGGCGAGGCGGTTCTAATGAATACCAACAACATAGGTTTTTATGGAGAGTTGACAAAAACTATCCATCAATTATCACAAAATACTTACCTTATCTGTTGCTATGAGTCTTTATTTTAAAGCGTTGTTTTGTCATCTTTGTCTGGGTTTTTGGACTGTGCTATTTATTTTCATTCTTTTCTAATTTTATTGAATTTTCATTCATTTTTCATCACTGAATGCAGCAAATTCACTACAGTACTTGTTCTAAAATTTTGAACACCTTATAATGACAACATACATATTTTTATACTATCATGTGCGGCTCTGTTTTAGGTTACAAAATGTGGTATTTTATCCTCTTTGAGTTCATAAAATAAATATCAGGTACATGTGCTTGTGAGATCTTCCTCATTTTAACAAGATTTTAACAAGGAGCGGGTACTCACAGTCTGTGATTGTGGCACAAATAAGGAAATTACCTTAATTAAAGTTCATGCTCTAATAGGCACACACCAATACAGTCTATCCTCTTTATACTGACATTCGTTGTGATGACAAAACTCATTGTAACAACAATTTCAACAGAACAAATCCTTAGCTCAAGGCTTAGCCTCGGTTCTGATTGGCATGGGCATCCTTCGGGTTGGAAACCCCTTTATCGAATACAAACTCATGAAAGATTCTTGTTATCTAATAAACCAAGAAACAGATGTGATATATATTTGTTAGAATCACACCTGCATCTGCACACTCTAATCAGAGTCCTTGCTGATTAATTATGCTGAACACCTGGTACATTTTCTGCCATTTTTCAAAGGGAGACAACTTTCAGGATTTCCTCTTCACTTTTCTATAGGCTCAGTCCCATGGAAACAGGGGTCCTCAGGAGCAAATTCTTTTCCTTTAAAAGTTGACCTCTATTGACACGGGAGACAAAAACTCTTTTGCAGGAGTTGCCGCCCCTGAAGGTGAATTCATCCCCTTAAATAGTCTCTGGGCTAACCAGTGGAGACTGTAGCCAGGCTTGACAGCTACACATGCTGATCTGAGTGTTTTCTGGTTTTGCACAGGTCTTGTAGGTTTTTCTGTACTGGGGCTTATGAAGGAGCAGAAATCAAGGGATTTAGAAAGACAGTGTTTGCATATTCAATTTGTAACGAACTACCTTGTGAGACGCCAAGTTCTGCAACGGAAGGTCAGGTGGATTTTCTCTGGGTACTCCGGTTTTCTCCCACCTTTGATTAATGATCGACTTGATATGAGTGAAATAATCTGGAAAGGGCCGTAAAACCAAAAACCAAAAAAAAAAAAAAAAAAAAAAAGAAAAAAAAAACTACCTTATACTAATTTTTAGGACACTTACTGTACATGTTGTTATGTGTCTTGTAAAATGTACAAAAAAAGAAAAGTTACCTTTTCAGGGTCCAGTTCAAAACTAACAAAGTCATTTGTTAACATACTGTTAAAACTTTCATCATTTAATGCAGCAAATATACTAATATTTTTTGCTGAAAAAAAAAAATGTTTTTAGCAAAAATAACACTATAGTAGATTTTGTACTTGCCAGAACAGTTAACAATTTGACCATTAATGAGCTTGTAAAGCTTGATGCTTTGAGCACCTGGACCCAGAGCATTTTTAGCTTAACAAGCTTGTTAGTGGTCAAAATGTATACTTTTCTAGTATGTACAATAATTAATACAGTGGTATTTTTGCTGCAAAGTGTGAGCAGCTTAAAGCCAGCTTTAGCAATTGCAAAAGCTGCTCACATTTTTTCAGCAAATACATTAGTGCATGTGCCTTTTTAAGGCAAAAATATTAGTGTATATGCCATATTAATGATCCAAAGTTTTAATGATACGTTAGCCAAGATTATCTTTATTTTTTTGAGCAACTGACACCTAATGGCTGGCCCCTTCTTTGCTAGCCTGAGCATTACCGTGTCAGTTCATGATAAATTCTGCATAATGATGGGCAAATTTCTATCCAGATGAGCTCTGCTGACTGTTGACAGTTCTTGTTATAGTATAATACTCGTATGATGTTTACTGGGAATACTTTACCTGATAAGTCAACTGAATGGTAACTTTTCTTTCGGTATATTATCATCATCTTCTAAAATGTCCATTAGTTTTAACTGTATCACTATCCTCTGTCTTCAAAAAAGTTTTAACCTGTAAAGTGCCAAGCAAACTTGTAGAAGTGAAATTTTATTTATTACTTAATTTTTCAGAGAAAATCAGGCTTGACGTTTCAGACAATTCACATGAAATTTCAAGCCAGATTTTCACATGAAATTACAAATTTTTAATCTGTATGAAATGTCAAGTCCCATTTTTGGAATGAAACATCAAGTCTATTTTTGGAGTGAAATGCCAAGTCCCTTTTGAATGAAATGTCAAGCCCAGTTTCACTGAAAAGTGATAAGAAATAGTTTCAAAATAATTGCTTGGGGTTTCAATTTATCAATTTATTTTGTTTCTATTTTATTGATTTGTTTATTTGTTTGATTTGAGGTTTAACATCCCCGTCAACACTGTGAAGGTCATTTTGGAGACGTTGCTTCCAATTTTGTGGGACTTTTACCCGACATTGAGATGAAATGACTTCTCAAGCCCTGTCGCCCAATGAAACCAATAGGGTTTATTAGCATTGACGGTTCCTGCTTAGGCTTTCTATTTTATTGAATATAGCACTATTTTCATTAAATATTGGTTGACAGAATTTTTTTGCCTCTGATGAAAGTTTTGCCTCTGCCAGGCAGACAAGTCAGTAGAAATGTCAAGCATGATTTTCTCTGAAAAGTGATAAGAAACAGATTCAGGGTTTAATCTACTATTATTTGGCTTGGGACTTTTATGGTAAAACTCAATTTATTTTGTTTCTGTTTTTAGCTCACCTGTCACGTAGTGACAAGGTGAGCTTTTGGGATCACTTTTTGTCCGTCGTCCGTCGTGCGTCCGTGCGTGCGTGCGTCCGTAAACTTTTCTTCAAACGACATCTCCTCCTAAACCACTGATCGTATTTTGACCAAACTTCACAGGAATGATCCTTAGGTGGTCCCCTTTCAAAGTTGTTCAAATGGTTCCGGTCCGTTGCACATATAGGTCACAGTAGCCAAAAATAGATTTTTTTCACCGCAAACTTAAAAAATCTTCTTCTCTGAAACCGCAAGGCCAAGGTCTTTGATATTTGGTATGAAGCTTCATCTAGTGGGCCCCTACCAAGATTGTTCAAATTATAGTGCTGGGGCCAAAAATGCCCCCGCACGGGGGCCCTTTGGTTTTACATGGGCTTATATAGGGAAAATCTTTAAAAATCTTCTTCTCTGAAACCGCAAGGCCCAGGTCTTTGATATTTGGTGTGAAGCTTCATCTAGTGGACCCCTACCAAGATTGTTCAAATTATAGTGCTGGGGCCAAAAATGCCCCCGCACGGGGGCCCTTTGGTTTTACATGGGCTTATATAGGGAAAATCTTTAAAAATCTTCTCCTCTGAAACTGCAAGGCCCAGGTCTTTGATATTTGGTATGAAGCTTCATCTAGTGGACCCCTACCAAGATTGTTCAAATTATAGTGCTGGGGCCAAAAATGCCCCCACACGGGGGCCCTTTGGTTTTACATGGGCTTATATAGGGAAAATCTTTAAAAATCTTCTTCTCTGAAACCGCAAGGCCCAGGTCTTTGATATTTGGTATGAAGCTTTATCTAATGGACCCCTACCAAGATTGTTCAAATTATAGTGCTGGATCTAAAAATGCCCCCGCACGGGGGCTCTTTGGTTTTACATAGGCTTATATAGGGAAAATCTTGAAAAATCCTCTTTTCTGAAACCGCAAGGCCGAGGTCTTTGATATTTGGTATGAAGCTTCATCTAGTGGACCCCTACCAAGATTGTTCAAATTATAGTGCTTGGGCCAAAAATGCCTCCGCACCAGGGCCCTTTTGTTTTACATAGGCTTATATGGGGAAAATCTTGAAAAATCTTCTTCTCTGAAACTGCAAGGCCCAGGTCTTTGATATTTGGTATGAAGCTTCATCTAGTGGACCCCTACCTAGATTGTTCAAATTATAGTGCTGGAGCTAAAAATGCCCCCCACACGGGGGCCCTTTGGTTTTACATGGGCTTATATAGGGAAAATCTTTAAAAATCTTCTTCTCTGAAACCGCAAGGCCCAGGTCTTTGATATTTGGTATGAAGCTTCATCTAGTGGACCCCTACCAAGATTATTCAAATTATAGTGCTGGGGCCAAAAATGCTCCCGCACCAGGGCCCTTTTGTTTTACATAGGCTTATATGGGGAAAATCTTGAAAAATCTTCTTCTCTGAAACTGCAAGGCCCAGGTCTTTGATATTTGGTATGAAGCTTCATCTTGTGGACCTCTACCAAGATTGTTCAAGTTATAGCCCTGGGGCCAAAAATGCCCCCGCTCCTGGGCCCTTTGGTTTTACATAGACGTATATAGGGAAAATCTTGAAAAATCTTCTTCTTTGAAACCACAAGGCTTAGGTCTTCGATATTTGTTATGAAGCTTCAGCTAGTGGACCTCTTTAAAGATTGTTCAAATTATAGCCCTGAGACAAAAAATGCCTCCGCCATGTGGCCCTTTGGTTTTACATAGACTTATATAGGGAAAATCTTTAAAAATCATCTTCTCTGAAACACAAGGCTTAGGTCTTTGATATTTGTTATGAAGCTTCAGCTAGTGGACCTGGGGCCAAAAATGCCCCTGCTCAGGGGCCCTTTGGTTTAACCTAGACTTATATAGGGAAAATCTTGTTTTACATAGACTTCTTTATGCAGGGTAAACCTTTAAAATCTTCTTCTCTGAAACCAGAAAGCCCAGGTCTTTCATATTCGATATGAAGCTTCATCTTGTGGACCTCTACCAAGATTGTTCAAATTATAGCCCTGGGGCCAAAATTGATCCTGCCCGGGGCCCACTTGTTATACATTGGATCAGGTGAGCGAACCAGGGCCCTCTGGGCCCTCTTGTTCGTATAACTCCGTGATAATGCAAGTGGGTGGGGTAACTAGATACGACTCACTTAGTGTGCAAATGGTGAGCGGTGCTACCTGATATATTAATGCGCCAATTGGAACCTATAATCGGGTGCTTCCAAACGCACTTTCTATTGTCTTTTTCTTTCGAATGGATATACTTTCACACTTTTCTTACTATTTTCGTCATAATTTATTAACTCAATACAGACACACCAAAAGTCAAGTTATTCTGGAAATAGATGAAGACGAAACAATTTGTTTCTGTATGTTTCCATTAACTAAGCCTGTGAGCAAGTGAAACGATGCACACTGAAGAGGACTTGAGTGTGGGGGGGGGGGGGGGGGGGGGGGGGGGCAAAAAGGAGCCAAATCATATCAGGCCCTTTATGGCCATGCAATAGGTATTATCTCACGAATTTGGCGAAGTTATCTACCTTATTTTCAGCCAAAAGAACAAATATGCAACTTTCTACCAGAAATACTGCATGGACTAATATGTTATTTCTCTAATCCATGATCGCGATGACCCAAACCATATATCCCCGATAGGGGATGATTATATTGCTAGAACCAGAGTAATGCACATGCCTACACAAGGCACACAAACTTTGAACGTTTCCTCTTGGTGCTTTAAACTATGTAGGGCTAATTATTTATATCGGAGAACCTAATCTGAGATGAAAATTTACTAGTGCTACGACCATAAAACTGTGGGCTTTCCAATTTCAAATTTTCCTTAAATCGTATTTGCAACAGTCCGATTTATCATGTGCATGTCTACAACCAACGAAAAAGTGCATGCCATCTTCCCAGAAGAGCGTTTCATGGTAAATAATGAGATTTCGTGGTTGAGTAGCTCCACTGTGCCCGGTTCTCTGTTTGATTGGCTGCAACTGTCGAATTCGTACCATCGCAGATAAATTTGTGAATAATATGTGTCTTCCGTGAAGCTAACGTGAGCAACCGTATTGATCAGTTATCATAACACGAGATCTAGAACAACAACAAACCTGCACATACGATGCCAATTCCGCCATTTTCTTCCTTATCCTGAGCGGAAAAAATTCCTTATCCAGTGAGTTTGTTCCTTACCCTGCGCGCTTGCCTTTACCAGTGTGATATAGGGAAAATCTTTAAAAATCTTCTTCTCTGAAACCACAAGGCTCATGTCTTTGATATTTGGTATGAAGCTTCATCTAGTGGACCCCTACCAAGATTGTTTAAATTATAGTGCTGGGACCAAAAATGCCTCTTCCCTGGGGCCCTTTGGTTTTACATAGGCTTATATAGGGAAAATCCTTAAAAATCTTCTTTTCTGAAACCACAAGGCCCAGGACTTTGATATTTGGTATGAAGCTTAATCTAGTGGACCCCTACCAAGATTGTTCAAATTATAGTGCTGGGGCCAAAAATGCCCCCGCCCTGGGGCCCTTTGGTTTTACATAGGCTTATATAGGGAAAATCTTTAAAAATTTTCTTCTCTGAAACCACAAGGCCCAGGACTTTGATATTTGGTATGAAGCTTCATCTAGTGGACCCCTACCAAGATTGTTCAAATTTTAGTGCTGGGACAAAAAATGCCCCCGCCACGGGGCCCTTTGGTTTTACATTGGCTTACATAGGGAAAATCTTTAAAAATCTTCTTCTCTGAAACCACAAGGCCCAGGTCTTTGATATTTGGTATGAAGCTTCATCTATTGGACCCCTACCAAGATTGTTCAAATTATAGTGCTGGGGCAAAAAATGCCCCCTTCCCGGGGCCCTTTGGTTTTACATAGGCTTATATAGGGAAAATCTTTAAAAATCTTCTTCTCTGAAACCACAAGGCCCAGGACTTTGATATTTGGTATGAAGCTTCATCTAGTGGACCCCTACCAAGATTGTTCAAATTATAGTGCTGGGGCAAAAAATGCCCCCTTCCCGGGGCCCTTTGGTTTTACATAGGCTTATATAGGGAAAATCTTTAAAAATCTTCTTCTCTGAAACCACAAGGCCCAGGACTTTGATATTTGGTATGAAGCTTCATCTAGTGGACCCCTACCAAGATTGTTCAAATTATAGTGCTGGGGCAAAAAATGCCCCCTTCCCGGGGCCCTTTGGTTTTACATAGGCTTATATAGGGAAAATCTTTCAAAAATCTTCTTCTCTGAAACCGCTAGGCCCAGGTCTTTGATATTTGATGTGTAGCTTCATTTTGTGGACCTTTGCCAAGATTGTTCAAATTATAGCCTTTATTGATGTTTGGTATGAAGCTTCACCTTTAAGACCTCCCTCAACATTATGCACATTAAAGCCCTGGAGCCAATAATGGCCCTCTCTGGGGCCCACTTGTTACACTATGGATCAGGTGAGCGATCCAGGGCCATCATGGCCCTCTTGTTTCGATTTTGGCACTATATTCACTAAATATCGGTTGATAGAAAATTTGCCTAGCTGTAGAGCTCTGCTGAATTGTGAAAAGTCCATTTTAAGAGATACTAGGCAAGAATGGGTAAACCATATAAAAGAGGGCAAACGTAGATGTGGGCTTGCTGTATGTCTCAAATGCTGTGTAGCATAGCTCTAGATATGGCGGTTATTTGGTGATAATTAAAGGATAACTTTCCTTATTTCTAAAAATAAACCTATGTTGTGGGTATTGATTTGAACCGCCTCATCGAGGCAGTTCAAATGAATACCCACAACATAGGTTTTTGTGGATAATTAACCAAAATTATCCTTTAATTATCACAACATACCCATCTTATCTGTTTATATGTAGCTGTATATGCTCATTAGCTGAATATTGTATATGTTTGTAATACTGGCTAGCTTTCTTATAAACCTGGTGAAGGAAAGTGGTAGAAAAATCATCATGATAACACGCCCATGTGCCATATACCGGTAGATAGAGAAAAGAAATTATGATAATATGGCCATGTGCTATATAGAGAGAGAAAAAATTATCATGGTAATATGGCCATGTGCTATATGGAGGAGATTACATGAGTGTTCGTGTATTTTTGAATTTATTTAACGAGTTGAGGAAAAAGAATAAAATGTTAGGCTTAACCGAGCATTTTATCCCTTTTCCTCAACGAGTTTAATAAATTTAAGAATTTATTTAACAAGTTGAGGAAAAGGGATAAAATGCTCGGAAAAGCCTCACATTTTATACCTTTTCCTCAGCAAGTTTAATAAATTTAATACATGTAATACATGAACACGAATAGAAGACATTTAAAACGCATTTTATTCACAATTTTCGGTAAACAACAACAAAGAGCAAGGTCTAAAAATAGAACGCAGTATTCCATAAGATATAACAGCTTGTGAAACTTATTATACAGGGTAAAAGCCGGTACCATACATTGTAGACGAAAGTCGCCTATGGCAGTCTGCTATGCTGTCGACGAGAGTCACCTATGGTGGCGAAAGGGTTTATGTAACAACGGAAAGGGATGAAACATGAATCTTTTTCCTCCCCACATATGCAAATAAATCAGATTGCTATGTATTTGGTTTAAACTTTTTCCATCAAACAATCATCTTGAGTGCACATAAAGGTTGATGTTTAAAGTCAGTTGTGCTAGAACTGTGTGTGCTAGAAATTTTACAGTATGTGTATGGCCAGATATGCTTTAAAATTGTCTTTTTATGTATAAACCTTGGACAGAGAAAATTTGCTGTTGACACTTGAGATGGCAAGGAATAAGTTCTGAATAGTAGGATCCCTTGGAAGCAAAGAATACACCAAATAAATGAAAATAGCAGATTCGGTTGTATTGAGTCTGAAAAAGTTGTCTGTTTTTGTTGTCTGCTTTTCTTGCAAGCATTTCAAACATATTTTTACATACAGGCAAAAAGTAAAGACTCTGATGAGAGCTCAGCCCCCGCCCATCAGGGCTTGAAGAAATATATGGGCTGCATGATGCTTCCACGCAGAGCTGAATCCGACCCGCACATGAGTACTGGTAAACCGCTTAGAGGATCTAAGCCTGCCCAGGCAAAGCGGTGCGAGTCGGACCGTCCATGCCAATAAACCCTATTGATTTCATTTGGCGACAGGGCTTGAGATGTCATTTCATCTCAACCTTGGGTAAAAGTCCCACAAAATTGGAAGCAACGTCTCCAAAATGACCTTTACCTCAAATCAAACATACTGATGAGAGCAGTCTGAGCTGGGTCCACAATGTTTGCAACTATGACTTTTAAAGTAACCAGCAGACAACAAAGCAGATGACAGTTGTTTTGATTGGCATTTTAAGGGTTAAGAGCTGCTAAAATTAAGACCTATCCCTTATCCCACTGTTCACGACAACCCCTACCTTTGCAAACAGTGTAGATCCAGATCAGATGGCTTCTGAAGAAGCCATCTGATCAGGATCTACATGGTTTGACTTTCAGTTTGTGGGAATAAATTACATCAAGTAATCTGATTGGTTCAAAGTCAGAAATGGGTGTGGCTAAATAAAATATTCAGCGGGATAAGGGCGATTGTTCTTTTGAAAACACATTCAGCAGGTTTCAGTTTTTCATTCTTTGCGTTCCCTACCCCCAGTGTCCTCCAGGAAGAGACCATCTTTGGAACTGTTCGGTTATCCATGGAAAATGACAGATTGGCGTTTGAGCCAATGAAGTTTCAATGTACAGTAAAACTTCGAAAACTCAAACATTTCGAACAAATTTCATGGTCCCAAAGGTGTTCTAGTTTACCATGGCTAATTCGAACACGTTGTTCTTGAGTCCCTGCAGAATCCATTGAATACCTCCAGATATCCATATACAGTCGCACTTCAATGGCTCGAAAACCTTTAGGACCTCAAAAATCTGTTCGAGACAGGGGTAGTTCGAGCCACTGAGGGTTACTGTCAGGGGGCAAAATGAGATACTGTAGACACCTTTTCGGTGTTCTATGATGTAAATGTATGCTGTGTGTACTCATTAGAATCGCCTCATCGAGGCGATTCTAATGAGTACACACAGCATACATTTGCAAGATAAAAGACTAAAATCTCTTTAATTAGCCCCACTATTTCTTAAGTAGAGGATTTCGCCAGGGGCTCAAGAATGGGTTCGACACATTCATGGTAAACGAGCCATCGGTGTTCGAGCCATCAAAGTTCTACTGTATTTGGATATTTTAGGGAGATTTTTGCTGATTTTATCTGTAACAGGTTTGTTGTTTGTTTGATTGAATTGAGGTTTAACATCCCCATCAACATTATTTTGGTCATTTTGGAGATTCTGCTGCAAATTTTGTGGGTTTTTTATCCGACATAGAGATGAAATGACATCTCAAGCTCTGCTGTCCAATGAAACCAAAAGGCTTATATGCAGTGGATGGTCTGACTCACACCACTTTGTGTGTGCAGGCTTAGTATTTCTTGCACACCAGACAAGGAAATCTGTGATTTTACCCTGGGATAGAAATTCATGTTCTGACCCCGGTGTTCCGACCCAAAATCAAATATAATCGCGTGTTTGATAAATGCACTGGTTGATTACAACCTCGTATGCGCCGTCGTTAAAGTTGGTGTCACAGCACGTTACGTGACGTCACTAAACATTCCAGCAGTGTCACCACAATTTCTTACATGCTTTTCGGTGAAATATAGAGATTTCTCAGTGAAATCAAAATCGATATTGTCACTGTTTGAAACAGTGACAATACGATTTTTATTTTTCACTGTTTGGGACTACTTTTTTTCTTCAAATCTAACTCTAATTTCAATTTTATCTTTGTCAGATAACTGAACAATACTGAAATGTGTTCTAATTGACGCATAGCCCGTTCATGTGTGACGGGACGTTACATGACGTCATTTATGACGCTGACGTCACGTCTTTTGTCGCGCGACGTTAGACTTGCCAGCAACTTCTTTGGAAAACTACACTCTCAATTATTTCATTAATCATTCATAATAATACAATCCCAGGCCATTTTTCAGGTGCAAACTTTCAGTTTACACTCAATAGTATACCCACTAAACACGATGGACACCACTAAATTGACGCGAAACGAACAGGAACAAAGATAATTTTCTCCGAATGTGAGCGACACCATTAAAGACGCTAAATATTGCCTTTTGAAGCATGTAAGAAACAGAAAATTTGATTTTTTCAGTGCAAGATCAAATTTTATTTCACTCATGAACACCAAAACTGCTATTTTCACTCGTGGCTACGTCACTCGTGAAAATAACAGTTTTGGTGTTCATTCGATGAAATAAAATTCGATCTTACACTGAAAAAATCAAATATCCTCTATATGGCGGACGTTGGTAACCGAAGTGACTGCAGCTTTAAAAATCCGCGCCAAGAAATGGTAGGTATGCAAGAAAAAGAATCCAATATGGGTGTGAGGGGTGGATAGAAAAATCCGTCCCTCGGGATCACTGTCCTGCATCACTCGGCAAGCCTAGTGATGCCGGACAGTGTCCCTCGGGACGGATTTTTCCATCCACCCCTCACACCCATATAAGATTCTTATATTCTAAGTGGTTTACTGGGGCTCATGAATTGCAGTTTCAGCTCTGCATGGAAGCAACATGCAGCCCATGGTCAGTGATAGTCATTTGAACAATAGCAGGTGGGAAGCTTCTGCAGTTAGTAACTTTTGGTCGATTGATTTCCGATCAACCCAATTAGGGCTGTTTTGTTAACTTATTTTTCAGAATTTCATAAAATAGCTGATTTTTATGTAAATAATGAAGGCTCTGATCAGTTGCCACATTCTGTGCCATCTGATCTGAGCTTGCGCTAAATGCCAGGGCCATGTTCAGGATTTCCTGCATACCGTAATACGAGTTAACACTAAATTAATTTATTCAGCAGGATAAGGGTTAATTAATTTATTCAGCAGGATAAGGGTTAAGCCACGAGTGGTCATTTCATATAAAATTTATGAAAAGAGCCTTTCTGCCAAAGTGTTATTACACGTGTGGGCATACGATTTTTATTACACGACGTTATCCACTGCTTATCAACGACGTCATATGATAATAATCTTTACTTACTTCACCAGGTTTATGGAGAAAGTTTGTTGTATACACCATTTACTTGTAATGTAACTGCATAATATTTTGTTATTCTTCTTGATGGATAGCATTTTTTCTATTGACTAACTCTTTTTGAACCAAATGAAATCATCCACCTTATATATAGCAGGAGTCCATTTCAAAATTTAAGGGTGTCAGGTTGTGTTTTCATCAAAATTTATTTGGAAAATGACTGAACTTTTAGCAGACAGTGTAGGCCCTGATCAGACGCCGCATTCTGCGGCGTCTAATCTGGGCCTGCACTGTTTGCCACGGTACCCGTTTTGGGGTTTCTGGTACTAAAAGGGTTAAAGTACCATGTGTATAATGCATTCAAAATAACACTTGCATGTTATGCAGTTTCAAACAGAGATTCTAAAGAGGTTCAAAAAGTTTGAAACGAACCCTCTTTTCAGTGGAAAAAAACACACCCTGTATGAGATAATGTTTTCTGACACCCCATGTGAGGTAAAATTTACTTACACCCCATGTTAGATCATGCTTTGTTTTCTGGCTCGAAAAGGGAAACTTTGATATTTTCCTTATTTTTGCTACAAATATAGATTGTGGGTGCTCATTAGGCAGTTCTAATAAGTGTCTACAGTCTATGTTTTGAGCATGAATAAAGGAAATAATTGATACCCTGGTAAACCCCACATTTTTCTATATATATAGTTGGGTTTGCGATGTCCCAAAAGTGTTTCCATTCTATTCCATATCTGTGGAAAAAAGTGATTATTAAACGATAAATTGTGTTTAAATTGCTGAAATCAAATTCCCTCTGTCTTGGCTACAACCACAAACAAAATATTTTATAGGATCTAGCCATGTATTCCTTCGGCATTCCGTTCGACCTGGACGGAATTGGAAAAAAAATAGCTCACTAAAAGAGAAGTTTTTTTTCTTGGATATCTGTTTGGTTTCTTGTCTGATTCATAACAGACAAGTGTAAACCAGCAAGATTTTATTGCTGGTTACCCTAGACTGTGATTTGTTTGTCTTGTAGATTGAAAAAATTGCTGACATTCTTTCCCGCCATTACCTCACTAGTGGGTGGGGTAACGTAAACTGAAATTCTTAGGATCAAAATTAGGTCGCTTGTCACATTCATTTTTCTGGAGAGCCTGTGTGTTGTCAGATATTTGAGTGTGCTGAGCTGTATATAATTGGACCAGTATACTGAATAGTCCTTTGTAGCTGTCAGTGTGCTGGCTGTGACAAACTCGGAATCAGGATTGTTGCTTGAAACCCCATAATAAATCATTAGAAATCATCAAATCACTACCCGGTATATTAAAATGAAGGTCTCCCTGTTTCCCATGGTCTTAATTCTTGGGTTCACTCTTTGGAAAACAACTTATAGAATGCACCCAGATGATGGAAATCAGGAGTGCAAGATTACAATTAAGGAGAGTAGTAGTAGAATTTCCCAGTACTTGGCATTTACAAGGAAGAATGGGAACAGAAGGTGTTCGGAGGGCTTGCGAAACTTCAAGTCCTCGCGCGGTACAAACTTGGCTTTACTTCTAATCTTGGCCGGAGACATTGAAACTAACCCCGGCCCAAGGTTTCGCTGCGGACTCTGCAAAAAGTATTGCAAAGGTTCCGAGAAATGGATAGAATGTGAGGACTGTAACAAGCGCTTTCACTCCTCATGTTCTGATTTGGATAACAGTCAGTTGTTAGAAATTGAATCTAGAGCTGGAACTTGGTATTGCAAAGACTGCAAAGCTGACTGTGGTCTTTGCAGTGGTGCTGTCCTTAATGGCCACAAAGCCGTTCAGTGTGATCAATGTGAAATGTGGATACACACTGACTGTTCGTTCATTTCAGATACAGAATATGGCACTTTGGTAAATTCAAGCTGCCACTGGATATGTCCAAAATGTGAGGTCTGTAACTTTTCAGACTCCTTCTTTGATGAATATGTAGAACTGAGTAAGCCAAACAGGTTTGAACCTCTGTCAGAGGATAAGAGAGGCAAATCTTCGACTGCTGATGAAACTAAGTCAAATTTTGTGAAAGGTTAGGTTACACTCTGCTTCTTCTGTACGGATTCCCCATTCTATTAAGAACTTTAATACTATGTTGCCTTCGGTATTGGTTAGACCCTTAAATTTGTCTTCTGTAACTTCAGTTAATCTCAAAGGAGCAGGCAATACCAATGTTTTTGGGAGTAGTCTTCGTATGAGACTATCTCCTCTCAAATCGCCCATCCTTCGAAAATATACTAATCCGTGGAAAAGAAGTGGAATGTATCCCAGTATTTCTAAGTGCAATGCCAAGAGGTGCAGATGTTGTTCGCATTTAAGCACTGCGTCTACCGTTACTTCATCTGTAAACGGTAGACGCTTCTCTGTAGTTAACATGTCTGATTTGACATGACAGTCTACAGATTTAATTTATCTAATTACTTGACGTGCTACAAACTGTAATATGCAGTACGTCGGTCAAACTAACCGCATGCTTAAAACTAGATTGAACGAGCATTATCGTAGAATGAGTAAAGTAGAAGTAAAACAAAGATCAGGAATTGATACAATTAACTTACTCCACCCATAAAAGACACCAAAGGGAAAGAAATACAAACATTAAGCGACCAGACCATAATGGAAACCTAAACAAAGGAAGGCCATAAGGACAGTTACTTTCCCACAAAATGGCCATATGGCCATCCAAAATTAAAAGACACAAGTGATACACACACTAAGTAACAAACAACAACATAAATAAATCGCCACAGAAGAGCCGCCTTGGAACGGTCAGTGGAAGATTTCCACTGGGGGGCTTAAATCGATTTTACGTGGCCACAATCCTCGCCCTTACTTCCGTCGCGATTTAGACAAATAATTTGTTCAGTCCGCATGAAGGCCTCCTAACTCATCAGTGCAACATCTCCGTGAACACAAAAATCAAAGAACCACAGAGGTGAAACAACGGTGAGGACTCGACAGCAAGAAACCATCGAAATGCTGGAGCAAAAGAAAACCAACAGTTAGACTCCGATGGGCCCGACCAGAGACAGAGCATCAGGCACCAACCAACATTACCTTGAATTAGATCTCTCTAATTCTCAATAAGCCTTTACGTTGGAGCCGTCATAGAATCTGAGGCCTGACCCACCGGCGTGCAATTAAAGAGGGAAGCAAAGTTGCCAACCGTGATTGGGTTAACTACCATGCATGCAGTCTGTCGTATAATATCCATGTTGTACCCAATCTTTTTATATCGAAGAATGATTTTACGAAATTGGGTGCTGAAGTCATTGCCGTTATATATTTTTCTGAATTTATATACTAAGTCACCATAAAATTCGGGTTCCGATAGACCTTGTTGCAGAAGAGATTTAAGTCCAATATTGAATTTTGAAATTAAATCAGAATGGCGTCTATAAAATTTTGAAAAGGCTTTGCGTAGTTTATGGTACCGATAACCCTGATTAAGGAGTTTAGCCGTCAATAATTTATTACGAGTGTTGAAGTCAGTTACATGACTACACACTCTAGCAAATCGAATTAATTGCGAAATATAAACGCCATAGGATGGCGCACGAGGAACATCACCATCCAAAAAAGGAAAATTTACAATCTCAAAATCAAAGTCATCGCGTTTATCATAAATTTTGCACGAAACAAATCCATCTACAATAGATAGATGTAAATCCAAAAACGGGGCCTCAGTATCAGAAGAATTTGCTTTATTTAACTGAAGTTCTAGGGGGTAAATCTGACTGATCAAACCATCAAAATAGGTATTATCAATATTTAATAAATCATCTAAATATCTAGAAGTGGAGCTAAAAGCTTCAATAATTTCAGATTGGTTATCAATGGAAAGCGACAAAATGAAGTCTCTTTCATAACAATACAAGAACAGATCAGCCACAAGAGGTGCGCAATTAGTACCCATCGGAATACCCACAATTTGTCTAAATAACTTAGTACCGAATCTAATATAAATATTGTCAAGTAGAAAGGTGAGGGCATCACACACTTTCTGACATGACCAAAGTGTATAATTCTTATGCTCTTTAGAAGTGAAAAATGCATTTCTGACATTACATGCAAGATAGAGAGAATCTTCTCTGCGAAAAGCCCATTCAATTAAATCATTAAGCTTTTCTTTTATAAGATTATGAGGAAGTGTAGTGTAAAGAGTGGAAAAATCGTAAGTAGACAAACTAGAAGCACGAAAATGTCTGGATTTCAATTTATTTAAAACCTCATTCGAATTTTTTATAGACCAAAACAGATTTCTTCCTGATCTTTCAAAGACTTTATCACAATATTTAATTACATGCGTTTTAAGCCTAAGAAAACTGACACTTTCTTGTACCGTCACTTTCGACGTACAGGTCATTCTGTAAATAACATTGTTATACAACCAGTGGAAAAACTTTATTACGATGCAAATTCTACATCTAGATTCAAAATAATCAAAAGACATGAAGCTGAACTGAAATGGATTAAATTTTTACAGACCCCTTTTCCACTGGGATTTAATGACAACATTTATCATGAGGGTAATATTTCCAGAATGCCGGACTTTGATATTTTCTCACTCCTGGAATGTCGAAAACGCAGAACTAGATCTCACGGCACCAGGAAAAATGGTAACTTTAAACGTAAAACACGTGCGTTTAAACGAAACAATACTAGACTGAAGTGACTGTCAATTATATTATTAAATCATGGACGCCACTCTATGCTTTCATTTTTAAGTTCATTACCCGTTTCTGTTTTACGTCTTCTGGACACCGAGGCGAATAAATTCTACGATAGTTCTCATCAGTTATATGATGCGGCTCTCTTAACTAGAGGCTATACTCAGCATACTCTCCGTCCTTACATTGATTCTGAAATTAATCATAAACGCCATTTCTTCAAAATATCCTTCATTAATAAGGGTATGGATTTTATAGATTTGCCCAGTATCTTCCGTGAGAGATCGGTGCTTTCTTCCATTCCTGCTTATTTTCAAAATACTGAAACACCTATAATTTGCTATAAATATAACAAACCTGTTAGATCTATCATTTTTAATTTCAATAAACTTGTTTCAGATCTTGATATTGATACTAATACTCCTGATTCATGTGATTGTAAAAACTCAAAGTATTGCTATCCTGCTGCTGGTCATGTAATTACTGGCAATTTGAAAATTATTCCTGATTCTAGGATAAGGAATATAATTTCTAAAGGACCGAAATATCGGTTTCCTTCTAAAATTGATTTCAGTAAATGTAGAGATGAAATCGCTGCTTCCTTGAATGAATTCGGTAATCGATGGTGTAAGCGAGAGTATGTTGAGCATAAAGCCCTTAAGGACTGGAAACTTAGCATTTTAAAACTAGTAAATAAACGCATTTCTTTCTATTCTCAAAATACTAACTTATTACCTCCTAAGCCCAAGACGTCTTTACGTCATCTTAAACTAGGTATTCAAGAATTTCATAAGAAGTTTGTTTTGGCCCCTGCAGACAAGGCCGCTAACAACGTCGTCGTTGTGTGACGGCTCCACTATGTTAACACGCTTAAGCAGGAGCTTGGTGGTACTATGGCCTATGAACTTCAGCCTTTAGCTGAAGAGAGAGCTATAGTAGATAAACATGTTTGTCTTTCAGCCACCAAATTTGCTGTGTGTGTTAACGAAGGCCAAGACAAGCTTCCTACGCTATACTGGTTACCAAAACTTCATAAAAAACCTTACAAAGCACGGTTTATTGCAAATTCTAGCTCTTGCACTACCACTGAACTTTCTAAATTATTAACTTCCTGTCTTACTGCTATAAAAACGCATGTAATTAAATATTGTGATAAAGTCTTTGAAAGATCAGGAAGAAATCTGTTTTGGTCTATAAAAAATTCGAATGAGGTTTTAAATAAATTGAAATCTAGACATTTTCGTGCTTGTAGTCTGTCTACCTACGATTTTTCCACTCTTTACACTACACTTCCTCATAATCTTATAAAAGAAAAGCTTAATGATTTAATTGAATGGACTTTTCACAGAGAAGATTCTCTCTATCTTGCATGTAATGTCAGAAATGCATTTTTCACTTCTAAAGAGCATAAGAATTATACACTTTGGTCATGTCAGAAAGTGTGTGATGTCCTCACCTTTCTACTTGACAATATTTATATTAGATTCGGTACTAAGTTATTTAGACAAATTGTGGGTATTCCGATGGGTACTAATTGCGCACCTCTTGTGGCTGATCTGTTCTTGTATTGTTATGAAAGAGACTTCATTTTGTCGCTTTCCATTGATAACCAATCTGAAATTATTGAAGCTTTTAGCTCTACTTCTAGATATTTAGATGATTTATTAAATATTGATAATACCTATTTTGATGGTTTGATCAGTCAGATTTACCCCCTAGAACTTCAGTTAAATAAAGCAAATTCTTCTGATACCGAGGCCCCGTTCTTGGATTTACATCTGTCTATTGTAGATGGATTTGTTTCGTGCAAAATTTATGATAAACGCGATGACTTTGATTTTGAGATTGTAAATTTTCCTTTTTTGGATGGTGATGTTCCTCGTGCGCCATCATATGGCGTTTATATTTCGCAATTAATTCGATTTGCTAGAGTGTGTAGTCATGTAACTGACTTCAACACTCGTAATAAATTATTAACGGCTAAACTCCTTAATCAGGGTTATCGGTACCATAAACTACGCAAAGCCTTTTCAAAATTTTATAGACGCCATTCTGATTTAATTTCAAAATTCAATATTGGACTTAAATCTCTTCTGCAACAAGGTCTATCGGAACCCGAATTTTATGGTGACTTGGCATATAAATTCAGAAAAATATATAACCGCAATGACTTCAGCACCCATTTTCGTAAAATCATTCTTCGATATAAAAAGATTGGGTACAACATGGATATTATACGACAGACTGCATGCATGGTAGTTAACCCAATCACGGTTGGCAACTTTGCTTCCCTCTTTAATTGCACGCCGGTGGGTCAGGCCTCAGATTCTATGACGGCTCCAACGTAAAGGCTTATTGAAAATTAGAGAGATAATGTCGGTTGGTGCCTGATGCTCTGTCTCTGGTCGGGCTCATCGGAGTCTAACTGTTGGTTTTCTTTTGCTCCAGCATTTCAGTGGTTTCTTGCTGTCGAGTCCTCACCGTTGTCTCACCTCTGTGGTTCTTTGATTTTTGTGTTCACGGAGATGTTGCACTGATGAGTTAGGAGGCCTTCATGCGGACTGAACAAATTAATTGTCTAAATCGCGACGGAAGTAAGGGCGAGGATTGTGGCCACGTAAAATCGATTTAAGCCCCCCAGTGGAAATCTTCCACTGACCGTTCCAAGGCGGCTCTTCTGTGGCGATTTATTTATGTTGTTGTTTGTTATTTACTGTGTGTATCACTTGTGTCTTTTGGTTTTGGATGGCCATATGGCCATTTTGTGGGAAAGTAACTGTCCTTATGGCCTTCCTTTGTTTAGGTTTCCATTATGGTCTGGTCGCTTAATGTTTGTATTTCTTTCCCTTTGGTGTCTTTTATGGGTGGAGTAAGTTAATTGTATCAATTCCTGATCTTTGTTTTACTTCTACTTTGAAACTTTGCAGTATAAACATAAATGGAATTAGAGGGAAAATCCTTGAACTTTTAGCTTTCCTCAATACATCTCAACCTCATATTGTTGCTATTCAGGAAACAAAGATTGACAGTTCAATTACTACATCTGAGCTTTTCCCTGAAACTTGTGAGTACTGTGTGTACAGAAAAGATAGGAACTCTCATGGCGGTGGGGTGATGTTGCTCATTCATAGAGACATCCCTCACATGCCTTTCATGGAACTTGAAAATGACACCGAATCGGTCTGGGTTAAGGTTTTTGCAAATAAAACTTCCCACTTCGTAGCAAGTTGGTATCGACCACCAAATGGTACAATCGAAAACTTCCAGTTGTTTAAAGACCAACTGGATTGCATTAAATCGCAGCATAAGGGTAAAAAACTCCCGGCTGTACATGTTCTAGGTGACCTCAACTTCAGAGACATTGCTTGGCCCGACAGGCTCAGCAAACAAGGCACAATGCTGAGTCAGTCGGAAGGACAAATATTAATTGACATTATGAACGATCATGGCCTTGAACAAATTTTTAACTTCCCCACTCGTGATAAGAACACATTGGATCTGATCCTTACGACTTTGCCAGGACAATTCGAAGACATTCATTCCCCAGATAAACTAAGTGACCACGATGTTGTCTCCGGATATTTAAAAATTCACATCCCACCAATAAAGAAACCTCGGAGGAAGGTGTACTCATATCAGAAAGGTGACTATAAAACTATGAGGAAGGATGCACTCAGATTTGCAAAGGAGAATTACTTGAATGGTCATTCAGATGCTCGGTCTGTACAGGAGAATTTTGATTTGATAACTTCTTTCATTCACACTTCGGCCGAAAATCATATCCCCTCAAAAACTAGTAGGGCTGTATCTTCTATTCCCTGGATCACTCAGAGATAAGAAGGAAAATTCGCAGAAGGAATAAGATTCATGCAAAGGCAAAAAAGACGGGAAGAGGTAAACTCCGGACTTTGAAAACTTGAGACGTGAAATCAAGACTGATATAAAAAATCAGCATGATTTGTATGTGAATAACTTGGTAGGTGATGTAAAGGCAAATCCCAGAGACTTCTACAGATATATTAATAGCCACAAGAAAGACAGGCAAGGTATCCCACCCCTTAATAAAAGAGAAGGGGACGGGGTTGCTGAATCAGACTCTGAAAGGGCAGAGGAACTAGTTGGTCAATTCAATGATGCATTTAATAAAACTGAGTTCACAGAGGTCCCATTAACTGGAAGATCGGCCCCATTCATGAATAATATTGTTGTGACAGCTGCAGGAGTGATCAAATTACTTCAAGGCTTAAACCCCAGAGTCCTGAAGGAACTAGCAAATGAGTTGGGTCCAGTTTTCGCACACTTGTTTCAACAGTCTCTTGATACGGGTGAAATCCCCAAAGAATGGCTCTTAGCAAACATTTGTCCACTCTTCAAAAAAGGAGATAGGGCTCTTGCCCGCAATTATCGCCCTGTGTCTCTGACTTGTGTTCTGTGTTAATTGCTGGAACATATAGTCTGCTCAAACATCATGGCCCACTTGGACGAACATAAACTTTTGTCAGACAGACAACATGCATTTAGGAAAAGGCACAGTTGTGAAACTCAGCTAAGCACAGTTATTAATGACTGGGCAAAAATCTTGGACAAAGGGGGACAGGTGGACACATTTATTCTGGACTTCGAGAAGGCTTTTGACACCCCTCCTCATGAACTACTTAAATCTAAGTTATTTGGTTATGGAATTGGGGGAAGACCCTAAAATGGATAGATTCCTTTCTTTGCTACAGAAAACAGCGGGTTGTTGTTAATGGTGAATCTTCGGAGTGGGCTCCAGTTTTGTCTGGAGTCCCGCAAGGGACCGTTCTTGGTCCACTTTTGTTCTCCCTGTACATCAATGATATTTCCACTGACATTGACTCAGAAATAAGACTGTTTGCAGATGACTGTGTTTGTTACCGGGAAATTAGAGATACAGATGACTCATTGAAACTTCAGGCTGACATAGATAGATTAGGATGTTGGGCACGTAAATGGGGCATGAGATTTCAGCAAGTTAAATGCAATATTATGCAGATAACTAGGAAGAGATCTAATAAAGTTGAGGCTTCTTACACCTTAGCGGGAACGGTCCTCGAGAATGTGGACTCCATTAAATACCTTGGAGTGACAATCTCACACAACTTGAGATGGAATACTCATATTAGCAACATGTGTACTAAGGCAAATAGAACGCTTGGTCTCCTGAGGCGAAATCCTCATCAGTGCCCTCAGGATGTAAAAGAGGCAGCATATAAAGGTCTTGTTCGCCCAATCTTGGAATATGGTAGTTGTATCTGGGACCCCAGTGGAGTGGTCCTTAACGATGAAATTGAGAAAGTTCAGAATAGAGCTGCTAGATTTGTAACAGGCAATTACTGCTTTGAAACTGGGAGCATGACTGGAATACTTGGAAAATTAAAATGGGAGTCTCTCAAGAAAAGGAGAAAAGACAGTAGGCTAATCCTTTTATACAAAGGTCTAAAGGGTGCTGCCAGCATTCCAACAGATGACATTGTTCCGCCAGCTAGATACTGTAGAAATCACCATTTGTTGGCGTTTCAGACCCTTAGCGCAAGAACTGACATTTATAAAGAGTCGTTCTTCCCCAGAACCATTAGAGATTGGAATGCCCTTCCCGATTCGATTATTTCGACAGCTGAAGGTGCTGATGATTGTGTAGCTAAATTTACCTCTTTGGTTAGAGCTAGGGACTAACTTCCCACATCACAGGTCCTGGTGTATGAATGTCATTTGACGTGTCACCAGTAACAATTCTGATTCTGATTCTGATTCATGTTGAAATAATGTTTCAAAGTGGAGAAGTTGATGCATGCCAGCTGAGGCTTGTAAACTCACTGCATGAGGGCTGCATGCATGTTCTAATTATCATGTAATTTCTTATCTTTATAGCTCACCTGCACAAAAGTACATGATGAGCTAATATTTACATTCTGAATGCATTTACAGAAAACCCCTATGGTTAACTATTGGGATTTAGTGCATATCTCAAATGAAACAAGTTTTTTCATTGGCTAGAAACACATCCAAGCAAGTCGCTGACCTGCAGTTGATGCACAGCCAGCACTAACACATTTGAATCAGACATGTCCAAAACCAGTCTTATAGTGCCTGCTCCGGAGATGTAACCAGATTTTTCTTACGCACAATCACCATTAATTTACTGGCTTTTATTTCTGGTTGTTGCTCCATTGAATTGCAGGAAACCAGCCTAGCAACAACATGTACTCTTTTCAATTGCCATATGTTTGTGGTGTATCCTTTTGCAGTAGTTGTTCAATGCATTGAAGGCAATAGAAACCTAAGTTTCTGGCATTATCAAGGTTTATGGACTGCCCTCGGGCCAGGGCCTGGACTGCCAGGTTGATATGGCCCGAGCCTGTGGCTCGGGCCATATCAACCTGGCAGCCCAGGCCCTGGCCCTCAGGCAGTCCATAGACCTTGATCGTGCACTTAGCTTAGGTTACTATTGCTTAAGTAATGTTCATACCTCAATGAATATATTGACCCTCAAAAGGTCACATGATCAAAAAGTGACTTAAAAATAAACTATAGTTCTCTAAAATATGATTGGAGGATGGGACAGTATAGCAGTTTTATTATAAAAAGCATTTACTTTTACTTGGCTTAAATTAATCTTCATTTTTATCAACTGTATCTCTACTTTGTGGTTACAAACTTTTTTCTCAAACTTTTCTTGATACTTGCATTTGCATGGATAGCACTCTTCACTTTTAATAATTAATCTTTACTTTTACCAAATGTATCTCTAATTAGTGGTGACAAACTTGTTTCTCAAATTTTCTTGATACTTGTATTTGCATGGATAGTGCTCTTCACTTTAAATAGATCTTCATTTTTACCAACTGTATCTCTATTAGCCGTCTCAAACTTTTCTTCACAAACTTTTCTTCACAAACTTTTCTTGATACTTGCATTTGCATGGATAGCACTCTTCACTTTTGATTAACCTTAATTTTTACCAATTGTATCTCTTATTAGCCACGACAAACTTTTTTCTAAAATTTTTCTTGATACTTGTACATGCATTGGCATGGATAGCACTCTTCACTTTTAATTAATCTTTTTTTACCAAATGTATCTCTAATTAGTGGTGTCAAACTTTTTTCTCAATTTTTTCTTGATACTTGTATTTGCATGATAGTTCTCTTCACTTGTGGTAAATGTTCATTTTTTTCCAACTGTATCTCCAATTAGCCATGATAAACTTTTTTCTTTCAAGTTTTTCTTCCTTGTGTATATATTTGTAAGTCTGTTGTAGTTTTTGTTTGATTTGTGGTTTAATGTCCCTGTTAACACTGTAAAGGTGATTTTGCAGATGTTGCTTCCAATTTTGTGGGACTTTTACCTGACAATGAGATGAAATGACATCTCAAGCCCTGTCACCCAATGAAACCAATAGGGTTTATAAGCATGGACGGTCCAACTCATGCGCACCGCTTTGCCTGGGCAGGCTTAGATCCTCTTAGCGGTTTACCAGTACTCGTGTGCAGGTCGGATTCAGCTCTGCGTGGAAGCATCATGCAGCATATTTCTTCAAGCCCCGAAGTCTGTTGTAGAACATTATAAGAGCGATTGGTTGGAGTACCCTATTTACCGTAAGTAGTCAGACAGACAATCCTGAGCAAACAGTGTAGACCCAGATGAGATGCCACAGAATGTTTGCTACTCAACGGCTAGTTTTAGACAAAACATCGGAATATTAAATTGTACTTGTTCAAATTTTAGAACAAGTATGGTAAGGAGTTGAGATGTCTAAATATTTCGGATAAATACGGTAGTGTGGTGTACCAAAGCTCATATATTTGTGTTGTTTTTATCAGAACTGCCATAATGGGTGATTTATTCCAGCTGATTCTCATGACTTCCAAGAATGCATTTCTACCAAGGAATATAGCCCTGAAAGATGCATTTGGAAAAAGCAAAATCAGTCAAACTACAATGACCCGAAAACATTTGTGGCCATTTGTTTGTCTGGAGTTTTAGGCCCAGTCAACACTATTAAACCTTAAGACGCGGAAAAAATCAAAATCTGAAAATTATGGTCATGTTATGTTGTCTGCTAAATCTTCTAGAGAAAGTTTTTAAAAATAGTTTTGCATACAGGGAAACAGTGTGGGTCCAGATGATTCTAATGAGTCCACACAGCATAAATTTTCAAGATTAAATATGAAAATATCCCCCTTGATTTTCCTACATATGTTAACCCATTGCATGTGGGAACCCCCTAAAGGGGTACCTTGGCCAACATTGCAGGCCCAGATCAGACCCCACAGAATGCAGTGCTGAGCATGGCCTGCACTATATGCCAACAGAATTTTCCGTCAAAAATAGAATAAAAAATGAAAAAAAAATAGGCTTATATATATCACCACTTATACAACAAATGGACTTGTCCAGCATATAGCAATAGATGAGCTATGTTTGCTGAAAAGAAATATGAGTAGCTTTTACATTCAAATACGGCAGCACTGGAGGAATCCTTAATGTCTTAATTTGAAGCTATTTAGAACATATTGTTACGAGCCAGGCATAGCAGAAAGAAAAAGCAAACACGCCTTATGGAAAAAATTAACAAAATTTATTTGCAAACTTTTTTTAACCTGTAGAAGTAAGAAAATTAAATGTACTTAGCTCTGTTATGAAATATCCTTGAATGAATCTATTTTCCTTGATCCCACAGAATTCACAGTCCGAAATGAAATGTAATATCCTTTAACAATCCAACACAGAATTTAAAAATAACTTTTCTTAAAAACCCAAACTTCAAACTCCAAAGGTTGACTCAAAGAGAAAAACCAAGCTCTTTTATAGACAATAAGATTTCTCCAGAATGTTGCAGAGGGCTGTGGAATAATATGATGTAATTTTCTAAAAAAAATTGCAAACCTGAACTTTCTGGAAGGTTCCAAAGTACTTTTCCTTGTAAACAAGTTGTTTTCAAATATATGACTCATTTCCAGAATATTCTTTAACAAGATATTAATAGAATTATTATTGGTCACCCAATGGGGTGAAAGTGGGGATCAGAGAAATAAATTCTTCTACAAAACAATATTAGCTTCAGATATACATTTGCACATTTAAAAGACTATTTTTGTTGCTGTTGAAAAGTGAAGCTTAAAATATGAAAAAAGTATGGAAGGGTATGGAATAGAGAAAATTATGTTTGAGATATTATTTTTGTTGCTAAGTATGGATATTACATCCTTTGCTTTTGTGTTAATAACGTGTTTTCCATTTCTAAAATGAAAGATTAATCTGTATTTTGAACAAGCTGAAAAAATGTCATACTCTTACAGAGTACCCATTTAGTACCAGAAACCCCTTAAACGGGTACCCTGGCAAACAGTGAGGGCCCAGATCAGACGCTGCAGAATGCGGCATCTGATCAGGGCCTCCACTGTTTTAAGTTCAGTCATTTTCCAAGTAAATTTTGATGAAAACACAACCTGACACCCCAAAATTTTGACTCCTGCTAAATATAAGGAGGAAGATTCCATTTGGTGCAAAAAGGGTTAATGTGAACAAGATGAGTCTTTTTCCTTATGATGTCCTATTCCATGATTTTTGACATGGATGATTTTCAAACATACATGTAGATTTGACTTGAATTCAGCTTTGTGTTTTAAATTAGTAGATATCCTGTAAGTCCAAAACGAGTGCCAAATGCTGGAAAGAAAGCTAAGCAACCTGTGCACCAAACGAACACAGTTGCATCTGAAAAGGCCGACGCTTCCATAAAAATTGAAACAACTCCTATTGAAAGGTACTTGAAATTGCACCGGCACAAGCTTTACAGAATGTCAGGCTAGAAAGAATTGCATGTGCACCACAACCTCTTTAAATATAATAGTATTGACAGGATCCAAAGTGTAAACCATCATGGTAAAACAACCATGTTATCTCCAAACAAATTTGTGTATATTATGTAGATAAATGACCATTTATGGTTGTTTTTGTTGCACCTGATTAAGCATGGCGCAATATAGGAGTCTAGTTTTCCGTCAGTCCATTTGTTCACTCATCCATCCATTCATTGGTTTGCACGCCATTATCATTTGTGACCACACTTGTTTAAGTCCATCTCTGAAGTACTGCAAGAGCTTCATTTATGATAATTGGCACAAACTTTGCATTTCTCAAGAACTATGAGCTTCATTAGTACAAACTTGTGTCTAGGGATTGCAACTTTGATGTAAGCCACCATTTTTGACCTTGGCCTACATTTTATGGGTCACTGACTTTGTGAACTATCGCATCAAGCCTAGCTGTCACTCTGTGTTCAGGTCCATTTCTAAAGAACAATCGCAGCTTCATTAATATTACTTGGTACAAACTTGCAATTAGGGAAGGCAGTTTTAGTGCAAGCATCCATATTTTACCTTGATCTACATATAATAGACGTTGGGACAATTTAAATCCAACAGGCCTGGCATAGCTTTCGCCGGAATTCTTGTTTTTATATAAGCTATTCACCTTATTTGCATTATCTGCTGGTTCCTAGTCAAAAGTTACCAGTGTTGGAAAAATAGGTAACCAGACCCCCCCCCCTGACCTTTCATGTCAGGGGTGTCTGGTTACCTACTTTTCCAATATTGACATTGTGCAAGCTGGGAGCCAACAAATAAAGCAAATCTGGTGAATAAATTTTTCACAATTTCTGTGATCCATTTTTAACTGTGTTGTATCCCAAACTGTTATAATGAACATAGGTTTAAAGAGGTTTATGTGTATTTAGACAAGGTAGAAGCTTTTAGAGTGTTGCACGTTTTAAGGATTTTGAAATGCGATGACTGGTACATGCTTCTTGTTAGAACAAAGAACTTTATACTGATTGCAGTCAGATTACAACAACAAGCAATACAGCATTACCATTTCAACACAGAGATTTCAATCTTGTAGACCGATGCTGATACCCAATATGATGGGACACCTAAAATTACACTCATCTGCAAAAATACAAAATCCTGAAAGGACAGCAAGCAAAAGCTACAGGGCTTCAAGAAAAGCGAGTGGCATGCAAACCATAGTGTAAAAAAACCTGGGCAGGCCCCCGCCCATCGGTGCTAGGAGAAATAAATTGGGCTGCTTGGTGCTTTCATGCAGAACTAAAACCGACCGCACATGACTACTGGTTAACTGTATAGAAGGTATAAGCCTGCCCGGGCAAAGTGATGCATTTTAACCCTTTCTGGTTTCATTAGGTGGCAGGGCTCTCAATGTTGGGTAAAAGTCCCACAAAATAGGAAGCAACGTCTCCAAAATGATCTAAATTGTGCTGACGTGGATGTTAAACTTCACTTCAAACAAAACAATAAATAAAACTGGGTTAATCGCCAGTGTTCCAGATACTGGGAGATGCTAAAATCAGGGTATAACTATCTTTCAGGAGGTAAACTGTTTGCAAGGCAATCATGAAACTGATGATGTATCTCCCACAAAGGCAATTTTAATAACAGTTAGCCTCTTTCTAACGCACTTATTCATTTGTTTAAAATGTTTTATTTTAACTACTATTTTAACAAAACAACAAAAATAATCAACAGTGCAAAACCAATTCAAAGCAGTTGACTATCAAAACATCATGACAACTAATTTTGATCACCCTTAAACGAAGGAAAAAAAAACAACAGAAAATCACTTGTATCTTATCAACAACGGAGTACGGAATCGTATCATTGAAAACGAGACTAATTACGTTTCAACTTGTGCGACGTAGACTTTGGACATATCTTAGTGTTCGAGGGTTGAATATTAATAAACACGGGAGTTGAATATTCCTGTACTTCCGGTAGTATTTCTGCTGTCCGGGCCAAGGTGGTCGTTCTTTTTCGGATTCTTGTATGTTCTAAACCTATAAACTATGCATACTATTCCAAGATTATGTTAACTGACGGCATGAGTTGCAGGCCGCAGCATATGAATATGAAGTAATGATATAGGTTTGGATTAAATATGTGTAGCTGATAGTGATATGGGTCGCGTTGGTTGTACCTGAATCAGAATCCGGATTCCAAATCATGATTCCTAAATGACAATTATGAGTCTCATCACGAAAACATGCCTACATAATTTTGACCCCCTTACACCCCACTTTTATATAGTAGAACTGGGGTTTCCGGGGGTATACCTTATTAAATGGCAATGTATTTGTATAGGCATGTTTTCGTAATGCCACATAAAAAACGTTATGTGTCGATTCTTTGATTTCGCCATTGTGGATGCTTTTGAATCATTCTGAAACATGAACGAGTATGATTCGTCTGATTCAGTATCATATTTCTGTTTTACACAAATAAAATGATGAAACAGAAACATGATTTCGAATCCTGATTCTGATTCAGGTAAATCAAACGCACCCATAGTTATACCTTTATCTTGAGCACTTTTTGCGTTGCCCTTTTATTCAGCAACATATACAGAAAACTCTTATATTTGGCGTTCATTTTATTTTCGCGGTCAAGGAAAAAAACGCCAATAAAAATAAAAAAGAATAACAAACTAAAGTCGATTTTTTATCCTTTTTGCCGTGTTATTCGGCGATAACTTCTGTATTTTTTATTTTTGATCAAGACATCCACTGAGAAAGTTGCAGAGGAGAGGCTCCACAAACTTCTCGTTAAGGACTCGGCCTCCTAAATGGTTTACTTTTTGTTCTAATCAGATGGACTTTTTACAATTTCTGATTTATTCGATAAAAACTAAGTCCAATTCTTTCACTCACACTATCGAAATGTATACAAATCACTGACCAATATCTATATATGAACAAATCCCGTGCAGCCAACGAAGCGTCCAACTCAAGGGACGTTCTACAAATTATTATAGTGTAGACGGTAAAAAACATGAAATACGTGGTTTTAGTCGGCAAACCAATAGTAAAGACAAAACAGATCATACACCTTTGTTCTATATCGTTATTTTTTTAAATACTACTCCAGTCATTTCACTCTCGAATATGCACATTGTTTTCATGCAGGGTGTTGAAATGATCCACATAATTATCTGTCAGTCAAGCACTGAACAAACAACAAATCGCCAAACCACGTCGTCAAGGCGGGACCAGTGGAATCAGAAAATTTCACGCAAGCTTGAAATTTCAGAAACCTCCATCTTATTAGCACTATGCTCATATAAATTAGGCGCATGAAACATTTTTGAGAAGTTGGCGGAGCTTTTTCCTGTACAACCTTCCCGCTGGATGTGTTGATCAAAATTCAAATATAAAGAAGTTATCACCGAAAAATGCGGTAAAAAAAGATAAAAAATCGATTTTACATGTAGCACAAATTTTATTCAAGTATGATATTGGGCCATCCAGCTTGGGTTCTTTGTCTTTGCATAACTTGTCAGTTATAACCTTATTTAGCAGGCCCAACAAAGCTGAAGAAAAGCAACTATTCTTGACAGTTATTTTCAAAATTGGTAATTAATTGTCGGCTTTGTCCGTGAATAGACCAAGTAATTAAATACCGATGGAATTGATTTTTATCACTCACGCACCAAGAACAATACAATGTGGAAAACAGCTGAAAATCACCGCGTATAACTTGCAGATCACCACGCAAGGCTACGTCAGAAGTCAGAAATATCTAATCACGAATTTTTTTTCTTTTGGAATCGAAAGTCCGCCAAAATATAAATCCGCCAAAGGTCCACTCGTAAAAACCGCCAAAACTTGCTGCCGCCAAATTAAAGTGTTTTATAATAATTCTTTGCACTAAATTGATTGAGAAGTAAACATCACATTTAGTAAAAGTTGGCTGTCTATCCTTTCTTTCATAACACAGACAAACATTACTGTGTTCAGTAGCGGCAATGTGTTCACTTGATACACCTAAATGGTAAGAACCTTTCAGTTTCGTGTTTGTTACAGTGTATTGGTGGTTGGCATTTTTTTTTAGAAAATATGAATCCTGATTAGAGCTTTTTCCTATCATAAAATGTTCCAGAATCATGCTGCCTCTCAGATCGTCAATCGATGTTACTTTGGAGATAACTTCTCGCATGAACAGTCTTTCATAACATTTCACAATGAAAAGTAAAAAAAAAAAAAAAAAAAAAAAAACACTACAACTTTTCAGCGAAAAACAATGCAGCGGGTACTATACAAAGTCTCAGACCATGACACAGGCGTTTCTAATCCATGTCTTTAGCCTTCCATCTGTCTGTCTGTCCGTCCTCCCATCCGTGTGTCCGTCTTTCCGTCGGTCCGTTAACATTTTTGTTAAAGTTTTGCGTCAAAGTTTCTTAGAGATTTTATCTTCTGAACCCTTTGATAGATTTAGTTGATACTTACACTGAAGACACATACTGGTCTGAAGATTTTATTGATGCATGTCCCACCCCCACAGTGACCTTGAGGTGAAGGTCAGAGACTTAGAAATTATACATTCGGTTAAAGTTTTATGACAAAGTTTATAAATGCCTGTATCTTCTAAAATCTTTGCCAAATTTAATTGATACTTGCATCAATGTTGCATACCAGTCCAAACATTTAGTCATGTATGTCCCTTCCTCCACCCTAGATGACACAAGGTCACGGACTTAGAAAGTTTAGGTTTGGTTAAAGTTTTATGACAAAGTTTATAGATGCCTAAATGTTCTAAACTCTAAGTCAATTGATACTTGCATCGATGTTGCATACCAGTCCAAAGATTTCATTCGTGCATACCCCACCCTGCTGCTTCAGTAGCATTGATGCCCCCATCGCTTCAGTAACTTTGATGCCCTCACTCCCTTGGTCCATTTAGAGATTTTATGCTTGGTTTAGCTGTTGCAAGCACATTTATAGATTCTTATAGCTTCTTGACATCTTCATTCATATCACATACAAGCTCGATATATCTGAGGGTGGCGCTGGCTGGCGGTATACGTGACCCACTGGTCGCTTGCTCTAGTTTATTTTATTATTTAGGCGAGAATTCAAAGAAAAGCCTTATCCAAAATTGCATTGTCTGTGGGAGCTACACTGTCCTGTTACTGTAACATTTTTATGCTGGGCGAGCTTGAGTTCATGAAAAACCTGCGTGTTTTATGACATCACGAATCTGAAGATGTTGGTGGCATAGATTACACATCATAATGAAACTTAATTATTCTGGTTTGACCAGTAAACTGTAACTTTTAATATAGCGAGTGCACAGAGTTATGCTTTCGAAAAATTGCGTTATCGGCATAAAAATGGAATTTCAAGAATATCAGTTATAGAGGAAAGTCTCATTATTTTGCCGAATAACCCCGGTATGTAATACAACCCTCATTTGGAAGGCTTCGGAATGCAAATGCATATTGAATACGGTTAGTCAAACAAGTGGTCAGCATTGGGTCCGAGGTCATAACGCTGCTGGTGAGTTTGAAATATGTCTTGTTCATACATGTTGATATCTACTATTTTCTGCCAGTTTGAACACGAATATCTATAATTTGGATTTTAAAGTTTATAGGTTTTCCTTATCCGTGGTTTATGTGTATTTAAATTAGGGTGTTGCACTGTTTAAAGATTTTGAAATGAGATTACTTGCACTTTTTTTTCAAAACATTTTACACTGGTTTATGACAATTTTAGAACGTTCGATTACACCCCCACCCCTCAAAAAAGCATTTCAGCTTTCAATCCTGCAGACGAATGCATTTTTTTTTTAAATCCAAACAGTACGTCCTAACTGCAACCATCTACAAAACAATACAAAATCATGAAAGACCAGAAGCTAAAAGGTACAGCGGTCCAAGAAAGCGAGTGACATACAATCCAGTATGTTAAGAAAAAAAAAACTGAAAAAAAAAAGGAAACAGAATAAATACTTTTTTCTGCCAACATTGATAACGAAAACGTTGGGATTATGAAATTTATTAGTAGTTGAAATTTTCAAACTCTATTGAGTTAACCCTCACCGTGCTGTCCACGATAACCCTTACCTTTGCAATCAGTTTAGATTTAGATCAGATAGCTCCTGATCAGGATCTATACTGATGTCATTCAGTTTGTGAATTTGAATGAATAAATTACATCAAGTAATGTATTTGGTTGAAATGCAAATGGGTGTGCCTAAATTAATTTATGCAGCGTATGAAACGGGTTTATTCCCTCAGGGCCGGGTTCTTAACAATGAGCATTCTGAGCATCAGCAATTAATGCAAATCTGCCGATCAGTGATGCATGGCATATTGTATAGCTTTAATATATAGCAAGATATACCATATTTTCTTTTTGAGCTTCTTTTCATATAACTGTTTTGTGGAAGAGTTCCAATTTGAGCATTTGCACATGAAAACAACTTTCGCAAGTGCGCATTCTGAGCAGAGTCTTCTGTGTCCATGAACTTTTAATAGTCTTCAGGTTATCTAAAGGGAGAAAAGCGAAGATGCTACCAGACTCCGTGGATGTAGAGGCTGATCAGCGTTTTCGTCACAAGCTGCCACTTGTTCAAAACTAACATTGCCCTTATTTATCTAATCGTTAAAATTTATCCATTTATTCTGGCAAATATGGTAATGATTTTGATGAAAAATGTGAGTAGCTTTTGCAAACAAAAGCTTCTCAGTTTTTTTCCCCCGCAAAATATCAGAGTATTAGATATTGTGCTTGCTGGAACAGTTGAACATTATGAGCACTTACGAGCTCGTTAAGCTAACAATGATTTGAACAACTAGGCCAAGATCGTTACAGGTTTGTCATATTCCGGCTCGGCTATAAGTACACCGGGATGCCAATAAATAAATCGGGATTTCTAGTCACTTTGTCTGTGTCAGCTGTGTATCATGAAGAAGGATGAGTAATAGCATTAAGGAGAATTGATACCACTTGTTCAGGGGATGTAATTCTTCCAAAAACATTCTTTTCTCCCAAATTAGGAGAGGTATTCTCTTACACAAAGAATTTGCTAATTATTTCCTGTAAGTGTAGACCCCATGTTCAGAGGAATCATGGACAAGGAGATCGAGAAACTTGCTTCCCTCTTACAAATTGAAGAACTTGAATGAAGATGTTAGGTGTGTCCTTTTCTTTTAGGTTTTTCGTCAGTGAATAGGTGGACGCAGTAAGTAAGTCATTATTTATGGACATTGTTTGACAGTTAACGATATCTTGTTAAAGTAAATTTATAAATTGTATGTTAATTTGAAAACAGGTGTATGATATACAGTTCTCATGACAGTATGCCTTATTATTAGCGAACAACTGTATAAATTAGTTCTGTCATTGAAATGTAGACGTCGCATTTACTAATGGTAGAACGATATTTTTTTGAAAAAAAAAAAAAAAAAACGGTGAATAAAATGCGTTTTAAATGTCATATGATAAACAGAATCTTGCATACGTGCTCATGTACTTTTGAATTTATTAAACTCGCTGAAGAAAATGCATAAAATGCTCGGCAAAGCCTCGCATTTAACCCTTTTCCTCAACTCCTCGCATTTAACCCTTTTCCTCAACTCGTTTAATAAATTCAGGAATACATGAGCGCTCATTTAAGATCTTCTATACCAATTATTTATTAAACTCTTTCAATTCGGTTAATAAATAGAGGATCTTACATGAGGGTTCATGTATTATTGAATTTATTAAACGAGTTGAGGAAAAAGGGATAAAATGCGAGGCTATGCCGAGCATTTTATCCCTTTTCCTCAACTCGTTTAATAAATTCAATAATACATGAGCACGAATGCAAGATTCTATTTATCATATGACATTTAAAACGCATTTTATTCACAATTGTTTACAAAAATATCAATATTCCGCCATTAATAAACGCGACGTCGGTAAGGACGTCGAACATGTAACGTTACGGGACGTATCTTGCTAATTTGCATATTTAATCCACTAGTGGATTATCGAAAATAATACATGGCGTTATAACACTCTCAGACGCGACGTCATATGATAAAAAGGGTTAAAATGCAAGGCTTTTTCCTCAAATCGTTTAATAAATTGAATAATACATGAACTCTTAAGTAAGATCCTCAATGTAAGATATTGACTAGTGAAATTCTCAAAGAGGATCTAACATGAGTGTACCTATATTATTGAATATATTAAACAAGTTGAGGAAAAGGGATAGAATGCGGGGCTTTGATTAGCATTTTATCCCTTTTCCTCAACGAGTTTAATAAATTATTGACAGAGAGAATCTTACATGAGTGTTTATGTATTATTGAATTTATTAAACGAGTTGCGGAAAAGGGATAAAATGCGAGGTTTTGACGAACTTTTTTCCCTTTTCCTCAACTAGTTAATAAATTCGATAATACATGAGCACGACCGCCCCCGCCCATAGGGGCTTGAAGAAATATATAGGCTGCATGATGCTTCCACTCAGAACGGGATTGGGCCCGCACACTATTACTGGTTAACTGCTTAGAGGATCTAAGCCTGTCCAGGAACTGCGGTGCGAGGCGGACCGTCTATGCTAATAAACCCTATTGGTTTCATTGGGCGACAGGGCTTGAGATGTTATTTCATCTCAATGTCGGGTAAAAGTTCCACAAAATTGGAAGCAACGTCTCCAAAATGACCTTTACAGTGTTGACGGGGACGTTAAACCTCAAAACAAACAAACAAACATAAGCACGAAAGCAAGATTCTATTTATCTTAATAAATCCAAAAAATATTCAATTCACGATTTTGTACAAAAATATCAATATTCCGCCATTAGTAAACGCTGCGTCGTTAAGAACGTCGTACATGTAACGTTATGGAGCGTATTTAACTAATTTGCACACTTTATCCACTAGCTAGTGGATTAAGAAATTTATAACATGACGCTATTAAATTCTCAGACGCTCAGTTTTATCATATGATAAAACTCTTATATGAGACAGTGAATCTTTCAATTTGGTGTCTTGGATGGGATCATTAGGGCTGGCTAATCGGAGCTGAAAAGATAATCGATTATCAGTCTTGTCATTACGATCGATAATCGATTAGTAATCGCTGAGATTTTTGTCATTTTTTTACCTGTCTGGCTTTCTGTCTGAGCATGACTCTTACCATATGTTGCACTTTATCATATGTACATTTGAACAGACAGGCCTGAGCTAACAGTGTAGACCCAGATGAGACGCCGCATAATGCGGCGTCTCATCAGGGTCTACACTGTTTGCCACACATCCAGCTATTTTAGGCATAACTTTGGGTAGTAAATTGTACCTATCAAGTAATCGATTTAAAGCAAATCAGAAATGATAATCATTTTTGTGGAATTTATCGATCGATTAATCGATTATACGATTAATCGTAGCAGCCTTATTGATCATTTCTTTCACTTCTGTTTCCATTTAATAACTTTGGAGAGATTTCTGTCCAGTTTAGGGGATGGCTGATTTATTCCATACATTGTGTGTTTAACAAAATTCTTGTTTTCAAGCAAACAGCGTTCAACCAGATTTTGATCTTAACCATTTGCTTATGTCTTTTGTGAGGTCTGCGAGGGTACTAGGCATTATATGGGTTTAAAAGCATAATTTGAAAAGCAAACCCTGCTGTGTGTACATCTATCTAACTTAGTTACGACAATGGTTTTTTGCAGCACCACAGCCATGTAAAACGTAAGATATGTTGCTGTTTCGACTGTATTGTAAGTTACGCACTGTTTTTGTAGGAATTTTGGTGCTGGCGGAGAAGGAAGTTCCTAGCATAGTTTTTGCGTGTTGTAGTTTGGTTTCGTTCACCTGAGCAGGGAGTGCTCATGGTGATCTATTGTGATCGATGAATGTGCGTCTTGTGTCGTCCCGCGTCCGACGTCAATTTTCTTTAAATGTTAGCTTCTCAAAAACCCTTGAGTCAGTTTCAAACACACTTAATTGAAATGTTGCGTAGGTGGCTCCCTACCATAATAGCTAAAATCGGTTCCTGCGAACAAGATGATCTTTCAACGGCATCCCCGAGTACCCGCAATCTATGTTTTTGAACAGAAATAATAAAAACATAGTATACCCTGTAAACCCCAGTTTTACCATATAAAATGGGTCCAAGAGGGTCGTAATTAAAAAGGCGTGTTTTCGTGAGTTGATAGAAAACAAACTCCTTTTACAACATCTAGCAAGTGGCCAAATTTCATTAATGTTTCAATGAAATGGTTCGCTCATGACCTTGTGTCAAAATTGCTATTTTATAATGGCTCTGCTTCCTTCAAAGAACATGACAGCAAAATATAAAATGGTTCAGTTCCTTTGAACTAAATGGTTACCAGAACAAAGATAGAAAAACCTTAATGCGAATCTCATAAGCCATTGACTTCATTCCACAATCTCTTTTATTTCTTGAGCTCAGCTAATGACCGTTGTGTTATCCTTTAGGTTGTGAATTTAGGAGTCTGCACTCGAATTGTGGAAGGACAAAACGCTCAATAAAGGTCGATCTTTTTGTGTGATTAGATTTACTTAGCTACAAACTAATACTCGTTTGGTTCTCAATGCCTGATAAATCAAGTTTCATCCATTTCGATGTAATTGCCCTTTAGAATGATACACTCGGAGGACCATCGCTGTTCCAGTGCGATCAGCCAAGAACTGAAATAGCTGGAGTGCTTGCCGACACACTCCTCAACTGCCACCACGACTTCTTCATGGACCGGAAATGACGTCCATGGATATCCTTTTTCATGTTTGGGAATAGGAAATAGTCACTAGGAGCTGAGACCGGAGAATAAGCGGGGTGCGGTATTGACCCGTTCCCATTCGTCTCAACAGCATCCGTTGCAATTTTGCAAGTGTGGTCTCATGCATTGTCCTGTTGGAGCAGAATCCCTTTGGAGAGTTTTCCTCGGCGTTTTTCACGGATCGCAGTTCTCCGTTGGTCGAGCGAATTTGCATAAAACGCACCTGCTTTTGTACTTTTCTTTGCTAGAAAGTCCAAAATAACGCTATGTGCGTCCCAAAATACAGTTGGCATCACTCTTCCAGCAGAGGGTTGCGTTTTTAGCTTAATTGGCCTCCGAAAACCCCCGCCATACTCACTGGCGATTTTAGTTTCATTCTCTGGTTCACAATAATGGACACAGGTCTCATTAACAGTCACCAGACGTGAAAAACAATCATCTTTCTTTGACATAAACCGTTTCAACACTGCGCTGGCTACTGATGCTCAGGGGCCAGTTGTTCAAAGCATCGTTAGCTTAACGAGCTCTTGAGTGGTCATATTGTTAACTCTTCTAGCAAGTACAATATTGTAAATTTTTGTATTTTTGCTAAAAAAATGTGAGCAGCTTTTGCATCCGCAAAAGCTGCTCACATTTTTTTCAGCAAGAATTGCAGCATATTTGCCATATTTAATGATCAAAGTTTTAACGATACGTTAACTAACGACATCGTTAGTTTTGAACAACTGGCGCCTGGTTGCCATTTGCTCGTCACAAAGGCATTTAGGGACTCAACGGGCTTTTAGCTTGCGCATACTCAAGCGATCTTGTAAAATTGTTGAAACGCCACCATGTGGAATGCGTAATGCATTCGCTATGTCTTCCATATTAATTCGCCCATCAGAGTTTGAGTACACCAGATCCCGTACTTTGTTACATACAATGAATTTCTTCATCAGTGATATCGGATGAGCGGCGAGACCTGGTTTCGTCTTCTAAAGACGTTCCACCGCCTTTGAAATCTCGAACCCAGAATTTAACTTGTGCATACGATGGTGCAGAAAACCCATAAACATGGGTCAACTGGCAATGTATTTCCTGTTATGTTTTCCATTTCAAGTACAAGTATCGTATTGCACCACGGTACTCAACGTTTAACGAAAAGCTTGCTTTTGCATCGCTAGCTATGTTTGCCGTTAACTATCTTATGAGTGAATGACACGATAGGGGTGCTATATATTTTACCGTCATTCCTAAAACATGTAGTGAAATAATGCATAAAAGTCTTGGTTGTCTCGGTCAATTGGAAATGGGATAGGCTGGTTACTTATCGACTTGCCCTCGTTCTTTCAAAATGGCCCAAGGCATACAATGTTTTCTTTATTTGCCTAGAAGTGAATGCCCATCCCAAAATGGCATATGACGTCCCAGGCAACTTGGCATTGGAATTGTCAGGCACTAGATTCCTAAGAAGAGAATAAATGAAGTTCTAAATGATTTCTTCTCGTTAATTCTGTGTCCAGGTGATCAAAGCATCGTTAGCTGAACGAATCCGTTAGTGACGAAGTTTAGTGAGTTTTAACAAGTTCAACATTTATTCTTGCACACCAGACAAGGAAATCCGTAATTTTACCCTGGGACAGATCCTGGTGTTACGACCCCAAATCGAATACAATCCCGTTTGATAAATGCAATGGTTGATTACAACTTCATGCGCGGCGTCGTCATGTGTGACGTCACAAAACATTCCTGTTGTGTCATCACAAAATGGCGGACGTCGGTAACCGAAGTGACAGCAGCATTAAAAATTCGCAATAGAAATGGAAGGTATGCAAGAAAAAGAATCCAATATGGGTGTGAGGGTTGGATAGAAAAATCCGTCCCTCGGAATCACTGTCCTGCATCACTCGGCAAGCCTCGTGATGCCGGACAGTGTCCCTCGGGACGGATTTTTCCATCTACCCCTCACACCCATTATGATTCTTATAGTACACCAGGGACCAGTCGTTCAAAGCTCGTTAGTGATCAGCTATTTCAGCAAGTACACTATCAAATACAGTGGTATGTTTGTTGAAAAAATGTGAGCAGCTTTTACAGACTGCTAACATTTTCAGCAAAAATATCCTGGTATATGAATGTCATTTGACGTGTTACCAGTAACAATTCTGATCAGCATACAGTCGAACTTCAATGGCTCGAACACCTTTGGGACCTCGAAAATCTTTTCGAGACAGGGGTAGTTCGAGCTACTGAGGTTACTGTCAGGAGGCATAACGAGATACTTTTAGACATCTTTTCGGTGTTCTATAATGAATCTGTATGCTGTGTGTACTCATTAGAATCGCCTAATCGAGGCGATTCTATTGAGTTCACACAGCATAAATTTTCAAGATAAAAGACTAAAATCTCCTTAATTATCTCCCACTATTTCTTAGGTAGAGGATTTCGCTAGGGGCTCAAGAATGGGTTCGACACATCCATGGTAAACGAGCCATCGGTGTTCAAGCCATCGAAGTTCGACTGTATTAATTTTTCCATTTAAAATGATTAAAATTTTAACGATATGTTAACTAACGACGTCGTTAGTTTTGAACAACTGGCCCCAAAAATCTTGTAGAAATTAGTAGCTTTTTGCAGTGTAAAATTTTCTATATGGAAGCAAGGACTACAGCACAGAACTGAAAACTTAGAGTGCACAAGTTTTTTTCTGGGCCAGACCAGATAATTTCGGCCAATAAGGCTTCATAAGTGACCCTAAAATATTCAAGCTGCTAACATTATTACCAGCAAACATCAATCTGTTTGGCGGATGCGTTGAATGAAGTTTTAATGCAACGGTAAATTTAGCTGGCTCCTTTGTTACCTTTAAACCGGTCCACCATGGAGTAATTTTCCCGCCATCAGCATGATTCCGGGAGCTGGGGTGGATTTTGTCATCGGGTAGTCCGTCTGCTCGTACGTCTGCGCTGTGAAACCTCGCTCAATACATTATTTTGTAACAAGTCGGCTGTACTTTAGATAAATTTCGAGTTTATTCAGTAGTGTCGAAATTGACATCGTTGGCAGGATTATGATTTCGCACTTAATTGTCGGACTTGAATTAATTCTTCCTTAACACATTATCATATAACCGCATTATGTGTGTTTTGTTCTTATTTTTATATTCTAAGGTCTTTAAGAATTTGGATAATATATGAATTCGGGTGCATTGGAGCCGCCTAAAGGAGAATGTATTATTTTCCGCCATTCTTGTTAGAGGCGGAGGTTCTTGTTCACCTCAGAACTTTCTCTTTGCTTTTTTGCACACTTTGTCCCTGTTAAACTTTTTGTCTACCTTTAAAACAGAGTTTGTTCCTTTGGTGCACTAAGAAATAAATTCTTCTCTGTATGGGTCTGTATAGCCATATTTGTAGTTGAGAATTTTTGTAAATTGGCTCCCCTTAATGAGCCGGGGCACAGCATCCACAAAGTCTGATCAGAGCCTTCGTTGTGCGCTCTAAGGATAGTTAAGTGCCCAATGTTCCTTCATATAGCAAGAGAAGTCTCTGGTCCGACTATATGGATGCGTAGGCCGAGCTGATTCTTTGCTGGGCACACATGTAAATTGCAGGAAATGCTGTGTCCGGGCTCAAATACTGAGTACAAACAGTTTAAATGTTGATCTTTTCCAGCTTTTAATTTAGGATAGTTTCTTAGTCAAATTGTGCCCCCGCCAATCGGGCTTGGAGAAATAGATTGGATTATATGGTACTCCCGCATAGAGCTGAAACCGATCAAGTACTGGTCTAAGCCCGTCCAGGAAAAGTAGTGCGAGTCGGACCGCCCCTGAAACCATAGCGGTAGAGCTTGAGTTGCCATTTCATTTGAATGTCGGATATAAGTCCCTCAAAATTGGAAGCACTGTCTCTTAAATGACCTAAATGGTGCTGACGGGGACGTAAAACTTCAACACAAACCCATCTTAAAGACAAACGTTGATCTAGGTTAGTCCGGACCGATTTAGGAAATGTTTAGAGATTGTACAATTTATTATCCCCAGGTCTAACCACAGCTATAATATGCAGTGTTGGTTTCGTTCGAGCTACGCAAGTCACAGGCAATTTAAAGTTCTGTGCATTGATCAATAGTTGCGTGAGTTTTGATGTATCACACAGATCATTTCTGGGATTGAATTGCACTGATTTCGCATGGTTTTTATTTTCAAACAGAAACTGCCAATGTTCTTTAGGACAGAAAAGCTTATATAAACAGGGGTTTCGTAGCAACGGAATAAGGTTTGTATTTTGTGATCACTGTGTTGTTTGTTTGATTTGAGGTTTAACGTCCCCGTCAACACTGTAAAAGTCATTATGGAGACATTGCTTCCAATTTTGTGGGACTTGTACCCGACACTGAGATGAAATGACATCTCAAGCCCTGTCGCCCAATGAAACCAATAAGGTTTAAAAGCATGGACGGTCCGACACTCGCACCGCTTTGCCTTGGCAGGCTTTGATCCACTAAGCGGTTTACCAGTACTCATGTGTGCTTCGGGCTAGCTCTGCGTGGAAGCATCATGCAGCCCATCTATAACTGAAAGATAGTTTTTGTCAGTTTTCCATAAAAACCTAAGTTGTGTGTCTTCGGCGAGGCAGTTCTAATGTATAGCAACAACATAGATTTATATGTAGAAATAAGGCAATGAGGAAAACTATCATTCAATGATAAAACATACCAACCTTATCTTTTGCTATGGCTTGCATGTCCCTGAGAAAACTGATAGCTTTTGGTTGTTCTTGTACCATTGATCTTTATCTAGACCACCGTGATAAAAAATTAGGCCCTGAATTTTTTAGTCATTTCTAGAACTGGAGATAAGCTTGACATTTTTGTTTCTGGACCAGCATGCTTCATTTCACACAGCACGTTCTGAACTAATATATTACCGAACTTGATACAGTGCCGAATTTGAATTTAAAACTTTGTGGTTTGACCTTGTCAATCACTTTGCAAAATTTGCATGAATGTATGACATATTTTCACTGCGTAAATGTTTCTGTATTTTCTAAAAGTTCAATTCAATGGATTCATCTATTACATTTTCTTTTCAGGTCAGACTGTCCTTAAATGTTGTTAATTCAGTTTCTTAGTTATTTAATTACTTTCTTGTTCGTCATCAGGGTAATGCTGGGGACATATGATGTACCTGTGTGCACCTGCTGAACTCAATGATTTTTTATCAGATGTTTATTAGAATTAGGAACCTTTAAGGTTCACGAGAATCTCGAATGCTGCCTAGGGTATTTATCCTAGAACTAGTTCGATTTATGCAAGATTCTGATTGCTTTATAGTAATTTCTGGAAAGTAAACTTAAGTTCGAAGCAATTTTCTCGGTGAGTTTAGTGTTAATTAAGAAATAGATCATCTCTAACTGTGATTTGTAGAGTAATAAATCACAGTTTGGAGGTCAGTTGAAAAGTAGACAAATCACGAGCGCGTAGCGCGCGTGATTTGTCTACTTACAATTGACCTCCACAAACTGTGATTTATTACTCAACAAATCACAGACTAGAGCTGATATATATCAATTCTAACACGCTGACAATCGGCAATAATGCTCTTGTTTCCTTCAAATTCTCACAACTTTTCGCCATTGTTAGAAGAAATTCCGCTTAAATTATCGACTGAAACACATGCATTTATATTCTTTTCTAACGTTTTCGATGTGAGCATGTGACGTTACACCGTCTAACGTTAAGGAAATCGACTAGTGACGTCTTAAATTCGAAGTTTTAATCACGTCATTCGTCACGCTCTTCCTTGCCGTGATTTGTTGTAGAATAAAACACAGTTATTTTCCATTGCCTATATAGGCGCGCTGTGTTAGAATTAAGGATTTAATACAGTAAAACCACCTAAAATTAAGACTAAATCTGTTTTTAACAAGTTATTGGGAAGTTATTCTTTCGTAGTGTTTTCTTCACCCAATATCTCCTAATAAGAGACCACCTTTGGGACTGTTCAAAACTTTAAAGACCACTTATAAACCGTTTCAAAGGTGGTCTTGATACACCCTATTAGGAAATGAAACATATAAACTTTCTGAATTGGTTGACAAATTGACTTCTGCTTTAAAGGTGGTCTCTATAAATGTTAGACTAGGCGTACTAACAAATCCATGTTTTTTTAGCAGAAATAAGAGAAATATCATATTTTTTTATCTGAACATTTACATTTGTTTGGTGATTAAATTTTCACTATATTTGAATAGGCTTGTTTTAGTAAAGCAGAAGTAACCATAGACTGGAAGTAAATGCTTCGTTGGCCATGGCTGACAGGAAAGTAACGTTTAGATATACAGCCGAACTTCGATGGCTCGAACACCGATGGCTCGTTTACCATGGATGCGTCGAACCCATTCTTGAGCCCTAGCGAAATCCTCTACATAAGAAATAGTGGGGGATAATTAAGGAGATTTTAGTCTTTTATCTTGCAAATGTATGCTGTGTGTACTCATTAGAATCGCCTCGATGAGGCGATTCTAATGAGTACACACAGCATACGTTTTCATTAAAGAATACCGAAAAGATGTATAAAAGTACCTCGTTATGACTCCTGAGAGTAACCCTCAGTGGCTCGAACTACCCCTGTCTCGAACAGATTTTCGTGGTCCCAAAGGTGTTCGAGCCATTGAAGTTCGACTGTATATTTTTTATTTATTTCAAACGATTGAGTAAAATAGAAGTGGAGGCAATGATCAGGAATCGATACAATTAACCCACAGCTCCCATCAGAGACACCAAAGTGAAAGAAACACAAACATGAAACAACAGACCCTAATGGAAACATCAATAGCGGAAAGCCTCTTCTTTGAATTAAATATAAAGAATTTTAAAATGCTGAACAGCAATTGTTAATGTCAAATATGGGCATAGACAGCTGTAGAAGTGGGTTCGAGTAATTCTTTTTAAAAATGTTTGACAGTCTACTAGAAGTAATATAGACTGGGAGTAAATGCTTTTTAGTTTTCGGCCATGAACAATGTATTTTTATTTATTTCAAACGATTGCTTTGAATTAAATATTTATTATAATTTACATCGCGCAAAGGTGTCTATATAGTTTTGACCCCCTTAAACCCCGCTTTTATATAGTAAACCTGGGGTATACAGGGGTAAACCATAATTTCCTTATTTCTGCACTGAATTACAGATTGTGGGTACTCGTTAGAACCGCCTGGATGAGGCGGTTCTAACATTTACCCACAATCTATATTTCGAGCAGAAAAAAGAAAAATGTCACAATTTTTCATCTTAAATTTTTCATTCCTGCGGCGGTATAATTTACAGTGTATTTGTAATGATATAGAATTTTAAAATGCAGATCAGCGATTGTCATGTCAGAAATGTACCAAGACAAGTCCAGAAGTGGGTTCGAGTATGTAAGTTCAGCGAAGACTCAGATCAGTCTTTCGTTTCACACTTGCACCTATTTGTTTGACTTGTCTCAAATTCTTCCAGGGATCTTGACACGAAACCACCGCCCGCAGAAGTTTCTGCTGTGCCGCCATCGACCACACCGTCACAACCTCCTCCTCTCATTAAACCTGGTATACAACAGAGGCCAAGGTCGTCGTCAAGACACCGAAATCCGCCCAGAAGTCAACTGTCACGTCATCAAAATAATCTCAGGAAGAAAGTCGTGAGCTCGGAAGAGAGTAGCGAGGAAAGTGACGATTCGGATGATTGATGACGTCATCTTTTGAGCCCCGCCAACCGAATTAGTGTCTTCGAGCATTCCGTCATGACAAATTTTAACTGCGCATGCCCATCCATTCAGAGGGGTCAGGGATATGGCTTTCTGTCTGAAGGTTCCTCTTGATTCACTGCTTGTATGAGCGAGCAGCGAAGGTTCTGGCGAGACTGCGCGGATGCGCAGGCTCGCCTGAACCTTCGCTGCTCGCATAGGCGATAAGTACCAAAATCGCTTGACGGGGCCCTTTTGAACATTCATTAATGACAGAATATGAATTAGCATGTATACATGCATTTGTTGTAATATTGTGAATCTCGCTGCATCGTGTATAATAAAGGCAGCTAGACCTAGTCACGGGAGGTGGTTCAAACTTGCTTTTGAAAATTTTTGACTTGTACATAGACGTTTCATGATGTATACAATATTGGGATTTCCTCTAAGGTAGAGTTATATAGCGCTTTCCAGAAAAGATGGCGTCACGTCATACTGTTTCATTCGGGTAACTCTAACGGGTACAAATCAATGGCGTTTGCTTTGCTGGTTAGATTCCATCATTGATATGTTGTAGTTTATTTCAATGATAGCTAGAAAAATCAGGGCTGTTCTATTTATACATGTTAGATACTCGTATTTATTCGTGTTTTTTTTTTCTCATTGTTATTCGTGAAATTCGCGGCTGTTACGCTACTCGCCTTGTAAACCAGGGGTCGCAGGATCGATCCCGGGCTTCTCCAGCATTTCGAATGAGTATGACCTTAGTTGTTGGTGGGACGTAAAACTCAAACACTCACTCATAGTCAATTAATAATACATTGTAAACTAGAAATGTTTAATGGTATCGTATCAGGGCATTGGATGATATCACCGACCCAATATAATATTTGGTCCGAGGTGATATCCATGCTTGGTGAAAGCAATAAAACTGTAATTTATTTGTTTTAATTTACGAAAATATTTTGTGGTCACAGATAGGACACAGGAGGACATAACTTCCTAACGGGATAAGTAATGTTTTAATCTTCCTTTTCCCAATAAAATCATAACTTCAATGTATTCCTATCTTCACCCGTGAGTACCTGAACAGTTATCGATGACGTCTTGACCATCTTTTCTGATAAGTGCTATATAGTGAAACCCCAAATCATCACGTTAACGCGTTTATATAATCCCCCCCACCTTGAACCCCACTTTTTATAGTAAAACTGGGGTTACAGGGGTAAACCTTATTTTGCTTATTGCTGCTCTAAAATATAAATTGTGGGTACTCAATAGAACCGCCCCGAACCCACAATCTATATTTTGAGCAGAAATAAGAAAAATATCACAATTTCTCATCTTAAAATTTTAGTTTATCCATGTTTGTGGATAAGAAACACGTCTATATAATTTGCCCCCCCCCCCCCAACCTGAACCCATTTTTTAGTAAAACTGGGGTTTACAGGGGTAAAACTTATTTTTCTTATTTCTGCTCTAAAATATAGATTGTGGGTACTCGTTAGAACCGCCTCGAACCACAATCTCTATTTTGAGCAGAAATAAGAAAAAAATCACAATTTTTGATCTTAAAATTTTTGTTTATCCACGTATTTTGGATCAGAAATATGATGTATAGTCTCGTAACCCCACAGTTTTACTATATGAGCCCCGCCAAGCGAATATGTGTCGTCGAGCATTCCGTCATTGCAAATTTTAACTGCGCATGCCCAGCCATTCTGAGGGGCCAGGGATATGGCTTTCTGTCTGAAGGTTCCTCTTGATTCACTGCTTGTATGAGCGAGCAGCGAAGGTTCTGGCGAGACTGCGCGGATGCGCAGGCTCGTCTGACCTACCTTCGCTGCTCGCATAGGCAATAAGTACCAAAATCGCTTGACGGGGCCCATATGAAAGTGAGGTTTAATGGACTCAAAATTATAATGGTGTGTTTTCGTGATGAGAAACCCTCAGAGACTCGAAGAACTCTTGTCAAGAACGAAATTTTCAAGGTTCAAAAGGTGTTTGAGCCATTGAAGTTCAACTTTATTTTGGATAAATTCTGAATTTCAACTATCACACAATATAATTTTATATAGACTTTGTTCGATTTAATTTTTATTGGCTATTTTCTATAAGTTTCATGTATGTAGTCATACAAGTAAATATAATTGTGTTTCAATTCTTCGAAAACCCTTCGGGAGTCGATGTTTGTCTAGGCAGGGATAGTTGGAACCACTGAGGGTATACTAATGCGACAGGTCTGGGAGTTAAAAGGAGATGATTAAAGGTCATTGCCTCCACTTCTATTCTCTATATAGAAGATCTTACATGAGTGTTCATGTATTATTGAATTTATTAAACGAGTTAAGGAAAAGGGATAAAATGCGAGGCTTTGCCGAGCATTTTATCCCTTTTCCTCAACAAGTTTAATAAATTCAATAATACATGAGGACGAATGCAATTTCTATTTATCATATGACTTTTAAAACGCATTTGATTCACGATTGTTTTACAAAAATATAAATATTCCGCCATTAGTAAACGCGACGTCGTTAAGGACGTCGTACATGTAACGTTACGGGACGTATCTAGCTAATTTGCATATTTAATCCACTAGTGGATTATCGAAAATATTTCACGGCGTTATTACACCCTCATACACGACGTCATATGATAAAAGATCATATTGTATGTATTCATTAGAATAGCCTCATCGATGAGGCGACTCTCATAAACGCACACATTATTGTTGGTTTGTTATTGCTGATGTTTTATGTTCCTTTCACTGGCTTTCAGCACTATTCAGATCTTGTTAGAAACATCGCTTCTACTTTTGTGGGACTTTTAACCAGCACTGAGATGAAATGGCATATCAAGCCTGACCGCTAGTGTTTTGTGCAGGAACGGTGGATTCGCGCCACTTTGACTGAGACACAATATTTTCAAGATAATTTTTGTTTGTTTGATTTGAGGTTTAACGTCCCCGTCAACACTGTAAAGGTCATTTTGGAGACGTTGCTTCCAATTTTATGGGACTTTTACCCGGCATTGAGATGAAATGACATCTCAAACCCTGTCGCCCAATGAATCCAATAGGGTTTATCAGCATGCGCGGTACCTGGACAGGCTTTTCAGACTGCTGATCTAAGTCTTCGCTGGGCGCACATGTCTGATTGTAGGTTCTGTCGTGCGCTGGTTCATATGTGAACATCGGTGTTTTGTCAAACACATCGCGCATGTAAAAATATATTTAAAAACACGAGTCCTTCTGTAACAAAAACTAAACGATAACTAAAATAGTACAAGATTATATGAATAGATAACACATTCCAAATAGTTGCGTGCTTACGGAAGTTAGTGCGTAATTACATGCTGCATTATTTAATAAAGATATATTTGTGCACTAATTTGCATAAAATTACAGTTGTACATGTTCTATTCATTCCTTCAGATAGTATTTTGTAAAATGTAAAAGTATTTCGATTTTGTTTGTTTGATTTGAGGTTTAACGTCCCCGTCAACACTTTAAAGGTCATTTTGGAGACGTTGCTTCCAATTTTGTGGGACTTTTACCCGACATTGAGATGAAATGACTTCTCAAGCCCTGTCGCCCAATGAAACCAATATGGTTTATCAGCATGGGCGGTCCGCCTCGCACCGCGGTTCCTGGACAGGCTTAGATCCTCTAAGCGGTTTACCAGTACTAGTGTGCGGGCCGGATTCAGCTCTGCGTGGAAGCATCATGCAGCCCATATATTTCTTCAAGCCCCTATGGGCGGGGTAGTATTTCGATATGTGAACGCTAGAGAACAGTATAAAACTATTCGGTATGCGGTCGAACTTTAATGGTTCGAACACCTTTAGTTGGGACAACGAAAAATAAAAGTGAAGGCAATGATCAGGAATCGATACAATTAACCCACAGCTCCCACCAGAGACACCGAAGGAAAGAAACACAAACATGAAACAACCAGACCCTAATGGAAACATCACTTGCGGAAAGCCAAAAGGACAGTTACTTTCCCACAAAATGGTCAATTGGCTATCTAAAGAAAAATAATATAAGCGATACATACACTCAAACACAAGCCATAACAAAAATAAAACACGACAGAAGACGTGCCTTGGAACGGTCAGTATAACGAATTCCACTTGGACGGGGGGAGGGGGGAGGTGGTGGTGGTGGTGGTGGTGGGGGGGGGGGGGGGGGGGTGTTAAATCGATTTTACGTTGCCACAATCCTCGCCCTTATTTCCGTTTGTAAATGCAATCCCTGAGGATTGGAAAAATAAGAGCATTAAATGCACGTACCTTCACGGCACAAAAAAAAAACAAGACTTATTCGAGATAGCGGTAGCCAGAGTTAATGCAGGTTAATTATAGCGCCAGCTCAGGATGCATTACTGGAATGATTATTTTCTGTCTTCTGTAAAGTAACAGTATGTTGTGTATACTCATTAGAATCGCCTCATTGAGGCGATTCTAATGAGTACACACATCATGCTGTTTGAAGTTTAAATCAGAAACAAAACTTCCGAAGTTATCCTAAGGATCAGTATATGAAGCTTTTGGAAGAACGCTCTATGATCTCAAGACCTAGTTCAGATGAACCATGGTAAAATCAGAGACATTGGTAGTGTAACCCATAATTGCATGCCTGTCACGTTTATTGTCAGCTGTAAATAATCAGTCTGTCATGTGCAAATTTTGCAAACAAAGTTATGAAGATATTTGATTGGTATTTGTATAATAAACAAGTAATCACTTGAATGACAGGTAATTAGAGTATTAAAGAAAGGTTGATGCATTCGTTAATTTATAGTTGTCTTTAGTATACTAACGGCAACTTACATCATTTTTTTTTTTTTAAAAATCTGGTAGGATGATTACGTGTTTATTATTTATAAACATGTATACATTTCCCCTCTCACAAAATGCTCAGGATGGGCTATTGTGATCGCTTTGTAACAATGAGGCGGTTCTAACGAGTACCCACAATCTATGTTTTTGTGCAAAAATGAGGCGGTTAATGTATACGCCCGTAAACCCAATTTTTATCAATATAAAGTGGAATTTCACCGTACCTATTGCGACCTAATTCTGAATGCATTGACTCTCGCGGCGTCCGTTATCCCGCGTCCCTCACATTCAGTATTTTAAATCCAATCCAAAAATCTGCGGGGCTTATGAAACCAAATTGAATAAAGAGCACCGATAAAGTTGGTAACGTTTGTTTGTGGGATCTACGTACACGGCCAGGGATTTGAAATTCTTCCTTTCAGGAACTGTAAGGCTGGTGACCAGTAGAAACTTGGTGTGCAGCGTTTTGGGACGCTGGTTCTATCATTTGTTCAAATGATGACACTTACTTGACATTGGACTATTTTACGTCAAGGTCAGATTCTGTTATTTGGGGAAAAAGCAATAAAGTGGCGTAGGCTACGGCCTCAGAGTTTCTAAATGAACAGGGGCACAACATTTCCTATAATTGACTTTTGCGCCAAGCGAAGACTCAGATCAGCCTGCGCATCCGCGCAGTCTGATCAGAGTCTTCGTTGCGCGCTGTAAGGATAGCTAAGGAACCAGTGCTCTTTCATGCAGCAAGAGAAGTCTCTTGTCAAACTATATGGATGCGCCGGCTGATCTGGCTCTTCTCTGGGTGCACATTGTAAACTGAAGGAAATGCTGTGCCCCGGCTCAATTTTATTTAGCACCAATTTTCGTGTAGACACCTATTTATGTTGTTCAAGCCAGCGTAATTTGTTGAAAAACTATAGCTGCCAGCGTGGACATGACAGCTTCCAATTTGAGCTCTTGTGAGCGTAGTGTCACACTGGTCTCTTTTTGTTGTTCATATGTACCGCGTTGTAACATGAATTTTTCATGAAACTACATAAATGTGAAGTACCACGTAAGGAATGCAACGTTCAAGAACCGTAACTGTTATCAACTTATGGAGTTATGGTCCTTCTAATTTTATAGCATTTAATCAGGTCTGCTCAGAAACAGTTCGAGATATTTTCATGAGTGCTTGCAGCTGTATAAAATACTTTGAATAGTGCAGTTGATTTTTGCATATTCCACAAGAAACCTGCATTTATGGTACAAGCATGAAACTTGGCACGAACAAAGTTTAGGGTCATATATTCGATTTAAGATATGGAGGCATTAGAAATTATGACCACTTCCGGTTTAAATCCAAGATGGCCGCCAGGCCATAGATTTCCATAGGTTTGACAAGATATTAAAGCCGTTTTAGCTTTACTGTGTCGTGTTTTGCCCCGTTACTTCGTAGTTTCATGAAAAGTTTGAAGGGTTTTATTGTTCTGAGTTTATTTAAAGGCATTTATTCTGTAACAGTAAAACACACCGTGTGTCCATAATTGTTTTATTGCCCCCTGTGATATACTGACTATAGCAGATCAAAGGCGGCCCTTAATAGGGTGATTAGTAGCTCTTGTTGAATCCCCTGACTGAGGCACTTAAGGGGAATATCAATAATGTTACCAGTCAACAGTAAGTAATTTATTGATTTTCCCCAAGGTGGCCCCTTACCTGTTGAAGACAGAGGACTTCTCTCCAGTGAGCACTGAGGGCTACATAATATTATGTAATGAAATGATAGTCCTCAATAATCAAGAATAAATGCCTTTAAGCACCAGACGAAGACTAACTGTCAATTTCGGCACTTCCGGTTTAGAATAATCAGACAATATATGTGTAATTGTTATCGATGTGTAAACTCCGGCGAATCACTCACAAACTTAGCATGAAGCCATTCTTCATGCAGTTTGTGGATGATTCTTCATGCAGTTTGTGGGTGATTCTTCATGCAGTTTGTGGATGATTCTTCATGCAGTTTGTGGGTGATTCTTCATGCAGTTTGTGCGTGATTCTTCATGCAGTTTGTGAGTTATTCTTCATGCAGTTTGTGCGTGATTCTTCATGCAGTTTGTGGGTGATTCTTCATGCAGTTTGTGGATGATTCTTCATGCATTTTGTGGGTGATTCTTCATGCAGCTTGTGAGTGATTCTTCATGCAGTTTGTGCGTGATTCTTCATGCAATTTGTGCATGATTCTTCATGCAGTTTGTGAGTGATTCTTCATGCAGTTTGTGGGTGATTTGCCAGAGTTTACACATCGATTAAAGCAACAAAAAAGAAATTCATTCCTATATTAATGTTTTCACACTATCGAAATGTATAGTAAATCAAAGACCTTTGAGAGCTCAAAATTCAAGCGCGGCCCGACAATTCCATTTTTGGGGAAGGCAAGTTTCGGCTACCTTTTGTCACGGAATTTTAAAAATACAGAGGACCCGCAATATAACGACATTCGATATAACAGCAAAACTCGTTATAACGACAATTTCAATGGAATGAATTCTTAGCTCAAGGTTTAGCCTCGATTCCGAGCGGTTTGAGTTTCCCTCGGGATGGAAATACCCAAATCGAATCCATAGTCATGACAGATCCTTTTAATTTAATACTCCAAGAAACAAATGTTTTAGACATTGGTTAGAATCGCCTCATCGAGGCGATTCTAACAAATGTCTATAACATTTTTTTTCTTGGATTAATGATGATCATAATCCTAACGGCAAATTCATTATAACGCCAATATAATAGGGAATAAATACTGTCGTTATAACGCGGGTCCTCTGTATGGTGATTGTACAAATTTCAGACTGTTACAACTACATGCCTATCTCTGGTAACACGAAGAAAAGAAAATAAGAGCAGAAATAATCTTCGACCAAAGTAAAATTCCAGCTAAAGGCGACTTACCTAAAACGTGGTCGAGTTCAAAATTAAATGTGAGTCATCTTTCACTGCATTTTGAAAGGCCATAAACGCATGCCTAGCCTATTAAAACGATATCTATATATGGATAAATCCCGTGCAGCCAACGAAGCATCCAGTTGTACAAAACATTAGAGTGAAGACAACAACATGAAAAACGTGGTTTATACTGTTGTCGGAAGGTAAGTTGACAGTGACGTAAAAGAGTGAACCACTACACGTAAGGTTGACAGGTTGTACCGTTATCATTATCGTACCCTTCAATGGTTGACAAGACAGACTATACCGTTATAATTATCATTACCGAAGCGTCTATACCTTTTGACAACAGTGGACAATGCTTAATAACAAAAACATGCGCTGACGTAACTTTCAAGTTATCCTCCGACAACAATAGAAAAGACTGTTCTTTGATCAATTGCCAAGAACTCAACTTCAAACCCCACCGTCAAGGCGGGACTAGTGGAAACAGAAAATTTCACACGATCTTGAAATTCATCACGAAAACACGCCTATATAATTTTGACCCCCTTGGACACCACTTTCATATATTAAAACTGGGGTTTCCGTGGGTATACCTTATTTTTCTTATTTCTGCTCTAAAATATAGATTGTGGGTACTCGTTAGAACCGCCTCGATGAGGCGGTTCTAACGAGTGCCCACAATCTATATTTGGAGCAGAAATAAGAAAAATATCACAATTTTTCATCATAAAATTTTCATTTTTCGGCGATAAAGGTGACAATGTATTTGTATAGGCGTGTTTGCGTAATGTGCTGAAATCTCATTGGATTACAGCTCTGTTCATGTAACTAAGGGGCATGAAACATTTTTTTGAGAAGTTGGCGAAGCTTCTTCTCTACACCTTTCCCGCTTGATGTGTTGAACAAAAACCAGAAAATAAAGAAGTTATCGCCAATAAATGCGGCAAAAAAGATCGCCAATAAATGTTGCAAAAAGATTTAAAAAACACAAAACAACAACAACACCTCCCCCCCCCCCACCCCAAAAAAAAAAAAAAAAAACACCTTCCCGCTTGATGTGTTGAACAAAAAAAAAAGAAAATAAAGAAGTTATCGCCAAATAAGTGCGGCAAAAAAGATCGCCAATAAATGCGGCAAAACGATTTAAAAATAACAAAACAACAACAACAACACAAACCAAAAAAAAAAAAAAAAAAAAAAAAAAAAAGAGGATGTCCCTCACTTGAGCGGAGAGATTTACATACTGTTTAAATCTTGAAAAGTAGAAGTAAAACAAAGATCAGTAATCGATACAATTAACTTACTCCACCCATCAAAGACACCAAAGGGAAAGAAATACAAACATTAAGCGACCAGACTATAATGGAAACCTAAACAATGGAAGGCCATAAGGACAGTTACTTTCCCACAAAATGGCCATATGGCCATCCAAAATTAAAATACACAAGTGATACACACAGTAAGTAACAAACAACAACATAAATAAATCTCCACAGAAGAACCACAGAAGTTTCTCTGGGTTGGTTCCATTAAATATGTTCCAGAAAGGGTTATCCTTTGGAAGCAAAGATCACACCACAGAACTGAAAAACTTGGAGTGTACAAGTTTTTTTTTTTGACCAGACCAGCTAGTTTCGGCCAAATAGGCCTCATCAGTGACCCTCGAATATTTTCAGAATTCAGACCTTTACAGGGTTGACGGGGACGTTTCACTTCAAATCAAACAAAAATACAGAATGAAATCTTCGATCCCAAAGGACAAGAAAAGACATATATAATTTGAAGTTCAGTAATTTATACCACAGGGTTATAGTTTGAATATTCTTGGTAGCGCTACACTAGATGTAGCTATGTACTAACTATGAAAGGCCAGGGCTTTCTGGTTTCAGACAATTTTAATGACATATTCAATCTGTCGTTTCTAGCTATCCTGCGTGTTTTAAAGTAAGACCGGATTCTTCCGGCTTTGACAGCCATAGAAATATGAGTCCGCACAAAATGTAGTCTGGTTTGGCGCAGTAATCAAAATTGTACAAGTGTATTAGTTATCCTATTAGCGCAATACAAACTTTTGAAGCAGACGACTTGACGATTTTATCTTACCTTTCAGAGATTCGATTCAGCATTTCTTACGAATCAGCTGCATCATGTATACCCAGATCAATGCGGCGTCTGCTCAGCCGTCTGCTCAGGTTTCACACTGTTTCCTACAAGTGCTGTCAATGTTTTATCTGTAAAGCTGCTGGACCATGTCAGCTCCAGACAAGAATATTAATGGATTTTCTGACTTTCGATGTCAAGTCTAGGTCAGTTACAGCTAAGGTGTATATTACAATTTGGGTGGAGAAATTGGAAAGAAAGGCTGTCCCTTTCAACCCTGGAATATTGTACAGATACTTTCGCAAACAGTGTAGGTCCTGTGATATAATTCTATGTGCCATATTTAGCAGTATGGACGAGCCCAACTTCAGTGATGGAAGAGTGCACCAGAAACTCAAGGAGTGAATAAATCAAAGCACTGACAACACTCATGTCGATTGTCTCTGAATGTAGCCTGGTCATGAACGGGGACTTGTACTGATTCGTTGAAACTTAAGATGTTAGTTACTAATGCTAAGAAGTGTAGAACAAGATCAGCACCGTGTTCTGAGGCGTTTGTCTGAGTCTACATTGTTTGCCGGATCCAACATTTTATTCAAGTGCAGAATTTACAGATAACACTTACATGTACCCTACACTGACAAACGACGCGGCTATGTTTGGGTTGATTGTTTGGCATTCGACCCGAAATTGCTAATAAGAATAGCGCTTCAGTGCTAACGTCTACGTAACTGTCACTCACTTGTCAGAATAACATTTTTTTCTTGTAGAAAATAGCCGCAGTGAGATCAGGGTATTCCATAAGACTGAAGATCGTTATCCTGGAATCATAGGGTGAGCTTGGCAAACAGTGCAGACCAAGATCGGACGCTGCAGAACGCGTCTTCTTATCAAAATCTTCACTAAGTGTTTGGCATGTCAGAGTTAAATGAAACAGTTTAAATCTCAGCCCAGGACTATTACCCTAACTTCACACCCCACCAACACACTCAGTGCTTTGATTCTGAAACTAAACAATTGCATGATTACAACACGCTTATGCACCATGCTCTTAAGCTAAAAAGATTAAATCAATCAACCATGGCATCTGGTTACTAGTCCGGCCACGTCGATATTATGCACCACCTTCACACCAATACAGATAGAAACTACATGTTCAGGATCAAAAATTTGATGTGTAATGGCCGCCTGGACAAATGAGCAAAAATGACAGTGGCTCTGAATATGCAAGAAATTGAATGCAACCCCCTTTTTTTTAGCCAACTAATATAATTGGAACATAAACTTGATTTCTTAAAGTTATTTAAATACCTGTTAGAAAAGTAAAATATTGTTCAGAGTTTTTTCTTCACTCACCTGAAAAATGCCAAACTTTGTGTATCAAAACTGGAAAACTCCCACAAGTAACAATGGCAAAAAGAAATCACTGAGTTGTTACATGTTTCCTTAAGGTGCACCAGGAATCTAAATTTCGATTAGCTGCACTAAATTCAGATAAACTGTTTTCAACCAAGGCATGTTTTGTGTTCAGGAAAAAATTCTTGTCTTTTTATATTACACATTTCTTGACACAATAAAAGAAGTCCTTTCTGTGTATGGAGAGATAAACTTGCATTCATTGGAATAAATATGCAGATAAGTTTAATTTTGTGGCTGACTGAACACACCTGTGTAATGTTTACAGGTAGAAAAAAGAAAGGGAACAAATTAAGACCAATCTTTAACACTAGCTACTGTGATTTTAAAGTTGTTATTAAATTTTCTTTCGCCTAAAATCTCCATTAAGTTTATGTAATTTTGTCAAACATACCATGTATATCTAAAAATGCAATACATTCATGTTTAATGCTGTGTAACTATTTTGTAAAACTAGGTGGTGAAGTTTACTTCTCACACGTGTCTAATGTTTACATTTGTAACCAACGACTTACACAAGGATTCTCATAAAATACTGACGGATCGATATGCAGTATATTGACCAGGGGGTGTAAAATAACTTGCTTAATATGTAAAGGCGAAATATACGAAAAATGGTTGTGGTTTAAAGAGAAATATTAAATTTTATAAAATCAATTGGAACTCGTCGCTGCGACCATTTTTTTCCTCCATGAAAAATTGACAGTTTGTGACATCAATCTGGTTACCGGCTTACCTGATGCTCTGTCTCTGGTCGGGCCCATCGGAGTCTAACTGTTGGTTTTCTTTTGCTCCAGCATTTCAGTGGTTTCTTGCTGTCGAGTCCTCAGCGTTGTCTCACCTCTGTGGTTCTTTGATTTTTGTGTTCACGGAGATGTTGCACTGATGAGTTAGGAGGCCTTCATGCGGACTGAACAAATTATTTGTCTTAATCGCGACAGAAGTAAGGGCGAGGATTGTGGCCACGTAAAATCGATTTAAGCCCCCCCCAGTGGAAATCTTCCACTGACCGTTCCAAGGCGGCTCTTCTGTGGCGATTTATTTATGTTGTTGTTTGTTACTTAGTGTGTGTATCACTTGTGTCTTTTAATTTTGGATGGCCATATGGCCATTTTGTGGGAAAGTGACTGTCCTTATGGCCTTCCTTTGTTTAGGTTTCCATTATGGTCTGGTCGCTTAATGTTTGTATTTCTTTCCCTTTGGTGTCTTTTATGGGTAGAGTAAGTTAATTGTATCAATTCCTGATCTTTGTTTTACTTCTACTTTTCATATCTGGTTCAAGGTTCTTTGACTACGCCTTTGGGCGTTTACAACATCACTCTTCTCTAACGACCGGTCTGTGCCGTTTATAAGTGTTCGTGAGCAGGACTGAGCTTGTCTGGACATAAATTTAGCTTGAAAATGCAGCCACAGTAAATGTAGGCTACACTGAACCACTTTTCCTCTATACATTTCTCTCGTTTTGAGCGATGACAAAATTCTTGTAAAAGCCAAACTTGTTTAAAAATTAAAGTACTCGGCTCCATCCGAAAACCAGCATTTCTCAACAGTGCTCTCCCTTCAGAAAAAATTGCGCGAGAAAAGTAGTTTTAAACGTATTTATTGAATAAATGTGTATAATTTTTCTTTGCCGGTGACATCCCATGGAAAGCTAAAAGAAGATTTAATAACGTATATAAATTTATTACAATAATGTAAATATGACGAAAAATAACACGATCTTTCGCTGATAAAAAGGTGCCTTGGCGTATTAATCTAATGTTTTAGCCAGGGTGTTGTTCGGCTCCTTGCCGAAAAACTTTACACAAAGTAACACAACAAATGTATTGTCGAAATGTTAGTATTTGATAGTTCCTATGTGGAAATCGAATGATGCGGTTTTAAAGATGTATGTTTGGGGTTTCAGATTATATCAAGTACCTTGGCGATCCCGTCATAGTTACGTCAATACGCACGTGTGAACTTGCGTGTAAACACATCCCCAGATGTTCGGCCATGATGATTTTTGTTTCGAAATTTTCTACACACCACGTGAACGAAAATTAATGATTCGCTTTTGGAGCTGTTTTATGAAAAACATATGTCCCGGTGCACCTTCCGTGTGCAATTACTCATACACAGGTGACAATATAAAATTTATTTATTCATAAACAATTTGGTTCTAAGTCTAAAACAAACGAGCATATTTTGCAATATTGATTTTACATTTCTCTCGTTATAGTAATTCAGATATTTAGTGGTTTTGTCTTGAGTAAACTTTGCCCTGTTATTATTTACACTAATAAGAAAAAAAATCTGAGACCTTTGCTTAATGCTCAAATTCATAATTTCTTTTTTCAAGTGCATATTGTGCTATTCCAGCCATGTTGGTCGCGGAATATCCTTAAGTGAGAGCGTATTGCAACATTTTTCATTAAATGATCGTAAGCGTGCCCCTTGGTCGGAAAGCGGATGATGGCACATGTGTGTTATCTGCCGTCTATTGTAGCGTCATCTTACTATATACAGAAGACGCTAGTGAACGTCGACGTAGCGGAAGACCGACGTCAGTACGTCAAGATCGATTCATCCGTCAGACCCATATGCGAAACAGATTTCCGCTGGCAGCTGCTACAATGTGCCTGTAGATAAACAAGGGGTCTCAACTACCGACTAATAAGCACTGACACTGTTCGTCGCCCTTTGAGAGCTAGACGCCCCCTGTCATGACCAAAGTTAACGCGTCGACACAGTACGGAACACTTACCCTGGTGCATGAAATACGTAAATTGGCGCCTAAGCGACTGACGTGATATGCGTTTCAGTGACAAATCGCACTTCACCGCGAATCACGCCAATTGTCATTTCCGGGTGTTTCAACGTATTGGTGTAAGGTATGCCGAGGCGACGCGTGCGTAATAGAGCGTGACATATCGGATGGAACAAGCGAATTTGTGTGGCGTGGTATTGCATGTCGTTAGCGAACGCAGCTTAGTGTCATTAAGAACAGTCAAGATCATGGCTGAGACATGAACTGAACAGCGAGACGTTACATCGATCAAGTGCTTCGGCCTTACGCTCAGAATCCGGGATATATCATCCAGTAGGATTACGCCCGGACTCATAGTGCTATTCTTGCTAAAAAATTTCTTCAAGTCAATGGAATTCATGTACTGGACTAGCCAGCCTTTCTCCTCCCATCTCTTTCCCATAGAGTATCTTTTGGGAGAGGTATCCACAACCGACCAGACAAAAACTGTTACTTATGGACAGTTGTATTGTTAAAACTTGAATTTTAATGTTTGGTTTTGTAAACGTAAATAGTTTCTTTCAAAAATTTGAAACATGGCATTTCATATTACTACCGGTGTATCGAAATCTGCAAACAGATCATGAAATGGAATTTGGAGAACTACTTTTCTAAATTTTAAGATCTTTTTAGAAAGATTTTCTGTAAGTTTTCACAGATGTATGATTTTCTCATAGAATCTGTCATTTCAGTGCCTTTGGCGCTTTGATTTATTTTAAGTTTTCCCTTTATAAGCCTATGTAAAACATGTGGGTCCCGGGATGGGGACATTTATGGCCCCAGGGCTCTAATTGGAACAAGGTTGGTAGAGGTCCATTATATGAAACTTCATATACCAAATATCAAAGACCTGGGCCTCAAAGACCTAGTTTCAAACAGCACGATTCTCAAAGGTTTTCCCTATATAAGCCTATGTAAAACAAGTAGGCCCTGGTGTGGGGGTTGGCCCCAGGCGTGTAAGATGAACCATCTTAGTAGAGGTCCACTAGATAAAGATTCATACCAAATATCAAAGACCTGGGCCTTTTGGTTTCAAACAAGAAGATCTTTATAGGATATCCCTGCATATGCCTATGTAAAATCAGCGGGCCCTGGTGCGGGGGTATTTTTGGCGCAAGGGCTGTAATTTGAACATTATTGTTAGAGGTCCACTAGATGAAGCTTCAAACGAAATATCAAAGACCTGGGCCTTCTGGCTTCAGACAAGAAGATTTTTACAGGTTTTCCCTATATAAGCCTGTGTAGAACCAGTCACAGGGCATGGTGTGCGGGGGCATTTGTGGCCTCAGGGCTTTAATTTGAGCAATCGTGTTAGAGGTTCACTAGATAAAGCTTCATACCAAATATCAGCGACCTGGGCTTTCTGGTTTCAGAAAAGAAGCTTTTAAAGGTTTTCCCTATATAAGTCCATGTAAAAACAGTGGGTCCGGGCCCGAGGCAATTTGTGGCCCCAGGGCTATAATTTAAACCATCTTGGTAGAGGTCCACTAGGTGAAGCTTCATACCAAATATACAAGACCTGGGCCTTCTGGTTTCAGACAAGAAGATTTTTAAAGATATTTTCTTTTTTCCCCCTTTTCGTTGCCATGACAACCAGAATTCTATATTGACAGGAATTCTTTGAACAATTTTGGGAGAGGACCAAGATTTTAAAGGCTTCCCTATATAAGCCTATGTAAAATCAGTAGGCCCTGCTGCGGGGGAATGTTTGGCACAAGGGCTTTAATGTGAACGATCTTGGTGGAGGTCCTTTCCCTATATATGCCTATGTAAAACCAGTGGACTCTGGTACGAGGGCGTTTATGGTCCAAGGGCTATAATTTGAACAATCATAGATGAAGCTTTATACCAAATATCAAATACCTGGACCTTCTGGCTTCAGGCAAGAAGATTTTTAAAGATTTTCTCTATATAAGCCTATATAAAACCAGTAGGCCCTGGTGCGGGAGCATTTTTGGCCCCTGGGCTATAATGAGAAAATCATGTTGGAGGTCCACTATAGATAAATCTTCATACCAAATATCAGAGACCTAGGCCTTCTGGTTTCAAACATGAAGCTTTTAAAGGTTTTCCCTATATAAGTCTATGTAAAACCAGTGGGCTCGGGCGCGATGTAATTTTTGACCCCAGGGCTATGATTTGAACCATCTTGGTAGAGGTCCACTAGGTGAAGCTTCAAACCAAATATACAAGACCTGGGCCTTCTGGTTTCAGACAAGAAAATTTTTAAGGACATTTTCTTTTTTCTCCCTTTTCGTTACATGGCAACCAGAGTTCTTTATTGAATGGAATTCTTTGAACAGCTTGGGAGAGGACACCTAAAGATCATTTCTGCCAAGTTTGGTTAAAATCTGTTCAGTGCTTAAGGGGGAGATATTGTTTAAAGGAATTATGAACGGACGAACGGACAGATGGTCGTCCGTCCGTCCGCACGTCCGACGGACGGACGGACGGACGACGACGGACGGTGGCCGATCACAATAGCTCCTCCGGAGCCTTCCGCTCAGGTAAGCTAAAATGACTAGTTTACATTCGGAACCTGCTACCTAAATTGTTTATGGTGAAAGTTTTGGCTTTTGAGAGGTTTTACTGGCTTTGCATATACTCATCATGTTGGCAAACCCATGTAATTCGTACAGGTGAAAGCTAAACTTTATGTAGGGAAAAGTGGCGTTTAAAAGTCTATATATTATTTTTCTTATTCTGCTCTAAGACACAGAAGGTGGGTACTCATTAGACCCGCATAAATGAGGCGGTTCTAACTAGTTCTCACCATCTATGTCGAAAGAAAAAAATAAATATTTAAGAAATTTTCAGTAGTAACAATCACATCAACAACGTATTTTGAAATATTATGGATGCCATTAGCTTGCGCGAGTGTGTTATACCAGCTTGCAGTTCGGCGGAGCATTCTGTATTTCCTGCCTACTAGAACAAGTTGACCCACAACGGAAGGTTGCTGTTCGTAAGACATAGGTGGGTGTAATTATAAAGGGAAATTAGTATTGCTGACATTTTATAGGTGTATTATTTGTTATATGTAAATAAATCACATCAAACATGATTATAGATATATAACTAGGAATAAAAAACGTCATGAGTAAGCGAGGGAACAATGGATGAAATCTACAGCTACTTTCTAAACAACTTTACCTTTTATTGAGTTGGGGTTTATGTTTGATTTGAGGTTAAATGTCCCCGTCAAAACTGTATAGGTCATTTCACATCATTGTCAGGTAAAGTTCCCACATAATTGGGAACAACGTCTTCAAAATGACCTATACAGTGTTGACGGGGTGTTACACATTAACCCAAACAAAACAAAACTTTCTCTCTTTCTCTGGGAGACTACACAAAATGACCCACAAGAGTTGACGTGTAGTTCAGTCAAAGGTCGTACGTTTTCATTAGATTCGCCTTATTAAGGCGATTGGTACGTTTTCATATGAATCGCTCCATCGAGGCGATTCTAATGAGTTCACACAGCATACATTTTTAAGATAGGAAAATTCTCCATAAATTATAGCTAATATATCCATATTTGCAGTGATGGAATGTTTCCAAGGGATTCATCAACGTGTTCGAAACTGCTATGGTAAACGAGCCATCGGTGTTCGAGCTAACGAAGTTTCACTATAGTATCACGGTGTACTGAATACAAAATACTAAAGCAGGCACGATTGATATGATAATAGATTAATAAAAAACAATTGCTAGTAATCGAATATTTGATAAGTACAATTATGTACCCATTATTGAGTCTAAAATAGCTGGATGAGTGGCAAACAGTGCAGTCCCTGATGAGATGCTGCTGCAGCATCTTATCAGGGCCTACACTGTTTGATCAAGCCTGTCTGTCCGGATACATAAAGTAAAGTATAATATATGGTGAGAGTCATGCTTTGACAGAAAGCCAAAAAGGTAAAACTATGTCCAAATTTTAGTGATTATTAATCGATTATCAATCGCAATGACAGGCCTGATAATCGATTATCTTTCAGTTCTGATTTCGCCAGCCCTACAAATAAATGAAAAAGGTTAACTTTCGAAGCAAAGAATACATATTAGAAAGAAAACCGGAAACTCGGTTTTATTGAGTTTCTTCATAAACAGCACTGTTGTATGCAAGGCTGAATACGCCCCCTAGCATCGATTTCAGCGGTACTCGATTTTCATATTACAAGCAATGGACTCGGTGCGTCCAAAGAAAATAAATATTTAGTCTGCACTATGATGAAATACGGGGAGACTTCAACATTCAAAATACAAAATACACATTCAACTTAATATTTCTCCATGCCTAAGAAAGATTGGATTTCTTATGATCAAAAGTTTCACTGTTCGCACAGGTAATATTGTACTTTTTATCGTGCACTGGCTGGCTTGCATTATGCTTTTTCTAGGTTTTGCATCCCCATCAAGACTATTTATGTCATTTTGGACTGGAGAAGTTACTTCCAGTTTTGCGTTACAACTAAATAAGCTTTTAGCTTCCTTTCTTATCCGTCATGACTTTGTAATGTTTATGTGTTATATTTAAATTACAGTGGAATTCCTCTATTAAGACCGTCTAAAATTAAGACTCACTCTGTTATAAAAGGCTTATTTAATGGGTTGTTATTCTTTCTTTGTGTTTTCTGCATATGTACATTGTCCTCTTGTCAGAGACTACTTATGAGGCTGTTGAAAAGTGGTCTTAAAGACCAATAGGGTTTATATGCAGGGACGGTCCAACTCGCATCACTTTACCTGGGTAGGCTTCAACCTTCTAAGCGGATTAACAGGAGTCGTGTGCGGTCGGTTTCAGCTCTGCTTGGAAACATCAAACGGCCCAATCTATTTCTCCAAGTCTCTATTGGCGTGGGGGAGGGGCGTTAGCTAACATCAAGCAGCCCAATCTATTTCTCAAAGTCTCTTTCGGCGGGGGCCCCGTTAGCATTATGAGTTATAAGAAACAAATGCAATTCTCTTAACCCTTCTCTTGCTGAATATTCAGATTAGCCACACCCATTTCTGACTCTGAACCAATCAGATTACTTGATGTAATTTATTCTTACAAATCCATAAACTCAATGTCAAACAGTGTAAATCCTGATCAGATGGCTTCTTCAGAAGCCATCTGATCTGGATCTACACTGTTTCCAAAGATAGGGGATGTCGTGAACAGCAAGATAAGGGTTAAGGCTCGTGAAGTGGTTTAACTAACACAGTGTAATTCTGAAGTTGCCTGTAGAAATTAAAACGTCATAAATAATAGTAGTAATTAAGTCGCATCATTAATTGGAGATTTCTCGCCTGTTCTTATGAGGTCGTAGATCAGTTGTTGTACAGCGTTAGACTTAACAGAACGCCGACAAGTGAGCATTTCAAAATGGAAATATATTATTTTCTTTTCGGATTCTTAAACAGTTTAATGACTATTCACATGGTGTTCGGTTTTATGACTGGCGCACCGGACTGGTCGTGCAAGGACCCATCAGCTTTTCATACATTGCGGTTGAATGCAACTCATGAAGGAATTATCATGCCACAAGAGATGAAGACCAACCCGTATATGGTGGAGGTTGACGTCAAAGAGTTTGGACCTGGTTCCAAAGTCCAAGGTTCGTATTAGGCTCTTGGGCCAGCTTATGAGGAAATTGCCAATATCGCAAAGGCTATGGCAAGCATGGGCATATGCGCAGGCTTGCCAGATCCTTTAGTTGCTTGCTGCCATGCACAGGAGACCTTGATGTGGCGTCATGCAAGATGTCATGCTTCTAGCCCTATTATTTGTCATCACGCGAATATTTGTTTTAACCCTTCTCTTGCTGAATATTCATTTAAGCTACACCCATTTCTGTCTATCAACCAATCATATTACTTGATGTAATGTATTACTACAAATTCATAAACTAAAGGCCAAACAGTGTAGATCCTGATCAGATGGCTTCTTCAGAAGCCATCTGATCTGGATCTACACTGTTTCCAAAGATAGGGGTTGTCGTGAACAGCAAGTTAAGGGTTAATCGTCCCCTTCAAAACAATGTAGGTCATTTTGGAGACGTTTCCAATGTTGTGGGATGTTTACCAGACACTGAGACGAAATGACATCTCAAGCCCAATGAAACCTAAAGAATTTATGAACGGTCCGACTCGCATAACTTTGCCTTGGCAGGCTTAGACCTTTTAAGCGGTTTAACAGTACTCGTGTGCGCTTGGTTCCAGCCCTGCGTGGAAGAACCATGAAGCCTAGTCTATTTCTCTTAGCTCCGATGGGCTGGGGCCTGTCATGCAAAATGTTTTGCTTCTAGCCTTTTTAGTGGGCAGGACTTGGGCATTTGAAACACATGGATTGGAGAATGCAAAGAATGCCTGAGTTTTTTTTTTTGTTTTTGCAGTGGATGTATCCATCTTCTTCACCCCCAACCATCGGGGCTTGGAGAAATAGATTGGGCTGCATGGTCCTTCCGCACAGAGCTAAAACCGACCGAACTTTTGAGTACTAGTAAACCAATTTGAAGGTCTAAGTCGCCCTGGAAAAGTGGTACCAGTTCTTGTTTTCTTTTATTTTTAGAGTGTGGGTGGGTAGGGGGGGGGGGCAATAGGGCTTGAGATGTTTTTTCATCTCGATGTCGGGTAAATGTCCCACCAAATCGGGAGATTGTGCCCAGAAAGACCTAAGTAAAGCTGATGGGGATGTAAAACCTCAACATAAACATATCCATCTTCTAATTTGAACAGAATCATCGATATAACGAGGGACTTCAAATATTATGCTCTGACGGCTGTTTTCTTATCTTGGTATGTTATAGAGACCTATCATCTTTGTACGGGAGATTTATCAGTTGATCAGGAACATTATTTTACTGCTTCCGAAAACACGCCTATACAAATGCATTGTAAATTTTACTGCCGAAAAAAAAATGAAGATGAAAAATTATGATACTTTTCTCATTTCTGCTTTAAAATATTGATTGTAGTTGCTCGTTAGAACCGCCTCATTACCCCTGTACACCCCAGTTTTACTGTATAAAAGTGGCGTTCAAGAGAGTCAGAATTATATAGTCGTGTTTTCATGATGATTCTCTCCCTTATGAAAGCCATGTAGGGTCTTCTAATTTCAGCATTACTACTACTAACTTGATGAAGTTAGAAGTCCACAGTAAGAAGTGGTAAAGTTAGATGTATGAAATGATAAAAATTGAAGTAAGAATTCATGAAGGTAGAATTAAGAAGACTGAAATTGGAAGTAAGCAGTGATGAAATTAGAAGTTTGAAATTCGAAATAGGAAAAGTAAGAAGTGGTGCAGTGAAAATTTGAAAGTCGGAAGTAAGAAGTGAAGTTAGAAGTCGGAAGTATGAAGTAAGATGTGATGAAAATGGTGGTAAAAGGTTGGAAGAAAGAAGTCAAGAAAATTGAAGTAAGATGTGGTTAAGCTGGAATAAGAAGTAAGAAATTAGAAGTGATGAAAGTAAGAAATTAGAAGTGGTGAAATTAGAAGTCGTCAGTAAGGAGTGATGAAACTAGAAGTCGGAAGCATGAAGTAATAAGTAGTAATAAGTAGTAAAGTTGAAAGTATAGAAGTGATGAAGTTCGAAGAAAGAAGTCAGGAAGTCAAAAGTAAGAAGTGAAATTAGCAGTAGGGAAGTCGGAAGTGAGAAGTGATGAAATTGGAAGTCGTAAGCGTGAAATAATAATGTGGTGAAACTACAAGAAATAAGTACGAAGCAACGAGTCATGCAGATAGAAGTAAGAGGTCATGAAGTAAGAAGTCTCCCAGGTCGTCCATACTTCCGTCTACTTATCCAGGAATAAATCTTTAGGCCAAATTGCTAAAAACTAACAATGTCCTTACGGTTAAAAATACAGTCAAACTTCAATGGCTCGAACACCCTTGGGACCTCGAAAATCTGTTCGAGACAGGGGTAGTTCGAGCCACTGACGGTTACAGCCAGGAGGCATAACGAGATACTTTTAGACATCTTTTCGGTGTTCTATAATGAATATGTATGCTGTGTGTACTCATTAGAATCGCCTCATCGAGGCGATTCTAATGAGTACACACAGCATACATTTACAAGATAAAAGACAAAAATCTCCTTAATTATCCCGCACTATTTCTTATGTAGAGGATTTCGCTAGGGGCTCAAGAATGGGTTCGACTCATCCATGGTACACGAGCCATCAGTGTTCGAGCCATCGAAGTTCTACTGTATTATAAAAAAAACTTTGATTATTTAATATGGCAAAAGCTACTCATATTTTTTCAGCAAAAATACCGCTGTTTAAGATATTGTTCTTACGATAACAACCTTTTGGCCATTAACAAGCTCGGGCTAATGATTCTTTGCGCGACCGGGGGCCTGTACATTGAGCTTGGCACTGGCGCTGGCCTCGGTAGCTCTATTGGATGCGCGTCTGACTGGTGATCAGGAGGACGCGGCTTCGATACCTGCCGGGGTCGGCAACATTCTTACGTAGAGATTGATCATGAAATCTTTTCTTCGGTCATTCTCTCCCTTCCGCTGGTTCAAGAAGGGCAGTTGTCAGTCTCCGGCGAAAGAGTGTGCACTGTACTGGTTAACCGCTTACGTATAAGCCTGCCCAGGAATAGTGTGGATAGGTAAACTGACCGGCTCAAAACTGACATCAAAATTGTGTTGACTGGGCCGCGGTGAATACAAACAAACAAACACAAACCAGTAAGGGCCTAAACCTACGGAACCCGGGAAGGGACATGATTTTTTTTTATTTTATAAGTTGTGCGCACAAGATAATATCTTGTGCGGACAAGATTTTATCTTGTGCGGACAACATATTATCTTGTGCGGACAAGATATTATCTTGTGTGGACAAGATGATATATTGTCCGCACAACATAATATCTTGTCCGCACAAGATATTATCCTGTTCGCACAACATAATAAAAATAAAAAATTAGGTGTAGCGACGAAAAGACGTGTTAGGTTAAGCGACTATCACGACATGACCCTGGTTATTTTTTTTGAGATTCTGAACAACAAAACAGCTGTATCTTCTCATGGAAAAAATGCCTTCAGTGCGGAAGTACATATGAATGTCACAAGTGAATTCACGAGAATGAGTCGGCAATAAGCTAATGCGGACAACAAAGTTCCTTTGTCGAATTTCAGTTAATTTTACACATAATCCATTCTGTCAAAATTTCTCTGCATATTTCAGTGATAAGCAGTTTTCATACGCTCAGGGAATACAATAGTCATCTATTATAAATTAAATTAAACTTTTGCGCTAATTTCTGAACACGGAAATTCAAATATTAGATGCATGTGGTAAAAGTACTTTTCTCTATACGCGTTACAATGTCTTGTTTATACTATGGGCTGAGAAGCACTAACCATTCGTTTGGATTCATATTCATTCTGCGTTCATTCTGTAGAGGTCAGCGGGTCGATTGTCTCTGAGTGTAGGATAGTATTGAACTGAGACTTACAACCTTAACCATTAAGACGCCGAGAAAAACTACATCCAAAAATGTTGCGTCTGTTTATGTCGTCTGCTGAATTTGTTTTCTGCAAACTTTTTAAAAATATTTTTGTATACAGGCAAACAGTGTGGACCCAGGTCAGACTGCTCCTACAGGAGCAGTCTGATCTGGGTCCACACTGTTTGCGAAGAATTACTTTTACGGTAACTGGCAGCCGCCAAAGCAGACGACAATTGTCATGATTGACATTTTATGGGTTAGAATTCAAGTATTTAAGCAAACAGTGCGTTCCGTGGCGTCTGATCGTGGTCTACACAGTTTGCTAAAATCCTAGTACACGAGCCCAGTCCAGAACGTAGGCAACAAAGTGAGCGCTTGGTTAGCGCCCGCATTGGATTTAACCCTTGCCCTGCTGAGCCCGGATATGCCTTATTTTTCAACCAATGTAGATCCAGATCAGATGGCTTATTTAAGCATAAGTGATTTTAAGTAGTGGAGAGATTTGTGGTAAAGTAAGTTTTGCGTCCGGTTGGCCGAAGTCTCACTAGCTTAAGGAATTATAAGTTGTCAAAATATTAATTGTTCTTCCTGAGTATCTCATTTTAGTGTGAGTGAGTGTTCGAGTTTTACGTCCTACAAACAGCTTAGGTCATACGGAGACGGGTACTCGGTTTAAAGACTCATCCGAAAGTCTGTAATTTTGGTGTAATTCTAGAATCTCCCAAAATATTGTTAGTCTACAAAGTTCAGTTTCGCTAGCTTAGCGAACGCATTAGTTGTCAAAATATTAACTGTTCTATCAAACACATGATTAATTGACTATCCTGTATTGATCGGAGGTCATCCGTATTAACACCAGGTCAACCAATATTAGCCGGAGGTCAAGTGATATTAAAGGAGGTCAAAGATCAATAATCATGTTTTTTAATTGTGTCAACTGATAAAATTGGAATCAATCAAGAAATTTCGCATTGGCCCAGTCGAAGTCAGCTGTATTGGCCTCGGCCTTCGGGCTCGGGCCAATACAGCAGACCTCGGACCTCTTTATTAATAATATCATAATATTAAATACAGTACCACATGTATGTTGCTGATAATCATAAGTATACTGCTGGTACTGTAATTGTAACATTCTAGAAGATGTCAAAATATCAATTGGACCAGTTGTCCGAAGCCTGCCCTGGACAAACTCGTAAGTGATCAAATATTTTTTTTAGCCAGTACGATACCTAATGCAGTGGCATGTTGCTGCATGTCACACGTGTGCTGATAGTCTTTCGACTACAGTCGAACTTCAATAGCTCGAACACCTTTGGGACCTCGAAAATCTGTTCGAGACACGGGTAGTTCGAGCCATGAGGTTACTGTTAGGAGGCATAACGAGATACTTTTAGGCATCTTTTCGGTGTTCCATAATGAATATGTATGCTGTGTGTACTCATTAGAATCGCCTCATCGAGGCGATTCTAATGAGTACACACAGCATACATTTGCAAGATAAAAGACTAAAATCTCCTTAAATATCCCCCACTAGTTCTTATGTAGAGGATTTCGCTAGGGGCTCAAGAATGGGTTCGACCCATCCATGGTAAACGAGCCATCGGTGTTCGAGCCATCGAAGTTCTACTGTATACGTCATTCTAGAAGCTGTCAAAACGTTATTAGTTTGGCCAGTTGTCCGATACCTCGCTCATTAGTGGTCAAGATATTAATTGTTCTAGTGAGTGCAGCGCCTATTACAGTGATTTTCAGCTGACGTCATACATGTGCTGCCAATATTGTGATTTTCATGTCACTATAGAAGCTTCAAAATGTAGTTAGCATACAAAGAAATGGACTAGTTGTTCAAAGCCTTAGGAATAAATAAAGAGTAGATTTTGGTTTGGTTTTGAGTTTAACGGCCCAATCAATACTATTTTGGTCATATGGAGCCGTTCAGTTTACCTAACGACACGTTTCAAGGGCAAGCGTATATAAAAAGAGAATACCAGGTTCGTGTCATTTGATATCAAGTTTATCAGGCAAGGCTTTGAGAACGCTTGTAGAATCGCGAGGCTTGCCGAGCAATTCTACATGCGTTCTCGAAGCCGAGCCTGATCAACTTGATATCAAATGGCACGAATCTGATATTCTATTTATCAGTTAATCCCCTTGCACACTCCTGTTTTCTAATAGTCCAGTTCATAGAAATGAAATATCACATTGACTCGATAAAGCTCACTTGTCCTGATATTGCATATCTTTATCAGGTCAGTATGTTACAATACAATTATTACAGGGGATAGCTGACTGACAAAAAAATTAAAAAACAGTACAATGCATATTCTTTCACCAAGATCCTTGAATTAGATTTCATGATCAGTCTCCATGAAACGGGCCTCCGTGGCCTAGTGGATAAGAGCGCTGACTCTTAGTCATTAGGTCTCTCACCGCCGTAGGTTCGAGCCTCGCTCGGGCCACGTGTGAGACGCCAAGTTCTGCAACGGAAGGTCAGGTGGTTTTTCTCCGGGTACTCCGGTTTTCGCCCACCTCTGATTAACGATCGGCTCGATATGAGTGAAATAATCTTGAAAGGGCCGTAAAACCCAAACCAAAAAAAAAAAAAAAAAAGTCTCCATGAGAGAATGAATGTTACAGACCCGGCTCGGATCAAACCCCTGGTAATCACCTATCAGACGATTATCCAACTGTGCCATCGAGGCCGACTCCTATTTATAACGGACATATTGTCCCCAAATGTTTGCCGTTTTCCTTAAATGTTATCCTTTTCGTTTTTGTTAGTCACGCTGCGGGGTAAAACGAAAGACGGCACAGTACATGGCTTCTTCATCCAGGCGATCCAAGCCAATATTTCCGTGCGAGATCTTCGGCGACAGCCCTTTGGAACTTTCACGGGAACCACACACAATGAGAGGCCCTCAAAATGCCAGCCAATCAACAATATTCCCAGAGGTGGTGCGACGCACACCAACAGTACACCAAAGAAAAAGGTTAAGGTCGTATGGACAGCCCCTTCAAACTATAATCCAGGGCCAATACAGTTTTTGTAAGTGAAATATAACTTGTCATAGTGGCCACCTCTATTAAGCAAGCAACCTGTCTTAAGCATGTATGAATTCAGGTGCCTGCCGAAAAAGAAAATGCGTTAACATGCACATGCATTAAGCACGCATCTGTCTTAAGCAAGCGCATTTTATTATCCATTAGGCGCATGCTTAATACAGGGTGCACCTGTATTTAGCAAGCAGCCACCTTAAGCTTGCACATTTTCATTTTCATTATGTCATAGGTGCTTGCTTAATACAGGTTGCACTGACAACGTGACTGCTTACTTTAACCCATTTATGCCTAGCGGCCCTTTTTGGGACATTGGCAAACAGTGTAGACCCTGATCAGACGCCGCAGAACGCGGCGTCTGATCTGAGTCTACACTGTTTGCTTAATGTGTGTGCATTTTTGTAAAGCTTACTACACACATTACAATCCTGACACCCCTATAATTGGAAATGGATCACTACAAACTCATAAGGTGGAATATTCCATTGTCATATATGGGTTTGTGTGTGTGTGTGTGTGTGTGTGTTTTGGGGGTGGGTGGTTGTGTGTGTATGGGGGGGGGGGGGTAGGGTTGTGGGGTGTGGGATGCGGATATAGAAACTCGAGAAAGGTACTTCTTTCAAAAAAAAAAAAGTTTTGTCTCCAAAGACAAACTCGGATCTACTCTTAAAGGTAAGAATTCGCTTCTCTGGCAAATTCTTTCAAGTGTAGACCCCTGTTTTCAGAGGGACTGAACTTTCAGAAAAGCAAATAGGAAGTTTTAGTTGTTGTCTTTCTTAACAGAAGTACCATAAATCTGCCAAGTGTATCCAGTCCTTAACCACAGAGGTGGTTACAAGGCTGTCACGATTAATCGGATAATATCTTGATCGATAGAACTAACAAGATAAGTTATTGATACTCGCTTGCTAGTAATCGGTTATTTGATATACAAATTGCACGACCCGCAGAAAAAGCGACCGACTGAAGTCGGTTGATTTTCTAAGAGTGCCCTAAAATCACCGTGTCATTCTGTCAGTCTGTCAGTCTGTCTGTCCGTCCGTAACCCGTTTGTGAAAATTGGTGATAGTGACTTAACCGCTTGGAAAATTTAAATTATTTTTGGCATAGTGATAGATATCAATGAGAGCTAACCAATGAACTTGGAAATATTACATTCCATTTAGTATAGCCTCGCCGAGGCGAAATACTGTGAAAAAAATCGAACTGCTTCTCCTCGGAAATCGTTGGGCCGATTTAAGTCAAATTTCATATGGAGCCTCTATGGGATGGGGGAAACCAAAATTTGCTCATGTGGTTCAGGTCACATGACCAAAATGGCCGCCAAGCCATATATGGTCTGCCTGTCTGTCCGTCCGTAACCCGTTTGTGAAAATTGGTGATAGCGACTTAACCGCTTGGAATATTTAAACAATTTTTGGCATACTGATAGATATCAATGAGATCTTACCAATGAACTTGCGAAATATTACATTCCATTCAGTATAGCCTCGCTGAGGCGAAATATGTGAAAATTTTCGAACTGCTTCTCCTCGGAAACCGTTGGGCCGATTGAAGTCAAATTTCATTTGGAGCCTCTATGGGATGGGGGAAATCAAAATTTGCTCATGGGGTCCAGGTCACATGACCAAAATGGCCGCCAAGCCATATATGGTCTGTCTGTCTGTCCGTCCGTAACCCGTTTGTGAAATTGGTGATAGTAACCGCTTGGAATATTTAAACAATTTTTGGCATACTGATAGATATCAATGAGATCTAACCAATGAACTTGCGAAATATTAGATTCCATTTAGTATAGCCTCGCCGAGGCGAAAAATGTGAAAATTTTCGAACTGCTTCTCCTCGGAAACCGTTGGGCCGATTGAAGTCAAATTTCATTTGGGGCCTCTATGGGATGGGGGAAACCAAAATTTGCTCATGTGGTTCAGGTCACATGACCAAAATGGCCGCCAAGCCATATATGGTCTGCCTGTCTGTCCGTCCGTAACCCGTTTGTGAAAATTGGTGATAGCGACTTAACCGCTTGGAATATTTAAACAATTTTTGGCATACTGATAGATATCAATGAGATCTAACCAATGAACTTGCGAAATATTAGATTCCATTTAGTATAGCCTCGCCGAGGCGAAAAATGTGAAAATTTTCGAACTGCTTCTCCTCGGAAACCGTTGGGCCGATTGAAGTCAAATTTCATTTGGGGCCTCTATGGGATGGGGGAAACCAAAATTTGCCCATGGGGTCCAGGTCACATGACCAAAATGGCCGCCAAGCCATATATGGTTAAAACCCTTCAAAAATAGTCTTCTCCAGAACCACTGGGCAGATTTCCACGAAACTTGGTAAATAGCATCTGGGACGTAAGCCCATCATAAATTGCTAAAATGGTGACCCTGGGTTGATCTTGACCTTCTTTGTGCCTAAGTCAAACTTTGACACATATGCTTTTGTATTGGAAAAGTGAGAATGCATTTTATCCTTCAAACGATTCAGAATACAGTACTAAAGTATAAGATATATTTTTGCTCCTTACGATAAGGCTCATTTATTGGGGGAACCGTTTTAGGTCCAGGTCACATGACCAAAATGGCCGCCATACCCATATATGGTAACACTCATAAAGCTAAAAGCATCCGGCGGGTCGTGCACTTCAGCTGAAGCACTGGTTATAAATTATAAAGCATAATAAGAAAAATAAAGTTTACCCCTTTAAACACCAGTTTTACTATCACGGGGGTCAGAATCAAATAGCCGCGTTTTCGAGATTGGTGTCTGGTATCTTTTGGCACCAGTGCTTCCAACTGATATTGGACTACAGTTAAACAAGTTCTACTGTCCTTGCAGCATACGAGTATAAGTGAAAAGGGGGTGGTTTTGTTCTTCACTTTACAGGTTTAATACTATTAATTAGTGCTTGCGGCCCCCGCCCATCGGGGCTTGAAGAAATAAATGGGCTGCATGATGCTTCCACGCTGAGCTCAATCCGGCCGCACAGGAGTACTGGTAAACCACTTAGAGGATCTAAGCCTGCCCAGGCAATGTAGTGCGAGTCGGACCGTCCTGTTGGTTTCATTGGGCGACTGGGCTTGAGATGTCATTTCATCTCAATGTCGGAAAAAAGTCCCTAAGAATTGGAAGCAACGTTTCCAAAAGGATCTGTATAGTGTTGACGGGGACATTAAACCTCAAATCAAGCTAAAAAATCATCACGTGAACAAATCCATGAAATGAAGACTCCCCTACACCCCACTTTATATAGAGAAAACTAGGGTTTACGGGGGTATACATTATTTTTCTTATTTTCGCTCCAAGACATGGGTTGTGGGTACTCATTAGAACCGCCTCAGTGAGGCGGTTCTAACGAGCACCCACAACCTATGTTTGCAGTATTAATAAGAAAAATATCAAGGATTTTCATCAGAAAAATGGTCATTTTGGAGATTTGAAAAATGCACTATATCGCACGGGTGAGTTATCGTAATGAATAATTAGTTTTTTTTTCTTGTGTTTCTTTTATATTCTCTTCTATCACGTTTTTCTCTTTCTTAGAAAAAGACAATACAAAATAAAATAGAAGTGGAGGCAATGATCAGGAGTCGATACAATTAACCCATAGCTCCCATCAGAGACATCAAAGAAAAAGAAGCACAGACATGAAAAAGCACAAAGTTAAAGGGAAGGAAATGTCATTCAAAGCTGTCCACTGTGTAGGGTGTAGTCTATCCGTAAGTAGAAAGCGTGTGTGTGTGTGAATTCGGGTTTAACGTCGCTTTCAACAATTTTTCAGTCATATCACGACGGTGTCTTGTTGTGACAGGGAGCTCAATGCTCACTTTTATAGTGCTGCCTCACTGAAGTATCATGTCCCAGACACATTACATGATACCACACCCAGTCACATTTTCCTGACACTGGGTCGACCAGTCCTAGCTCTACCCCGTAAATCAGAGTGCCAAGCGAGGAGCAGCTAGTGCCATTTTTAACGCCTTAAGTATGTCGCGGCCCGGGATCGAACCCGTGACCTCCCGTTCCCCAGTTTAATGCATACAACCTAAATCAAGGTTTCCGACATTTATTGTTGTTATTGTCTCAAAATTGCGCTCGCAGAATTAGTGTAGATTTCTGATTGTTTTTCAACATCTGTTATGCATGGTTTTACGGCCACCGCCCATCGGGGCTTAAAGAAATATATGGGCTGCATGATGCTTCCGCGCAGAGCTGAAACCGACCCACACACGAGTACTGGTTAAAAGCTTAGAGGATCTAAACCTGCTCAGGCAAAGCGGTGAGAGTCCATGCTTATAAACCCTATTGGTTTCATTGGGCGACAGGGCTTGAGATGTCATTTCATCTCAATGTCGGGTAAAAGCCCCACAAAATTGGAAGCAACGTCTTCAAAATGACCTTTACTGTGTTGACGGGGACGTTAAACCTCAAATCAAACTAACAAACAAATACATGGTTTCAATGGTACGTTAAAATACGACCTGAAACAAGGTTACCGACATTTATTGTTGTCATTGTGTCAACATTGCATTGCATTTTGCATGAACATGTTATGGAGTGGTTTACTGTGTATTTTTTTTTTCGTTTTCCAGGGCGACTGGTGTCAATGACTACAGTACCTATTGGACCGACATCAGGTCGCCAGTCTTAAATCCAGTAGGATATCCGTCAGCAGAAGGTAACATGGTTTTCGGTTTTCCGACAGACTGCATGCATGTTAGTTAACCCAATCACTGTTGACAACTTTGCTTCCCTCTTTAAATGCACGCCGGTGGGTCTGGCCTTAGATTCTATGACCGTTCCAGCGTAAAGGCTTATTGTGGCCACGTAAAATCGAGTTAAGCCCCCCCCCCCCCCCCCCCCCCCCCCAGTGGAATTCGTTTCCGCTGACCGTTCCAAGGCGGTTCTTCTGTCGCGGTTTAATTTTGTTATGGTTTGTCATTGGGCGTTTGTGTAGCTTATATTATTTTATTTTGGTTAGCCTATTGGCCATTTTGTGGGGAAGTAACTGTCCTTTTGGCTTTCCGCTTTTGATGTTTCCATTAGGGTCTATTGTTTCGTGTTTTTGTTTCTTTTCCTTTGGTGTCTCTGATGGGAACTGTGGGTTCATTGTCTCCACTTCTATTTTACTGAGAATTAAAGAGAATCTAATTTTGTGTAATGTTGGTTGGTGCCTGATGCTCTGTCTCTGGTCGTGCCCATCGGAGTCCAATTGTTGGTCTTCTTTTGCTCCAGCATTTCAGTGGTTTCATGCTGTCGAGTCCTCACCGTTGTTTCATCTCTGTGGCTGATTGATTTTTGTGTTCACAGAGATGCACTGCTGAGTTATGAGGCCTTCATGCGGACTGAACAAATTATTTGGCTAAATCGCGACGGAAGTAAGGGCGAGGATTGTGGCCACGTAAAATCGATTTAAGACCCCCAGTGGAATTCGTTTCCTGGTCGTTCCAAGGCGGTTCATGGTTTATTTTTGTCATGGCATGTCTTTGAGTGTATGTATCGCTTAACTCATTTTGCTTTAGCCAATTGGCCATTTTGTGGGAAAGTAACTGTCCTTTTGGCTTTCCGCTAGTGATGTTTCCATTACGGTCTAGTTTTTGTTGGTATGTTCTTTCCCTTCGTGTCTCTGATGGGAGATGTGGGTTAATTGTATCGATTCCTGATCATTGCATTCACTTCTTTATCTAAATGGTATTTGATTTATCAGTATCTTAGTGGGTAAACTGCTTGTCCTATAGGTTAGGGATTAAATTTGAAATTCCACTAGGGGCAATGTTGTTTCGTCTCCAAATGTTGTTTCCCTGCCTAAAGAATTTAATTTTAATGCTTCGAACTTCTATCAGCTGGTTAAAGACTAAACAACCAATCAACCAACAACCATCATCATCGACAGCAACAACAACAATTACAACAACAGCAGCAACAACAACTACAAGAACTGTTCACAACAACAATGGTAACAACAACAATGATACACAACAACAACAGTTTCAACAACAACAAAAACTACGATAAGAGCAAAAACTATACACGTTTACTTAGGAGAACCAAATGAGCGAAACGTTACCATTAAAGACCCCTTATCTTGTACGGACACCAGTATGTCGCTTGGTGCTACTTTTTCACAAGTTTTAGGAATGGTCATAGTGGTAGCAAAGGAAAAGAAAGTTTTAATAAGAAAAAAAAAACACATTATACAATATTTAGGAAATTGGGTTTCACAGCGACTTTGGGTACACATGCAAGACGTGCTATAATGGTTAATTTCATAAACCACGTGAACAAGGGATTGTGGATTCAATTGCAGACTTCTGATGGGAGCTATGGGTTAATTGTATCGATTGTTGATCATTGCCTTCACTTCTATTTTCCAGTGGAATGCGTTTCACTGACCGTCCCAAGGCGGTTCTTCTGTCGCGGCTTATTTTTGTTATGGTTTGTCTTTGAGTGTGGGTATCGCTTATACTTTTTTGGTTTGGATAACCAATTGGCCATTTTGTGGGAAAGTGACTGTCCGTTTGGCTTTCCGCTATTGGTGTTTCCATCGGGGTCTAGTTAATTTATGTTTGTGTTTCTTGCCCTTTGATGTCTCTGATGGGAACTGTGGGTTAATTGTATCGGCTCCTGATCATTGCCTTCACTTTTATTCTCAAGTTCTTCAGGTGAGTAATCAAACCAAGATTCCGTTTCCATATAACCTTAGTTTTTGGTGGAATGTAAAACATACACACAAATGTAAAACGATTTGGCCGTCCGATTGTATCGAAAATAGCTGAACACAGCAGTATAATAATGATTGTAAGAAGAAGTCACAATAAAAGAATACAGCCATCGCAAGAAAGGGTCGGAACAAGGTCAAAGTTACTATTTAAGATGCACACAATGACAGTGAGCTGATCAAGAACATAGAATTACATATCTCCAGAGGTGTGATGAAATAATGAGGATAGTTAAGGCATAGTTTTCCTTAGTTCTTGTTAGAAACATATATTGTGGCATGTATTGTGAGACGGTTCTAACAAGTACCCTCATCATATGTTTAATGACGAATAAGGAAAATATCACTTAATCATCTTTAGACTTCCTCTTTGTCTGTGGCAATAATCAGTTGCAGATGTAAATCATCATTTAGGGGATAACAGTATTAAAATTTTAATGAAGTGTAAATTGGCGGTTTAACGGTCTCATTTCGTTTTTACGGTGACACGACAGCGGAACCGTAAAACGAATTTGCGACCGTAAAATCAACGATTTAGCGTTACAAATAACCATTTTAATACGGCCGTTCATTTGATTTGTTAAAAAGTTATACTATTTGGACACAGTGACAAGCGCAGTGGGCTGCGTAAAACCAATTAAAAGCGAAGTTACGTGATGGATATGTTCTATAGAAGGATTATCTTTTGGAAGCAAGGAATACACCATAGAGCTGTAAAATATGGAGTGTATATGTTTTCTGAACCAGACTAGCTAGTTTCGGCCAATTAGGCCTCATAAGGGACCCTCATATATTATCGAACAATGATCCCAAAGGACAAGAAAATATAAACCACACTATGATGTAGGGCAGGGGAGAGTTTTTTACGGCCCAAACATTCCCAAACACCAGCTGTAGTGACGTTAAATATGTTCTATAAAAAGCAAAGAATACACCACAGAACTGGAAAATATTGTTTACATGTTTCCTGGGTCAGACTAGCTAGTTTCGGCCAATTAGGCCTCATAAGGGACCCTAAAATATTTTCAAAATTCCACAATGGAATCAATGATCCCAAAGGACAAGAAAATATAAACTACACTATGATGTGGGGCAGGGAGACTTTTTACGGCCGCCAAACATTCCCAAACACAAGCTGTAAAGACGTCAAATATGTTCTATAAAAGGTTATACTTTGGAAGCAAGGCATACACCGCATAACTGGAATATATGGAGTTTATATGTTTTTTGAACGCGACTAGCTAGTTTCGGCCAGTTAGGCTGAACTGGAAAATATGGAGTGTACTTGTTTTCTGGGCCAGACTAGCTAGTTTCGGCCAATGAAGTCGGGTTTTCAGCAGTATATCGCAGAATATACTTCTGCAAATGTTTGAAATTATCAAATCAGACACGCATTACATATGCAAATTCATTAGAACGGTTGTTTGTGTTCTCCAGATTGTACTATATCAGCTACTCAGACAGGAATTGTTATTTCTTTTCAGAAACTATACCGTTTTATTGGACACCTACTGCATCATGGTTTCGCTGGCTGCAATATGTACAACAGCAACAACTGCTAATGGACTATATTTCCCAGAGCACAAACCAGAATAATGGACCTCCAAGTCAAGAGGCGGGGACTGAACCGAACAAGGCAGTTACAGAGCAACAAAACCCAACATCAGCTAGTAATTCAAAAGACGTTACCCAGAAAAAGGTGTCAAAACCAGATAAACCTGTCTCAAAGCCCAAAATGGGTGCTAAGCAGGAACCCGCAAAAACAACAAAAGAAAGTAAGCATCCAAAGATGAAGTCAGTTTCTGAGAAAACTACAACGGATACTAAAATGTCGGTTACTAGGCAACAGTTGCCAGCGTCAGCTCCAGTTACTGTGTCAGCATCTTCAAAAACGCAATCAGGAAGTCCTGAAAAGCCTATCGTTCAATAAAACGTTAAACTCCGGCATAAAAAGACTAACGCTAGAATGTGGGATAAGTATGTGTCTTGGGGAAAACTTGTTAAAAGCATATAAAGTAACAAACAATATCATGGAGGTTTACATTATTAATGTTATCTTTTTATGATGAAGAGCTTTTATCACATAAATAACGTCGTGAACGACCTAACATATTTACACTTTGTTAACGTTGCTGTCTTAAATGGATAATGGCATTTATCATATGACATCGCCTTTGACACTGTAACAACGCCATGTGATGAATTTTGTAACCACTAGATGATTAAATATGCTAAATAGTTAGACACGCTCCATAGTATTACATGTAGGATGTCCTTAACGACGTCGCGTTTACACCTGGTGGACTATTGACGTTTTTGAAATAAAATCGTGTTTAAAATGCACTTTAAATGTCATTTGATAATAGAACCTTGTATTCATGTTCATGTATTATTGAATTTATTAAACGAGTTGAGGAAAAGGGATAAAATGTGCTTATGAACACTTATGTAAGATCCTCTCTGTCATAAAAATGATAATATTATTATGCCCATGTTACAACACTGTTTTCTTGCACACCAGACAAGGAAAACTGTGGTTTTACCCTGGGACAGAAATTTATGTTCTGACCCTGATGTTCCAACCCAAAATCGAATATAATCGCGTATTTGATAAATGCACTGGTTGATAACGATACGACCCCGTATGCGCCGTCATTAAGGTTGAAGTCACAGAACGTTACGTGACGTCACTAAACGTTCCTGGAGTGTCATCACGTCGGACGTCGGTAACCGAAGTGACTACAGCATTAAAATCCGAGCTAGGGAAGCCTCGTGATGACGGACAATGACCCTTGGGACGAATTTTTCAATCCACCGCTCACACCCATATAAGATTCTTATATTCTATTGAAATTCTTCTGAACTTCTTCGACAAAAATCATTAGATGAGACTTAAATGGCTGAATATAGGTCGTCTGGCACAGAAAACTTTTCTGACTTGATGTGTTCTTTGTTTTCAAACCCAATCTTTATACACGTAGCATTTATATATATATATAAGATTTGACATAACTGTATTCAAAAAAATAATGTAATTTGGGGAAGTAAACCAGGGGTTTTGGGATTGGAAATTTCGATCTAAGGCGACGCGTCAGCGGAGTCTTAAAACGGAATTTGCGACCGTAAAACCGACGATTTTCCTTCCTAAATGACAATTTTCAATACATTCATCCCCAGTCTAATGCATTTGTTTTTTATTGTACTATTTTGCAAGCCACGTGAGCTGCGTAAAACCAAATACCAGCCTATGAAAAGCGACGTTACGTGATGACATCGGGTTTCCAACAGCATATAGCATTATGTACTTTCTCAAATTTTTGACAATATCCAATCATGCGTCAAGTTAAATATGCAAATGCATTAAAATAATCGTTTATCTTTGCCGAGTACAGTCCGTGTACCTACGATAGTCGAATTTTATAAGTCAAACAGCTCTAGGATTATTTGGAAACTGTAAAATATAACAGAGATATACAGGGAAGTCTTTATTTTTGCATTATTATCAATAAATACAATGTACATATGTGTAAACATTTAGCGGCGAAAGCTTAGCAATGCCAATATTATTGTAGACTGATATCAGTCCTAGATGTTAATGCTTTTTTCCCATGCTTGCCACATTTTATCTTATGCCGTCATGCCAGGCGAGATTTTATTTATGCTGTCATCAACATCTGTTGAGATAGAGCTAAAGAGAGAGATTTAGTGAGGGGAACTTTTTTATTCATCTAAGGATTACTTAATAAAGATAAGTCACATCTCAACAGACTTTATAACTCTAATATTATTGGAATATCTGATTTTGTTTGATCAAAGCGCAAGTTTACTGATCTACTCGTACAGTCCAAGATCTGGCTAATAGTCCAGACACAAGCTCTTTCCAAGGAACTGTTATAATTCTTATTCGGGTCTGCAATGCAATATACTATGGGCGTATTGTTATGCACACCACTTGCTCAGATTTTACATGGACTATACAAGCCGTTTTTGAAAGTGGATTTTTGAAAATCAAGTTTCTTTGTCATTACATTTCTACTTCCGGTACTGGACCGCGTTATTCCACTTCCGCTGTTCGTTCGCTTCATAAAATAGTGCAAATGAACTATTGAAAATTAATTTTGCAGGCATGTTCCATGCCTGCAAAATTAATTTCGAGACTTAGACGGATTGAATATAAATTGGCACAGAAAGACTAATTCTGAAAAGAAAACAATACCCTGGGACTAATTTTCTACGCGTTTATGCAACTGGTTTGAGAATTTACTCTTTCATCCCTGAGTATCTGAACACGACTTTTCTCGCTTTAAATATATTCTAAAAGAAAGGGATTTCTGAGTAGTTCATTGACATGATGGCAAACAGTGATAATGTAGATTCTGGCGAGACGTGCTAGCTACGTGCCGTCTTATCAGGATCTGCAAGGTTTGCATAGATACAGTGTATTTCAACCTCGGCGTCTGCACCGGTCTACAGGGTTAAAAGTATAAGCTCGCTTCTCTGTGACTATACAACCCTTTACTGACCGACATCGAATACAGTTATTTACCTGCTTTTGAGAGCTCTTATTACAAAATATGTGTCGTTTAAGGCTTTAAGCTGTGAGTTTTAAATCAAGTTCCGTACTTTAAGCAAATAGTGAAGACTCCGATCAGACGCTACATTCTGTGGCCTCTAATCTGTCTTAACTGTTTCCGAATGCCAAAGTATTGAAACAATTGGCATTTATGGGTTAATGGTTCCGTACAGGTTGGAATAAACGTATTTTAGTTCGCCTTGGGTAGTCGAAGTCCGCTAAAGGTGGCGTCTGATCAGGGTTATAATGTCTAAATGAAATGGTTTAAAAATGATCTTTTTTCCGTCAAGTTATTCTCCCCGCTCTAGAAGGAATATAGCTCCGAGCGGCTGCACAACGTATGTGCCTCTTCGTATCAACGCGATGTTGATGCGACGTTGCTAAGATGTCATGTACCCGCTAGGAGGACTTCTCTGTAAGATTATTAGCAGATGAGACAAGCACAGAATGTACAAGCCTCTGTGGTGTAGTGGTTTCGCTACTCGCCTTGTAAACCAGGGGTCGCAGGATCGATCCCGGGCTTCTACAGACTTTCGGACGAGTCTTTAAACCGAGGTCCTGTCTCCGTATGTCCTTAGCTGTTGTTGGAACGTAAAACTCAAACACTCACTCACTGAGCTAATCTATAAATTTATGGTTTTACCATGAAGAAATTAGCAGACATGTTTATTTTTCTTCCTTTCTTCCGTTTTTTGTGGGGTTGGTTGGATAAGGCAAAGGTGATGTGTATCTTGTGTCATTGGGGAATCCAGCTGATATTGACTTACATTTGGGCAAGGCCTGTTGTCCTTGCAGCAGGTAACAGTAGATGGGGGAGGGGTGGGGTGGGGGTTGTTGTTGTTTCTTCTTTTTCTACACTTCCATTCAAACTCTAAATAAAGTTTCCTTTTGAAAGGAAGGCTTCCCCAGTTTGTAAAGTTGAAAATCCGCCATTTTTGCTTGCCCTCGAAAGTATGGAGGAGCTATTGCCATACCCCCGGCGTCCGTCGTCGGCGTAAGCATCGGCGTCCGCATTTGGTTGAAGTTTTCCAGCAAGCAATCATTTGTGCTGTTGTACAAATTTATTTTCAAGTAAGTCATCAACTGGCAAATTAAAAAAAAAAAAAAAACAGTATTTTTCACATTCTTTTTCACTCGATCTCCCAGGTTTTGGGGCTTCAAAACTTAATCATTTCCTCTGTACTACCTCCCTTATAAGCATACATTTTGCCAAATGCATGTGCGTAGCCAACTAAAACGCATCTTCTCTTCTACACATTCGAGAGCAGCAAAGGCGGTGGTAAGGCTGCGCGTACTTGCAGGCTCGCCTGAGTCAGTGCTGGTCGCCTTTGTGAAAAAGACCCATGTCATGCCCATGAAGCCGATGCCACGTCTTGACGTTGCATCGACGTTGTCGCTCTAAATAAGCACGATTTTCCTGGTAAGACTTTTACGGAAACTGTTTCAGTGTTAGCTGTCCGTCTTAAACCATTGAAAGGAGGACAATGAACGTAGAAACATATTCACTGACCCGGCGAGGAGCGAAACCGCAACGTCGTTGCGCATCTAACTGTAATGGTTAAAAAAATCGGCATTGATGAACAGCGAAGGCTGAATGTGGCGAGCTGCTCACTCGCACAAGTTTTATGGTGGTGGACAATGTCATGCCCATGAAGCCGATGCCACGTCTTGACGTTGCATCGACGTTGTCGCTCTCAATAAGCACGATTTTCCTGGTAAGACTTTTACGGAAACTGTTTCAGTGTTAGCTGTCCGTCTTAAACCATTGAAAGGAGGACAACGGCCCCCGCCCATAGGGGCTTGAAGAAATGTATGGGCTGCATGATGCTTCCACGCAGAGCTGAATCCGGCCCGCACACTAGTACTGGTAAACCGCTTAGGGGTTCTAAGCCTGTCCAGGAACCGCGTGGCGAGGCGTACCGTCCATGCTGATAAACCCTATTGGTTGTATTGGGCGACAGGGCTTGCGATGTGATTTCATCTCAATGTCGGGTAAAAGTCCCACAAAATTGGAAGCAACGTCTCCAAAATGACCTATACACTGTTGACGGGAACGTTAAACCTCAAATCAAACAAACAAAACAAACAAATCGTGAAATACAACTCGGAAGAATTGTTTTACACAATAAGTTATCAGCTAGTTAGACTATCTGCCTGTAACCGGACTCTGCAAAACTATTTTTACTGATTTCAACTGTCAAACTCTCTTCGTAAACTCGTCCTGAACATTCTGAGTGACCATGAAAACTTTGACACTCCGAGAGAAGTGTGATTCAGGTGACAGAATTAACTTTATCTAAAGGCATATATTTACTTTTTTTACAAATCCATAAGAAAAGAAAAGCATTATCTCAACAAGTCCGTGTACTGAACAACGATGATCTTGTTTTTAAGGTAACCGGGCACTAGAAGCAAATTGAGGCTACCCCATACATGTATGTACTGAACAACCCTATAAACCCAACTTTATATAGAGAAAGCTGGGTGTAAAGGGATCATTATTTTCCTTTTTATGGGGATCAGAACACCGAGCACCGACAATCAATATTTAAACTAGAATATTTTTTTTTCACATCACGAAAACACGCCTGCCTAATTTTGACCCCTAGACAGTGGGTAGCCGTAAGATCGATGACGGTTCTTACCAGTACCCACAATCTATGTTTAGAGCAGAAATATGAAAAAATCTGATTTTCTTATAGGGCAATTTTCATTTGGGTGACAAAATTCTCTATGTACAGCCGAACTTCGATGGCTCGAACCACTTTGGGACCATATAAATTTATTCGACACAACGGTAGTTCGAGCCACTGAGGGTTACTACAAGGAGGCATAACGAGCTACTTTTGAACATCTTTTCGATGTTCTGTAATGAATATGTATGCTGTGTGTACTCATTAGAATCGCCTCAACGAGGCGATTCTAATGAGTACACACAGCATACATTTGCAGGATAAAAGGCTAAAATCTTCTTAATTATCACCCACTATTGCTTGTGAAGAGGAATTCCCTAGGGACTCAAGAACGGGTTCTAGTCAGCCATGGTAAACGAGCCATCGGTGTTCGAGCCATCGAAGGTCTACTGTATTTGAATAGGCGTGTTTTCGTAATGAACTGAAAATGCTTTAGCACATATATGTTTAATGCAGAAGACCATAGGGTTAGTTTCGAGTCACAACAAACGCTTATTACATCGAATACGGCAGTTAAGATAATTTCACCATCCTACCGGGAAATGGGAAACTGGACTTTTTACATCGACCTTCTATAATTGGAATTAACCCTATATATTTTTTAGACATTGGCAAATAGTGCAGACCCAGATCAGACGCCGCATCTGATCAAGATCTAAACTGTTTGCTTAACGTACATGCATTTTTGTAAAACTTACCACAAAAAAACTGACATCCCTATGTTTAGAAATTGACCACTCCAGACTTATAAAGGTGGAATATTTTTTGGCATCTATGGGTTAATTATAAGGTTACGCCAAAGGACGAAAGTGAAAGTATGTAACTTTTTAGCTCACCTGTCACGTAGTGACAAGGTGGGCTTTTGTGATCACTTTTCGTCCGTCGTCCGTCGTCAGTGCGTGCGTGCGTGTGTGTGTGTGTGTGTGTGCGTAAACTTTTTCTTCAAATGACATCTCCTCCTAAACCACTGATCAGATTTTGACCAAACTTCACAGCAATGATCCTTAGGTGGTCCCCTTTCAAAATTGTTCAAATGGTTCCGGTCCATTGCACATCTGAGTCACAGGAGCTAAAAATAGATTTTTTAAATGAAAACTTTAAAAATCTTCTTCTCTGAAACCGCAAGTCCCAGGTCTTTGATATTTGGTATGAAGCTTCATCTAGTGGACCTCTACCAGGATTGTTCAAATTAAAGCCCTGGGGGCCAAAATGCCCCCGCCCCGGGGGCCTTTGGTTTTACATAGGCTTATATAGGGAAAATCATTAAAAAATCTTATTCTCTGAAACCACAAGGCCCAGGTCTTTAATATTTGGTGTGAAGCTTTACCTGGTGGACCTCCACTAAGATTGTTCAAATTATAGCCTTAGGGCCAAAAATGCCCCCGCCCCGGGGGCCTTTGGTTTTACATAGGCTTATACAGGGAAAATCTTTAAAAATCTTCTTCTCTGAAACCGCACGGCCCAGATCTTTGATATTTGGTGTGAAGCTTCATCTAGTGGACCTCTACCAGGATTGTTCAAATTAAAGCCCTGGGGGCCAAAATGCCCCCGCCCCAGGGGCCTTTGGTTTTACATAGGCTTATATGGGGAAAATCATTAAAAAATCTTCTCTGAAACCACAAGGCCCAGGTCTTTAATATTTGGTGTGAAGCTTTACCTGGTGGACCTCTACTAAGATTGTTCAAATTATAGCCTGAGGGCCAAAAATGCCCCCGCCCCGGGGGCCTTTGGTTTTACATAGGCTTATACAGGGAAAATCTTTAAAAATCTTCTTCTCTGAAACCGCACGGCCCAGATCTTTGATATTTGGTGTGAAGCTTCATCTAGTGGACCTCTACCAAGATTGTTCAAATTATAGCCCTGGGGGCCAAAATGCCCCCGCCCCGGGGCCTATGGTTTTACATAGGCTTATATAGGGAAAATCATTAAAAAATCTTCTTCTCTGAAACCACAAGGCCCAGGTCTTTAATATTTGGTGTGAAGCTTCACCTGGTGGACCTCTACTAAGATTGTTCAAATTATAGCCTTAGGGCCAAAAATGCCCCCGCCCCGGGGGCCTTTGGTTTTACATAGGCTTATACAGGGAAAATCTTTAAAAATCTTCTTCTCTGAAACCGCACGGCCCAGATCTTTGATATTTGGTGTGAAGCTTCATCTAGTGGACCTCTACCAGGATTTTTCAAATTATAGCCCTGGGGGCCAAAATGCCCCCGCCACAGGGGCCTTTGGTTTTACATAGGCTTATATAGGGAAAATCATTAAAAAATCTTCTTCTCTGAAACCACAAGGCCCAGGTCTTTAATATTTGGTGTGAAGCTTTACCTGATGGACCTCTACTAAGATTGTTCAAATTATTACCTAAGGGCCAAAAATGCCCCCCTAGGGGGCCTTTGGTTTTACATTGGCTTATACAGGAAAAATCTTTAAAAATCTTATTCTCTGAAACCGCACGGCCCAGATCTTTGATATTTGGTGTGAAGCTTCATCTAGTGGACCTCTACCAAGATTGTTCAAATTATAGCCCTGGGGGCCAAAATGCCCCCGCCCCGGGGGCCTATGGTTTTACATAGGCTTATATAGGGAAAATCATTAAAAAATCTTCTTCTCTGAAACCAGCAGGCCCACGTCTTTAATATTTGGTGTGAAGCTTTACCTGGAGGACCTTTACTAAGATTGTTCAAATTATAGCCTTTGGGCCAAAAATGCCCCCGCCCCGGGGGGCTTTGGTTTTACATAGGCTTATACAGGGAAAATCTTTAAAAATCTTCTTCTCTGAAACCACAAGGCCCAGATCTTTGATATTTGGTGTGAAGCTTCATCTAGTGGACCTCTTTCAAGATTGTGCAAATTATAGCCCTGGGGCCGAAAATGGCCCCACCCTTGGACCCTTTGGTTTTTCATAGCCCTTTAAAGGGAAACCTTTAAAAATCTTCTTCTCTGAATTCACAAGGCCCAGGTCTTTGATATTTGGTATGAAGCTTCACCTAGTGGACCTCTACCATGATTGTTCAAATTATAGCCCTGGAGCCAAACATGCCCCCGCCCAGGGGGCCTTTGGTTTTACCTAAGCTTATGTAGGGGAAATCTTTAAAACTTTTCTTCTCTGACACCGCAAGGCCCAGATCTTTGATATTTGGTGTGAAGCTTAATCTAATGGACCTCTACCAAGATTGTTCAAATTATAGCCCTGGGGCCAAAAATGCCCCCGCCCCGGGGGCCTTCGGTTTTACATAGGCTTATATAGGGAAAATCTTTAAAGAAACTTCTTCTCAGAAACTGCAAGGCCAAGGTCTTAGATATTTGGTGTGAAGCTTCATCTATTGGACCTCTATCAAGATTGTTCAAATTATAGCCCTAGGACCAAAAATGCCCCCACCCTGGGACCCTTTGGTTTTTCATAGTCTTATAGGGAAAATATTTAAATTCTTCTTCTCTGATACCACAAGGCCCTGCTCTATGCCATTTGATATGAAGCTTCAACTAGTAGACCTCTACCAAGATTGTTAAAATTATAGCCATTGGGCCAAAAATGCCCCCACCCCTGGGGCCTTTGGTTTTACGTAGGCTTATACATGGAAAATCTTTAAAAATCTTCTCTGAATCTGCAAGGCCCAGATCTTTGGTATTTGGTGTGAAGCTTCATCTAGTGGACCTTTATCAAGATTGTTCAAATTATAGCCCTGGGGGCAAAAATACCCCCACTCTGGGACCCTTTGGTTTTTCATAGGCTTATATAGGGAAAACCTTTAAAAATCTTGTCTCAAACCAGAAGGCCCAGGTCTTTGATATTTGGAATGAAGCTTCATCTAGTGGACCATTACCAAGTTTGTTCAAATTATAGCCCTTGGGCCTAGAATGTACTGGAGACACTAATTCTCAGATGAGCCCTTTGGTTTTACATAGGCTTATATAGGAAAAATCTATAAAAATCTTCTTCTCTGAAACTGCAAGGCCCAGGTGTTTGATATTTGGTATGAAGCTTCATCTTGTGGACCTCTACCAAGTTTGTTCAAATTATAGCCCTGGGGCCAAAAATGTTGCTGCTTCGTAGCCCTTTGGTTTTACATAGACTTATATAGGGAAAATCTTTAAAAATCTTCTTCTATGAAACCCCAAGGCCCAGGTCTTCAATATTTACTAGGAAGCTACATCCAGCAGAATTCTACCAAGAGTGTTCAAATTATAGCCCTGGAGCCATAATTTGCCCTGCCCCCAGGCCCACATGATTTACATAGACTTACATAGGGAAACCTATAAAATCTTTTTCCCCGACTACCTAGGCCTAGGTGTTTGATATGAGGCTTCATCTGGTGGACCTCTAATAAGATTGTTCAGATTATAGCCCTAATGGGAAGAAACTGGTCCTGCCCTGGGGCCCACATGTTTTACATAGACTTCTGTTAGGAATACCTTTAAAATTCTTCCCAGAAATCACAGGGCTCAGGTCTTTGATATTTGGTGTGAAGCTTCATCTTGTGGACCTCTACCAAGGTTGTTCAAATTAAAGCCCAGGGGCTAAAATGGTCCTGCCTTAGGCCCACTTGTTACACTATGGATCAAGTGAGCGAACCTAGGGCCCTCTGGGCCCTCTTGTGTTTTATATTAGGATCACTTTTTGTCTGTCATCCGTGCGTAAACAATTTCTTCAAACGACATCTCCTCCTAAACCACTGATCGGATTTTGACCAAACTTCACAGGAATGATCCTTAGGTGGACCCCGTTCAAAGTTGTTCAAATGGTTCTGGTCTGCTGCACATCTAGGTCACAGGAGCCAAAAATAGATTCTTTTCACCGAAAACTTTAAAATTCTTCTTCTCTGAAACCACAAGGCCCAGGTCTTTGATACTTGGTATGAAGCTTCATCTAGTGGACCCCTACCAAGATTGTTCAAATTATAGTGATGGGGCCCAAAATGCCCCCGCCCCAGGGCCCCTTGGTTTTACATAGGATTATAAAGGGAAAATCTTTAAAAATCTTCTTCTCTGAAACCCCCAAGGCCTAGGTCTTTGATATTTGGTGTGAAGCTTCATCTGTTGGACCTCTACCAATTTTGTTCATATTATAGCCCTCGGGCCACAAATGCCCCCGCCCCGTGGCACTTTGGTTTTACATAGACTTATATAGAGATAATCTTTGAAAAATCTTCTTCTCTGAAAACACAATGCCTAGGTCTTTGATATTTGGTATGAAGCTTCATCTAGTGGACCTCTACAAAGATTGTTCAAATTACAGCCCCGAGACCAAAAATGGCCCCGCCTCGGGGCCCTTTGGTTTTACATAGACTTATATAGGGAAAATCTTTAAAAATTTTCTTCTGTGAAACCACAAGGCCTAGGTCTTTGATATTTGGTGTGAATTTTCATCTAGTGTACCTCTATCAAGATTGTTCAAATTGTAGCCCTGGGGCCAAAAATGCCCCCACCCAGAGACCCTTTGGTGTTACATACTTATATAGGGAAATTTTTAAAAATCTTCTTATCTGAAACTGCAAGGCCTGGGTCTTTGATATTTGGTATGGAGCTTCATCTAGTGGACCTCTACCAATATTGTTCAAATTATAGCCTTCAGGCCACAAATGCCCCCGCCTTGGGGCCCTTTGGTTTTACATAGACTTATATAGAGATAATCTTTGAAAAATCTTCTTCTATGAAACAGCAAGTACAGGTCTTGGATATTTGGTGTGAAGCTTCATCTAGTGGACCTCTATCAACATTGTTTAAATTATAGCCCTGAGGCCAAAAATACCCCTGCCCTGGGACCATTTGGTTTTACATAGGCTTATGTAGGGAGTATCTTTAAAAATCTTCTTCTCTGAAACCGCAAGGCTCAGGTCTTTGATATTTGGTGTGTAGTTTCATCTATTGGACTCCTACCAAGATTGTTCAAATTATAGCCTTTGTTGATATTTGGTATGAACCTTCACCTTTTTAGACCTCCCTCAACATTATGCACATTATAGCCCTGGTGTCAATAATGGCCCTCCCTTGTTTTTTACTTGGAAACGCTTAATGAGGCCTAATTGGCCGAAACTAGCTAGTCTGGCCCAGAAAACATGTACACTCCATATTTTTACTTCTGTGGTGTATTCCTTGCTTCCAAAGGATAACCCTTTTATAGAACATCTTTAACTTCACTACAGCTGGTGTGTGGGAATGTGTGGCGGCGGTAAAACGTCTCCCTGCCCTACATCATAGTGTAGATTATATTTTCTTGTCTTTGGGATCATTGATTCCATTGTGGAATTTTAAAATATCTGAGGGTCACTGATGAGGCCTAATTGGCAGAAACTAGCTAGTCTGGCCCAGAAAACATGTACACTCCATATTTTTACTTCTGTGGTGTATTCCTTGCTTCCAAAGGATAACCCTTTTATAGAACATATTTAACTTCACTACAGCTGGTGTGTGGGAATGTGTGGCGGCGGCAAAACGTCTCCCTGCCCTACATCATAGTGTAAATTATATTTTCTTGTCCTTTGGGATCATTGATTCCATTGTGGAATTTTAAAATATCTGAGGATCACTGATGAGGCCTAATTGGCCGAAACTACCTAGTCTGGCCCAGAAAATATGTACACTCCATATTTTTACTTCTGTGGTGTATTCCTTGCTTCCAAAGGATAACCCTTTTATAGAACTTATAATTAGATATCTGGAAACGCTTTATAAATAAACATCGACGGGCGCTGCATATTCCTGTTTATTCCGAACAAGTTTTAACCACGTAAATATGTGGAGAGCAGTCTTATCTGTAGGGCTTTCCTAGTTACGTCATAAAACGGGTAGAAATTAAACTGGGGTATCACCAATCCAATCTAAATGGCTTCCAATCGAAATTGGAAACCAACAATCGGTGAATCATGTTTTTCTTCGTCGAATTGTTTTAACCCTCTGGGACCTTGTTAACAAAATGTCTTGATAACAGCTTGATCTACGACTGACCTTGTTATCATAATAAGTATTCATCATAAATCAACTTTCCTCAGTACTTTCAGTACTTTGATTTAATTCCTGACGGTCAAGATTGACCGCCGTTCTTATCTTCCCTTTTAATCTAAGCATGTATACGATAGCGATTCTTTCGAAACGCGTACAATAGCGGTGAATATACCATGTAGGCCTCGGTAGCTCAGTCGGATGCGCGTCTTACTGGTGATCAGGAGGACGCGGGTTCGATACCTGCTTGTGTCGGCAACATTCTTTCGTGGAGATTGATCATGAAATCTTTTCTATGTTCATTCTCTCCCTTTCTCTGATTGTCAGTTTCTGGCGAAAGAATATGCACTGTACTGGTTAACCGCTTACGTATAAGCCTGTCGGCCCCCGCCAATCGGGGCTTGAAGAAATATATTGGTTGCATGATGCTTCCACGCAGAGCTGAATCCGACACACACACGAGTACTGGTAAACCGCTTAGAGGATCTAAGCCTGCCCAGGCAAAGCGGTGTGAGTGTCGGACCGTCCATCCTTATTAACCCTATTGGATTCATTGCACGACAGGGCTTGAGGTGTCATTTCAGCTCAGCGTCGGATAAAAGTCCCACAAAATTGGAAGCAACGTCTCCAAAATGAACTTTACAGTGTTGACTGGGACGTTAAACCTCAAATCAAACAAACAAACAAACGTATAAGCCTGCCCAGGAAAAGTGTGGATAGGTAAACTGACTGGCTCAAGAATGACCTAAAATGGTGTTGACTGGGCCGTTAAACTCCAATACAAACAAACAAACAAAGAATATACCACGTACCTTTCGGAATATACTCGTTATTAAACCATTATAAAGTTAACCAATATATGCCTATCGGAACTTGGGACATTGACAAACAGTGCAGGCCCAGATCAGATGCCGCGTTCTGCGGCGTCTGATCTGGGTCAACACTGTTTGCTTAAAATACAAACATGTTTCAAAACAAACCGCAAACAAACCTGGCACCCCTATAATTGGAAATGCACCAATCCAAACCTATTAAGTGGGGGATTCCATTGTCATATATGGTAGGACATGCTAGGCCATGAAGCTGCACAGAACAGAATACAAAGTACTGTATTACAAATAACTTTGATATGGCATTAAACATCACAAACTATTCTAGCCTACACCAGCAACATGAAAATGAACATGTAAAACAAAGCATGTCATACATTTTGCATAGCAGCAGGGCTGAGTATTAACCCTTACCTTGCTGAATATTCATCTAAGCCACACCCATTTCTGTCTATCAACCAATCAAATTATTGATGTAATTTATTGCTACAAATTCATAAACTGAATGCCAAACAGTGTAGATTCTGATCAGATAGCTTCTTCAGAAGCCATCTGATCTGGATCTACACTGTTTGCAAAGATAGGGGTTGTCGTGAACAGCAAGATAGGTAGTAATATTTGGCATTAATATTCAACCTCGCAGCTTAATTCAAAACCCTCGCTACATTTAGAATAACAGTTTTAGACTTCTCAGCACAAGATCCTCAAACCTATTCATCGTTGGACAGTGACAGTAGTAATTCTCAAAGTACGTTTTCTCGAATCTATACACATTTGGCATAACTAACAAGCACTGATACTCATTTGCTACCGTATTAAATCTACAGTATCTACATAGTTTATCTTTTGTCTCAGTATTTTCATATCTTCCACGTACACTCAAACTCACCTAGGCGATTCTAACAAATGTCTATAACATTTATTTCTTGGAGTTATTATGTGGAGAAGACATTTTATAACCTATCATAATCCTAACTGGGATTCTTTATAACGGCAAATTCATTATAACGGCAATAGGGAACAAATACAGTCGTTATAACGCGGGACCTTTGTACCAGACAAAAGTGACTGAACCAGAGAGACTCAATCAAACCCATTATACGATACATGGCTTTTAGCATATGTCCTTAACATGAGTATTGCATTTCCATCGAGTTTCAATAACTTGATCCAATATTTCATTATATTACAAAAGTAACTCTTCCACGATCTGTATACAGACCGAAAAAAGGACACTTACATAAATTCTATGCGGGAATTCAAAACCGGAAATGACCTCTAAACTAGGTACTACGAAATACAGGCATCCATTAACGCAGGTCGTGCCGAAAACAAACATAGGTAATCTGCGTATACATATATTTAAGGGATAACTGTGTCCATTTCGAGAGGTACATCGGCGGTTTTCCGGTCGGAAACTTCGTTTAACGGGGACGCAATTTGCGACCGTAAAAACGACGAGCTACCTCCCCAAATAACAATTTTAAAACGGTTATCACCATTTTAATACACTTTCTCTGTTGTTGAGTAAATCTCGGACTGTTTTGGTCAAAGCGGCAAGCGCTATGAGCTGCTTAAAACTAAATGCTACCCAATGAAAAGCGACGTTACGTGGTGACGTCGGGTTTCCAACAGTATATCGCAGAATATTTACATTTCCAGTGTAAAGTCTAATGTTAACCTATAGAAAACAATGTAGTTCATATTTCCACGAATGCATCAAGTCATATGTTTTTAAGTGACGTAAAGTGACGTCAGTCAGTTCTCTACGGCAGTTGACGTCAGCGCTGTTCTGCTCCTGGTAGAAAAAAGGGTGTAAATGTTTGTTAGCTTTAAAAGTTTGCCTTATAAGCATTTTTTTCGCCTTCTGATGAGGGGCAAAGTAAATATAAAAAATAAACTTAATATTTCTGCTTTTCATCTTGCAAAATTTACATGAACACCTTGGGGGTTAAATTACTTTGCACGCGACCCATTGCGTTCATACTTTCATGAAAAGCAGAAAAATAAAATTTATTATTTAAATATACTGTCGTAAAAATTTGACGTTAACACTCAGACATCGTGTTGCATGTACAAATGCATAGGAACTGTGTATCACACAATATATTACAAGTATTCATCTGAAGGACGATGTAAGATGTCACTTTTTACATTACTAAAACATGCCTATACAAATACATTGTAACCTTTATCGGGGAAAAAATGAAATTTTTAAGATTAAAAATTGTGATATTTTCTTCTGTCTGCTCAAAATATAGATTGTGAGCACTCGTTAGAACCGCCTCATCGAAAAATAAGGGATGAGGCGTTTCTAACGAGTACCCACAATCTATATTTTAGAGCAGAAATAAAAAAAATAAGGTTTACCCCTGCAAATCCCAGTTTTACTATATAAAAGTGGGGTTCAAGGGGGTCAAAATTTTATAGGCGTGTTTACGTGATGACACACATATTCTCGCTGTGATACAAGTTGAGAAAGTGAGGAACTGGGCACTGATGAAAGAAATATGACTATTTAAGCTCTAAATGCTGGCTTTTTTTTCTAAACGAAGACATTTTGAAATATTTTTTCTTATTGTCACCACAAAAACAGGATTTGACAGACAGTTCGCCATAAGCCATAACCTGTTTTCTGGAAAAACTAGAAATACAACAACAAAACAAAACTAGAAAAAAAAAAAAAAAAAAAAAAATTGTTGTCTGCATACTTAGTCAAGAGAAGGCATAGGTTAAACTTGTTTATCATATGACGTCTTTGATAAGCAGTGGAAAACGTCGTGTATTAAATCGTATGACCACACGTGTAATAACACTTTGGCGGGATAAAGTAACGTCATGACGACGTCCATTGTCAACAATGCATTTCTCGTAGAAAAAATATCAAATTAAAAGGCGATAAAATCCAATTTCAAGTAGTCATATGATAAAGAGAATCTTACACTCGTGGTCATTTCAAATGATATTTATGAAACTCGCCGAAGGCTCGTTTCATAAATATCATATGAAATGACCACTCGTGTAAGATCGTCTATTTCTTGCATCCCGGGTACAGTTATCACTTATGGGTCTTATTACGTTATTCTATGACTTATACTATATTTCTGTATGTCCATCACGAAAACAGGCCTATATAGTTTTGACCCCTTGAACCCCACTTTTATATAGTAAGGCTTGGGTTTACAGGGGTAAACCTTATTTTTCTTATTTCTGCTCTAAAATATAGATTGTGGGTATTCGCCACGATGGAGTGGTTTTATCGAGAATCGACAATCTATATTTTGAGCAGAAATAAGAAAAAATATCACAATTGTTCATCTTAAATTTTTAAATTTATCAGCGATAAAGGTTACAATGTATTTGTCTAGGCGTGTTTTCGTAATGGTTTATTTACATATTGTTCCTCACTAAATTATTTAAAAAATAATATATTATTGTTTTAACCTTTTGAGTGCCAACGTCATTTACTGGAAAGTGCCAAACGTACAACGTTACACTGCGTCTTGTATATCAGTCTTAGCAACGTCAGTGGAACCAAACTGAACGCGACGTTATCCAGATGACGTTCATTTATTTCCCGCGGGGTCTTTCAAAAAGTATCCGGCAACTTGCATAGATATATTGCACATCTATTATGGATTATTATTTTCACATTAACACGTAACGAATGGTATGGCAGTGCTTTGTTTTGAGAGATCAAACGCATTTTACATCATTGAGTGTAAATGCAGTTATCGAAGACGCAGAAATGCATCTTTGGATGCTGTCCCCATTTTTCTTAGGGTTTGAACACGATAAAACAATGTTTGCTATTGTGAAAAATGGAAAATAAGAAAAAAAGACTTATCATAATGAAGTAAGAAAGAAAGGAATAAAGAAATAAAACTACTGCACTTGAGACAATAGCTTTTTTGCTGGGTTGTTTGTCTCATTCATTGTTTGTCGCATTAATTGTATTCTATATGTTGACCTCACAGGCTCATATAGAAGAATATATTTTCCCCTTGGCCTTGGCCCATCTATTGTTCAAATTACTAGGTATTTGAGATAATTTCGGGGATATGAAGCGCACTCCTGCGACTTCTTTTCGAAGCAGAGAACCACATAATATTATATACACCATCTTCAAAGCAACGGACTTTCTCACTGGTATCTACGGAATCAGTTCCGAAAATAATAAATGTACTTCTAGAGTCTGAAATTTATTCAGACCTTGCATTCCTCTGAACAATCGTATCGAATTCGAAGTGACGGTCGGATCTGGTAATCATTTTTTCACCACTTTGTCACCATGTAACAAAACAGAATTGTCCGTACGATCAGCGAAGACTCAGATCAGCCTTTGCGTTGTATAGAAAGTTTCTATGTGTCGGACAGCGATGATTCAGGTCAGATTTGGCCTATAAAATCTGCGTCATTTTTATATGCACATTCCGGTTTTTCCTGCGTTGGCTCAAATGATAATGTAAAAACGAAGCACGACGGGCCTTCGTGGCCTAGTGGTTAAGATCGCTGACTCTTGATCATTAGGTCTCTCGCCGCTGTGGTTGATGGTTCGAGCCTCGCTCGGGTCATATGTGAGGCGCCAAGTTCTACAACGGAAGGCCAGGTGGTTTTTCTCCGGGTACTCCGGTTTTCGCTCACCTCTGATTAACAATCGGCTCGATATAAGTGAAATAATCTTGAAAGGGCCGTAAAACCATAACCAACCCCACAGCCCCCGCCCCCCCCCCCCCCCCCAAAAAAAAAAAAACAAAACGAAGCACGTCCGTTCTTTCTGCTGGACGATTTGAAGGTGGTCAAGAAAGAAATGTTACGGTTAACGTGAAAAGAAAGGCAGCAAAGGTTCAGAGTGCAGATAATATTTTCTTTTCGTTTGGGATCATTGAACCAATCCTGGTTACATTGAAAATCAGATACCACTCAAGCCGGTGCTAGGGTTTAAAGCAGCCTTGCAAACTAGATTGCTGTATATGAAGAGACTCAATAAAACCGATCTCCGATTTTCGCTCTTTTATGTGTTCTTTGTTTCCAAAGGCAACCTTTTAGCTTTTTATTTTGAGATCTTATTTGTGTATATCGATTTAAATTTGAAACCCGCAGATTACACGAAAAATTAATTTCGTCCTTTTCTGAGTTTCAGAAATGTTGAGTGAAATTAGGATTCAACAAAATCTCTACTAGAAGTGGATATGCTACTCGCCTTATAAATCAGGGGTCGAGGGTACGATCCCAGGCTTCTCTAGACTGTCTGACGAGTCTTTAAACCGAGGTCCCGTCCCCGTATGACCTTAGCTGTTGGTGGGACCTAATACTCAAACACCCGTACTCACTTGCAAAAATATCTAGCTCTATGTAACTCTCTAGGCATAGAATGTAAGCAGGGATTATCCTTAATAGCGACAATAACACAAAGTAAAATAAGAAAATGAAACAGTATAAGGACGCATCGTGTGCACCAAAGACCATTTCACACGGTATTACATGTAACGAAAGCATAGACTATTGTTGCTTATTCGACCTGCCTCACTGATGCAATATCCATCGAGTACATAGACTCCTGGAGCTCCGTCGCACTACACTAATGATGTGATGCCAATGGGTTTTGTTGCTCGCTCGAACTGCCTCAGTGATTTGGTACTAACGCTTGCATCCATTCCGGTGCTCGTTCGAACTGTCTAATAAAATTTGAGGTGGCTCTATCGTGTACCCACTACCTATATTCGTATGCAAAAATAAGAAAAGTAATGTAAACCCTTCCCTTTATAAAGTGGAACTTAGTAGTGTATAGACTACGTCATAAAGTGCAATTGATTATTAAAAACACTGTCATGGTTTTGTCGGCAGTGGATGTGTAGGCCCCTTCTGCAGCTCTGGCACTCGTATCGTGTTCTTGACCTCTGTCCATGCATTCTTCTTGAACAAACGACCTGACAAAATATTCAATTGACAGAGCAAGAAGTTGCGGGAAATTCTAAGGCTGTCCAACCCCGAAACTAGCAATAAGTGTCTTCCACAGCCCGAAACACAAGAAAGAAAACAGCGCGAAGGGCCCTGCATCCATCCCACCCAACGTTCTTGCGTATGAGCTCTAGCAATTTATCTCTTAAATGTATCGGCCGGCCTAGGTAGCTCAGTCGGATGCGCGTCTTACTGCTGATCAGGCGGTCGCGGATTCGATACCTTCCGGGTCCGTGACATTCTTTTGTGGAGACGTGATCATGAAATCTTGATCATGAAATTTTCTCTACGGTCATTTTCTCCCTTCCGCTGATTCAAGAAGGGCAGTTGTCAGTTTCCGGCGAAAGAATTTTCACTGTACTGGTTAACCGCTTACATATAAGCCTGCCCAGGAAGTGGGGATAGATAAAATGGCCGGCTAAATAATGACCTAAAATAATATTGACTGTGCCGTTTAACCCCAGTACAAACAAACAAATCTTAAATGCTTCTTTTGTGGATATTTTACGAATATCGTTAATGATGTCGAGTATTTCTTGTAACTTTTGTCGAAGTTCTTTTTATTGGTGCGTGTGCATTTAAATTCATCTTATAGTGGGATGTCAAACCGGAGGATCCGATACATGCAGGCCCTGCGGAAGAACAGATAAAAGAAACGATCCAAATGCCACCTCTCTCTCTCTCATTCTCTCTCTCTCTCTCTCTCTCTCTCTCTCTCTCTCTCTCTCTCTCTCTCTCTCTCTCTCTCTCTCTCTCTCTCTCTCTCTCTCTGTTCTCTTTCCAGAGTACGTATGAAAAGATTGATGAAGATTGAGCCGCAGCTGACAAAACCAACAAAATCTCCAGTGCGTCAGGTGAAGATTTAGTCTTCTTCTTCATTATGCACTCAGTTGGTAGCTAAGAACAAGGTTTCTTTTTGAGGGCAGCAAAGACTGCTCGCTGGTCGCTAAATGTCATTTTGTGGGCTTTGTTATGCAGGGGCTCAATCTTCCGTCTGTTTTATTTTGCTTAACTTGTCTTTCCATTTTTAATTTATTTGTATTTCATTTATTTAAAATATCATATACATGTATGGAGTTCATAATGATATGTGCCAAAATTGTGCCTGTCACTCTACTCTGTATTTAGATAAAAATTTCAAACTATCACGTGTAGAGGACCTATGGTTGGAGCAATCACGTTAACAAGTCCATGTAATGAATATCTCTCTAAGCCCCACTTTATATACAGAAAAGTGGGGTTTACGGCGATATACATTAATATCTCTATTTCTGCTCCAAGCCATAGATTGTAGGTTCAATGGACAGTTCTAACTAGTACCTTACATCTATGTTTGTTGTAAAAAAAACAAGAAGAATATCACAAATTTTCACCAGAAAAATGTCCGTTTTTGAGATATGAAAAAATGCACTGTATGTCATACGGTGTGTTGACGTAATGGCGTCATTTTTTTTTTGTGATTTTACGGCCCTTTCACGACTATTTCACTCATATCGATCCGATCGTTAATCGGGGGTTGGCGAAAATCGGAGTACCCGGAGAAAATCCACCTGGCCTACCGTTGCAGAACTTGGAGTCTCACATGTGACCCGAGCGAGGCTCGAACCCACAGCGTTGAGAGACCTAATGATTAAGAGTCAGCGCTCTTATCCACTAGGGCATGGAAGCCCGTTATGACATCAATCTTATAGCTGATTATTTATATATATATAACGAACTTGTTAGTTGTGCTGAAGATGAATATGAAGGCTCAGAACAATGAAACACTGTTTTGGTTCAGAAAGCATGATTCAAAGTTTGGAGAAATAACCGCTCGACAGTGAACGATATGAGAAACATTGACTATCAAAGTAAAGTTTAAAAAAAGCGCTAAGCTAAAAAGCACGGACGAATATAAAAATACCTCCGTGTTTCTAAAGCCGTTTTGGCTTTATTACGGACGAATTAGAAACGAAGCGATTACTGCAGGTACTAACTAAATCTTTATCTATGTAGTGTCATTTTGTCCCCATGAAAACGCATATTGCCGATAGAAAATACATTCTTTTGCCAAATACAACTGGTTCGCTTTTTCTTTACCCACTTTTGAAACAACCACCCGCTAAATGACGCGACGTAAGCGTTTATTTTGCCGCCGTACGTCAAACGATGACGTTACTTGACAACAAGCGGGAAAACAAAAGAAAAATATAGCATAGGGTATGTGTCATTCATCGGAAATAGTAATCATCTCGGTGTGTGTGCGATAAAACGAACACACGAACTTTATATTAGAATGTTTTATCTTCAGAAATCTACCAATAAAGACATCTCTCTCCTTGAAATCTACGAGAAACCTTCCTTCCAAAATGGGCCCAAAACGGGCCCGTTGGCACTCAAAGAGGTACAACGGTGGGCCCAAAAAGGGCCCGTTGGCAAACTAAGGGTTAACCTTTTGAGTGCCAACGTCATTTACTGGAAAGTGCCAAACGTACGACGTTACACAGCGTCTTGTATATCAGTCTTAGCAACGTCAGGGGAATCAAACTGAACGCGACGTTATCCAGATGACGTTCTTATTTCCCGCGTGGTCTTTCAAAAAGTATCCGGCGTTTTGCATAGATGTCTTGCACTTCTATTATGGATTATACAAGACTTATTTTCACATTATCACGTAACGAGCAGACGGAGCAATGCTTTTTACACCTGTTTTGAGAGATCAAACGCACATTACATCACTGCGTGGATAGAATAGAATAGATATGTATATTTGCCATATGGGCCCATATAGGGAATACAGCAACACATATATAAATGCAAATAGGCCCCCGCCCATAAGGGTTTGAAGAAATATATGGGCTGCATGATGATTCCACGCAGAGCTGAATCCGGCCCGCACATTAGTACTGGTAAACTGCTTAGAGGATCTAAGCCTGTCCAGGAACTGCGGTGCGAGGCGGACAAACAAATATAAATGCAAATGCAGTTATCGAAAACGCAGAAATGCTTATTTTTCTTAGGATTTGAACACGACAAAACAATGTTTGCTATTGTGAAAAAAAAATGGAAAATAAGAAAATAGACTATTCATATTGGAGTAAGAAAGAAAGGAATAAAGAAATAAAACTGCTGCACTTGAGACATTAGCTTTTTGCTGAGTTGTTTGTCTCATTCATTGTTCGTCGCATTATTTGTATTCTTTATGTTGGCCTCACAGGCTCATATAGATGAATGTATTTTCCCCTTGGCTTGGTCCATCGAATGTTCAAATTACTAGGTATTTGAGAAAATTTCTGAAATAAGCAAATGAAGCGCACTCCTGACCGACTTCTATTCGAAACAGATGACCACAGAATATTATATACACCATCCTCCTAGCAACGGACTTTCTCATTGGCATCTACGGAATCAGTTCCTAGCCACAATGGTGAGAAATCTGAAATTTATTCAGACCTTGCATTCCTATGAAAAATCGAGTTCGAAGTGACTGTCGGATTTCACCACTTTGTCACCATATAACAAAACCGAATTGTCCGTACGATCAGCAGAGACTCTGATCAGCCTGTGCGTTGTATAGAAAAATTCTATGTGGCGGACATCCATGATTTGGCCTATAAGACCTGCGTCATTGTTGGGTGCACAGGCCAGTTTTTCGTGCGTTAGCTCAAATGATGGTGTGAAAATGAAGCACGCCTCTTCTTTCTGTTGGACAATTTGAAGGTGGTATAGAAAAATGTTACGGTTAACGTGAAAAGAAGGGCAGCGAAGGTTCAGTAGTGCATATTATATTTTCTTCCTTTGGGATGAATGAGCCCATCATGGTTACATTGAAAATCGAACACCACTCAAGCCGGCGCTAGGGGTGTATGCAGCCTTGCAAACTACATTGCTGTATATCAAGAGACTCAATAAAACCGATCTCCGATTTTCGCTGTTTGTTGTTTTTCCAAAGGCAACCTTTTAGCTGTTTATTTTGAGATCTTATTTGTTTATATCGATTTGAATTTGAAACCCGCAGATTACAGGAAAATTTAACTTCGTCTTTTTCTGAGTTTCAGAAATGTTGAGTGAAATTAGGATTCAACAAAATATTTACTAGAAGTGGATATGCAACTCGCCTCATAAACCAGAGGTTGTGGGTTCGATCAAGGACCTCTCCAGACTTTCTGACGAGTCTTTAAACCGAGGTCCCCTCCCCGTATGACCTTTGCTGTTGGTGGGACCTAATACAAACACACTTACTCACTCGCCAAAATCTCTAGCCAAACTCTCTAGGCATAAAATATGAGCAGAGGTTATCCTAAATAGCGGCAAAAGTACACACAAAATAAAATAAGAAAATGAAACAATATAAGGACGCATCGTGTGCACGAAATACCATTTCACACGGATAAACATGAGTCGAATAATACTAAAGTAAGAGCCTATTTATTTCAATAATTTTCTCACTGCACACAAAACGAATACATATGATCAATGAACGGAACCATTTACTACTGCTATTTGGGACGTTCTCACACACATTTTGTTTGTCTTCCGTGTCATGGGGGCTCGAAGAAATAGATTGGGCTGCATGATGCTTCCACGCCCATCTGAAACCGACCGCTCATGAATACTGGGGTCAAAGCCTGTCCTGGTGAAGTAATCCTTTTGGTTTCATTGGTTTGCAGGGCTTGAGATGTCATTTCATCCCAATGTCGAGTATAAGTCCCATAACATTGGAAGCAACGCCTCCAAAAATGACCTGCATAGTGTTGACGGGGACGTTAAACCTCAAACAAATATATAATTAAATTCATGATGACACTGTATATTTCGCCCAAGAAGTTTATACAAGATAACATAGATTATTGATGCTCGTTCGAACTGCCTCATCGATGTGCCACTAATGTGTACATATACCTTTAATGCTCCTTCGAACTGCATCAATGATATGGTGCCAACGAGATTATGTGTGCCCCTTCGAACTGCCTCAGTGTTTCGGTACTAACGAGTGCATGAATTGCTGGTGCTCGTTCGAACTGCATCATTAATGCTGAACTCACGAGTGCATAAATTGTTTGATGCTCATTCGAACTGCCTCATTCATTCGGTACTAATGAGCCAGTACACAGTCTCTTTGTGCTCATTTGAACTGCCTCATTGATGTAACACTGACGGTACATAGATTCATGCGACATTAACGGGTACATAGATTCTTGGTGCTCGTTCGAACTGCCACATTAATGCGGCACTAACGGGTACAAAGATTCTGGGTGCTCGTTCGAGCCGCATAATTGTTGCGGTACCGACGAGTGCATTGGTGCTTATACGAACTGCTTCATTCATGCGATACAATTCTTGGTGCTCAATCGAAATGACTCATCAATTAAAGCGGAAATACGAGTGCATAAATATTTGATGCTCGTTCGAACTGTCTCATTGATACGGTACAACTTAAGGAGGGCCTATTCTCATTGGTGCTATGCCATTGATACTAGTTCGAACTTCTTCAATGACGCGGTACTAAAGGGGGCCCCCGCCCATAGGGGCTTGAAGAAATATATGGGCTGCATGATTCTTCCAGGTAGAGCTGAATCTGACCTGCACACTAGTACTTGTAAACCGCTTAGAGGGCTTGACATGTCATTACATCTCAATGTCTGGTAAAAGTATCAACGTCTCCAAAATGACCTTTACAGTGTACTGGTAAACCGCTTAGAGGATCTAAGCCTGTCCAGGAACCGCGGTCCAGGCTAATAAACCCTATTGGTTCCATTGGGCGACAGGGCTTGAGATGTCATTTAATCTGAGTGTCGGGTAAAAGTCCCACAAAATTGGAAGCAACGTCTCCAACATGACCTTTACAGTGTTGACGGGGACGTTAAAGCTCAAATCAAACAAACAAACAAAAACATATAAACATAAATTTTCGAACCGCCTCGCTGATGCGGTATTACATGTAACGAATGCATAGACTATTGTTGCTCATTCGACCTGCCTCGTTGAGTACAATGACTCATGGAGCTCCGTCGCACTACACCAATGATGTGGTACCAACGAGTTTTTGTTGCTCGCTCGAATTGCCTCAGTGATTTGGTACAAACGATTGCATCCATTCCGGTGCTCGTTCGAACTGCCTAATTTAATTTTAGGTGGCTCTATCGAGTACCCACTAGAATGGCTACTTTTCTGATGAAAATCCATGATACTTTTCTTATTTATACACCAAACATAGGTTGTGGGTGCTCGATAGAACCGCTTCATTGAGGCGGTTCTAATGAGTACCCACAACCTATGTCTTTGGGTAAAAATAAGAAAAATAATGATTACCCCCGTATACCCCAGTTTTCTCTATATATAATGGGGTGTAAGGGGGTGTTCCTTTCACGGACGAGTTCACGTGATAACATGACTAGTCTCTTAGCCAGACTGGTTCGGAACGAATCTCGTAGACAATGGTGAAAATGTAACAGGCAGGTAAAAGGAGTGTCTCAGTATCTCAGTCAGTATAGTGTTCGCACAGCATGTGAGAGGGCTTGAGCAAGTCCCGGTCGAGTCATGTTGTGACATTTGGTGGTTCAGTGTGGGACTAGCATCGCGTCGGAGAGCATGAATATGGAATATAAGTCTAGCAGCCGAACTGGATAGGACAGAGGTTCGGAACGAATCTTATTTGGCAACCGGTCGATCGTTTGGCTAGTTAGCTCAGCCGGCTGAGTGTTCACACGGTATGCGAGAGTCCCTGGGTTCGAGTTCTGGTCGAGCCATGTCCTTTTTCCAACCCTGTGTGAGATAAGTTTTAGTATTCAAGGTATTTAAAAAGGACATTTATCCAAATTCATTTTTATATATTTTTATGTGAAAATTTGAAATATTTTACTTTCGAGGCTGTCCACCATAAATTTGAACTCATGATTTTGATCATTTATGAAACACGCCTATTCCAATATATTGAAATATTTTACCACAAAAAAACAAAATGAAAATTTTCAGATAAAAACATTTGATATCATTCATATTGCTGCTAAAAATATGGTTTGTGTGAACTCGTTTAAATCTGCCTCGATGAGGCGGATCCAACAAGTAGTACCACAATGAGTTTTTATTTTTCTGATCAAAACATAGATAGGGGAACGCGTTAGAACCCCGTCGGCGAGTGGTTCTTACGAGTATCCACAATCTGTTTTTGAGCTGAAATCAGAAAAATAATATATACCCCTGTATACTATTAGTAGAAAGTATTGATGGGGACGTTAATTCTCAATTCAAATGAACAAAACCATCCGCCACTTTTCACCCAATTCTTGAAACCGTCACATATCTTCATAGTCGCATCTGTCTTGCGATTTGTTCAGGCCTGGGCGCATCATGACGCGACCATTGTCTGTTCTATATACGTTTTCGTGTGTAGTCAAGGATATATATAATGCCAGACCTGGCCAGTTTTCAAACTGATCCTAGATAATTTCTTCTGTCCAACTACAAAGATCCAATGATAAGGTTCGATGCTGGCTCGGGTCACATATGAGACGCCAAGTTCTGCAACGGAAGGACAAATGATTTTTCTTTTCTCCCATCTGTGATTAACCATCCGCTAGACATGAGTGAAATAATCTTGAAAGGGCAATAATAATAGCAATAATAAAAAAATTCCAATTATAACTGGTGGATTTATGCTGCCCGCAAGGGCAATTTAGACAGGGACAGAACGGGAAGTTCAGATTTTATGCATGTCCTACTTATCTACAGACTTAAGAGCGAGAATCGTGGTCACGTAAAATCGACCCAAGCGCTTCCACCACCCCCCACACCCCCAGAGGAATTCGTTTCACTGACCGTTCCATGTTGGTTCTTCTGTCGTGGTTTATTTTTGTTATGGCTTGTCTTTGAGTGTGTGTATCGCTTATATTATTTTGCTTGGGATAGCCAACTGGCCATTTTGTGGGAAAGTAACTGTCGTTTTGGGTTTCCGCTAATGGTGCTTTCATGTTTGTTTCTTTCCCTTGGTGTCTTGGATGGGAGCTGTGGGTTAATTGTATCGATTCATGATCATTGCCCTCACTTTTATTTTTGAAGAAGATCCGATCGAAACAGACGTTATGCCCAACAGGGCAAACATAAGCTTTTTGCAATCAAGGGGACATAACTCCTCTAATAATTATTTAATTTGGCCAGTTTTCGATCTCATACGGCAGTTTCCCCTGTTCAATTTACTCACAAAGATACGATCAAAACTTAAGGAGTTGTGCTGCTCACCAAGCCATATACATGTTTGGGCTTCTCACCAATCGTAGCAACATAATGCAAACGTTAATTGTCACATTCGAGCTTTGCTCTTTCCTGCTTACATGAACATTTCACGAACACCCGACCGAAACTTATCAAGTCATGTTGCTCACAGTTTCTCATTGAAAGCCTATGCGACATTTCGGTCGCCATAGCAACCGAAGGCACGAAACGATTTGCATGAAAAGCATAATGTCATCAATGCCTTACCAAGGACATGCTAATGATGAGATTTGGTTGAGATTTGGTTGAGATTTGGTTGAGTTTATACTTGCTGCAGAGATATGAATGCTTGGACACGACAAGTGGCTTCACTGGTGAATGGGGGAAAGTAAAGCCTGAATGCATAGTAAGAAAGTGGCGTTTCTGGTATCTGCGAAAACACATCACTGAATAAGCCAGAGTAGCTAGCTTGCATGGTATCTAGGGCAAGGATACACCTGAATGATCGGATGAGCGTCTGACTGGTGATCAGGAAGACGCCAGTTCGATACCTTCCGGGGTCGGCAAAATTCTTTCGTGGCGATTGATCATGGAATCTTTGCTACGTCCATTCTATCCCATCCGCTGATTCAAGAAGGACAGCTGTCAGTTTCTGGCGAAATAACGTGCACTGAACTGGATAACCGTATACGTAAGCCTGTGCATGAAACGTGTGGATAGGTAAACTGACTGGCTCAAAAATGACCTAAATCGTGTTGACTGGGCTGGTAAACTCCAATACAAACAAACAGACAAGCACCTGAATGAAACGGCCACAGCTGAACGGCATTGCCACTTTGGTTCAACAGGAGATTACTTTGGTAAGGCCTTTGTTTCCCTGGTATCTGAGGAAAGGATGCACCTGCAAGGGAATTATAGCCCCTCTGTATAAATCACGGGTAGGTAATTTTATCATGAACTTTTTCTTGGATCTATCCTTACCTGTTGGTCTGTTTGCATATTTCGCGCAACAAATTGCTCGTGAAGAGAAGGTTGAAATAGTGGATAGGACTGGAGTTCCCGGGAGGCTGATGCTGCGGGCCAGCACGCTGGTTGAACTGGTTGTCTGGTACCTCTGGTTCAGGAGGAAGAACTCCAAGCCAGATGCCGGCCATTTTGCCGAAGTTATGACGTCACTTTTACGTTGACGTTAATTACGTCAAAAGACGGATGCACGCACATGACGTAGGTCACGTGAAAACGTGACGACCTGACAAAATATTAAATTGACAGAGCGAGAAGTTGCGATAAATGATGAGGCTGTCCAACCCCGAAACAAGAAATAAGTGTCTTCCACAGCCCGAAATAGAAGAAAGAAAACAGCGCGAAGGGCCCTGCATCCATCCAACCCAACGCTCTTGTGTATGGGCTCTAGCAATGTATCTCTTAAGTGTTTCGGTCCGCATCGGTAGCTCAGTCGGATGCGCATCTGACTGCTGATCAGGCGGGTGCACTGTACTGGTTAACCGCTTACATATAAGCCTGCCTAGGACGTGTGGATAGGAAACTTGGCCGGCTCAAAAATGACCTAAAATAATGTTGACTTGGCCGTTTAACTCCAATACAAACAAATAAATCTTAAATGTTTCTTTTGTGGATATTTTACGAATATCTTTAATGATGTCGAGTATTTCTTGTAGCTTTTCTCGAAGTTCTTTTTTGTGCATTTGAATTCATCTTATAGTGGGATGTCAAACCGGAGGATCCGATACATGCAGGCCCTGTCGTGGAAGAACAGAAAAAAAAACGATCTAAATGTCACCGGTTTTAGGAGCATATTTTCAACTTAAAACTTCTCTCTCTCTCTCTCTCTCTCTCTCTCTCTCTCTCTCTCTCTCTCTCTGTTCTGTTTTCAGAGTACGTGTGAAAAGATTGATGAAGATTGAGCCGCAGCTGACAAAAACAACACAATCTCCGGTACGTCAGGTGAACATTACGCAAACACGCCTATACAAATACATTGCCAACTTTATCGCCGAAAAAATGAAAATTGTATGATGAAAAATTGTGATATTTTTCTTATTTCTGCTCAAAATATAGATTGTGGGCACTCGTTAGAACCGCCTCATAGAGCAAAATATAGATTGTGGGCACTCGTTAGAACCGCCTCATCGAGGCGGTTAGAACCGCCTTATCGAGACGGTTCTAACGAGTACCCACAATCTTTATTTTAGAGCAGAAATAAGAAAAATAAGGATACCCCCGGAAACCCCAGTTTTACTATATAAAAGTGGGTCAAAATTATATGGGCGTGTTTTCGTAATGATTATTCAGTTCAGCCTTGGCAGTCTCTTCGTCTTCATTATGCACTCAGTTGGTAGCTTAGAACTTATGGTTTCTTATTGCGGGTAGCAAAGACTGCTCGCTGGTCGCACAATGTCATTTTGTGGGTTTTGTTATGCAGTGGCTCAATCTTCCTTGTTTCATCTGTATTTTGTAGTATTTTGATTTGCTTGTCTTTCAATTTTTAATTTATTTTCATTACATTTATTTAAAATATCATATACATGTATGGGATTCATAATGATTTGTGCCAAAATTGTGCTTGTGTATATATATATTTGTTAGTTGTGCCGAAGATAAATATGAAGGCTCAGAACAAAGAAACTCCGTTTCGGTTCGGACAGCATGATTCAAAGATTGGAGAAATAACCGCTCGACAGTGAACGATATGAGAAGCATTGACTATCAAAGTAAAGTTTAGTATGAGAAGCATTGACTATCAAAGTAAAGTTTAATAAAAAAAAAGCACTAAGCTCAAAAGCGCGAAAGAATATAAAAATATCTCAATATTTCTACAGCCAGTTTGGCTTTATTACGGACTAATTAGGAACGAAGCGAATAATGCACTTGAAAATATGTAGGTACTAATAAAATCTTCAATTTGTCTCCCTGAAAACGCATCTAGCCGATAGAAAATACATACTATTGCCAAATAACTTGTTCGCTTTTTCTTTATGCACTTTTGGAACAACCACCCGCTAAATGACGCGACGTTAGCGTTCACTTTGCCGCCTAACGTCAAACGATGACGTTACTTGACAACAAGCGGGAAAACAGAAGAAAAATATAGCATAGGGTATGTGTCATTCCTCGTAAATATCAATCATCTCGGTGTATGTGCTATAAAACGAAAACACGAACTTTATATTAGAATATTTTATCTTCAGAAATCCACCAGATATAGTCATCTCTCTCCTTGAAATCTACGAGAAATCTTCCTTCCAAAATGGGCCCAAAGCGGGCCCGTTGGCACTCAAAGAGGTACAACGGTGGGCCGAAAAAGGGCCCGTTGGCAAACAAAGGGTTAATGACCTCATCTTGCCACTATGTATGATGGATTGAGGGAATAAAAGATTTATTTGATCGCTGGGATTGATTGCTGTATGAGGGATAGTTGGTCAGAAATGATTTATCTACAGATAGTAATCACATATTAGAAAACATATTAACACGCTGACATAATTTAGACCCTTCATAATAACAAACTTGACATTGAAATGGCAGAATGCGTGTAAAAGTAAAAGATTCGAAATAAGTAAAAATGTCTCAAATGAAGACAAGTTGCATGAGATTTTGGGAAAATTAGAAGAATACTTAAAGATGTCGTCTACTGCATAAAAAACACAAAAACAGCATGCCGAGCATTAATATTTGTAACATAGCGCACTCAAAAATGATTACTTGACAGCTTTCGAGTTCTTAGATCTCAAATCGAATCAGATTTTTTAGTTTACTATTTTTCAGCTTTTCTTGGAAGAGTTTGTCAAACTCTTCATTCTGTGCCACTGTAAACCAGTTCTTCCAGTCACCGACCTCACCTGAAAATGTTTAATATACGGTTATTTCATGACCTTTCTGGGAATAGTTATTTATACCGCAGTCGGGCATTCTAGTATCCTAATACAGGGGGTCGGTAGTGACCTATAATACCTTCTAGTGACCGTTTATAGACCGGACCTAGTTTTCAGGGCCCTAATTTACAAGTGTAAACAATGGCATGTAACCTTTTATACATTGGAAAACAACGAAACTGCAAGTTAAAATCTTTGCAATATGCAATACCCTTTCTAGAACATATTTAAACAGATCGTCAGAAATTTCAGCTAAATTCTTACCTTCTCGGCCTTTCCCTGGTTTGAATGGCCCGTTGGAATATTTGCGCACTGCTACTGCTGATGCATCTCAGTCTCAAAAATAATGTTTAAAGCCAAAACAAAAACTATTTATTTGAGCAGATTTTCATACAGAATGTAAAGCGCTGAGAAACTTTTATTCGAGCGTCCATGTTGTTTCCTACGTCTTTATGGCGCGTTGACGTCAGAAACTTTGCACTCGTTGACGTCCCGTTATACTACGTGTGCGCGCCATGACAATGAGTGTCGTTTAACATGCCACACTGTATGCTGTCATTTCTGCTCAAATTTGCGAAATTATTACAAAACCCCTTAATTGTTTTGAATTGCAGTATAAACTAAATACATAATTAGTGTCTTTAATAATAAAATATAATCGGTTCGCCGCGACAATTTTATAGGGGCTCGCCCCTATAACATTGTCTAAGGCTTACCGACTATATTGTATTATTAAAGGCACAAACCATGTATTTACTATATTTGTTGCACCGAAGTGTTAGGACGACCCCATGCACTAATGCCAGAGGCCGTAGGGCAGTAGTGCATGGGGCCGTCCGAGGCATCGAGGGACATTAGTTTTGACTGTCCCCGAAACAGCCATGACATAACAGATTTATTACCCATCTAGTTGGTGTATGATAATCATCCATCCACTCAGAGACGATCAGTCAACGTGTACTCTCAGTGCTTTGATTGAAATAGTCTTCAGGTACATTGTGAGCCAATGGCACTTATCACTAAAGATGGATATGACGTCATCGATAACTGTATTAATAGAAACTGTTAGCAAAGGTAGGTTTTTTTGTGTTGGTTAAAGAAAATTTGTATATGATAAAGCAAACCGAAACAATTTTGCCAAAAAATGGAGCAAGGGCGAGGACTGTGGCCACGTAAAATCGATTTAAGCACCCCCCCCCCCCCCCCACCCCCCTCCCCCCCCCCCCAAGTGGAATTCGTTTCACTGACCGTTCCAAGGCAGTTCTTCTGTCGCGGATTATTTTTGTTATGGTTTGTCTTTGAGTGTGTGTGTGTCGCTTATATTAATTTGTTTTGGATAGTCAATTGGCTATTTTTTGAAGAGTAACTGACCTTTTGGTTTTCTGCTATCGATGATTCCATTAGGGTCTAGTTGTTTCATGTTTGTGCTTCTTTTCCGTTGGTGTCTCTGATGGGAGCTCTGATCGATTCCTTATCATTGCCTCCACTTCTGATTTACTAACAGACCACACAACGCAAATAGCTTCCAGCATCTGCGTATGGCAAAGACTCATGTCTGAGCAGAGTCTTCGATCATGCAGTTTGGGAATTGAACGAAAGTATTATGTTAAGTAATTTGATTGGTTGATAGTTAGAAATGAGTGTGGCTTAAGTAATTTATGCAGCAGGATAAGGGTTAACATTATTCGTTCGCCCCCGCCCATAGGGGCTTGAAGAAATATATGGGCTGCATGATGCTTCCACGTAGAGCTGAATCCGGCCCGCGCACTAGTACTGGTTAACCACTTAGAGGATCTAAGCCTGTCCAGGAACCCCGGTGCGAGGCGGACCGTCCATGATTATAAACCATATTGGTTTCATTGGGCGACAGGGCTTGAGATGTCATTTCATCTCTCAATGTCGGGTAAAAGTCCCACAAAAGTGTTGACGGAGACGTTAAACCTCAATTCAAACAAACAAAACAAAAAACATTATTTGTACTAACAGGGTTTTCAAAGCAATGCTTAACCGTTAAACGTTGGGCTATCTAATCAGAGTTGATAAGATAATCGATTATCAGTGATGCCATTGCGATCGATAATCGATTAGTAATCACTGAAGGTCATATCATAATTTCACCTATCTGGCTGTCTGCCGGAGCATGACTCTTACCATATATGTTATACTTACTGTATATTTTAAGGACAATCAGGCCTGAGCAAAGAGTGTAGACCCAGATGAGACGCCGCAGAAGGCGGCGTCTCATCAGGGTCTGCACTGTTTGCCACTCATCCAGCTATTTTAGACACAACAAGGGGTAGTAAATTATACTTTTCAAATAATCGATTATTATCAAATCAGTAGCGATAATCAATTTAGTGGAATGTATCGATCGATTATCTGATTAATCGTGTCAGCCTTACAAGTTAAACGCGGTGACATTAACGCACTGTAATCATTATTTTTGCTTAAAATTAACAATAATAATTATTCATGCTTAATAAGAATATCGTCCAAATCAGCATGCCTTGGCCCCCGCCCTTCGCCGCTTGGAGAAATAGATTGATTGGCCTTCACGATGCTTCCACGCAGAGCTCAGACCGACCGCACATGACTACGGGTAAACCGCTTTGCAGGTCTAAGCCTGCACAGGAAAGGATGTTCGAGTAGGACTGTCCATGCATATAAACCCACATGGTTTTATAAGGCGGCAGGGATTGAGATGTCACTTCATCTCAGTGTCCGGTGAAAGTCCCAAAGAATAGGAAGCAACGTCTCCAAATTGACCCACATAATGTTGACGGGGACGTTAAATCTCAATTCAACAAAACCAAACACCAACACGCCTAAAGAGTACCTTTTCGATAGTATCCTTGTTTGTTATCCCGCCAAGCTGTTAACCAGAAATCAGGGCCTAATTTTGCCTTATCCTTTTTCATTTGCTCAAATCTACATTTTACTGCAATTGCTTCACATAAATCTTTAGTAACTTGAAGCCCCAGGAATTTGGACAGCTTCTCTATTTCTCTGGCACTATCCTGTAATGAAAAGATACCTCTGTTCACAATTTATCTCTTATCCTGCTGTTCAGGACAAGATCCAGATCAACTGGCTTCTGAAGATTTATTGTCATTCTGTGGGCGTTTATATTGATAAAAAGGAATATACTCAGTTTGGTTTTAGAAAATATCTGTATCGCATTTCTTTCATAGTCGTATGAATAAAACTGACTGGATCTCCCATTCAGATTTTGATACAGACGTGCTTTTTTGGGCATGTGCATTCGCACGAGGTTTTTCCACATACTTGCATTGTTTGCGCATGTCATATTCTTAGAGAGTGCTACATGATGACGACATTGTCACATTTGTGTTGCAAAGGGGATGGCGAGCCCAATCTAAAACAAAAACAAAAAAAAACAAAACAAAACAACAACAACAAAAAAAAACTACTAAGAACACCGATGCCGTTGCGGGTGAACAATAGCCACGCCGAGGGTAAAACCCGCGATTACTGCGGTAACGGGATGTTTCATGTTGGAGACGTCCCGCCCCAATCGGTCTCAAAACCGAGACGATTCGTCTCAGGACGCAATTGTTCCCATCCCGCAATTATTCTATTTTGGTGTTCTAAGTGGGAGTAGGAAACGGAGAATCAAGTGACAATAATTTTTGCTTTGGAGCCAAGAAATACACCAAAGAAACGAAAACTATCGATTGTAAAACTTTCTGGGCCAGTAAGTTTCGGCAAATTAGGCCCTCTGATATATTCAAATAAAAATAAAAAAAAAATGAGTTCCTTTAAGAGCAATGAAAACATTCATAAGAAAGGAGATGGGTCATACTACGTAGTTTCGGCTAATAAAGCCTCATCAGTGACCCTGTAATGATCCGGCAAAGAAAGCCAGAGGAAACATACTGCAATTTTGCGAATTTCGAATAGGCAGTCGATACAAAGACTGATATAAATCAAAATGGGGTCCAAAAAATTAAAAACCTGTCTAGAATATGAGCCTAAACCAATAATTTATTTCTGATTTCTCAGAATATTCACGCTGATCTCAAAGGACCAATTTAACCTACTATATCCTTTAAGCCTGATTTAAACTACCAACTAGATGAAAAAATTGCCAGACGCAGTCCAAAGTGTTGAAACAATTGTCCTATTAGCACTGTCAATGCTTTGATTTGTTAATGTCCAGATGTTAATTGTAATGTCATATTTTCAATCAAAGCGCTAAAGGCACTTTTATTACAGATTCTGTGAGAAAATCATGCATAAGATCTTTATAAAAAAGGTTCAAACGTTTGAAAAAGCGGCTCTGCAAATTTATTGATAAAATGTTTACAGACGTTTATATACGGGTAAACCAGTTTTACTATGAAGTGTCATTTGATATTTCGGAGGTACAAAAGAAATATTTTTTTCCTCAAAATGTGTATGTTTTTAAAACCATACGTAAGTAAACGGACCAAAATTAAAAATCTACAAAAGTTTTGTAACAATTAACCTTCGAGGTGCCCAACTCGCTGAAAAAAGGAGTGATGTATAAAATTTTCTATAGCGAAAAAAATTTTCGGTCTGTTTTCTGCAGGACACACATTTTACTAAAAAGGATGAGAATTATGTAAGGTCCAAATGGGGTTTCGAATGTTACTTCCCGAGCTATAGCTCAGAATCACGTGGGGTAGCAATTTTGTTTAATATTAATTTTGAATTTAAATTACATAATGTGGCTAGCGATCCAAATGGAAATAAACTTATTCTTGATGTATCTATAAATGAAAGCCGTTTAACCTTAATAAACATTTATGGGCCAAATAGGGATACTCCCGAATTTTACCAACATATTAACAACGATATTACTAGATATGGTAACAGTGTAATCGGGTGACTTCAACCTAGTGATAAATATGTTCTGTAAAGGAATTATCCTTTTGAAGCATGGAATGCACCACAGAACCGATAAATATGGAGTGTGCATGTTTACCCTGTGAACTATAGAAATAACTCATAACTATAGAAATATTAACAATCCAAATGCAAGGCAAGAAGTCTTAAATACTATTTCCGAATGTGGACTAACTGATAGCTAGAGAGAGCTTAATGCAGATAAATTACAGTATACATGGACTAAGCCTAACAGTAACGAAAGAGCTGGACTAGATGTTTTCCTTATTCAGGAAGATCGTTTTCCTGACGTGGAGGAAACAGATATTCTACCAGGTTATCGAACAGACCACTCAATAATTCTCCTGTCCCTAAAATTCAATAAGCTTCAAAGGGGGCGTTCCTTTTGGAAATTCAACAATTCTTTACTGAAAGACATACAGTATGTGACAGAAATAAAAAAACCTGATTGGGAGAGTAAAACAGCAATATGCTTCAATAGATCAAAACATAAACCTACCTATTAAAGAAATATTGAATGAAGAATTGTTATTAGACATTAATGATCACCTTTTTCTTCAGGTCTTATTAATGGAGATCCGAGGTAAAACCATATCCTATTCAACCAATTTGAAAAAACAAACAAAAAAAAAAAAAAAACAGGAAAATAAGGAGGATGAAAAATTATTAAGTGACGTTAAAACTTTAGAGGCTCAGACTACATTGAATCAAGATGAATTAACCGAATTTAAACGAAAACTGGAAGATATAAGGAAAAAAGAAGATGGAGGGGGTAAAATTAAGTAAAGCTAAATGGATAGATGAAGGCGAGAAAGTTACTAAACATTTCTGTAATATGGAAAATCGCAGCTTCATTTCCAAATGCATTCCAAGTCTTATTACAGATTCTGGCCCGGTCATTTCAGACCAAGATGCCATTCTTCAGGAAACCATGACTTTTATAAAAACCTCTATTCCAAAAGGGCAGTTAAGATTTTGAATCTTGAAGAGAAACTAAATTACAATGTTTCTATTTTAAATAATGATATGCAAAAACGTTTGGAAGGAAAAATAAAGTATGATGAACTGCTATTTTCTTTAAAAAGTTCTGAAAATAACAAGAGTCCAGGTTCAGATGGGTTCACGATGGATTTTTTTTTTAATTTTTCTGGACGGATATTGGTATTTTTCTGTTAAGATCCATTAACTATAGCTTTGAGGTTTAGGAACTTTCAGTTACTCAGAAAGAAGGAATTATTACTTGCATCCCTAAACAGAACAAAAAAAAGATAGTTGCTAAAAAATTGGAGGCCTATTTCTTTACTGAATTGTACATACAAACTAGTTTCTACATGTTTGGTCAATAGACACAAAAATGTGTTACATTTGATAAATGAGGACCAAACAGGCTTCATGGCTGGAAGATATATTGGGGAATATATCCGTCTGATATATGACATTTTTTTATACAGAGCAAGAAACATACCTGGACGTTTGCTTTTAGTAGATTTCGAAAAGGCCTTTGACTCTGTGTCATGGACTTTTATTGACATTGTCTTGGACTTTTTTTATTTCGGAAAAGACTTTAAACAGTGAATAAATATCTTATATAAAAACACAAAATCATGTATCCAAATAAACGACCATCAATCGCAATGGTTTCATTTATAGAGAGGGTGCCCACAGGGCGATCCAATTTCTCCGTACCTGTTCTTATTGTGTGTGGGAATTTTGGCCATGTGATAAGAAATAATAACCTTATTAGGGGGATAAAAGTAAGGAATAAAGAATTTGTAATATATCAGTATGCAGATGACACATCGTTTATTTTGAATGGCTCAAGACAGGTTCTTGAACAGGCACTTTTTGTTTTAAAATTTTATGCGGAAATTTCCGGCTTTGGCGTTATTGTTGACAAGACCTCTGTTATATGGTTTGGGTCAATGAAAAATTCAGAAACGATTCTTTGTGAAGAGCATAACTTACATTGGGAGAAAGGTAACTTTAAACTTTTAGGGATCACAATGACCACCAGATTAGCAGAATTATTATTATCGGTATTAACTATGAAGCAAAACTAGAGGAAGTTGAGTCAGCTTTTAAAGCATGTACCAGAAGAATTACAACACCAATTGGAAAAATTGCAGTTATAAAATCTATCGCGCTTCCTAAGCTGAATCACCTGTTTTTGTGTGTCCCAAATCCACCAGCTGATTTGATTAAAAGATTTCAAATATGTGCTTTAATTTTTTGTGGCAAGGTGGACCAGACAGGATTAAGAGGACAGTCATAACTCAAGGCTATGAGGACGGTGGCTTGCGGATGATCGATATTGAGAAATTTATAGACGCCAATAAAATAAGCTGGTTAAAAAGGAAATTTAGAGATGAGAAAAATGTTTTAAAATACATGATATTCTATGCCCTTTTGTGGAGAGACTTTTTGTATTGCAGGGATTTCATTAAAATAATATTAATGGTATTCATAACCCATTTGGGAAAGTGTGAGACGCCAAGTCCTGCAACGGAAGGTCAGGTGGTTTTTCTCCGGGTACTCCGGTTTTCGCCCACCTCTGATTAACGATCGGCTCGATATTAGTGAAATAATCTTGAAAGTGCCGTAAAACCCAAACCAAAAAAAAAAAAAAAAAAAAAAAAAACCATTTGGGAAAGATGTGTATAAAGCCTGTTTACATGTTCAGAGATTTTGGACAGGATTCAATGCCTTCTTAAGATCAAAAGGAATCAATTTACCCCATGAATGGAAGGAACCCGATATTTTGTTTGGCTCTACTTATTACGACTTAGTAATCAATCAATTAATACTTAAAACAAACTCTTTATTTACAGAAAGAGAATGGAGGAAAGTACTCCTGTCTTTAACCAATGTGTACCAAATATCAGGAATCATTATCTGACGGAAAGGTATAATGCAGTTAAAAAAAGCAAGTTAGAAAAGTTTGAGAAGTCTTGGACACTATATGAAGTGTTAATTATTAATAACACTAGTTAGTACTTTCTGTAATATTTATGATGTGGCATCTGTAGTGCCACTCTGGTTATAGTTCCTGTAAATAGTACTGGTTTTGAACTGATTGTGAGAACATTTTTTAAATTACGGACAAGATTCGCCTAAGTAATTTTGTACTGTTATGGAGCTGGCCCTTTTACTACACCGCCGTATCGTTTAACACAACAAATATTATTGATCCTACCGTTATTTAGTCGTCCCTCCAGATCTGTGGATAGGGTGGCGTTACTTGTTCGATGCACGTATCCATTGGTATGCGACTTTTGACCTTATGCACCTTTTTCATGTCTGCTGATTTGTTTTTGTTGTTTGTTTGGTTTTTTTTTTTTTGCTTCCTTGCCCTCAAATCTATACTATTATGAGGCCTTTTAAGGCGGCCTATTCGGATAGTAGAATTTGGCCGGCGCGCGACAGGACCTACAATAGGGCAATGGCGCCCTGTGTGGACTCAGAGTGGCGTGCGCGTATGCACAGTCCGGTCGGGGACTTCGGTGTGCGCTCTGTGGATGGCTAGGGGCCGGTTGCCCCAACGTGCAGCAGAAGAGGTCTCTGGTTGGGATGTGTGGATACGCGGGCTGGTCTGATTTTTCACCGGGCGCGCGAGTGCTGTGCCACGGCTCAATTATTTAAGAATGTGAGTTTGTCCTTCTCAACGTTTTAAGATGTTGTACTGCTATAGTGCTACTAAGTAAGGTAGGGGAGCAAACTTTAAATATTCCACACCTGCATAGGACACTGATGTTAGTAGATACCGAGGGCGTTGGCATTATAAGCACATGCCGGGTCCTGGAGAGGCTGTTGGGCCCGCATACGCTTGGATTGGAGTTTCGTGCTGGCGTTCTTGTTTTTAGCTCACCTGAGCCTTTAGGCTCATAGGTGAGCTTATAGTATAGCCATGGTCCGTCGTACGTCCGTCCGTCCGTCCACCATTTTCAAAAATCTTTTTCTCCCATACTGCAGGGCCAATCAAAGCCAAGTTTCATATGGAGCATCAGTGGGATGGGGGAACGAAAGTTTGTTCGCGGGGTCTGGATCACATGACCAAGATGGCCGCCATGCCCATATATGGTAAAAAGCCTTCATAAATCTTCTCCAGAACCATAAGGCCAGTGGCCTTGAAACTTGGCATGTAACATATGGTACTCGGGGCCCATCATGGTTTGTACAAATGGTGACCCCGGGTTGACCTTGACCTATTTTACAGCAATGTCAAATTTGCCGAAGTAGGCTTTTGCATGGGGCAAAGTGAAAATAATGGATTTATAGGAAAACCATTGAAGACAGTGTCACAAAAATTTGTAGATCAGGTAAAGTAACTGAATACATGAAGATCTATGGGTCAGAAAGGTCAAGGTCATTCATTGGCCTTAGACCAAGGTCATTCAGGATCCATATTTCAAACATTTTTTTCTCCAAAACTGCTGAGCCAATTTAAGTGAAATTTAATATGGAGCCTTTGTGAGTTGAACAAATGAAAAAATGCCAATACGGTCTAGATCACATGACCAAGATGGCCGACACGCCTATATATATGGTAAAAAGCCTTAAAAATTCTTCTTTTCCAGACCCGTTAGGCCAATGGCCTTGAAACTTGGCATGTAGCATATGGTACTCAAGCCCATCATAGTTTGTACAAATGGTAACCCCGAGTTGACATTGACCTATTTTACAGCAATGCCAAATTTGCCGACTTAGGCTTTTGCATGGGAAAAAGTGAAAATAATGGATTTTTAGGAAACCATTGAAGACAGTGTCACCAAAATTAGTAGATAAGGTGAAGTAGCTGAATACATGAAGATCTATGTGTAAGAAAGGTCAAGGTCATTAATTGACCTTAGACCAAGGTCACGCAGGTTCCATATATCAAACATTTTTTCTCAGAAACTACTGAGCCAATTGAAGTGAAATTCGATATGGAGCCTTTGGGAGTTGAACAAATGAAAAGCTGCCAACATGGTCTAGATCACATGACCAAGATGGCCACCACGCCCATATATGGTAAAGAAACTTCGAAATTCTTCTTCTCAAGAACCGTAAGGCCAATGGCCTTGAAACTTGGCATGTAGCATAAGGTACTCGGGCCTATCATAATTTGTTCAAATGGTGACCCTGGGTTGATCTTGACCTATTTTACAGTAATGTCAGATTTGCTGACTTAGGCTTTTGCATAGGAAAAAGTGAAAATAATGGATATTTAGGGAAACCATTGAAGACAGTGTCACCAAAATTTGTAGATTAGGTAAAGTAACTGAATACATGAAGATCTATGGGTAAGAAAGGTCAAGGTCATCCATTGACCTTAGACCAAGGTCACTCCGATTTCATATTTCAAAAAAAAAAAAAAAAAACATTTTTTTCTCAGAAACTACTGAGCCAATTTAAGTGAAATTCAATATGGAGCTTTTGTGAGTTGAACAAAATTACAAACATACTAATAAACTCACACCTTGGTGTAAAAAGTCAACTTTTCTTTCGGTGATTGTAGACCCCAAACCATAGCAATACTATGTTGGCGGATGGGGTAATCTGATAAAACACTTATGCCATGCACTATCTACTGCAGATATATTATTTATTTACAATACGACAAAACGATTTTGCTATCATTATAATGGTGTACACACAGTTTTGTCCAAAAAGTAAAAATATTGTGCGAAACAACTTGACAATATATTTCTTTTTTTTTTCTTTTTTTTTTTCGTTTCTTCATTTTTACATGAAATTTGTAGTTTTATAAGCCATCTTGAAATTATACACACCATTTTGATCTTGAATGAAAGCAATGGTGTGTAAAAAGTCTATTCTCATAAGCCGGATTTGCAGTTAAAGTAATAGATGCAGTCCAATTTTTTGGCTATTGAGATGTAGCATTCAAAAAATGACATTAGTGACATACATATTAAGTGGGTGGGGTATTCTGTATCCCAGCAAAGCTGATCTCTTTGGCAATGGTGGAAATGAATATTGCTACATGTTCTTTAATTGGATTTAGTAATACATTATCTATTGTTTGACTTAGATTGAATGAGAAAATATATGTCAAGCTCTACAAGAGTTTTTTTTGTCGAGAAATTTCAGGATTTTTGAATTTGTTGTCATGGCAACCGAATTCTTCCCAACAAATATTTAATAAATGATTGCTACTGGATAAATAAATAATTGTGTGAACGCATGGTTTGCAGGTATTTGTTTTCTCCAGGTTTACCTGAATCTTTTGAGGCTTTGAAGCCGTCAAGAGTCACTTGAAAATACACTTCTAAATAAAAGAGCGAAACTGCAATTTTCACATTTTGGGGGGTCAGTTCATAAAGGCCCATATCTCGGACACCGCTCCATATTTTCATCTGAAATTTCACATATGCACTAAAGTATTGTAAAGGTATCGATAAATGGCAAAACCTCATTTTTAAAACCTCATTTTTGGTCATGGACCTCATTTGGACCCAAAATCTCATGGCTGGTCACATATTTTAATATCTATTTGGAAATTGCTTAATACATGTACATGTATTTTTGTAGTAGTATTGTGTTGTTCATATAATAATATTGTTTTTGATGGTAGCATGTTATAAAGAATATTTTATTGTTTTGATCATAACATGTTATAAACAATATTTTCAATAAAATAAGAACATATTCAAATTGTTGTTTTGGTTGCAAAACCTCTGTATTTCTGTGACACACTTTTTGGGGCTACCACAAGACATTGTCAGCCGATAATGTTTAACACAATATGGAACAACTCTGGTATACTTTTTATGCTTGTGACAACTGAACTGAAAGGAGAATTTCCAAAATACAATATTAGAAAATAGAAGTGAAGGCAGTGATCAGGAATAGATACAATTAACCCACAGCTCCTATCAGTGACACCAAAGGGAAAGAAACACAAACATGAAATACTTAGACTCTAATGGAAACATCAATAGTGGAAAGCCAAAAGGACAGTTACTTTCCCACAAAATGGCCAATTGGCTATCCAAAATAAAATAATGTAAGCGATACACACACACACACACACACACACACACACACAAAAGACATACCATAACAAAAATAAACCGCGACAGAAGAACCGCCTTGGAACGGTCAGTGAAATGAATTCCACTAGACCAGTATCTCTCCTAAAATTAATTTAAAAAATAAGAACATAATTTCTAGAATACCGAATTGGAAGATATATATTACAAAATTGGGGTTAATGCAAAAATTCAATCAAATAGGTCTCATCTGCTGTTTCTGGTCACAAAGTAGATAAAATGCAATGACCAGGAACTGATAAAACAAATTCACGTTGTGTCCCAGCCACCATACTGCAAAGAAACAACTATAATGTACATGGTATTAGGTAATACTGTACAAGTGGAAAATCAAGGAGTCAAGTGCTCTTTCCCAGCACATTGTCAATCAGACATTCCCTAAATAATATGAAAGGTTAAAAAAAATATGACAAATGGAATAAACCATAATGAAAGCATGGCCTTCGAACTGTCAGAAAGATAGGATTTTTTTTTTGGTTTGGGTTTTACGGCCCTTTCAAAATTATTTCACTCATATCGAGCCGATCGTTAATCAGAGGTGGGCCATAACCGGAGTACCCGGAGAAAAACCACCTGACCTTCCGTTGCAGAACTTGGCGTCTCACACGTGAAAGATAGGAATAGGTGGAAAGTTTTATCACATTGTTAGACATCAAAATTTTGTCCCCACAAGTTGTGTACCCCTGCTCTGAGGCTATATACATATATAAAAACATTAAAATGTACACCAGGACCAGGTGTCAGGTGAGCGTTTACAGGACCACTGGTCCTCTGGTTTTTTTTGCCGGGTTTGTCTTTTAGTATATTGCTATGGTTGGGGCTCGTGCCGTCGTGTGAAGATCATGAGTGTGGGGCTTTTAAATGCGGTATTGAAGAGCGTCTTTCTTACCATCAGGTTGGCCCCAGTCTCGCTGTCGCTTGTTGCGCCAAGCTAATTTTGTGCCGTTTCGAACGGTTGTTTGTACCCTTTTTAATTAACTAACTATCCTGTATTGTTGGTGGCCATCGTGTAAACACTGAGGTCGGGAATCAATAGTCAATGGTCAGGTAGTTCCGGACTGTCCCGGTTGTAGATCCTCGGTCAGCTGTGTTGGATTCGGCTTTCTGGCTCGGGTCTATGCAGTGGACGTCGGACCTGTGGCTAGGCCGGTGCGACGTTGCTTGACTGATGAATTATAATATTGCTTTTTTATCCGCTGCAATCCCTGTGATTTTGCTATGTTTTGTCACGCAGTAAATACTAGACCTTAATGCGATACAATGAGAATATGATCTATATAGCCATATATGAGTTCCTTTCATTTATTTTTTTTTCCAAATTGTTTTGCAATGTCTTGTGCCATTTGCTGCGTTTTAAGAATTTCAGTTGAATCTAGGCATCGATATGAAACAGTGAAAGTATGGTCTAGGGATATTGATATGGGCCCTGATGGTGGGGTGACGTTCACTTATATTTGACATTTTTATTTTACTTATATATGTTTGCTGGGCGCGTTTTGCGGTGGTATGGGTGCTCCAATTATGGCGGGGTGTAAAGATGACTGGGGACGCTGGCGGGTGACCTGACTCCAAGCGTATGTGGACTGGATACGAGGCTGATTGGAAAGTATTGAGCCTCCCATGAAGGACCTGACGTGTGCTGTTTTATTATAAGATAATAATCGATAAATGATGTTATTGTTTTTCTGTTTCAATTATAAATTATCGAAAAATATTCCAAAGACGCCACATTGGCTCTGGGGCTGTAGCAACACGGCGTCTGTGCCGGCTGTCGGAGGTTCGGATCCTGGGTTTTGGGGGAACGTCGAGATTTGAGAACTGGTTTTGATGTCTGTATTGTCTCCGGGCCTCAGGGTGATGGCGTCCGTCAGCCGAATTTCAGGGAAGATGATTTAACATCACATCTTGTTCACTCACCTCTGTGACTGCCAACGCTCTGGATATGCCATGCAATACATGTATATGTTATAAATATCTTTATGTTTCTGTGTGAATGAAAAAAAAAACATCTACATAAGAAATATGAAATGTTAGAAGCATCTCAGATAAATGTAATTAACAGCCTGTAAACCCTACTTCATATGCTTTATTTTTACCTATATATGCTTGAATACCTAGATTGCTGTAGCGTTTGCGAGGTCGTCCAAGAAGTCAAGAATCGCGGGTCATCCCGGTACTAACCGCGTTCTCCGTTGCTTAACTTCGTGAATAGGCCAACCACTCCACCCGCATCGCTTTTTTAAACAATATTTACAAACTAACATTTAACAATTACAACAATATACTACAGGATTTGAGAGTAAGCAAGCAGCTTATAATGATCATCTATGTATAATATAATATCTACATTGCGCGAGAGGATGTGGTTGAAAGTAATACAGAAAAAGTACAATTGAGAGAGAGAGAGAGAGAGAGAGAGAGAGAGAGAGAGATTAAGTTACGTCCTTCCCAATGAATCATATGTAATTTTCAACAGTTGAGACCTGTTCTGACAATCGTTAGATAGGTAACTGCTTCTGACAGCATATATCATGTACATTAGGAAGGGTAAGACAGAGGAAGAAATGTAAACTGACCGATTTGCACTACCGTTAACTAACTGCTAAAATGATGCATGATGTCAACAACTATGCTCGAAGCGGAAATGATTAGGCATCTGGTACCGTTCCTATGTGAACCTGCGTGAATTAAGAATGTTTGATTTGGGGATTAACGTCCCCTTCAACACTGTATAGGTCATTTTGGAGACGTTGCTTCCCAACTTTGTGGAATTTTGCCCGACATTGAGATGAAATGACATCTCAAGCCATGTCGCCAAATGAAACCGATTGGGTTTATAAACATGGACGGTCCGACTCGCACCGCTTTGCCTTGGCAGGCTTGTGGCCACGTAAAATCGATTTAAGCCCACCCCCCCCCCCCCCACACACACACGATGGAATTCGTTTCCGCCGACCGTTCCAAGGTGGTTCCTCTGTCGCGGTTTATTTTTGTTATTGTTTGACTTTGTGTGTTTGTGTCGCTTGTGTTATTTTATTTTGGATAGCCTATTGGCCATATTGTGGGAAAGTATCTGTCCTTTTAGCTTTCCGCTATTGATGTAGCCATTGGGGTGTGTTGTTTCATGTTTGTATTTCTTTCTCTTTGGTGTATCTGGTGAGAGCTGTAGGTTGATTGCATCGATTCCTGATCATTGCCTCCATTTCTATTTTAGACCCTCTAAACGGTTTACCAGTACTGGTGTGCGGTCGGTTCCAGCTCTGGCATGGAGCATCATGCAGCCCATCTATTTCTTCAAGCCCCGATGGGCGGGGCGAATTTAGAATGAAATCTTTGACTTATGCGAAAAGGTGATAAATTTCGTCTGTGTTAAAGTTTTCTTCTCCAAAGAGATAGTCGCGCGTATTATTGTTCTGTGGGTCTTGCGGTAAGTATCTGTTTCTACTATTCCTTAACCTGGGACACACAAAGAAGTAATGATAGGGCTTTCAAAAGTACCATAAGTACACGAAATGCTTGGAACTATATTCTTGCAATATTAGTGCGAATTTAAGGAGCTAAATTCCATTCGTATTCGTGCCAGCACACCAGCGACACTGTTTCAGTCCGACCGTTGCCAACAGAATCTCAACAGAATTTTAACAGCTAAACTCTTATAACAAGGCTATCGGTATCATAAACTGCGCATAACTATTTTCCATTTTTTATCGTCGACATAACGACATTATGTCTAAATATGGCGTTTCTTTTAAGACACTTCTGCAACAGGGACTATCGGAACCTGAGTTTTATGGTTCATCAGAATACTAAGTAGTGATAGGTTTTCTGGTCAGTGCAGAAAAATTGTTGCTAAATACAAGAAAAGTGGTTATAGCATGGATGTTGTGCGACAGACCGCGTGCTTGGTTGTTGACCCTTTTACAGAAGACAACTTTGTTTCGCTCTTTGTTTACACGGCTGTGGGCCGGACTCCTAACTCTAATGAGGATACTACCCTAAATCCCTTGAATTCGGGAAGGGTGGAGCTGGATATTTCCTGGGTTCGACCCTCCGTGATCTAACTGGTGGTTTTCTTCTGCTCTGAGACGGATTGTTGTTGAGTCTTCAACCCTGTTTCATGGTAAAATTAAATCAATACATAACAATTTTACCATGTATTTTATCGTGTCTCATTGTTGAGCTAGAAAGCCTCCATGCGGATCAATTTGTTATTTTGTTTCATATTGTACTGTAACTGAGGAGTAAACTCCGGAGTTGAAGCCCCCCCCCCCACACACACACACACGCACAGTAGTTTGACAACTGACCGTCCCAAGGCGGTCTTTCTTTTGCATCTTCTTATTTGTTATCTGGCTCTGTGCCGTTGGTTCATGTTTCGTCTGTTTTTGTGTGTGTCTCCGTGTTGTTTTCTATAGATGACTTGTTTTTCTTCTATTTTGAGACGGCTGCGTTCTTAGATTGTGGCCTATCCTGAGTGACCTTTTCTTACTAGTTATAACATAGGAAAGATACACAACACACATAGTTTAATGACTTGTCATTTCGTCTCAATTGATTCGTTCATAAAATAATGATGTATTCCAGTATTTTCATGCACCTGCAAATTACTTTAAGTCTCTCTCTTATCGATGCAGAATCTGTTCTGCTTCGCTATGTTAACACCCTTCAGAAAGAACTTGGTGGTACTAAGGCCTATGAACTTTAACTGTAGAGAGGGCTTTAGTTGATGACCATATTTGTCATTCAGCCACCAAGTTTGCTGTCTGTGCTACAGAAGGCCAAGACAAGCTTTCTACGTTATATTGGTAACCTAAACTTCATAAAAGACCATACAAAGCACGGTTTATTGCAAGTTCAAGCTCTTGTACCACCACTGAACTCTCCAAATTATTAACTTCATGTTTTACTGCCATCAAAACATGTGATAAAATATTGCGACAAAGTCTTCAAAAGATCAGGTAGAAATCTGTTTTGATCTTTAAAAATTTCTAATGAAGTTTTAAATAAATTGAAATCCAGGCGTTTTCGTGCTTCAAGTCTGTCTACTTACGATTTTTCCACCCTTTACACTACACTTCCTCATAATCTTATAAAAGAAAAGCTTAATGATTTAATTGAATGGACATTTCATAGGGAATACTCCCTGTATCTAGTATGTAATGTAATTAACGCCTTTTTCACTTCTGAAGAGCATAAAAATTATACTTTATGGTCATGTCAGAAAATGTGTGAAGCTCTCACCTTTCTACTTGACAATATTTACATAAGATTTGGTACTAAGTTATTTAGACAAGTTGTGGGTATTCCGATGGGTACTAATTGTACATTACTTGTGGCTTATCTGTTTTTGTTCTGTTATGAGAGAGACTTCATGATGTCCCTTTCTGTTTCTGCTAAAAACCAGTCTGAAATCATTGAAGCTTTGAGCTCCATTTCTAGATATTTGGGTGATTTATTAAACATTGATAATACCTTGTTCGATGGTTTGATCAGTCAAATTTACCCCCAGAACTTCAGTTGAATATAGCAAATTCTTCTGATACCGAGGCCCCGTTTTTGAATTTACATCTATCTATTGTAGATGTTTTTTTTTTTTTTTTTTTTTTTTTTGCAAAATTTATGATAAACGCGATGATTTTGTTTTTGATATTGTCAATTGTCCTTTTTTGGATGGTGATGTTCCTCGTGCGCCACACTATGGCGTTTATATTTCGCCATTAATTCGATTTGCTTCAGTGTGTAGTCATTTAAATGACTTCAACACTCGCAATAAATTGTTAACGGCTAAACTTCTTAATCAGGAATATCGGTACCATAAACTACGAAAAGCCTTTTCAAAATTTTATAGACGTCATTCTGATTTAATTTCAAAATTCAATATTGGACTTAAATCTCTCCTGCAACAAGGTCTATCGGAACCCGAATTTTATGGTGACTTAGCATATAAATTCAGAAAAAAATATATAACCGCAATGACTTCAGCATCGAATTTCGTAAAATCATTCTTCGATATAAAAAGATTGGGTACAACATAAATGTTATACGACAGACTGCATACATGGTAGTTAACTCAAGCACAGTTGACGGCTTTGCTTCCCTCTTTAATTGCAGGCCGATGGGTCAGGCCTCAGATTCTATTACGTTTCCAACATAAAGGCTTATGTTGGTTGGTACCTGATGCTCTGTCTCTGGTCGGGCCCATCGGAGTCAACTGTTTTTTTTTTTGCTCCAGCATTTCAGTGGTTTCTTGCTGTCGAGTCCTCACCGTTGTTTCATCTCTGTGGTTCTTTGATTTTTATGTCCACGGAGATGTTGCACTGGTGAGTTAGGAGGCCTTCATGCGGACTGAACAAATTATTTGTCTAAATCGCGACGGAAGTAAGGGCGAGGAATGTGGCCATGTAAAATCGATTTAAGCCTTTGGAATTCGTTTCCGCTGACCGTTACAAGGCGGTTCATCTGTCGCGGTTTATTTTTGATATGGTTTGTCCTTAGGTGTTTGTGTCACTTATATTATTTTATTTCGGATAGCCTATTGGCCATTATAAGGGAAAGTAACTGTCCTTTTGGCTTTCTGCTATTGATGGTTCCATAAGGATCTGCTGTATTTTTGTGTTTCTTTCCCTTTGGTGTCTCTGATGGGAGCTGTGGGTTAATTGTACCGATCTCTGATCATTGCCTCCACTTCTTCTTTGTCCTAAATGTTTAATTTAAAGTTTATTCAAACCCAATTTGGCCTTTCAACATAGTGTAGTTTATATTTTCTTGTCTTTGAAATCATTGTCACTCATAAAGCCTAATTGGCCGAAACTAGCTATTCTGGCCCAGGCAATATGTACACTCCATGCTTTTCAGTTCTGTAGGACCTGAGATTTAATAAAACGCTATTTTCTTCTTGTACTACCAACTCTTTAGACGGCTAATGAAACCAGCAGCGACTTTGGTCAGTCTGCGAGGATGCTTACCTCTTTCATGTCCTCATAGAACATCATATGAATGGGATAGTCAGGATTCTCATCTACAAACTGTTCCCAGTTTTTCACGTAATCAAACCAGCTGTTACCGTCAGCTGAAATAGGAATGATACAGAAAATGTACTTGATATCGAAGTAAATGACAAAGGCACTGATCAGGTACTGAACTAATCGGATATAATAGTTTGCGCTATACATTATAAAGGAAAGATAAAAATATATCAAAACAAGAATAGCAAGCGGAGTCTCTAGCTTAGAAAAAAGGTAGCGGCGACTCGGACGCCTCCACTGACGTTAAATGTATATTAAACATAAAATATATTAAACACAAAACGACCTCTTTGTGAACCACACTCAACGCAGTGAAGTCGCCGCCAAGGAAAGGTCAGGAATAATTACTGTGGATGTTGGCTTTAGCTCATGCCTGTATAGCTTGTACACAAGTTTCGTTTCTGTATAATTCCAACTCTCCATCATTTTAAAACGATTTGATTGGTGAAATAAAAATTTTGTGGGTTGATTGTATCGATTCCTGATCATTGCCTCCACTTCTATTTTTATACTTCGATAAATTCCGAGAACTAGTTCGCACAGACGCAAGTATTAATATATTGTGACGTCAGAGCTCGTTTAAATACCGCGCGTTACGTCATTGTATATGAAGTGATGACAGCATCGTTCGATTCAAAGATAAGAAAGACTTGTAAATTTAAATGTTAAAAGACAAATAAACAGAATTTAAAGACGACGCTCTTTTTGCGGTTGGGTTTATTTCAAAGATGGCAGATTCTAACTGAATTTTCATTCCGCCTTGGCCGTTGGTGAGTTCATTCTTAAGCTTTCGAAAGAATAAAAAACAAAAAAAAAAAAAAAAAAAAAAAAAAACATTTTGGTGGCATTTTTAACATTTTGGTGATAAAGTTGGAATTATAAGGAATGACTTATCAGTTTTGTGACTTTTATCGATGTGTGAACTCCGGCGAATCAGTCACGAACTGCATGAAGTGGGGCTTCATGCAGTTTGTGAGTGATTTGCCGGAGTTCACACATCGATAAAATCCCCCCCCCCCCAAATGAAATTCATTCCTAATATGAAACGCGCAAATTGCAAACGGTATTTCAACAATGTGCGCCAGCTAAAGAGGCATCGATATTCTGATGCTTTTCCTGAGAAGCTGCTGAGTAACATTGAAATCTTAAAATAGTTTTCAATATTTTGTTTTTATATAAAAAAAGAAATGGTAAACACATTTACATCCTGTTTTCTTTTCAAGACTGTTGCAGAAAACAATGGCAATGTACGAAGGTCAGCCTTAGAAGGACTCAATATACCTTATATTCAAAACAAGACCCAGACGTTGTTTCTTTTTCTCTATCTTATTAACTTTTTTTTCCTGTAGAATACTTTTGCTGCAGTGATTACTATTTCTGTGTTGATTTCGTTTCGTCAACTTATTACTTTTTTTGATTGATTTTTCTGAAATTATCTGCAATGTTTATTTTTTTCTTCAATATTTGCTTTATCTGCCTTGATTACCTTTAGTGCAATGGTTGTTTTTTCTGCAATGATACCTTTTACTGCCTTGATTACCTTTTCTGCAATGATAACTTTTTCTGCCTTGATTACTTTTTTTCTGAAATGATTACCTTTTCTGATGCAAAGATTACTTTTTTTGCAATTTACTCTTTTTTCTGCAATGATTATCTTATCTGGATTGATAACTTCCTCTGCAATGAATCCTATTTGTCTTGATTTCATTTTATGCAATGATTACAGTTTTCTGATGCAAAAAAAGTAAAGAAAAAAGAAAGTACAAAATAAGGCGGTGGCAGGATTCCGCTATGAAACACGCCTATTCAAATATATTCGAAAATTTTCCACCAAAAGTTAATATTTTCAGATGAAAATTTCTGAAATTTTTCATATTACTGCGCCAAACCCAGGTTGTAGGGACTCATCAGAACCGCCTCTGCGAGGCAGTTCTAACGAGTACCCACGATCATTGCCTTTGAACAAAATGAAGAAAAATGATCTAACCCCTGTAAACCCAAGTTTTACTATATAAAAGTGGGGTTCAAGGGGGTCAAAATCATACAGGCGTGTTTTCGTGATTGAACTCACGCTTGCAATTATTATATTTTTATGCCCCGCCACAAGAAAGTTTCGGGGTTTTATGGTATACCCTCCGAAATTTTGAGTGTCCGTCCGTCTGTCTGTACGTCTGTCCGTCGCTCCGTCCGTCAGCGCCCCACACCATTCTTGTGTGCGCAACTCCTCCTACAGTTTTAGTCCAATCCTTTTGAAACTTTATATGTGATCTGAAGATGGTCTGAAGGTATGTATAATGTTTTTTTCAAAATTCTGAATTTATTTTTATCACTTTTTTGCATTTTCAACATGGCCTTTTTTTGAGCCCTAATACTATAGAAATGTATAGGGAGTGTGTACCTTGTGTGCGACACTCCTCTTACAGTTTTTGGCGAATCCTTATGAAACTCTAAAAATGCTTTAAGCATGGTCTGAAGATATGCATATTGTTTTTTCAGAGTCCTGAAATTATTTTTATCATCTTTTTTTACTTTTAACTTAAGACTATTTTCGAGCCCTAATACTACAGAAATGTATACAGGTGCGTGCGCAACTCCTCCTTCAGTTTTAGGCCAATCCTTTTGAAACTTTTCAGGCCTTTAAAGGATGGTCTGAAGATATGCATATTGTTTTTTTCCAGAAACATGAAATTCTTTTTTTTATCACGTTTTTTTTGCATTTTTAACTTCGACTTTTTTCAAGCCCACATACTGCAGAAATCTATACTTGTTTTTGATATAAGTGCAGTGGCGGGGCATGATGCATGGCTTGCAGTTTTATTAATTTAAGATTTATCAAGATGCATTTATTTTTTTGCAATAGATACTTTTTTTCCTTCAGTGATTATATGATCTGCATTGATAATTTTCTCTTGAATGATTTCTTTTAGTGCAATGTTTTTTTCTACAATGATAACATTTTATATACATCATTTTCTGCAATGTTTGATTTATCTGAGACGATTTTTTTCTGCAATTATTACTTTTTCTGCAATTATTTCTTTTTTGGCTTTACATTAGTTGTCCTTTTAGGTTCGAGAATAATGTGGTAGCAAATAATGCCTATGCGGATGGGAAGCGGTTTGCTTTGCGAAGGGAGGCACGTGTTCCGAATCATTTGTGTCCCACTTTGATTTATACTGAATTCCATTATTACAGTGGTAAAACACTCGACTCGTGAATGAGTGGCTCTTGGTTCGAGTTCGACGCCAGATATCATGTGGTTTCTACCCAGGAATAAAGTGAGGTAATGGCCACTTTTGACCTACTCAGAATAAGACAATAGAATAAAGGTTCGCCGTACTTTTTTCGGCCAGAAACAGCGGGAGCCAGTCTTTCCATTCACCATAGTAATCGTATAACTTTAATAAGTCTCTATGATGATGATACAGCGACACAGCAACATCCTTCGGATTCCTGTAAAGGAAACATCGCAGATTGTGGCGGCATCGAATAGGCATTTGTTTATATGTGGATACTCGTTCAAACCGCGCCAATAAGCACGTAATGCTTCCACAACCTATGGTTGAAGTATATAGAGGATATTTACTTTTTTGAGATGAATATCAATAATATTTCATCGAGTGTGTTGAAAATATTAGAATTTTCACGAGTGCGAAGCACGGGTGAAATTTCTGATGTTTTCAACACACGAGATGAAATATTTTTGATATTTATCGAAAAAAAAAGTAAATTTTCTTTTTATTTGATAATATTTTAGGACACTTACTGTAATTGATCAATCGGTTCTTACTTCACAATTTTTGACTTGGCTATGACGTCACAACTGTCAGTTGCAAACCATAAACAGTCGCCATTTTTAATACAACATTTTACAGTTCAGAGAATGCTTTTTCAAGGATTTACAGAATTATTTTATAGAAAACATGACTTTTGGCGAGAAAATAGTCCGGGCTGCCACTATGAAAAAACATGGTCATGTTATTTTTCACACTGTGAAAATATCATTTATATTTTCACAGTGTGAAAATATCACTTTTATTTGTTTCAGATATGCACTGATTTCATTGCTATGTATTAAATAAAAATAAGTAAAATATAACATTTTTGACAGAAAAATTACCGTTTTGGATATGAGTCGCTATTATTCAGTAGGTATAGTAGTCGCAGATAAGAGTGACTAGGCCGAGCTATTCAGGTGTTGTCCATACATGTCAAATTCGCTGAGTCCACCAGAAGATTCGGTAGAGTGCCTTTCGCATGCTTTCTGCAAGCGGACCAAATGGCCATATACGCCACAGCTTTGTTTGTGTTACAGTTGAATTCACACAATCTGGTGACTTGGATTACCTTTTTGTTAATAGAACATTCCAAAGGCGGGCTCAAAAGTTAGCTCCACCTAGTCAATCTTATCGGCTACTACTATAACGTCATGTCAAAACAATCATATGAGCACACGTTTAAAAACACAGGATAAGTGGCACGAAACGTCACGACCCCGTCCGTGACAAAATAGAAGTGAAGACAATGATCAGGAATCGATACAATTAACCAACAGCTCCCATCAGAGACACCAAAAGGGAAAGAAACACAAAAAGAAATAACTAGACCCCAATGGAAACATCAATAGCGGAAAGCCAAAAGGACGGTTACTTTCCAACAAAATGGCCAATAGGCTATCCAAAAGAACAAAAATACAAGCGATACACTCAAGGACAAACCATAACAAAATAAACCGCATTGAAACCCGTTTTCAAGATATGTCAAATTCGCTCAGTCCATAAAAACATTCGCAACCGGCTACATATACTACAGCTTTGTTTGTGTTGCAGCTGAATTCACATAATCGGGTGACTTGGTTCACCTTTTTATTAATAGAGTATTCCAAAGGCAGATGCAAACGATAGCTCTGTTCTGCTAAACTATACAGCCTACTCTGCACCGACATCATCTCTTTCTGAATTGAGCTGTTCAGAATCTTAATCAGAGGCACCAAGGCAACATTGCCGAGGGATGACCGTGCTGAGCGGAACCGAGGCTACGCCGAGGTTCCGCTCAGCATGGTCATCCCAAGGGTTGGAAACGCCCATCTACAACCGAACCCCATATTGGATTATTTTTCTTGCACAACACCTCCCAAACATTTCATTTTTATTTTTTTAACGTTTCATTTTTCGCGCACTATACTATATTCATGATATTTATCCGCTTTGACGGTTAGTATTGACAGCTCGCACTTGTATATTGTTTACAAAATGAAAGCGGTGCGGAAGTAGTTCCGGCAGTTGAATAGAATTGAAGCGCACTTATGTTTGTTGCGTGGGTCGGAGCAGCATGGTCAGAACAGAAATTTCTATCCCAGGGTAAAATCACGGATTTCCTTGTCTGGTGTGCAAGAAAATGTGATCTGATAATCAAGATAGCCGCCAATGCACAACGTATCATATCACGAGCGTTTTCTGGCCCACTTATGTCGAAGCCCCTCGATATATATAATAGAGAAGGCACTGTGTCTTTTGTTATTGCCTAGGAGACACCAATGTTTGAGAAAGGAACGACTGGTAAAGTTTGAATGTGAAGCAGAAAAAGTAAATCTTTTCTGCACCTTCCAAGGGTTGTGGAAAAAGACACGTCCTAAGGTCTCGCGTTAGTCAGTGTATTCATTGAAGTATGAACAACATGGCTTCCCTGTATTTTACCATAGGGGTTTTCCTTAAATGCTTTAAGAATGCAAATGCTTTAGTATGAACAACATTGCTTCACAGTACCATTTTTTTTCCTGAGCAGTCTTAGATCTTCTAAGCGGTTTACCAGTACTCAAAAGTTCGTTCGGTTTCCACTCTGTGCGGAAGCACCACGCAGCCCAATATATTTCTTCAAGCCCCTTAGAGATGGACAGTCAGTTCTTGCACACCAGATGAGGAAGTCCATAGTTTTAGCTTGGGATAGACTTCTGTTCTAACCCTGGTTAGACAGTTAGTTCATGCACATCAGATGAGGCAGTCCATAGTTTTAACTTGGGATAGACATTCTGTTCTAACCCTGGTGTTCTTATCCAAAATCGAATAGCCTCGCGTGTTTGATAAATGCACTGGTTAAATACGACCTCATATGAGCCTTCGTTAAGGTTGACGTCACAGCACGTTACCCGACGTCACTAAACATCACTGTAGTGTCATCACAGTATGGCGGACGTCGGAAACCGAAATGACTGCAGCTCATAAATGCAAGTTATGCAAGAAAAAGATTACTACGTGGTTGTGAGGGTGGATAGAAAAATCCGTCCCTCGGGATCACTGTCCAGCATCACTCGGCAAGCCTCGTGATGCCGGACAGTGACCCTCGAGACGGATGTGTCCATCCACCCCTCACATCCATGTAAGATTCTTGTATTCTCCAAGCCCCGATGGGTGAGGGCACATTAGAAATAGACAGTCAGTTACCTGTGAACTAACACGATTTTCACCTTTCTTCTGATCATATCAACCGGTAGCTGGTGGGCAAGAAAATGGGTATTCAGGATTCTCGGGGATGGCAAAGAGTCCAGAACGTCTGTGTTCTGTCCTTCCAGCATGAACGATTGCTTGATAGAAGGTATAGTTTCTGCCTTCCCTTGGTACAGCATACACAAAACTTCCCACATCCAGTGTGTACCTGTGTGTCAATAGTACAAGTTTAAAAGGAAATTCAGACACAACGCCTATATAAGCAATGGAAATAATACCAGAAAATTTAGCAACGAATCACCATAGGCGCTTGGTCCGAAAACTAGTGGAATGTGTAAAGGTCAAAATACGAGTAAAAAGAAAATTATAGATATTTTTTATACAAGTATAGTTCATACAACGCAGAACTAGATCTCACGGCACCAGGAAAAATGGTAACTTTAAACGTAAATCACGTGCGTTTAAACGAAACAATACTAGACTGAAGTGACTGTCAATTATATTATTAAATCATGGACGCCACTCTATGCTTTCATTTTTAAGTTCATTACCCGTTTCTGTTTAACGTCTTCTGGACACCGAGGCGAATAAATTCTACGATAGTTCTCAACAGTTATATGATGCGGCTTTCTTAACTAGAGGCTATACTCAGCATACTCTCCGTCCTTACATTGGTTCTGAAATTAATCATAAACGCCATTTCTTCAAAATATCCTTCATTAATAAGGGTATGGATTTTATAGATTTGCCCAGTATCTTCCGTGAGAGATCGGTACTTTCTTCCATTCCTGCTTATTTTCAAAATACTGAAACACCTATAATTTGCTATAAATATAACAAACCTGTTAGATCTATCATTTTTAATTTCAATAAACTTGTTTCAGATCTTGATATTGATACTAATACTCCTGATTCATGTGATTGTAAAACCTCAAAGTATTGCTATCCTGCTGCTGGTCATGTAATTACTGGCAATTTGAAAATTATTCCTGATTCTAGGATAAGGAATATAATTTCTAAAGGACCTAAATATCGGTTTCCTTCTAAAATTGATTTCAGTAAATGTAGAGATGAAATCGCCGCTTCATTGAATGAATTCGGTAATCGATGGTGCAAGCGAGAGTATGTTGAGCATAAAGCCCTTAAGGACTGGAAACTTAGCATTTTAAAACTAGTGAATAAACGCATATCTTTCTATTCTCAAAATACTAACTTATTACCTCCTAAGCCCAAGACGTCTTTACGTCATCTTAAACTAGGTATTCAAGAATTTCATAAGAAGTTTGTTTTGGCCGCTGCAGACAAGGCCGCTAACAACGTCGTCGTTGTGTGACGGCTCCACTATGTTAACACGCTTAAGCAGGAGCTTGGTGGTACTAAGGCCTATGAACTTCAGCCTTTAGCTGAAGAGAGAGCTATAGTAGATAAACATGTTTGTCGTTCAGCCACCAAGTTTGCTGTGTGTGTTAACGAAGGCCAAGACAAGCTTTCCACGCTATACTGGTTACCAAGACTTCATAAAAAACCTTACAAAGCACGATTAATTGCAAATTCTAGCTCTTGCACTACCACTGAACTTTCTAAATTATTAACATACTGTCTTACTGCTATTAAAACGCATGTAATTAAATATTGTGATAAAGTCTTTGAAAGATCAGGAAGAAATCTGTTTTGGTCTATAAAAAATTCGAATGAGGTTTTAAATAAATTGAAATCTAGACATTTTCGTGCTTCTAGTCTGTCTACCATCGATTTTTCCACTCTTTACACTACACTTCCTCATAATCTTATAAAAGAAAAGCATAATAATTTAATTGAATGGGCTTTTCACAGAGAAGAGTCTCTCTATCTTGCATGTAATGTCAGAAATGCATTTTTCACTTCTAAAGAGCATAAGAATTATACACTTTGGTCATGTAAGAAAGTGTGTGATGCCCTCACCTTTCTACTTGACAATATTTATATATGATTCGGTACTAGTTATTTAGACAAATTGTGGTTATTCCGATGGGTACTAATTGCGCACCTCTTGTGGCTGATCTGTTCTTGTATTGTTATGAAAGAGACTTTATTTTGTCGCTTTCCATTGATAACCAATCTGAAATTATTGAAGCTTTTAGCTCTACTTCTAGATATTTAGATGATTTATTAAATATTGATAATACCTATTTTGATGGTTTGTTCAGTCAGATTTACCCCTAGAACTTCAGTTAAATAAAGCAAATTCTTCTGATACCGAGGCCCCGTTTTTGGATTTACATCTATCTATTGTAGATGGATTTGTTTCGTGCAAAATTTATGATAAACGCGATGACTTTGATTTTGAGATTGTAAATTTTCCTTTTTTGGATGGTGATGTTCCTCGTGCGCCATCCTATGGCGTTTATATTTCGCAATTAATTCGATTTGCTAGAGTGACTTATATCTCTTCTGCAATAAGGTCTATCGGAACTCGAATTTTATGGTGACTTAGTATATAAATTCAGAAAAATATATAACCGCAATGACTTCAGCACCCAATTTCGTAAAATCATTCTTCGATATAAAAAGATTGGGTACAACATGGATATTATACGACAGACTGCATGCATGGTAGTTAACCCAATCACGGTTGGCAACTTTGCTTCCCTCTTTAATTGCACGCAGGTGGGTCAGGTCTCAGATTTTATGACGGCTACAACGTAAAGGCTTATTGAGAATTAGAGAGATAATGCTGGTTGGTGCCTGATGCTCTGTCTCTGGTCGGGCTCATCGGAGTCTAACTGTTGGTTTTCTTTTGCTCCAGCATTTCAGTGGTTTCTTGCTGTCGAGTCCTCACCGTTGTCTCACCTCTGTGGTTCTTTGATTTTTGTGTTCACGGAGATGTTGCACTGATGACTTAGGAGGCCTTCATGCGGACTGAACCAATTATTTGTCTAAATCGCGACGGAAGTGAGGGCGAGGATTGTGGCCACGTAAAATCGATTTAAGCCCCCCAGTGGAAATCTTCCACTGACCGTTCCAAGGCGGCTCTTCTGTGGCAATTTATTTATGTTGTTGTTTGTTACTTGTGTCTTTTAATTTTGGATGGCCATATGGCCATTTTGTGGGAAAGTAACTGTCCTTATGGCCTTCCTTTGTTTAGGTTTCCATTATGGTCTGGTCGCTTAATGTTTGTATTTCTTTCCCTTTGGTGTCTTTTATGGGTGGAGTAAGTTAATTGTATCAATTCCTGATCTTTGTTTTACTTCTACTTTGAAAAGACCACTGGAGTATGCAGGCGGAACTGTTCTTGCTTTTTTTTCTTTTTCTCCTAACTGTTTGATTTATTTAGGCTATTTTATTATAGAGATAGAGAATACGAGGTTCGTGTCTTTTAATATTGAGTTTATCAGGCAAGGCTTCGAGAACGCTTGTAGAATCGCGAGGCTTGCCGAGAGATTCTACATGCGTTCGTGAAGCTGTGCCTTATAAACTTGATGTCAAAAGACACGAATCGGGTATTCTTTTTATCAGTTTATCCCCTTGTCACTCTTTAAATTAGCTAGCAATTTACGATCAGTTATCCATGTGTTACAATGCAATATATATGTAGGGGGTAACTGATTAACTGCAGTAAATGGCTTGTATTTGTGGACTTTGCATTGTTATACGACTAATAAATAAATAAATAAATAAATAAAAAAAAAAAAAAAATAAATAAATAAATAAATTTGCTGTTTCATGTTTTTTACAATAAAGACTGAAGATTTTTTTTATCATTTATCCGACATGGCATGGATGAATAAGCACATTTTCGTTCAAAACGTTTGTTTGGTATCCAGTGACGTTGCCGGTCAACGCGCGTAAAATTTGGCAGCGACGCCATTTACGCATTCTTGACCTTGAGAGAATGCTTTCCGCGGAGAGTAAAACATTACTATCTTTAGCTGAAGTAGAAAATATTACACATTTATCTGATGACTGCTTAGACAATGGACAAAACTATAGCCGCTCTGTGCTGTGGACGACTGATGCACTATTGTCCGAGGCCGAAGGCCATTTTATTACCCAATCCAACATACAGGACGCTTTTTTATGTGATCTGGGACCAAGTGCATAAAGGAGGCATAGTTTGCGCCGGCGTAAGCTACGACCTTAGACTTAGACGTAACTATGTCCAGCCTTGAAATTGGAGTGCAAAAAGCGGGCGTACGTACGACTTAGTTGCGCCTGGAGTTAGACTGGCGTATAGCCATAATAGTAGGACGCATCATGTTTACCATGTTCGAAATATTTTTATTCTGCTTAATGCAACGCTTGAAGAAATGTATGTACAACACGTCGGCTGTACTTGTTCTTGGAAAATGTTTGCCAGAAAAAAGAAGACTTTTGAAGAAAATGAAATTTTGAGTTTGTTGGCCATTTTTAAGGAAATGGTAAGTTATTAAACTAAAACTTCAGTGTCGACGTCAAAATTGAAAAAAGCAAAAATGGGAGGCAATACAATGTGCTGTAAATTCGGTGTAAAAGCAACAAAAGTCAATAGATGAACTTAAAACACAATTCTAACCCAGCGCGCCTATATAGGCAATGGAAAATAACTGTGTTTTATTCTACAACAAATCACGACAAGGAAGAGCGTGAAGAGCGACGTCATTACTGCCAATTAATGACGTCATTAGTCAATTTCCTTGACGTTACACGATGTAACGTCATTTTCTCGCATCAAAACCATAAAACGTTAGAAACGGATATAAATGCATTTGTTTCAGTCGATAATTATAGAGGGATTTCTTCTAACAACGGCGAAAAGTTGTGAGATTTTGAAGGAAACGACGGCATTGTTGCCGATTTTCGGCCTGTTAGAATCGAAATAGAGCAGCTCTAGTTTGTGATTTGTTGAGTAATAAATCACAGTTTGTCAGTCAGTTGTAAGTAGACAAATCACGCGCGACGCGCTGACCTCCAAACTGGGATTTATTAGTCAACAAATCACAGTTAGAAATATCTATTTCTTAAATGCAGGTTCTACTATCTATCTCGCGCTAAAAGAATTATATTGACATTTTTGAATAGAAGCTTGAATTGGTATTGCGTTTCAGTACACAAATAATTACATTCGGAAACACTGATTTCGTGTGACAAATAGACAATACCAGGTTCGTGTCTTTTGATATCAAGCTTGTCGAGCGATTCTACATGCGTTCTCGAAGTCGAGCCTGATAAACTTGATATCAAATGACACGAATCTGGTATTCTGTTTATCAGTTTATCCCCTTGTGCACTTTTAGCAATTTACGATCAGTTATTAATGGTCCTCAGTGCGTCCCAGCATTCTGGTAGTCGATATATATAGTATCAACTGGCCATATTGTTTCTATGATATTTTTTTCAAGTATTTTTTTTTTTCATTTTTCCGAGTAACAGTGACATTTTTGTCATTTTGCCAGTAGTCCGGTTCATTCATAAAATGACAATGTCATATTGACGTGATAAAGCTCACTTGACCTGAGATAGCATATCTTTATCAGGTCAATGCCATACTATGCAATATATATTGGGGGTAACTGATAAAATAGTGGCGGCAATGATCCGAAATCGATACAATTAACCCACGGCTCCCATCAGAGACACCAAAGGGGAAAGAAACACAAACATGATTCAACAGACCCCAATGGTTACTTTCCCACAAATTGGCCAATAGGCTATCCAAAATAAAACAATATAAGCAACGCAAACACCCAAAGACAAACCATAACAAAAATAAACCGCGACAGAAGAACCGCTTTGGAACGGTCAGTGGAAACGAATTCCACTGGGGGCTTAAATCGATTTTAGGTGGCCACAATCCTCGCCCTTACTTCCGTCGCGATTTAGACAATTTATTCAGTCCGCATGAAGGCCTCCTAACTCATCAGTGCAACATCTCCGTGAACACAAAATTCAAACAACCACAGAGATGAAACAACGGTGGGGACTCGACAGCAAGACACCACTGAAATGCCGGTGCATACAACTCTGTTTGGGACAATTCTATTTGGGCATCTGTACTTGGAAATTACACATAGAGATGCATATATCGTTCGAGTGCCAAAACAATCCGTCTGACAATGTTGCATGCATTTGAGCTATTATTATTTACTAAGTCATCAAACTACATTCTGGAAACAGTCACTCGTAAACAATGGTCTGAGTTGGGCTGAAATCACACTCTGTCGTCGCGTAGATTTGTAGGAAATCCGGGTAACTTATTTATAGAAAATAGCAGTGTTACTTTATCGCTGTGAGGTCAACGTGGTTCATTATAGAGTTATCTATAGAATCTAGGCTGGAATCATCGGTTGGACTCGGCAAGCGACGAAGGTCTTATCAGGGTATACACTGTTTGCTTACAGTACAGGAATTTAAGGCTAAGACGCATCTTACGACATGAAAGCCGTAACAAAGGAAAGAAGCATAGCTTGAAAACAAAATCCCCGCCTATGGTGGGATTCGATTTTGAGGGTCCAGTGCTCTAACCGCAGAGCCAAAGAGTCGACTCCCTGACGCAGCTGTCAGAGAGTGGTAATAAGCCTATAAGCTATGCATGTAGACAACTGAATGGAGGCAATGCGGTCCGTAACACACCCCCTCTTCAAGGAAGTCATCAAGGAAGTCATCATTTATGATGACGTGAAGCCAACTTTGGCATGAAAAGTAGAAGTAAAACAAAGATCAGGAATCGATACAATTAACTTACTCCACCCATCAAAGACACCAAAGGGAAAGAAACACAAACATGAGACGACCAGACCATAACGGAAACCTTAACAAAGAATAAGCCATTTTCGGCGAAATGAAGCCATTTTCGACGAAATAAAGTCCGATCCCGGACCAGCCGCCATCTTAAGACATGAAAGTCGTAACTGGGGAGGATTCGAACCCGGGCCGCTCGGATGAAAGTCTAGTGCCCTAACCGCTGAGCCAAAGAGTCGACTAAAATCGAACGATATGTTTGCTTATTGTTTGTTTTATAAAGTAATTATAGTTATACAGATTGAGGTTAATTTGACGAATTTTTTTTTAAATGACAAGCCTAACTAGAAATTTCACATGAAATGACAGGTACTATTTCACATGAAATGACAATCCCCATATACTTATGAGGAAATGTCAATTTTTCCAAAGAACTGTCAAGTCTAAATTTGATAAGAAATGGCAATTACTTGCCGACGAAAGAAATGTCAGTCCTAAAATGCTCAAGATGTTTTTATCATGGAGGAGCCCCCGCAAATGCAGCGTCCGATCATGGTCTACCCTTGTTGCCTAAAGCCTGGAATTTAAAAGTTAACGAAACAGTTATTCTTGCACACCAGACAAGGAAATCCGTGATTTTACCCTGGGATAGAAATTTGTGTTCTGACCCTGGTGTTCCGACCCAAAATCGAATATAATGGCGTGTTTGATAAATGCACTGGTTGAATACGACCTCATATGCGCCGTAGTTAAGGTTGACGTCATGCACGTTACGTGACGTCACTAAACATTCCTGTAGTGTCATCACAATATGGCGGACGTCGGTAACCGAAGTGACTGCAGCATTACAATCCGAGCTAAGAAATGGAAGGTGTGCAAGAAAAAGAATCCTATATGGGTGTGAGGGGTGGATAGAAAAATCCGTCCCTCGGGATTGCTGTCCGAATTCACTCGGCAAGCCTCGTGATACCGTACAGTGACCCTTGGGACGGATTTATCAATCCACACCTCACACCCATATAAGATTCTTATAGTCTCGGTCTAGGACTATTTTCCCGGCATGCACTCAGAGACAATCGACCCAAAGTAGAAGTAAAACAAAGATCAGGAATCGATACAATTAACTTACTCCACCCATCAAAGACACCAAAGGGAAAGAAACACAAACATTAAGCGACCAGACCAAAATGGAAACCTAAACAAAGGAAGGCCATAAGGACAGTTACTTTCCCACAAAATGGCCATATGGCCATCCATAATAAAAAGACACAAGTGATACACACAGTAAGTAACAAACAACACCATAAATAAACCGCCACAGAAGAACCGCCTTGGAACGGTCAGTGTAATGATTTCCACTGGGGGGCTTAAATCGATTTTACGTGGCCACAATCCTCGCCCTTACTTCCGTCGCGATTTAGACAAATAATTGGTTCAGTCCGCATGAAGGCCTCCTAACTCATCAGTGCAACATCTCCGTGAACACAAAAAATCAAAGAACCACAGAGGTGAGACAACGGTGAGGACTCGACAGCAAGAAACCATTGAAATGCTGGAGCAAAAGAAAACCAACAGTTAGACTCCGATGGACCCGGCCAGAGACAGAGCATCAGGCACCAACCAACATTACCTTGAATCAGATCTCTCTAATTCTCAATAAGCCTTTACGTTGGAGCCGTCATAGAATCTGAGGCCTGACCCACCGGCGTGCAATTAAAGAGGCAAGCAAAGTTGCCAACCGTGATTGGGTTAACTACCTTTCATGCAGTCTGTCGTATAACATCCATGTTGTACCCAGTCTTTTTATATCGAAGAATGATTTTACAAAATTAGGTGCTGAAGTCATTGCGGTTATATATTTTTCTGAATTTATATACTAAGTCACCATAAAATTCGGGTTCCGATAGACCTTGTTGCAGAAGAGATTTAAGTCCAATATTGAATTTTTGAAATTAAATCAGAATGGCGTCTATAAAATTTTGAAAAGGCTTTGCGTAGTTAATGGTACCGATAACCCTGATTAAGGAGTTAAGCCGTTAATAATTTATTACGAGTGTTGAAGTCAGTTACATGACTACACACTCTAGCAAATCGAATTAATTGCGAAATATAAACGCCATAGGATGGCGCACGAGGAACATTACCATCCGAAAAAGGAAAATTTACAATCTCAAAATCAAAGTCATCGCGTTTATCAAAAATTTTGCACGAAACAAATTCATCTACAATAGTTAGATGTAAATCCAAAAACGGGGCCTCGGTATCAGAAGAATTTGCTTTATTTAACTGAAGTTCTGGGGGGTAAATCTGACTGAACAAACCATCGAAATAGGTATTATCAATATTTAATAAATCATCTAAATATCTAGAATTGGAGCTAAAAGCTTCAATAATTTCAGATTGGTTGTAAATGGAAAGCGAAAACATGAAGTCTCTTTCATAACAATACAAGAACAGATCAGCCACAAGTGGTGCGCAATTCGTACCCATCGGAATACCCACAATTTGTCTAAATAACTTAGTACCGAATCTAATATAAATATTGTCAAGTAGAAAGGTGAGGGCATCACACACTTTCTGACATGACAAAAGTGAATAATTCTTATGCTCTTTAGAAGTGAAAAATGCATTTCTGACATTACATGCAAGATAGAGAGAATCTTCTCTGTGAAAAGCCCATTCAATTAAATCATTTAGCTTTTCTTTTATAAGATTATGAGGAAGTGTAGTGTAAAGAGTGGAAAAATCGTAAGTAGACAGACTTGAAGCACGAAAATGTCTGGATTTCAATTTATTTAAAACCTCATTCGATTTTTTTATAGACCAAAACAGATTTCTTCCTGATCTTTAAAAGACTTTATCACAATATTTAATCACATGCGTTTTAATAGCAGTAAGACAGGAAGACTTTCGTTTACCGGATTTCACGCTGCAAACCAATAAGACGTCATCATCTCTTCCAGAAATGTTTCTTACAGCAGGGATGCTGGTATCCTGGTCAGCATCTGGCATGTTGGGATAACGGTAGCCACCCACTTCCATAAACTGTATTGGAACCCCAGCTGCATCTTTCAACGTGACCACTGGCATCTTTCAAGTTCTTAGAAAAGTAGGAAATCTGAAAAAGTAATTGTTTGACGGTTGTCACTTGGCAGAAAGAAAAGCGTCAATTCTGTGGCCACATATTGCGTTTTATCAGTTACCCTCTATATTAATTGCATTGTAGTACACTGGCCTGATTAAGATATGCTATCTCAGGACAAGTGAGCTTTATCATGTCAACATGACATTGCACTTTTATGAATGTACCGGGAACTAGAAAGAATGGCAAAACTGACATTATTACTGGACAAAATGGAAAAATTACTTGGAAAAATATGAAAGGAAAAAGGTATGGTCAGCTTTTTCAAACTATATCGACCTGCGGCATGTTCGGACGCACTAAGGACCATCGATAACTGATCGTAAATTGCTAATTTAAGAGTGTACAAAGGGGCAAACTGATAAATAGAATACCAGATTCGTGTCATTTGATATTAAGTCTATCAGAGTCAGCTTCGAGAACGCATATAGAATCGCTCGGCAAGCCTCGCGATTCTACAAGCGTTCTCGAAGCCTTGCCTGATAAACTTGATATCAAAAGACACGAACCTGGTATTCTCTATTTACAGCTGGTCTGACAGGATTTCCCATTCTAATACACTTGCGTATGTAAAGTGACGTCCGATTGGATAACGTCAGATTTTTGCGATAGTATATTCTGCGATATACTGTCGAAACTCGATGTCACGTAACATTGGCCGGCAATTGGTTTTACGCAGGCCATAGGGATTGCCGCTTTGTGCATAAAAGTACACTTTTTATCAAAACAACCGAATAAGTGCATTAGATGGGGATAGCTGTATTGAAAATTGTTATTTCGGGATGTAAATCGTCGGTTTTACGGTCGAAAACTCCGTTTTACGGCCCTGCTGATGCGTCGCCGTAAAACGAAATTTGCGACCGCAAAACCGCCGATTTACCTCCTCAAATTACAATTATGAATACAGTTATCGCCTAATTCTAATAATCTCTTGACATAGGGCATTCTTTTGTCACGGAGTTCTTTTTGGGGTGTGTCTACTTTTACGCTCCCATGCCCTCGTGGGTTCTCAAACTCAACAAGCCTGGAAATATATTATATAAATATATTTATAATGAAACAGTCATGTATATGAGATGAAGTGTAATGATAACAATGGTTGAAAGGCGAATGCCCCAAAATGCACAAATAACACAATGCGACAACATTGGATGGACATGAACTTACATCATTGGTATTAAAAATAACATTAACGCGCCATTAAAGTTAGATTTAACATCAATGCCCCTTTGCTATTCCACCTTGCCAACGGACAGCATTCCCGACATGTCGCTAAAAGAAAGACTTTTAACAAGTACCCACAACATCAGCTTCACATTTTTTGGGTGTCAACACAATGCAACGATGTCTAGATGAAATGAAATGTAGCTTACATACCTGGAAATATATAAATATAAATATATTTATAATGAAACTGTCATGTATATGAGATGAAGTGTAATGATAACAATGGTTGAAAGGCGAATGCAACGAAGCATGAGGACAGAGGTTAATAGTGTGTGAACATGCAAATAACTACGCCTAAACGCTACACACTACATCACTCTACCTGTACCTGTTTCAATGAGATTGGAATTTTGCCGGTCACTAGACTTATGGGAGTGTTGAAAATATAGGATAAGGTAAATAAAGAGAAAACAAACGCAAGTGTGTTATATATTTATTTCACCCTGTGAAATATTTCCCCACTTCGCTGAATGTCGTCCCGACATTCACAACAAACATGGCATGTAAGTAAAATGACATGAAATGATACATGATGTGGTGTGCTTGGATGTTATCAGAAAATCCCATAAATATGCACAAGAAGCATATTCCATAGAATAAATTAGAATGAATTTATTGTATTCTGATATTCAATCAGAAGACTCAATGAAAGCTGATCATAATAACAACTTAAAGAATTATGTCCACACCACAAGTGCGCGTCTATATTTACCATAACATAAACGCAAATAAATGATAACAACAGCTCCATAAATGTGCCTCCTGAATTGAAAGACAATAATGAAATATTAAAACAATGATGAAAATGTGCGCCATGATCTTCGGGCTTGATGCTATACTCACCTGACGTACCTGTAACTGGCAAATCATGCGTTGTCAACTGCTACGAGACAAAGGCTCGAAATACCCAAATTACGTTGATCAACTCACAGGCTCTATCAACCCAAATAGATATTACGAGGATGTCTGTACAACTAACTGGCAACCCTTGCATTACCAATCGGTATGATACGAGAGAAAGGCTCGAAATATGTAAATTGCATTGATCAACTCACAGGCTCTATCAACACAAATACATATTACGAGTATGTCTCGAAGTATCGAACCTGTAAAAGAAAACAATTTGAAGTATTGTTTTTTATATGGTACCAAGTCATTCTCCTGAAAGAAACTTACAGTAGATCATCTGCTATACTATAACATGATTACATAAATCATATATTAAACTTGATACTCTAGGTATTTCGCATAGAAATAAGAATGGTTACAATTGCCTTTCAAATACACTCGACCAACATGCATGAGTTCAAGTCACACTATGCCTTTTATTATCATTTATAATGATAATACAAAAATGAAGGTAAATTTACGTTGTCTTACTTAAAACATAACTACTCAGCCCTTTGATAGCAACACATTAGAACAGAGGCGAATGTATAATTATAGGTAAAATACAGACCTACAGTGCCTAAGTAAAATTAAAACTATTTACACACTGGCACACGGCATGCTAATTTGGATTCCCTTTTGCCACGGGCAAACCGAAAACACAGTCATCACTGAACGTGTGCTACTGTTTGAACACCCAGTCATCCGAACTCATCCAAGCCGGTTTCCTTTTAACCCTGGGAGTCCGTCTAGGAGGCTCATCAATGACGTCCACTGGCTTAGACCTTGGTTTCAAACCAGAAGTACCGGGTTGTCGCCGCATGGGGATGATGTATCTGTCAGGTACGCGATCACTGTCATCTATCCGTTCAGATGATCCTGCTTCGGTAGGTTCATGCGTATGGCCACATGAGTTACCTGACGTTGAAGTGTCCAAACCGACTGAATCTCCATGTTGGTTGTCATTTGAAACCGGGTCAGATGAGTCGTCCGACTGAGTAGTTCTGGTAGGCTGGTTCTTCGGTAAGCCCATGAATGGCAAAAGGAGATTCCTATGAAGTGTCCTGATCTTCTTGGACTTGGGGCTGTCAAGTTTGACATCATACACTGGAATGTCTGGATTGGGCTGCGATACGATGACATATGGCTCTCGCTCCCAACGATCAGCAAGCTTCTGCTTCCCTCTGAGTCCAACGTTCTTTACAAGGACACGATCACCGGGGTGAAGTAAACCAGAGCTCCTGACTTTAAGGTCATAATACCGTTTATGCTTGGCAGAGCTGCGCTTTGCTGTCTCTTTGGCAGTCTTATAGGCGAAGTGGAGCCTATCTTGGAGCTTTCTAACATATTCGGTCTTACTGACGGCAGACAGGGAATCCGCTGACAAGCCAAGGAAAGCATCTATTGCTAACCTTGGATGCCGACCGAACATGAGAAAGTACGGAGAGTACCCAGTGCTGTCATTGAAGGTAGCATTATATGCATGGACCAGTGTAGGAACATATGCCTTCCAGTCACTCTTCTGGTACTGTTCGAGTGTGCCTAGCATCTTCAGGAGCGTCTGATTAAAGCGCTCACATTGACCATTCCCCATAGCGTGATAGGGTGTTGTCCTTGATTTCTCCACTCCAGCGATCTCACACAGCTCATTGATGAGATTAGACTCAAAGGTCTGTCCTTGATCGCTGTGTATTCTCGCTGGAAAGCCATAGTGGACTATGAAATTGTCGAACAACACCCTGGCTGTCGTGCGGGCTGTCTGGTTTCTTGTGGGGATAGCCTGAGCGTAGCGTGAGAAATGGTCCGTGATGACCAAAATGTTCTCTACGCCTCCCTTAGACCGTTCGAGGGACAAGTAATCAATGCAGATGATTTCCATTGGTGCGGAGGAGACGATGCTGACCAGGTCGGCAGTCTTATCCTGGCGAGTCTTCCGTAGAATGCAACGGCTGCATTGTCTCACTCTGTCCTTGATATAGGAGTCCATACCAGGCCAAAAGAATCTCTGCTTGATTAAAGAAGTTGGATTTTTTTCCGATGAAAATTTGAAATTTTTTTTTTTTTTTTATTATTGGTTGTGGGAGCTCATTAGAACCGCCTCGTTGAATCGGTTCTAACGGGCACCCGCAACCTATTTCTTTGGGCAGAAATGAGAACATTAATGTATATCTCTGTAAATAAAGTGTGGTTTATAGGGGTGTTAATTACTGGGGACTTGTTAACGTGTGATAGTTAAAAGCATTTGTGTTTCAATTTTCATTACTCACACAGACGTCAGCTGCGTAAAATAAAATTTCACCAAGAGAAAATTGAGGTTATATTTATGATGACGTCGGTTTCCCAGCAGTCGATATCGCAAAGTTTTGACCTTGTCCATCAGGACATTGCGTCACACTAGCTAGCCCATTAGTTACGTGATAACTGTATCCGAATTTTTAATTTTTAGAGGTAAATCGTCGATTTTACGATAGCAGATTTCATTTATGGCAACGGGTTGTTTGAGCCGGACCGTAAATATACAAGTGGTGTCTTTAAATTGGCAATTTACCTTCATTCTTGTAAATCACATAGGATTTTGTCAATAACAATCCGCATTTAATTGTGCAGCTATTCATTTATTTTGAAACGTTGTCATCCGGCATGTTTTACGAATGCAAAAGCCCCTATCTCATTGGAATGCGACTGTTGGCGACAACATGCGAACTGTATTCGCGAGAAAGTTTCCAAAATGTCTCGAAACCTTCGCGGTGGTTCCCAGTGTCCTCCCATGAGTCGCAGGGATGTCGCTGGAATTTGCGCCGCTCTTTTTAAAAGGTAAAAAAAGCAAAACAAAATTTCTCTCAGGATCTACACTGTTTGCAAAGATAGGGGGTGTCGTGAACAGCAAGATAAGGGTTAAAGTGCAAGTCTAGTTGTTCTACACTCACGACGTCGTTAGTTAACGTATCATTAAAACTTTGTTTCTCTAATGCGGCAAATATCCTAACGTTTTTGCTAGCAGGCTACACTTAGAACACTGTTTTGATCAGCTTACGTAATAAAGGTGTGTCAGAATATAAGAATCTAACATGGGTGTGAGGGTGGATGGAAAAATCCGTCCCGAGGGTCACTGTCCGGCATCACGAGGATTTTTCTATCCACCCAGCACACCTCATGTAGGATTCTTTTTCTTGCACGCCATTTTTGAGCATGGATTTTTTAAACTGTCGTCACTTCGGTTGCCGACGTCCGCCATATTGTGCTGACTTTAAAGTGATGTTTAATGACGTCATGTAACGTCCTGTGACGTCATCCTTAACGGCGGCCCATACGAGGTCGTATTCAACCAGTGCATTTATGAAACACGCGCAATTTTGAGTAAGAACACCAGGGTTAGAGCAGAATTTCTATCCCATGATAAAACTGGATTTCCTTATCTGGTGTGCAAGAAATTACGAAACGTACTTTCGCTGGAAAAGAAGGTCACCATCAGGGCTTGAAGAAATAGTTGGGCTGCATGATGCTTCATGATGCTTCCACGCAGAGCTGAAATCGACCGCACACGATTACTGGTAAACGCTCATTGGGCGACAGGGCTTGAGATCTCATATCATCTCAATGTCGGGTAAAAGTCCCAAAAGTTGGAAGAAACGTATCCAAAATGACCTTTGCAGTGTTGAAGGGGATGTTAAACTTCAAAACAAACAAACAAACGAAGGTCACCAATGCGATGATGACGCCATTTTCTGCGCCGACGTAACCGAGCACAATGCCAGCTGATAATTGAGCCCCGCCAAGCGAATTTGGGTCTTCGAGCATTCCGTCATGACAAATTTTAACTGCGCATGCCCAGTTATTCAGAGGAGCCAGGGATATGGCTTTCTGTCTGAAGGTTCCTCTTGATTCACTGCTTGTATGAGCGAGCAGCGAAGGTTCTGGCGAGACTGCGCGGATGCGCAGGCTCGCCTGAACCTTCGCTGCTCGCATAGGCGATAAGTACCAAAATCGCTTGGCGGGGCCCAAATAATAACCTACTGCAGACATTATTTGTTCGCATTTTTTTTGTAAAAGTTTCCTTGTGCAAACGTTCAGTTTACAATGAAGACAGACTGAACTCGCCCCCGCCCATCGAGGCTTGGAGAAAGAAATATGAATGCATGGTGCTTCCACGTAGAGCCGATACACACACTCAAAGACAAACCATAACAAAAATAAACCGCGACAGAAGAACCGCCTTGGAACGGTCAGTGAAACGAATTCCACTGGGGCTCTTAAGCTTTACTTCTGTCGCGATTTAGACAAAAAATTTGTTCAGTCCATATAGGCAAAGTGGAGTGTGTCAGACTGTCAAATGCATACAAGCATTTTGGTTTCATTGGGCGGCAGTGCTTGAGAAGTCATTCCATCTCAATGTGGGTAAAAGTCCCACAAAATCGGAAGCAGCGTCACCAAAATGACCTTATTCAAACTGAACACCTCAAAATCGACATGAAATCATTATACGGAAGCGGTTTGTTCTCTCTGATGATGGCTTATGCTTTGGAATAGCATTAATAATTGCAGTTTAAAGCATACACCCAGCAGGCACATGACGTAATTGTGACGTCACATCGACGTTAATGAAACGTCGGGACGTTTATGCAACGTCGCATCAACGTCATGAAGTTGCACCGACATTGATTTGACGTTGCCCTAGCGACGTGTGCCTGCTGGGTAAGAAACAGAAATTTCGATTTTCTCAGTGTAAGATAATTGTTTATCTACTAGTGAACATCAAAAGTTGTAAAATAATTACGTCGGTTTTCCGACATAAGGCCGTTCTTTTAAAAATTTCTGATGTTATTCCAGACGTCGCGTTACAATGTGAAAGGACATTACAATGCACTTTTATTGCAATAAAGGAGCATTCCTTGTCTGTTAGATTTTGTTTTTTGTTTTATTTGAGGTTTAACGTCCCCGTCAACACTGTAAAGGTCACTTTGGTGACGTTGCTTCCAATTTTGTTAGACTTTTACCCGACATTGAGATGAAATGACATCTCAAGCCCTGTCGCCCAATGAAACCAATAGGGTTTATAAACATGGACGGTCCGACACTCATACCGCTTTGCCTGGACAGGCTTAGATCCTCTGAGTGGTTTACCAGTACTCGTGTGTGGGTCGGATTCAGCTCTGGGTAGGAAGCATCATGCAGCCCATATATTTCTTCAAGTGCCGATGGGCGGGGGCCGTCCTTGTCTGTTAGATAAAAATGTATAAGAACTCACCTAGCGTCCCGGTGGTTTCTTGTTTCCAGTTCTAAAATTATTCTCCAAATTAATTTATCTTTTGTAGCAAGTAATCTTTCTACAGAAATCTCTGCTGAAAGATTCCACCCTTAAAGTACCATGGAACATTCTAGAGCAGACGAGAGACGGCTGTCATATAATTTATCAGGGAAAACAAGGCTTGGAACTTTATGTCAGTTGTCTGCCCTTGGCAGACGTTCACATGTAATGTCAAGCCTTATTTTTTCAAGGTGATAAATAATTACACAATATTTTGTAAATTACATCTGCAAGTCGTATTGGGTGCCTAAAGGGATAAGAAATGTGTTTTATCAAAACTGTTAAGTGGAACTACTTAAGAATGGGTACAATGGCAAAATGTAAACAATTCCGTGAAATGATCACCCCCTATACCCCACTTTATATAGACGAACATTGGTTTACGGGGGTATACATTGTTTTCTTTATAATTGCTTCAATGCATAGGTTGCCGGTACTCGTTAAAACCACCTCGACGAGGCGGTTCTAACGAGTACCCGAAACCTTTATTTGCAGAATAAATAAAAAAAATATCACGAATTTTCATCAGAAAAGCAGCCATATTGGAGATGTGGAGAAATGCTTTATCTTGCACGGGCCTGTTATCATGGTTATTGTTATGAAACATATTAGGGGTATTTTTGTGTCGATTGTTTATAAGTCGACACAAAGTTACTAAGTGCTAAAGTCCACGTGACTATCACTGATTTGTCGGAAATCCAGGTAACGGTTATTTATAGAAAATAGACGCTTCTAATCGTACCGATGCGTAAGAGGGTTATCTATAGAATCTGGACTAGAATCATGCTTTGGGGTTGGCAAACAATGTACACCCCGATCAGACGACGCGTTTTGTGGTGTCTGATCAGGGTCTACACCTTTAGCTAAAAATAACAAACAAACTGGAATTTAAGGTTTAAACGAAACAGTTTAAGTCTGAGTCCAGGACTTTTTCCCAGCCGAAACTCAGAGAGGCAATCGACCCACCAGTACAATCAGTGCTTTTATTTGGATATTTGGATATCTTTTCGATGGTTTTCAACATAGAATTTGTTGTGTTTACTCATTAGAATCGCCTTGTCGAGGCGATTCTAATGAGAAAGCACAGCATATATTTGCAAAGAAAAGAATCTTCATTAATAATCCCCAGTGTTTCTTATCTGCAGAAATATCATTGGGACTACAGAATTGGTTCGAATCAGTCATGGCAAGTGAGCCACCGGCATTGGGTCATCTAAATTCGACTGTATAGAAAGTTTTATTACCCAGTAGTGGGTAGGTGGAACCCGTAGCCTTGGCTGGCAATCCACCTAGGATTTTTATGTCCCTTAACAAAACCTAGCCAGTGGCAGGGGGACTAACTTTCTTTTTCTTAGTTGAATACTGACTCCCCCTATTGGGCGGACTGGCCTCGCATTACTTTGTACACGGCTGTGGTCGTCCAAGGAAACCCTGTGTCGGTGCTTGGTCACTCTGGCTGTGCACAGGGCTGACAAGGAACTCATTGTGGTTCCTCTGCTACTGCAAGGGGTATATGGAACTCTCAAGCCCTGGTCGGCAACTCCAAACAAAAACCTACACATCTGGGTTTGCCTGTTCCAGCTATGTAAATATGTTCTATAAAAGGGTTATCCTTTGGAAACAAGGAATACACCACAGAACTGAAAAATATGGAGTGTGCATGTTTTCTGGGCCAGACTAGCTAGTTTCGACCAATTAGGCCTCATCAGTGACCCTAAGATAATTTCAAAATTCACCAATGGAATCAACGATCCCAAAGGGCAAGAAAATATAATCTACTCTATGATGTAAAGTCTGCTTCGTCTGCTTGGGCGAAAAAAATCATTTCTCTGCTTCAACGGTCCAAACGGCGATGCAGCAGCTTGCTGTGGGGCATGAAGAGCATGACAAGACACTAAAGAAGTCATGGTCATCCACTGCATCCGGGCTTAGCTCCAGATGTCTCGACACTGTCTTGCCTTTGGATCCAGCTAGGTCAGGACGAGAGAGTGAGGCTGACTTTGCACGCCTCTCCCTCATTTTAATCCTTACTTCACCCAGTTTGTCACAGGGAATGGATCTGAAAACTCACCACCATTTTGGACCTGTGCAAGCATACCATCGTGGAACTGTCTCACCATTGCCCTGAACTTGGTTGGACATCCATACTTCACCATGATCTTCCAAAGGCCCTCACGACTGACTGTGTCAAATGCTTTGGTGAGGTCAGCAAAGGTCATTTATAGGTCCATGTTCTGTTCCTGGCTTTTATTGCAGCTGCCTTGGTGTGAAGATCATGTCAATTGTTCCTCTGTCCTTCCTAAACCCACATTGGCTTTCTGGTAGAAGCCCTGAATGTATCAGATGTTCGTTTAGTCGGTTACGTAGGACTCCTACAAGGGCTTTCCCAGCAATTGACAATAAAGAGATGCCACGGTGATTGTCACAGATCTGAGGGTTCCCTTTCCGTTTGAATAGGTGGATAATTGACGCATCCTTGAATTCTTGGGGGATGGTTTCTTTTCTCCACATAATGTGAAATAACTCTGTCAACTTCTTTGCAACTGGAGTATCTCCTGCTTTGTAAATCTCAGCAGGTATTGCATCTGGTCCTGGAGCCTTGCCAGTTGTCAGAGGTTTTATAGCTTTCGCTGTTTCAGTAACGGTTAGAAACTTGTCAAGCAACAGATTACATTCAACCTGTGGTAGTTAGTTGATTGCATCATCATTGATAGAGGATGACCGATTAAGAACAATATCAAAGTGCTCGGCCCATCTTTCCAAGATAGCCTCTTTGTCAGTCAGAAGACTAGTTCCAACTGCACTGAGGAGAGGTGTGGTTCCTGAGCTCTGGAGACCATAAACCGTCTTTAGTGCATCAAAGAACTTCTTCATATCCTTTCTGTCTGCAAAGGACTGGATATCATCAGCCTTGTTGCTGATCCAGGAGCCATGCATGTCTCTGAGTCTTGTTTGCACTGTCTTGCATATATCTGAAAAGGCGGCCTTGTTAGATACTGATCTAACACCATCAAAGCCTCCCTCAGGACTTCAACCTTCCAACAGAGTCGTGGGAATAAATTGCACAGGACAGAGCAAAGTGGCGAGGTCTCATCAAAAGGGGTGCCAATGAATATGAGGCAAAAAGAATCAGTGAAGCTGAGCAGAAACGTGCACAGCGCAAAGCCAGAGCTAAGGCCTCACCAACAGAGCTGTCTTCCTCTAGCCTCTGTTGCTCTTTTTGCAACAGACAGTTCAGAGCTAGAATCGGTCTCATCAGCCATCTTAGAACACACAAATAGTATCATTTCTCAAATATGATTAAGATTGGCCATTGTCAGTAATAACAGACGAACTGTTATTACCCAATATCTTGTATCAAGTATGGAACCCGGGAAGGGTCCTGATTTTTTTTATAAGTTGTGCGTACAAGATAATATCTTGTGCGGACAGAATATCTTGTTCGGAGGACAGAATATCTTGTTCGGACAATGTTTTATCTTGTTCGCACAAGATATTATCTTGTTCGCACAATTTAGTATCTTGTGCGCACAAGCTAGTATCTGCTCCAAACAAGATACTATCGTGTGCGCACAAGACAACATGTTGTGCGTATAAAATATCTTTTTCGCACAACTTCCCAATATCCATGTTGTGCAAACAAGATAATATGTTGTGCAAACATGATAATATCTTGTGCGCATAAGATATTATGTTGTCCACAAAAGATCAATTATGTTGTACGCTCAAGATAATATCTTGTGCGCACGACATATTATATTGTGGCACAAGATAATATCTTGTTCGCACAACTATATATCCTGGGCAGGCTTAGATCCTCTAAGCGGTTTCCAGGACTTGTGTGTAGTCGGTCTCAGCTCTGCGTGGAAGCATCATGCATCCATTTATTTTTTCCAGGCCGTGATGAGTGAATCGCTGGTTTATTTTACAAAACTTAAAAACTTTCTCTCATAGTTTGTCTTACACGATGTTGGCGTTTCTTCCATTAACCTATAGAAGGTACTCCAGCAAAAGAAAGTATCCAAATAATAATGTCACTCGTTGTCTTATTTTTTTATTTTTACTTTATTTGTTTTGGCTTACCGTGTTTTATCGTAACTAACACACGAGGTTGCAGAACATTTATTCACGACGGCTATATCCTTCTTTTTGTTTTGTAAATAGATTTATCTCACATTTCATACGAGGGGAAGGATCGTAACAAATGTTGTGAGAACTTGTAACCCAACCCCATTGCATGCATGTTTTGTCATGTTCTGATGCAACAAAATACGTTTAAACTATTAGGGGATAACTGTATTCAAAATTGTCATTTGGGGAGGTAAATCGGTGGTTTTACGGTCGGAAATTTCGTTTTACGGCGACGCGTAAGCGGAGCCGTAAAACGGAATTTGCGACCGTAAAACCAACGATTTACCTCCCCAAATGGCAATTTTCAATACAGTTATCCCCATTCTAATGCACTTATTCGGTTGTGTTGTAAAAAAATTGTACTATTTTGCACAAAGCGACAGGCGTTGTGAGCTGCGTAAAACCAAATGTCAGCCAATGAAAAACGACGTTACGTGGTGACGTCGGATTTCCGACAGTATATCGTGGAATATACTGTCGCAAATTTTTGACGTTATCCAATCAGACGTCGCGTTACATACGTAAGTGCATTAGAATGGCGCTTTACTCGCTTAGAAAGTTTAAAGAAACAAAGTTCCAAGTCCCTCAGATATCTAATTCCGTATCATTTTATCATGTTCATATCATTCAACACCACATTATGGGCTGATAAAGCTCATCCACCACTGTCACTTGATTACAAACTCCGAGAAATCACATAATTGAGGAAAAAAGTCCACAGCGAAAATTTTCGTGTCTACCACTCAAAACCTAGGAGCTGTAACTGGGCAATACGTAATAACTTGATTAATAACATAAAAATGAAAACAAAATAAAAAAGCTTGGTTAGACCAGTTAAATATTGAAAAACCCTCGTATCAAATGTGAGATACTGTGGCTACAGCACGTGCTATGGGCGTCTATTGCTTGGTAAACATTTATATCTACGTTAAGAAACTAAATATGTATACATTCGTTTGCGGACTTCACGTGTCCTCTGTACAGACTGCCCACATCTGAAAGCTCACGGCGTCTAGGAAAAAACAGCTTAGATGAAAACCTGTGCCCAAAAACTGTTCAGTGGCTTTCTATGTGGCGTGTGTTGGACTTCATACTATACAATATAAATACAGTAGACTCGTTATCTCAAACCATGATATCTTAAATAATGGCTGGAGTCAAACTAAACATATGTTAGTTATGTTATATGTTACTAGATTTCAACTCCTTTATCCCAAAACTATAATTATCTCAAACCATATATTCCAGTCATTTGGAGTTTGAGATAACGAGTCATATGTACTTTACTTTACGAGTCGACTGTACATTGCTTATTAATAGGTAAAGAAACTTGAATGTCGTGTTGACAGTTCGAAGTGCTCGCTAGAACTGTTTGTTTGATTTGAGGTTTAACGTTCCCGTCAACACTGTGAAAGTCATTTTGGAGACGTTGCTTCCACTTTTGTGGGACTTTTACCCGACATTGAGATGAAGTGATATCTCAAGCCCTGTCACCCAATGAAACCAATAGGGTTTATTAGCATGGACGGTCCGCCTCGCACCGCGGTTCCTGGACAGGCTTAGATCCTCTAAGCGGTTTACCAGTACTAGTGTGCGGGCCGGATTCAGCTCTGCGTGGAAGCATCATGCAGCCCATATATTTCTTCAAGCCCCTATGGGCGGGGGCTTAACTCGCTAGAACTGACAAAACAGCTTTCTTTCCCCTCAATCGTTCACGATTCTAATCATTTGATTGGCCGTTACTATCCATCACCAACCATAACAAGCTATAAACAGACCCTACCGTTTATACGGTCATGAACATGTCCGTCTATAGACTAAGAGGTGCACGCGTTGTCATAACAACGTTATTCCCTTCCCTCATAAATATTTTTTGATGGTAAAATCACGTGAATTCTCGGTGAAACTATGCGAGACAACTTCCTGTGTATGGTTCACGCGTTCTTCCTTCTAATAAAATGTCTGCCTTTCACACAGTCGGTCCCCAGTCTAGTACAACATTCATCTTTTACGATTCTTATTTATCCTTTTCGTATTTCAATCCGCTATATGTATTACTTTTTGACGTATCCGACCAAATAAAAATAAATAAATAAATAAAAACTGTAAATTCGGATTCTTCAAAAACGTCACGATGACTGCTTCTCTATTATTGATCCATGTTGCAGAGACGCTTATTGCATTTTCATAGACAAACTGTCTGACATGTGGCGCAAAATAAAAACATCGAGTACCAATCTTCTGTTTACCTTCCGGCTGCGTTATTTGACAGAAACAGGTTAGTTTTCGTTTATTTCCAGTATTTCCATGGTAGTTCCGACTCGCAGTGTGTGATACAATCAACCATGAATTAATGCCTAATGGGGGCCTTGGAATTCCTTTTCTTCTTTTACTGCAACACCCTCACATGAGGCTTACGTGCAGGTGTACATTACACTCGAAGGTGGGGTTGGCAGTAAACAGAGATAGATAATTAAAAGGAGCACTAAAAGATTTTGAAGGGCATTGTAATAGGAGCATCATGTGTTTTTCTCATAGGGAAATGCACAAGTAGGGAAATGCACTTACTTAAGTACCAGGAGATTATAGGCAGCGATAAAATGCCTTATAGATATACACCAACAACAAGATAGGTAATATTGGAAGGGATCTTTTATTTGTGCAGGGTATGGTTCTCCCTGCACAAGGGGCCTCCAGTTGTCGTCCCGATTAGAAGGGCTGTGCACTTTGTGGCATTCATCCCTACAATTGATGCCAGAGGTCCTGAGTTCGATCCCCCGCAGTGGCGATCAAATTTCGGTGTCGGAACACGCTACATTGGCATCATTTGCAGGGATGAATGTCACAAAATGCAACATCCGAAATTTGAAAATTATCAGCTTTTTTTTTTTTTTAGTGTGTTACGGTAATTATAAGTATGTTCCGGTGTTTTGGTGTGTTCCGGTATTTCTACAAACCGGTAGAAAGAAAGAAAGAAAGTGACAATCGACCCACAAGTACTCTCTGTGCTTTGATTTATCCTGAGGCTATGGTTAATACGGACATGAATATGTCCGTCTATAGACTAAGAGGTGCACGCGTTGTCATAACAACGTAATTTCCTTCCCTCATAAATATTTTTTGATGGGCAAATCACGTGAATTCTCGGTGAGACTATGCGAGACAACTTCCTGTGTATGGTTCACGCGTTCTTCCTTCTAATAAAATGTCTGCCTTTCACACAGTCGGTCCCCAGTCTAGTACAACATTCATCTCTAATAAAATGTCTGCCTTTCACACAGTCGGTCCCCAGTCTAGTACAACATTCATCTTTTACGATTCTTTTTTCTCCTTTTCGTATTTCAGTCCGCTACATGTATTACTTTTTGACGTATCCGACCAAATAAAAATAAATAAATAAAAACTGTAAATTCGGATTCTTCAAAAACGTCACGATGACTGCTTCTCTATTATTGATCCATGTTGCAGAGACGCTTATTGCATTTTCATAGACAAACTGTCTGACAGTTGGCGCAAAATAAAAACATCGAGTACCAATCTTCTGTTTACCTTCCGGCTGCGTTATTTGACAGAAACAGGTTAGTTTTCGTTTATTTCCAGTATTTCCATGGTAGTTCCGACTCGCAGTGTGTGATACAATCAACCATGAATTAATGCCTAATGGGGGCCTTGGAATTCCTTTTCTTCTTTTACTGCAACACCCTCACATGAGGCTTACGTGCAGGTGTACATTACACTCGAAGGAGGGGTAGGCAGTAAACAGAGATAGATAATTAAAAGGAGCACTAAAAGATTTTGAAGGGCATTGTAATAGGAGCACCATGTGTTTTTCTCATAGGGAAATGCACAAGTAGGGAAATGCACTTACTTAAGTACCAGGAGATTATAGGCAGCGATAAAATGCCTTATGGATATACAACAACAACAAGATAGGTAATATTAGAAGGGATCTTTTATTTGTGCAGGGGATGATTCTCCCTGCACAAGGGGCCTCCAGTTGACGTCCCGATTAGAAGGACTGTGCACTTTGTGGCATTCATCCCTGCAATTGATGCCAGAGGTCCTGAGTTCGATCCCCCGCAGTGGCGATCAAATTTCGGTGTTGGAACACGCTACATTGGCATCATTTGCAGGGATGAATGTCACAAAGTGCAACATCCTTCGGATCGGGACGTTAACTGGAGGCCCCCTGTGCAGGGAGATCCATCACCTGTGCAGGTAAAAGAAACCTACCGTAATTACATGGTTACTGTGTAGGCTTTCATCCTGCAAAACCTTTAGTGTATGTAATGTACACCTGCGAGTAATGGCGAAATGTGACCGATCGCAGTATCAGTAGAAAGAAAGAAAGTGTAGCAGTTCGGACAACACGATGTTCTTACGTACAGCAGTCTCATTATCTGGACGAAGAAGAGAGCAGTTAGAGCCTGACTTGAGACCAACTGCGATAGATCAGGACACATCCATGAAAGACACTAGTCGCATGTCATTTGTAAACATTGTCAGTTAAAGAAGTGTTTGTGTTTCTTTGACATGCTTCGTGTGTACCCTTAACCCTTTACCACTCAGATACGTGTTTTTACGTGTCTCTGCACCCCCCCCCCCATTTTAAGCCCCAGAAGCACGTGAAATCTCCATTTCTACCCTTGGATAGCTATATTTGCTTTAGGATTTGTTGGGCAAAAAAGTGACCTGTTTTTTCGCGCGCCTCCCCACTAAAAATATTCCGGGGGCGGGGGGATTGAAGGGGAGGGGGCAACGCCCCGCTCACATCCCGAAAAAGTTTGGGTGTATGGCCCAACCGGTTGCTAAAATTTATATCTGAGGATGTCTGGGGTCAAAAATGCCTGAAAATTGATGCTGATAAAACATGCTGCAAACAGTGAAAACAGCCAGTGCCAAACAACTTAATTGTTGCCTTTACAGCTGTGTGAAGATTAAAATGTGGTAAAAAATTCATATGAAAACACACTTTTTGCCAACTTTGAGATCCCCTCTTTACCAGGACAACAATGATCAATTCATGAAAGGTTGCATTTGAAAGCCTACTGCCCAATGAACATTCATACCGAGTTTGGTGTAAAACAGACCATCCATTATGAAACAATGGCTAGTTGAAGTTGCTGCCAGGTGCAACACTGTGAAAATCAGCAAAATTAAAAAAATCCCCGAGTGGTAAAGGGTTAAGGCAGCTAATTTGATTTGGATCTGTTCATGAACAACCAGATTGAGACGGATGTTCGTACGACCCTGCAGAGCAGCCCAGCACATGACTGGCAGATGTAGATGACTTGGTTAACAGACAAATTTACTGTCCATGCGATCTGAACTCAAATATTTATGATAACAGAAAATAGTGGAGCACTTTGGTGCAGTGGTAGAGCATCGGATTTGTGATCGAGAGGTTGCGGGTTCAAGCCTTACGCTGACGAAAGTATTGTGCCCTTCAGCAAGGCCCTTCATACACATTGCCTACTGGTTACCACCCAGGAAATCCTGCTCGTAATGCTCAGATGTGAGCGAGTAGCAATATAAATAGGAGAAAAGAAAGAAAAAAAGTATTTGCGATTCAGATAAAGAGAAAAGATGGGAAAATGGTGATAATATTTTTGACTATTTGAAAAAGATTTTATGGATAACCGTGAAATGCTAGGTTGTGACTGTTCCAACAAGTACCCGCAACTTTCCTTTTTAGCTCTACTGTCACATAGTGACAAGGTGAGCTTTTGTGATCACTTTTCGTCTGTTGTCCATGTGTGCGTCCGTAAACAATTCTTCAAACGACATCTCCTAAACCACTGATCAGATTTTGACCAAACTTCACAGGAATGATTCTTACCTGGACCCCTTTCACAGTTGTTCAAATGGTTCCGCTCCGTTGCACATCTAGGTCACAGCAGCCAAATATAGATTTTTTTCACTGAAAACTTGAAAAAATCTTCTCTGAAACCACAAGGCCCATGCCTTCGATATTTGGTATGAAGCTTCATCTAGTTAACCTCTACCAAGATTGTTCAAATTATAGTCTCTGCCCCAGGGGCCTTTGGTTTTACATAGGCTTATATTGGGAACATTTTTAAATATCTTCTTCTCTGAAACTGCAAGATATTTGGTGTGAAGCTTCAACTAGTGGACCTCTATCAAGATTGTTCAATTTATAGCACTAGGGCCAAAAATGCCCCCGCACCGGGGCCCTTTGGTTTTTTCATACGCTTATATAGGGAAAATATTTAAAAAATCTTCTTCTCTGAAACCACAAGGCCGTGTCTTTGCTATTTGGTATGAAGCTTCATCTACTGGACCTCTACCAAGACTGTTCAAATTATATCCCTGGTGCCAAAAATGCCCCCGCCCCAGAGCCCTTTGGTTTTACATAGATTTATAGGGAAAATTTTTAAAAATCTTTTTCTCTGAAACCGCAAGGCCCAGTTCTTTGATATTTGGTGTGAAGCTTCATTAAGTGAACCTCTATCAAGATTTTTCAAATTATAGGCCTAGTCCGATAAATGCCCCTGCCCTGGGGGTCTTTGATTTTACAAAGGCTTATATAGGGAAAATCTTTAAAAATCTTCTCTGAAACCGCATGGCCCAGGTCTTTGATATTTGGTATGAAGCTTCATCTAATGGAGGGCTACCAAGATTTTCAAATTATACCTCTGGGGCCAAAACTGCCCCCGCCCCAGGGGCCTTTTGTTTTGCATAGGCTTATATAGGGAAAATCTTTAAGAATTTTCTTCTCTGAAACCGCAAGACCCAGGTCTTTGGTATTTAGCGTGAAGCTTCAGCTAGTGAACCTCTATCAACAGTATTCAAATTATAGCCCTAGGGCCAAAAATGCCCCCACCCCGGGGCCCTTTGGTTTTATCGGCATATATAGAGAAAATATTTAAAAAATCTACATCTCTGAAACCATAAGGCCCGGGTCTTTGATATTTGGTATGAAGCTTATTCTACTGAACCCCTCCCAATATTGTTCTAAATATAGCCCTAGGGCAAAAAATGCCCCCGCCCTGGGGCCCTTTGGTTTTACATAGACTTATAAAGGGGAAATCTTCAAAAATCTTCTTCTCATTAACATTATAGGGAAAATTTTTCAGGGAATAGAAATTTTCCCGTATAACAAGGAAAATGTTTAAAAATCTTCTTCTCCGAATTCGAGATTGTTCAAATCATAGCCCTTGGGCCAAAAATGCCTTCGCCCCGTGCCTTTCGGTTTTTACATTGACTTATATATAGGGAACTTTAAGAAAATCTTCGAATCTGAAACCGCAAGGCCTAGGTCTTTGATATTTGGTGGACCTCTATCAAAATCAAGTGGACCTCTATAAAAAGTGTTCAAATTATAGCCATAGGAAGTAGAAGTCAAGGCAATGAAAACATTTGAAATCTTCTTGTCTGAAAGGAGAAGGCCAAGGTCTTTGATAATTGACATGAAGCTTCGTCTTGATGAATTCACCAAGATTGATCAAATTCTCAGTGGGAATTATTTCTCTGTGAGAAATATCGTTTTTCTTTTTCATAGAAAATCCTGTATTTACTTGGTAAAAATTTAATATACATATTAATTTCATAATTTCTATGACAGGCAATACATATATACATACAATTATAATTCATAGGAACGAAAGCTTAATACAGTGTTGATGGGGACATTAACACATTGTATGCTAGTAGACTTTTCCACTGCCATACGTTGGACAAGTCCATTTGTCATATAAGGGGGTCAGGCCTATTTTTTTTTTCGGGAGCCAACAACAGATTTTTTTTAGAATAGAACTTTAAAAAATATTCACCTCTGAAACCAGGCCTTCAATGTTTGGTGCGTAGCTTCATTTAGTGGACCTCTGCCAAGATTGTTCAAATTCTAGTCCTGGGACCAAAAATGCCCCCGCCCCGGAGCCCTTTCGTTTTACATAGACTTACGTAGGGAAAAGCTTTAAAAATCTTCTTGTCTGAAACCAGAAGGCTCAGGTGTTTGATATTTGGTATGAAGCTTCTTCTTGTAGACCACTATCAAGATTGTTCAAATTATAGCTCTGGGGCCCCTGGGTTTTACATTGACTTATATAGGAAAAATCTAAAAAAGAAAATCTTCTCCTCTGAAAGCGCAAGGCCCAGGTCTTTGAAATTTGGTGTTTAGCTTCATCTATTGGACCTCTACCAAGATTGTTCAAATTATGCCCCCAAGGCCAAAAATTCCCCCGCCACATTGAACTTCATCTGCTAATCGGTCTCCCACTGTGCAAGATGATCCAGGTCATCTTGTAAAATAAGACATTCAGACGGAGAATATATACAGGACACATTATTAGCAAACAAACTGGCTGATGACCTGATATTATCAGGACAGATCATTGAAGGACTGACCCTGGGGGGGGGGGGGGGGGGGTTGGGGGGGGGCTCCAGATAAAACAGGGACTGGATCAGATTCTTGGCCATCAAGTACAACTTCTTGTGAGCCCCCAGAGAGCCATGAGCTTATCCACCTATGTGTGGATCTGCTTATCCCATAGTAGTCAAGTTTATTTAATAGCCCTCTGTGAGGTACCTTCAATTTTGTCAAAGGCCTTGGCGAAGTCTATGATGACCAAGTCAGTCTGTTTGTGGCCACGATTTATGTCCCCATCCAGATCGCCCACAATGTCATGGTGAAATTGAACAAGTTGCATTTCGCAAGACCTTTGACTTCGGAAACCATGTTCACTGGTGAAGGATTGTCTATGGACGTTTCACCAGTAAAAAATTCTGATTCTGACAGCAAGAATGCTCACAAAGGCTATACAGTCAGCAGTCAACAAGAATGCTCTCAAGTAAAGCTATACAGAACCAAAAATGTTGTCTGTTTCAACAAGGGACGTAAGTTAACCCTTATCTTGCTGAATATTCATTTAAGCCACACCCATTTCTGTCTATCAACCAATCAAATTACTTGATGTAATTTATTGCTACAAATTCATAAACTGAATGCCAAACAGTGTAGATCCTGATCAGGTGGCTTCTTCCCCTGATCTGGATCTACGCTGTTTGCAAATAGGGGTTGTCGTGAACAGCAAGATAAGGGTTAAAGCATATTGGTTAAGTGGCTTGCAATTATTCACTCGGACTTCAGGTAGGTTAAAACACTACCATCTTTGCTTTTAAACATTAACTGACCGGTAATGTTCATGTCCGTATCTAGGCTGTGCCTAAGTTCATATTACTATACTCAAAGTCAGGACTTTTCCGGTATACTTCGTATCGCGGAAAAGTGATCAAAAACGGACACTACTACCACAGTGTATACAAAATAACAGCATTATGTTATTGCCGATAGCAAATCACTGTGGCTAAAACCATATTCCAAAGTTAGAAAGACAGCGGTGTATGAAATAAATTCATGTTTTGGTCAGGAAAATTTTAATTAGGAACTAATATATGAATAACCATTATACGACCCTAAATGTTTGCGAAACGTTAACCCTCTCAACTATATGGCCATCTTCGGCAAAATTTGTTTTCTATCTGCCATGCCTTTTAAGACATATTTCGTTAATATTTGTTGCAGCAGATCACCGCCTGACCTTAATGAATGTAGACCAATTTTTTAAATTTGAGTCAACAGTTTTGAACAGTGAAAAAATATTTTTTTTTTCTAGTGTAACTCCACTTTCTGCCTTTTAAAATTGACTTACTGTCCGATTCCGACTTACAGCCTTAAACAAGAATACTAAGCACATATACCGTTTCAACACTGTTACTGGGCAAGTCTTACTAGATAAGAATATCACAACCATGCATATACTGGTCAGTTTTACTTTTTGGAATGCATAGTGTAACATGATCTTCAGCAAACGACAAATTGGCACATCAAATATTGCTTAACTCATTGCGTCTTAAAAAATCCAAAAACCAAAAGTAATCATAATTTTTAACCGTACATAAGTCTTGGAAATCACTGAGCCTGTCGCAAAACGCTAGGATCAACTGATCAAAACGGAATCCTTCTGAACACACGGAACCTTGATCGTCCTCATTGCAGTCTTAAGCATATACTTAACAAATGTATTCTCGGTGGAATATCAGATATTTGCGAAAACAGCGTTATTTCCCTCTCCAGAAACAATTACGTTTTGCTCTTGCAAAACCCTAACATCTATAACTTATTCACTGGAGGTATTTGCCTTAAAACTAAGGGCCAAAACGGAGTTGATTTCTGCACATGTGTCCCAAATGCTTTTTTCTGCAATAAATTCCTTTATGCAGCCAGTAACCATTTTTGGAGGTGAAACCCACCAATTCAATTCCCAGGACCATACATGACATGGCGTCTACGCCCGATGTGCCAACGCAGCTATATCTAGAACTGAATTGCAAAATATTACGTTTTAAGTTTGATGCAAATCTGCCAATAGTGAGTTTCCCTATATTTTATTTCTCAATCATCGTTGTCAAACGCGCGACAAAATACTTCTGCAACAACTGATGCATTGTCTGACCTAGAAATCCATGCAGACGACATTTTGATATCCAAATCTGTACAAGACTCATGTACATTCATATCAAACTTTTGCAACGGAGCCCTTTTTACTGCCTTTTAACAAGACTGAACTCACATTTTTATTATCGATATTATAAGAATCTTATATTGGTGTGAGGGGTGGATTGAAAAATCCGTCCCGAGGGACACAGTCCGGCATCACGAGGCTTGCCGAGTGATGCCGGACAGTGATCCCGAGGGACGGATTTTTCTATCCACCCCTCATACCCATATTGTATTCTTTTTCTTGCATACCTTCCATTTCTATTGCGAATTTTTAATGCTGCTGTCACTTCGGTTACCGACGTCCGCCATTTTGTGATGACACAACAGGAATGTTTAGTGATGTCACTCATGACGACGCAGCGCATGAGGTTGTAATCAACCAGTGCATTTATCAAACACGCGATTATATTCGATTTGGGGTCGGAACACCAGCGTCAGAACATAAATTTCTATCCCCGGATAAAATCACGGATTTCCTTGTCTGGTGTGCAAGAAAAATCTTTACACTCTTGCTTCATTACTTTTTAACACTTTCTACTGACGCCAATTTGCGAAATATAGAGCTCTGATGCTTTTCTGCATGGCCTCATGTGCATATACTTGCGTGCCGTCAACTAAGGAGCCCACACAGAGGGCTGCATAACCGCCATACCCCTTGCCTGAGGCATCACTGAACAGCTCAATATCACCGTTCCCCGTTTCCGAAATATCATTGCCATCAGCATAAACAGGTCTAACATTCATATTCCCTCTCAATAAGTCAAACTCCTCAGCAACATTCCGACTCATATAAATCTAGGAATTCCAGCCTGCCTTAGAAGCAAAGCATATATGTAAACATCTTGTTATCAAACAGACCAGGCTTCCGAAAATATTCTACAAGAAATAAAATGTTCCTCTACGGACGTTAAAAAACCAAGTTGGCTGCTTTTAAAAAGCATCCAATGGGTTTGGTCTTGTCGGTCTAAATTATGATGCGAACAAACGAATATCATCATTTCATACTTTGTCCATTGAAAGTTTTTATTTTTAGCTCACCTGTCATGAAATCACGAGGTGAGTTTTTGGGATCACTTTTTGTACGTTGTGCTTGCGCCCATGCGTCCGTCCGTAAACAATTTCTTCAAACGACATCTCCTCCTAAACCACTGATTGGATTTTGACCAAACTTTACAGGAACGATTCTTAGGTGGTCCCCTTTTAAATTTGTTTAAAAGGTTCTGGTCCATTGCACATCAAGGTCACGCGAGCCAAAAATAGATTTTTTGGATGAAAATTTAAAAAAAATCTTCTCCTCTGAAACCGCAAGGCCCAGGCCTTCGATATTTGGTGTGTAGCTTCATCTAGTGGACCTCTACCAAGATTGTTCAAATTATAGACCTGGGGCCAAAATGCCCCGGCCCCGGGGCCCTTTGGTTTTACATATAATTACATAGGGAAAAGCTTTAAAAATCTTCTTGTCTGAAACCAGAAGGCTCATGTGTTTAATATTTGGTATGAAGCTTCGTTTAGTGGACCTCGATCAAGACTGTGCAAATTATAGCTCTGAGGCCAAATATGCCCCCGCCCCGGGGCCCCTTGGTTTTACATTGACTTATATAGGAAAATTCTTTAAAAAAATCTTCTCCTCTTAAACCGCAAGGCCCAGGTCTTTGATATTTGGTGTGTAGCTTCATCGACTGGACCTCTACCAAGATTGTTCAAATGGTAGCCCTGGGGCCCTTTGGTTTTACATTGACATATATTGGGAAAACCTTCAAAAATCTTCTCGTCTGAAACCAGAAGGCTCAGATTATTGATATTTGGTATGGAGCTTCGTCTTGTGGACCTCTATCAAGATTGTTCAAATTATAGCCTTGGGCTCAAAATGCCCCCGCCCAGGTCCTTTTAGTTTTACATTGACTTATACAGGAAAAATCTTAAAAAATCTACTCCTCTAAATCCACAAGGCCCAGGTCTTTGATATTCGGTGTGTAGCTTTATCTAGTGAACCTCTATCAAGATTGTTCAATTTATAGCCCTTGCGGCAAAATTGCCCGCAACGCGGGGTCCTTTGGTTTTACATTGGCTTATATAGGACAAAGTTTTTAAAAACTTCTTCTCTGAACCGCAAGGCCCAGGTCTTTGATATTTGGTGTGAAGCTTCATCTAGTGGACCTCTTTCAAGACTGTTTTAATTATAGGCATGGGGCCAAAAATGCCCCGCCCGGGGCCCTGGGTGTTACATTGACTTATGTAGGAAAATAAAAAATATTTTCCTCTGAAACCGCTAGGCCAAGATCTTATAGCCCTGGGACAAAAAATGCCCCGGCACTGAAGCCCTTTGGTTTTACATTGTCTTATATATTGAAAACCTTTAAAATTCCTCTTGTCTGAAACCAGAAGGCTTAGGTGTTTGACATTTGGTATGTAGCTTCGTCTTCTGGACTTCTATCAAGATTGTTCAAATAATAGCTCACGGGCCAAAATGCCCCTGCCCCGGGGCCCTTTGGTTTTACATTGACTTATATAGGGATTATATTATAGCCCTGGGGACGAAAATGGCCCTGCCCTTGGGCCCACAGGTTTTATTCAGACTTATAAAAGAAAAACCTTTTAAAATCTTGTTTGAAATCAGAAGGCTCCGGTCTTTGATATTTGGTATGAAGCTTCACCGTTAAGACCTCCCTCAAGATAATGCAAATTATAGTTCTGGGGCCAATAATGGCCCTCCCCAGGGCCCACTTGTTACACTATGGATCAGGTGAGCGATCCAGGGTCATTATGGCCCTCTTGTTTAAATAATACATTTCTAGAACTGTCAAAAAGAACTTGAAAATAAAAGTGCGAAGTTTGTCGCCTTTGAATCCGGGTTAAGGACAAGAAGGGCTGGGTAGTGCAGACTAACCTTTGGACCAGTATCACACACTATGCACAAAATAAATCTACCTTTGTTATGGTTTGGGATGTATTAAGTCTTACAAAGTAGAAGTAAAACAAACTCAGGAATCGATACAATTAACTTACTCCACCCATCAAAGACACCAAAGGGAAAGAAATACAAACATTAAGGGACCAGACCATAATGGAAACCTAACCAAAGGAAGGCCATAAGGACAGTTACTTTACCACAAAATGGCCATATGGCCATCCAAAATAAAAAGACACAAGTGATACACACAGTAAGTAACAAACAACAACATAAATAAATCGCCACAGAAAAACCGCCTTGGAACGGTCAGTGGAAAGATTTCCACGGGGGTGGGGTGGGGGGGGGCTTAAATCGATTTTACGTGGCCACAATCCTCGCCCTACTTCCGTCGCGATTTAGACAAATAATTTGTTCAGTCCGCATGAAGGCCTCCTAACCCATCAGTGCAACATCTCCTTGAACACAAATAATAAAAAAACATAGAGGTGAGACAACGGTGAGGACTCGACAGCAAGAAACCACTGAAATGGTGGCGCAAAAGAAAACCAACAGTTAGACTCCGATGGGCCCGACCAGAGACAGAGCATCAGGCACCAACCAACATTACCTTGAATTAGGTCTCTCTAATTCTCAATAAGCCTTTAAGTTGGAACCGTCATAGAATCTGAGGCCTGACCCAGCGGCGTGCAATTAAAGAGGGAAGCAAAGTTGCCAACCGTGATTGGGTTAACTACCATGCATGCAGTCTGTCGAATAATATCCATGTTGTACCCAATTTTTTTATATCGAAGAATGATTTAACGAAATTGGGTGCTAAAGTCATTGCGGTTTTATATTTTTCTGAATTTATATACTAAGTCACCATAAAATTCGGGTTCCGATAGACCTTTTTGCAGAAGAGATTTAAGTCCAATATTGAATTTTGAAATTAAATCAGAATGGCGTTTATAAAATTTTGAAACGGCTTTGCGTAGTTTATGGTACCGATAACCCTGATTACGAAGTTTAGCCGTTAATAATTTATTACGAGTCTTGAAGTCAGTTACATGACTACACACTCTAGCAAATCGAATTTATTGCGAAATATAAACGCCATAGGATGGCGCACGAGGAACATAACCATCCAAAAAAAAAAGGAAAATTTACAATCTCAGAATCAAAGTCATCGCGTTTATAAATTTTGCACGAAACAAACCCATCTACAATAGATAGATGTAAATCCAAAAACGGGGCCTCGGTATCAGAAGATTTTGCTTTATTTAACTTAAGTTCTTGGGGGTTAATCTGACTGATCAAACCGTCGAAATAGGTATTATCAATATTTTATAAATCATACAAATACCTAGAAGTGGAGCTAAACGCTTCAATAATTTCAGATTGGTTATCAATGGAAAAGCGACAACATGAAGTCTCTTTCATTACAATACAAGAATAGGTCAGCCACAAGAGGTGCGCAATTCGTACCCATCGGAATGCCAACAATTTGTCTAAATAACTTAGCACCGAATCTAATATAAATATTGTCAAGTAGAAAGGTGAGGGCATCACACACTTTCTGACATGACCAAAGTGTATAATTCGTATGCTCTTTAGAAGTGAAAAATGCTTTTTTCTGACATTACATGCAAGATAGACAGAATCTTCTCTGTTAAAAGCCCATTCATTTAAATCATTAAGCTTTTCTTTTATAAGATTATGAGGACGTGCAGTGTTAAGAGTGGAAAAATCGTTAGTAGACAGACTCGAAGCACGAAAATATCTGGATTTCATTTTATTTAAAACCTCATTCGAATTTTTTATAGACCAAAACAGATTTCTTCCTGATCATTCAAAGACTTTATCACAATATTTAATCACATGAGTTTTAATAGCAGTAAGACAAGAAGTTAATAATTTAGAAAGTTCAGTAGTAGTGCAAGAAATAGAATTTGCAATAAACCGTGGTTTCGCAAAAGTTGATAGATAAAAATATATGTCCGTGATTTTGACCTAAAGGACACTGGGATAGAGCTATCTATCAATGAGCTTAATGCATTCAAGAAGGTCAGTTGTCAGTTTTAAACGAACGAATGTAAACTACAGTCAATTAGTGGGAAGATAGTTGCAAGAGTTCTTTTAAACTGATTGTAGGATCACATTGAACTGTTTGTTTGGTCGTTTGTAATAGAGTCTAACGGCCCAGTCAACACTTATTTAGCTCATTTTTGAGCCGATCAGTTTACCAATCCACACTTTTCCTGGGCAGCCTTAAACGTAAGCGGTTAACAGTACAGTGCACATCCTTTCACCAGAAACTGAAAACTGCCCATCAGCGGAAGGGATAGAATGACCATAGACAAGATTTCATGACCAATCTCCACAGAGAATAACGCCGACCCGGAATCAAGACAGTTCCCCGACAAGACAGTTCCCCGACACGGTTTTTGGAGACAGTTCCCCGACACATTTGAAGACAGTTCCCCGACACTTTTGAAGACAGTTCCCCGACACTATTGTTCAAAGTCAAATGACATGTGACTAATCATGATGATTATCATTATTGATAGTTATTATATGTTCATCAATATTTTGAAGACAATTCACCGACAGGCGTTTAGAAATAGTAAATTATGGGTTCATCGACATTTTTGAAGACAGTTATTATGTGTTCATCAATATTTTGAAGACAATTCACCGACAGACGTTTAGAAATATTAAATTATTGGTTCATCGACATTTTTGGAGACAGTTCCCCGACATACTTTTACATGTATAAAATAAAAGCTTATACTTGATACCATTATCAATAAGTTTAATGAATACATCTGGAATTAAGCGAACTAGCATGTTCATTTAATGAACATGCACACATTTAAACAAAACAAAAATGTTTTCTAGGAAACGCAGTAGTATATTTCTAATTGTCATTTTTCCATATAAAAAACATTTGAAAAATGAAGATGAATTAAAAGTTTTTGTTTTAAATAAATATTATTAAAGTATAAGAATATGAAATAGATATCTAACGCTGTTATGCGAACAATAATGATATTTTTTTTACTATCAATCAATCAGTGCCGTGCACATGCGCGTGTGTCAGAGTTGATGAGCTTGTATATGCTTATCAGATGATAAGCTGACTTGACTGACACGTCTCTCTCCATGTCAATTATAACTCAGCTTGTGTGTCAGCTTACGAACTGAGTGTTCCGATTCGTATTTAAACTAGTAGAAATCTCGGAACATCATCACTTAGTTTTGAATTTATGATAGTGTATATTCTCGAGTTATCATAATGGATATTCAGTGTCTTGTGTGTTCAAAAGAAGTGCGACGGTTGCAACACGCTTTTCAGTGTGATGGTTGCGACAAATGGCAGCATCGAATATGTAATACTGGTAAGTTTTTGTTATTTATTTAATTACTGCATTTCATTGATATATGTTTATAAAGTAGTTGAATTTAAAAAAGTACAATGTTGGAAATGTCTCAGACTCCTAAATACGGGTTACTGACCGATTTCTATACGAGGGTCCATCAATTACTTGATGCAACAATTATGAAAATGATTTGGAAAAAAGAACAACAAGGGAAAAAGAACACGGGAATGATTTATTTTATCTATTTAATTTATTTATTTATCTATTCATATAGTTCGAGACAGTTCCCCGACAGGACAGTTCCCCGACACGGTTTTTGGAGACAGTTCCCCGACACATTCCATTGCAACACGTATCAAAACAATTTGAAAAAAAAAAACACTGTATTTATTTACATTACGCAAACACGCGGTTCTAACGAGTACCCACAATCTAAATGTTTGTCCAGAAATAAGAAAAAATAAGGTATACCCGCGGAAATCCCAGTTTTACTGTATAAAAGTGGGGCTCAAGGGGGTCAAAATTATATAGGCGTGTTTTCACGATGTTTTAATTTATTTATTTATTTATTTATTTATTTATTTATTTTTGAATTATATTTATTCGTTTTATACTTTGTATATATGTTCTGCCATTCCATTTAATTTGTTTGCTTGTTTGCTTCTATGAACAGTTAGACAGTTAACTATGCGTGACCAATCACTCATCTACTTAATTAGCATAAAAATCAATGTTACGGGATAACTGAATTTTCATTAAAATGTTATAAATAAACGTACAGTTATTCCGTTTTCATTTAATATTATATGCTAGAATATTAGAATTTGACAATGCTCCTACTCCAAAATCAAGTGTATTCATTTTGGTGTGAAACTTTGACTCTTTGGCAGAATATAAATGTGTGTTTTAGGGAAATTGCGTGGATGCGCAGACTCGTCTGAACATTTGCTATTTACATATGCACTTAAAACAGAGAATGTAATGAATTTAACATTTTATACTTTCAGGGATCGATGTTACACAGTACAGACGCATGACGAAACTTCAAAGAGATGGACACAACATCTCTTGGTTCTGCAGCGGGTGCAGTTCAAGACAATCTGAAGTAAGTATTTATCTATTTAAATATAAATATCTACGGACATATGTCCATATTAGAAATACGACCGGAATAATTTTTATGATGTCTGAATAGCAATAAGAACAATATATGCGTCTGTGCAGTCTGGTCATTTGTCGGCTTCAGCATTCAGTATTCTTACAGCGTTAACATTTGGAAGACTATTGGTGTCTGGTTGATTTAATCAGATTTATGTACCGCAATTTTTCGCTTCATGATTTATAGATAAAAATGTTGGTACAGTTTGTACTTCTGCTAAAATACATTATAGGTACACGTTCAGACGAGTACCCACAATCTATTTTTGAGAAGACATAAGGAAATAATGAAAATCATGCAAACCTAACTTTTCCCTATAAGAATTAAGCTATAATGGGGTATTGATTGCATGGAATCGTTATTTTGATACTATATGATCTCATGATATTTTAGCCGGGTATTGTTTAACTACATGTTTTCAAATTTATTTTCAGGTTGTCATCAACTCCACTACGGCCGACGATGGTGACGCACCCTCCCTCAACGCCGACGTATCCACTATTCCTATGGTCCACAGCTGTCTTGAGATACCAACACCAGCTCCAGTCGACAGCCATGATTCAGCTATGGGCGACTTGATGAACATGACGGGGCGTTCTGATGAACACTCGTATGAGTAAGTGTTGACTTTATGATGCTTTCACTGCTACTTTGTAGCATACGACACCTACATATTACCTGCGAACTTTGTTCACGTTGATGAGTATACATGTAGATGTATGCTGATCATTGTCATCAAAGTTCGGTTCCGTACTGCTACTTTGTAACATACGATAACTGTCTACATGTGACATGCGAACTTTGTTCACGTTGATGAGTATACATGCTGATGTATGCTGATCATTGTCATCAAAGTTCGGTTCCGTACTGCTAGTTTGTAACATACGATAACTGTCTACATGATACATGCGAACTTTGTTCACGTTGATGAGTATACATGCTGATGTATGCTGATCATTGTCATCAAAGTTCGGTTCCGTACTGCTCTTTTATAACATACGATAACTGTCTACATGTTACATGCGAACTTTGTTCACGTTGATGAGTATACATGCTGATGTATGCTGATCATTGTCATCAAAGTTCGGTTCCGTACTGTCTACATGTGACATGCGAACTTTGTTCACGTTGGTGAGTATACCTGTAGATGTATGCTGATCATTGTCATCAAAGTTCGGTTCCGAACTGCTACTTTGTAACACGATAACTGTCTACATGTGACATGCGAACTTTATTTATTCACATTGATGAGTATACATGCAGATGTATGCTGATCATTGTCATCAAAGTTTGTTCCTGCACTGCTATTTTGTAACATACGATACCTACATATGACCTGCGAACTTTGTTCACGCTGATCATTGTCATCAAAGTTCGGTTCCGAACTGCTACTTTGTAACACGATAACTGTCTACATGTGACATGCGAACTTTATTTATTCACATTGATGAGTATACATGCAGATGTATGCTGATCATTGTCATCAAAGTTTGTTCCTGCACTGCTATTTTGTAACATACGATACCTACATATGACCTGCGAACTTTGTTCACGCTGATCATTGTCATCAAAGTTCGGTTCCGAACTGCTACTTTGTAACACGATAACTGTCTACAGAACGTGTCTGTGAAGACATGGAGGTTGAAAAGACGATATCTCCGCCAGACCCCAGCATGATTGAAGAACCCGCCATTACCGAATATAATGTACCATCGGACATAGAAGAGGACTCTATCGTTGACCAAGCTCCCTCTGTGTGTAGTGACTCTGACGATATTCGCGAATGGGAAGTAATTGAGAAAGGGACTGAAAAGGGTAAACCCAAACTAGTGAATCAAAATGGATATTCATATGTTGTCAACAGAGTGAGAAACAACACTAGATATTGGGCGTGTTCAGTGAAAAACAAAACTATTAAATGTACTGCTGCTGTAACTGAGAGGTCCGGTATTTTCACGGCATCCAATGTTCCCCATTGTCACCCCCCTGTTGCATGCGCTGGCGCCCTGACGAAGTTGAAGGCCGACTTCAAGGAAAAGGCGCAGTCTGACCCCTTTACAACGACTCCGTTGATTGTGGAAGAGGCTATCGACAACCACGTGAAGCCGACAGACCCATGTGAGCTACCGAACCCCAGATCCCTCTACAGAACCGCCAACAGAGTCCGTCAGGCCACGAGACCCAACCATCCGGACAACTTGAAGTTTGATCTCATTTTGGACGCTATCCCAGAAGATTTTGTACAGGCAGATATCTCGGTCCAGGGTAGAAGACACTTTCTTTTGGCCACTTCTTTCATGCTATCCCTGCTTGTGAATGCCAAAAATTGGTTTGTCGATGGTACTTTCAAGGTTGTTCGTGCTCCTTTTGTCCAGCTCTTTTCTATCCATGCTTTTATTCGTCAAGGTGACAATCTTAAGCAGATTCCACTTGTGTACTTTCTTATGTCTGGTAAATCTTGTAAGGACTATGAGGCTATCTTCAGTGCTCTTCTTCGGTTACTTCATCGCAGAAATCTTGGTGTTAAAACTGTAACTTTGGACTTTGAGGCTGCAGCTTGGTCTGCTTTGAGAAAGGTGTTTCCTTCTATTACTTTACGCGGCTGTCTGTTTCACTGGAACCAAGCGATTTGGCGACGTATTCAACATCTTGGTCTTGTCAGTAGCTACATGAAGAAAGATTCGGCCTATAAGTTCTGTCGGCGGGTGATGGCACTTCCTTTTCTCCCTGCAGAATCCATCTACCCTATGTTTTGCTCTCTAAAGGCTTCTGTGGTTCTTTGATTTTTGTGTTCACGGAGATGTTGCACTGATGAGTTAGGAGGCCTTCATGCGGACTGAACAAATTATTTGTCTAAATCGCGACGGAAGTAAGGGCGAGGATTGTGGCCACGTAAAATCGATTTAAGCCCCCCAGTGGAAATCTTCCACTGACCGTTCCAAGGCGGCTCTTCTGTGGCGATTTATTTATGTTGTTGTTTGTTACTTACTGAGTGTATCACTTGTGTCTTTTGGTTTTGGATGACCATATGGCCATTTTGTGGGAAAGTAACTGTCCTTATGGCCTTCCTTTGTTTGGGTTTCCATTATGGTCTGGTCGCTTAATGTTTGTATTTCTTTCCCTTTGGTGTCTTTTATGGGTGGAGTAAGTTAATTGTATCAATTCCTGATCTTTGTTTTACTTCTACTTTCCGTTCCACCCGGTCCTTACGCTGACTTGATGTTGTACATTGATCAAACTTGGATGAAAAGCTCTGTCTGGTCTATTGAATCTTGGTGTGTGTTCAAGCGAACTGTTCGTACAAACAACGACTGTGAAGGCTGGCATAGGCGTTTGAATAACTTGGCTCCGGGGCAGGCTGGATTGAACATGTATTTTCTTATTCAGGTTTTGTACAGAGAAACTAGGGGTGTTAATAGACAGGTTAAGTTTGTGTCTGAGGGGAAGATTCTTAGGTATCAGCGGAAAAGGTATGTTAGGCATCAGGGTATCATTGTCAAAGCTTGGGAAGATTTCGAGTCGGATACGATATCCCTGAAGGAACTTCTTCGCATCTGTGGGCGGTTAAATGGTCCTGTTGTGTAGTCATCTCTCATTTCTAAGACTCAGTGCCCTTTCATGGTAACTTGGTATACAATTAACAAATGTGTTAAGTCCATAAAACATGCATACACCACGGTATAAAGAGTTTACTTACATGTACCTTGTAATGAATTTATTTCATACATAGACGTATTTTAATAGCAGATGTACACTGCGATGCAAACTTGCATCAGGATAACATGCCTATTTAATTTTACCCCCTTGAACCCCACTTTTACTTAATAAATATGGGGTTTTCAGGGGTAGTCATTATTTCTATTCTAGAACATAGTTTGTGGGTCCTCATTGAGGCAGTTCGAACGTGTATCCACAATCAATGTTTTGAGTTAGAAATTAGAAAAATATCTAAAGTTTTCATTTGAACATGTTGAAAATTTCAATTTTTTGATGAAAAAAATTACAATGTATTTGAACAGGTATTTTTTCGTTATTGTTGCTGAAACTTTCAAATATATCCATTTAGTAATGCATTCTATTGTAATAGGTCACATTTCCTTTTTATGTCAGATTGTAGGTTTGTGTAGCCCCCGCCCCATCGGGGCTTGAAGAAATAGATGGGCTGCATGATGCTTCCACGCAGAGCTGAAACCGACCCGCACACGGGTACTGGTAAACCGCTTAGAGGATCTAAGCCTGCCCAGGCAATGCAGTGCGAGTCGGCTCGTCCACGCTTATAAACCCTATTGGTTCCATAGGACGACAGGGCTTGAGATGTCATTTCATCTCAATGTCGGGTAAAAGTCCCACAATATTGGAAGCAACGTCTCCAAAATGATCGTAATGGTGTTGACGAGGACGTTAAACCTCAAATCAAACAAAAACAAAATTGTAGGTTTGTGTCAAGAATTGCGACATTTCATGTGAAGAACAATGGCCTAGAACAGCACGATTCGCTGGTTTTCGTCTTACTTTAGACCAATAAGCTTGAATCTTGCACGGTCTTATACTGAACAGTCTGAAAAAGATATATGTGCTTAAATGACAGTGGTGCTTTTTTTATTATTTTTATAGTATCTAGGAATAGTGTATATATACTGTATAAACTGTTTTTGTGCTCCATTGTGTTGTATTAAATTGTTTCACTGATAACGTATCTGTCTCAGTTTTTGTATGCATTTGTGTATATACTGGTATATGTGCTACTTCATTGTTGCTTCTCTAATTAAATTTGATTGATAATGTACCGACTTCATTTTATATCACCTTTCGCTCTCTATTGCAAGCAGCGAAGGATCAGTGTGACTGCGCGTTAGCGCGGTTCCGCCGGAGCACGCGCAGTTCCGCCGGAGCCTTTGTTGTTCGTACACATACTGTAGAACTAGACATATACTGTAGAACTAGACGAAGGCGCAGTCCAATGGCAAAACATGTGTTGTCGGCGGAGGATCAGATGTGACTGCACGTTAGTACAGTCTCGTCTGAGCCTTCGCTGTTCGCACATATATATGTAGTATCAAAAGCCGTCCTCTTCATCTACTTTTGGTAGTATAGAACTAGACAAAGAACCAGTCCCACTAAATCGCAAAACATGCGTTGTCGGCCGACTGACGGCAATACATGTTTTAGGCTTTAAAGCTGACCGAGCATTAAAGACCATCTACCTTTAAATTGCATCTTGACGAATGCTGACTGACAAAGAAATTCCACATTACCTCTCCTCTGGCTTAGACTTCAAGACAGATCATCGTCAGAACAAATGTCGGCGAACTGTCTTGAAATCAACGAGGAAATTTCAGGCAACTCATTAATATAGTTTCCATAGCAAGAAATGTCCAAATTATAACTAATATATCTTAAGACAATTCCCCGACACAGAGAGACATTGCCTCTCCAAATCACAGGTATACTTAATTTATTCACAATGATCACTTAGCCTTTATTATTCCCCAATTATCCCTAATTGCCAATTAGATCATTTAGACTATGAACAAAAGTGTCGGGGAACTGTCTTCAACAGTGTCTGGGAACTAATTGCCAATTATAATTATCAGTCACAGGTCATTTAACTATGAACAAAAGTGTCGGGGAACTGTCTTCAAAAGTGTCGGGGAACTGTCTTCAAATGTGTCGGGGAACTGTCTCCAAAAACCGTGTCGGGGAACTGTCTTGTCGGGGAACTGTCTTGTTCCCCGCCGACCCCGCCGCCTCCTCCTGATCACCAGTCAGACGCGCATCCGACTGAGCTACCAAGGCTGGCTAAACAACATATTTAACAGACAGCAGCTTCTACCTGCTCAGCATTGTGGATTCAAGAAGAAAATTAATAACAATTAAATACAGTTAATAATTAATTTACATGTTTTTCATTAAAAGGCCGCTTCAAAAGATATACCTGATTCAGAATGTGAACCTCTACGTGGCTTTTGTTGACATAAAAAAGGGTATTGCACTGTCAGTCAAATGGACTTTGTAACAAAGGAAGGTTGACTGGCCAAGTTCATATAAACGACGCAGCAGTTCAACCATGGTGTACTTGCCCGGGTTCTGGATGGCAAGCTTTCTGAACACTTTCATGCGACTAATGGAGACAAGCAAGACTCGTGCTAGCGCCAACGCTCTTCAGTATAATGTTTCCTGCCATGCTCAAAGATTGTTTTACGATGGTGTTTTACATATCAGGTACGCTTTGATAGGGAGCTATTCAACCTAAGGGTTGTAAGATAAATCCAAAGTGCAGACAGAAGTCTTAGACGAGTTCGCTTTCGCTGATAAAATGGCAAAGGGTGTTTCAACAGAAACCATGAAAAAAAAAAAAAAAAAAAAACACTGGGGGTCAGTTATATCAGATTTGCTAACGTCAGTTTAAAAGTTGAATTATCCATAACTTACAAGGTTTATTCTACTTTTTTTGCTACGTCTTTGCTTTTAGGGACTATCAAACTACATGTAGTATGAGAGTAGTGGATAGTTTTTTATCACTGGTTTCCGCCAGACCCTCCTCGCCCAAGCAATGGCAGTCAAGGTCCTTTATCGTTTAATTTATATATTTCTGAATATCTTTTAACTTCAGTTTGTATCATTTGGTGCGGAATTTTTTTATCAACAATGCATACATGCTCATACAGGTCACGTACATTGGGATTACATTGTCAAAGAGTTGTGTACATTAATGATGAAGTCAAAGTCAGAATTGTCAAAGCTAGCACAGCATGTAGCCGACTACGGGAAAGTATTTGGGATCGAATTGGAACCAGGCTTGGCACAAAGCTAGACGTCTACACAGTCGTGGTGCTGCAAAACTATTATACGCGTGTCAACATTAGACAGATTACCAACGGCATTAAACAAAAAAACTGAACGTCTTCTATTTAAGCTGTTTTCTAAAGATTAAATCGCAAGACAGGATTCAGACACAAAAGTCCTGAAAGACTGCAGAGTGTAGATACTGAGTATAAAACTGGCACAATTAAGGCTGGTCATGTTGTCGACTTGCCTGATGAACATCTGCCACAGAAAATCCTCTGTAGAGGACTACAAACGGGAAAACGCCCCCTTTGTAGATGGTAAACAAAAGAAGCGATACAAGGACACTGTCTCCACAATTTTCAAGTACTTCAGCATACCAGCTGAGTGCACATGACCGAGCAAAGTGCAAGGCCCAATAAGAAGGTATACTGGTGTGTACCAAGCAAACCGAATCAGTGAAGCCGAAAAGACGTTCTCGGCGGAAAGCCAGAGCTAAGGCATCAACAACGATGCTCTACATGCACCCGACTGTCGAGAGCCAGTATCGTTTTTATCATCCATCAGAACACTAAGTCTTTCTTCTGTTTCTGTGGCTTGGGATATTTTGTTTTATTTATCGCATTTGCACAATGCTATACTGTTTGATTTACTCTGTGCGCAAGCAGGACAAAATCAGAATTTGAGCCTAAATGACACACTTGACAAAATAACATCTTAAGCGTCAATGACGAGATTCGGTCCCATTATCTCATACACGGGTATCTCTAACTACTGCTTAAGTCAAACTAAATTACGTTAAATCGAGTTTAGCCCCCTAAAAAAGTAACTGTTGGTTTTCTTTTGCTCCAGCATTTCAGTGGTTTCTTCAGCCCCCGCCCATAGGGGCTTGAAGAAATATATGGGCTGCATGATGCTTCCACGCAGAGCTGAATCCGGCCCGCACACTAGTACTGGTAAACTGCTTAGAGGATCTAAGCCTGCCCAGGAACCGCGGTGCGAGGCGGACCGTCCATGCTAACAAACCCTTTTGGTTTCATTGGGCGACAGGGCTTGAGATGTCATTTCATCTCAATGTCGGGTAAAAGTCCCAGAAAATTGGAAGCAACGTCTCCAAAATGACCTTTACAGTGTTGACGGGGACGTTAAACCACAAATCAACCAACCAACCAATTCAGTGGTTTCTTGCTGTCGAGTCCTCACCGTTGTTTCATCTCTGTGGTTGTTTGATTTTTTTGTGTTAACGGAGATGTTGCACTGATGCGTTAGGAGGCTTCCATGCGGATTGAACAAAATCTTTTGTCTAAATCGCGACGGAAGTAAGAGCGAGGATTGTGACCACGTAAAATCTATTTAAGCCCAGTGGAATTCGTTTCGCTGACCGTTCTAATGCGGTTCTTCTGTCGCTGTTTATTCTTGTTATATTTGGTCTTGGAGTGTTTGTATCGCTTATATTATTTTGTTTTGGATCATTGGCCATTTTGTGGGAAAGTAACTATCCTTTTGGCTTTCCGCTTTTGATGTTTCCATTAGGGTCTGTTGTTTCATGTTTGTGTTTCTTTCCCTTTGCTGTCTCTGATGGAAGCTGTTGGTTAATTGAGTCGATTCCTGATCATTGCCTTCACTTCTATTTTAATGACCGTTCCAATTTATTGTTATAGTTTGACTTTGCATGTATGTACTGCTAATATCATTTTATTTTCGATAGCGTTTTGGCAATTTTGTACGAACTGTCCTTTTTGCTATCTGCTCGTGACGTTTTAATTATGATGGTGTTTTGTGTTGGTATTTCTTTCCCTTTGGTGTCTTGGATGGGAGCTAATTGTATCGATTTCTGATCATTTTCATCAGTTCTTTTATCTATAGAATCTTGTTAGGGTTTGGCAAACAATGTAGACCCAGATCAGACGCCACAGAACGCGGCGTCCGATCAGGGTCTACACTGTTTGCTTAAAATACTGGAATTTAAGGGTTGACTAAATCAGTCTAAGTCTCAGTTCAGAACTATTTTCCCAGCCTACTCACAGGCGACTCACTAGCGCTGTAATTGCTTTGATTTCTACAGGGAAACCTTTCAACGTTAACGAATTACGAACAAAGAAAAGACATTAAACTGTCATTGGGTCAATTTGTGTTAACTGGGGTATCTTGGAGGTGACATGGGGCGATTTGAATGGTCGACAATGCTTTAAAAAAGTAATAATTATATTTCACAGAACTGCATAGAAAATAATAATGTATTATTACAGAGTGAGTGAGTTTTAGTTTTACGTCCCACCAACAGCTAAGATTATACGAAGACGGGACGGGACCTCGGTTTAAAGACTCATCCGAAAGTCTGAAGAAGCCCGGGATCGATCCTGCGATCCCTGGTTTACGTATTCTTACAGAAGAACCAAATGGGTCATAACTAGAAATCGCTAAATTTGTTCCCATGTTTATAATGTAAACTATGCGGAAATTACTGCTAGGAGTAAGATATCGTTTTTTTTTCTCACTATTTAGATTTACTTTATTTTCGGTAATTACAGGAATCACTTTTTCGATATTTAGGTAGACTAGTGTTGTGCCGGTAGATCCACCTTCGACCCCAGAAGTCGGGAAAAGGAGGGATATGACAACAACAAGACGTTCGGCATAGTCCGCAAATCCTCGGAACACGTGACCAACTTTCGACGAGATTCTTGGGCTTATCTGCTGCGTGGACAATGCATTAGACGACTACGACTACAAGTGGCAACACCTCCTATTACAGAGCACCGCTCGAAGAACCTACCATACAGGTAAGTCGGGCGCAAACCAAATGCGACGAGGATTGGACATTTGTTGTCGCCACAACAATTGGCGACGAGGATATAAGGTAAGTGAACTGTTTAATAAGTAACTATATTTTAAGTGTAATTTTTGTGAATTGTAAGCTGTAGTTCGGTGGGGGGACACCATTATGGGAAAAAAAAGAGGAAAATTCGAAAATGTTAAAGAAATCCTTTTTTTTTTTGACACGTGGCTTTAAATATTAAATAAAATTTTGATTTAGTAGAAATTACCATTTTGAGAATGTTTTTTTTCGGCAGAATTTGAATAATTTTAAAACCAGTTTTAGGAGCCGACACAATTTGTCCTTTGCGGTTTATTTCATCATCTTCTAAAACTGGATAGCTCCCTTTATTTCCGGTCTCTTTTGCGCACTTTCGATCCCAGGTAAGCCACATTGAAAATTCGAAATTCTAAAATGTAATTTGTTAATTTCAGAGCTTAGTTTCTTTTAAGAAACCATGAGCTACAGTTTTCAACCTTCATTATGATATATATTTGTCATTTTAAGCTTCCGTCCTCTTCGCTAGCCTGATAAAGCGAGCGAGGAAAAAATTCCAACATGTCACGTGCGACCGTTTGCTTGAAATCGAAAAAAAATATCAAAAGGGTTTACCTGTCTTTTTATAATTTGAGCATTTTTGCTCTGTAATGTATTAACCCTATCACTGGGTAATTAAACTGTTGTTTTTTTGTAGGATGTCTTATAATAATTGCACTGCCTCCATTTCATTAATTTGGAGAAAAATTTCCCCCAAATGTCGGTGAAGTCATTTTTTGTAAGCTGTTTTATATGGCTGCGTTACCTCTATTCTATTTATTTGAAGAGAAGTTTCCCAAAATGTCGGTGAAGTCATTTTGGTAAGTTTTATATGGTTGCACTACCTCTATTCCATTTATTTGGAGGTATTGTCTCAATTGTCACATTGTGTAATTCACATTACACTGCATTACTATTTTGTACTGCTATAATTGCATTACCTCTGGTTCATTTGTCGTTTTTCTTATTTACATTATTTGTAGTCTCTAGGCAACATCTTCATCTTTCATGATAGAATGAAGACGAAACACTTGAAATTTTATTGCATATCACAAATTGTGATGAATGGCTATATCAATCAATCACCCACAACATAGCAACAGTTGTCTGCAGAGGCATTTCTGCAGATGCACTCGCAAGCATGCAGCCATGGCAGTGATAGATAAGAGTACAAAATCTATTCAGGAAGTATGAATCTAAATCATTACTGGTGATATGTAAAATTTAATTTCTGTACAAAGAGAACACTGGACATAGAACAGTCCCTTGTGGGACACCAGACAAAATTGAAGCCAATACATTTTTCTCATTATTAACACTTAGCTGTTTTCAGTAGCAAAGGAAGGAATCTATCCATTTTTTCGGCTATTTCCGGAGGGAAGTTATTTTTTTCAGACATTTTATCCCCCATTCTTTTCCTTTCAGGGGGGAGCAGGGGTTTTCAATATTGAAAAGAAAGAGGATTTGGTAAAACACACCCATTTTTTCAGAATGAGATTTTCCCCCTATCTTTTCCTTTCAGAGGGGAGCAGGTTTTCAATATTGAAAAGAAAGTAGATGATTTGGTACAAAACACACCCATTTTTTCAGAATGAGATTTTTCCCCTATTCCTTTCAGAGGGGAGCAGGTTTTCAATATTGAAAAGAAAGTAGATTTGATTCATTTGGTATAAAACTCATTTTTATAGATCTACCTCCAGTTTTCCATCTCGGTACCGATCTGGTTCATAGAATTCACTTATCCAAATAGAAATCCGGATGGTGATGACAACTATACTATGGGTAATAGGTATCACCGAGGTTTGTCCTCCACTAAGATCTGTCTACACACGCGTTCCTTCAAATTACTCTTTGTCATTTTATCCTCCGAGATACCCATCTCAACAGTATTTATATGATGGACGTTCATGTCCATCGTCTGATAACTTTGGAAATAGAAGATAAAGCCAAGGTTCTTCGCTTCTACCCACCTTCTCCGAGATTAAATCAGTCCTTGTCATTTTATTTAAGAGATTTTATCCACCAGGCCCTGCATACACAACCGTTCCTTTAAATAAGTCCTTGTCATTTTATCCTCAGAGATACCCATCTCAACAGTATTTGATGGACATTCATATCCATAGTCTGATAACTTTGGAAATAGAGGCTACAGACAAGGTTCTTCTTTTCATTTTTTTGCAACATAAATGTTTTAATTTTGATAGATTTATATTCTGTTGCCGATCACTATCGTCGATTACTGTCAACGGTTATTATCGGCGATTTTATTATCTATTGTCATTCGCGCGATTTCTTCACGAGAATGACAATTTTGTGTTTTGTGTTGTAGTTGTATTTTTTTTTGTGTTCATACTTTTCTACTCTAATAGCCATTTCTCTACAAAGGCAGTTCAATTGCTGCCAATAATGCTTTTATTTTTGCACTGAGTTTTGACTTTTTCATTATGAAAGCGGGAGAAAGTTATGCATTACATGTAACTAAGGGTGTGACATATGTGAAGTTCTGAAACTTTAGGGTAATATATCTGGCTGCAAGATATGATTGGAACTAAGTACATATTTGTTGTATAAATTGGTTATCTGTATGTCAGAATTACATTGTAACTAGTTGCGTTATGGTTTTATCACTGTTTTTCAAGAGTTCCCTATTATTGGCATGTTGCGTGTCTGTTCATATTTTTTTTACCAAAATGAGTTTTTTGGCAAAATAATGGTTATGTTGGTTATATATGTCTGTAGAACGTGTTCTTTCAACAAATTATAGATTATGCTTGTTGGCTTCATTTCTTAAACTGCGCTTTAATAAATGATCTTGCTTGGCTATTGTGGAACAATTCTTCCTTTTTGTAGGTACGATAGATTTGCATTATTTATACTGTGTGTGTCCTTGCAATTGTAGCTTTAATGCTTAATGTTTGATATATATATTTATTCTAAAGGTTGAACTATTTTGTGGCTCAGTTTTAAGGAAGAAGGTTCAGTAACTTAGAAGTCATCGCATGACACACCTATGTAATTTTGCAGTTGTTTCTTGTGTTTATTTGGCAATACAGGGATGTTCTGTGTATGTGGATTTGGGAGCTGACTTAGCTTGTATGCTAGTCAGCTGTTGTGTTCATGTATGCGGAATATTGCTGATTTTGGAAAAGATATTTACTGTACTGGTTAACTGCTCAGGGCTGAGCTTGCACAGGAAAGTGTTGTTGGGCTGACTGGCTGGCTCGGCATGACCATGTCCTTTTTTAATTTGGCCGTAAATCGGACAATTGTTGAAGTATTTATTGTACATTGGCAGGAGTGCCTCCGGGATAAGTTTTCGGTGGGCATCTCTTCCAATAATACACGGTGGGGTTTCTGTCTTGTTTCATTCAGACATACTTCTGCACGATGGTTTGTATTCTGTAGGCTGTCGCGTAGAATTCTAAATTCCTGCTCATTATGAACTACTCTTTGGATATAGACTTCTCCTATAGGTGATTGTTGTTCGGTGGTGTGCCCCTCCGCTGCAGACCTATTTTGTCAACATTTGAGTGCTCCCAGAATTTGGAATTATAGCTCGGCATTTGGTGAATAGTAATAATAATAAAACACACTAAATTTTCAGTAGAGTATTATGGTAAGGGTCCTTCTTTATGTTGAAGTACTTATCTGCATTTAGAAATTATTTCCAGCAGAATCCTAAAATCAGTAATATTTTAAATTGGCAGATTTGTTATTAGTGGAACTACAATATTCCAAGATCATTACAGGGTCACTGATGAGGCTTTATTAGCCGCAACTACGTAGTATGACCTATCTTCTTTCTTATGAATGTTTTCATTGCTCTTAAAGGAACTCATTTTTGATTATTATTTGCCTTCACTGCAGCTGGTGTTGTGCCGTGTGGCGGCCGTAAAACGTCTCCCCGTACATCAACCATAGTGCAGTTTATATTTTACTTTTGGTCCTTTGAGATCAGCGTGAATATTCTTAGAAATCAGAAATAAATTATTGGTTAAGACTCATATTCTAGACAGGTTTTTAATTATTTGGACCCCATTTTGATTTATATCAGTCTTTGTATCGACTGCCTATTCGAAATTCGCAAAATTGCAGTATGTTTCCTCTGGGTTTTTTTCCCGGATCATTACAGGGTCACTGATGAGGCTTTATTAGCCGAAACTACGTAGTATCCATCTTCTTTCTCATGAATGTTTTCATTGCTCATAAAGGAACTCATTTTTGAATATTATTTGCCTTCACTGCAGCTGGTGTTGTGCCGTGTGGCGGCCGTAAAACGTCTCCCCGTACATCAACCATAGTGCAGTTTATATTTTACCTTTGGTGCTTTGAGATCAGCGTGTATATTCTGAGAAATCAGAAATAAATTATTGGTTAAGACTCATATTCTAGACAGGTTTTTAATTATTTGGACCCCATTTTGATTTATATCAGTCTTTGTATCGACTGCCTATTCGAAATTCGCAAAATTGCAATATGTTTCCTCTGGCTTTTTTTGCCGGATCATTACAGGGTCACTGATGAGGCTTTATTAGCCGAAACAACGTAGTATGACCCATCTTCTTTCTTATGAATGTTTTCATTGCTCTTAAAGGAACTCATTTTTGATTATTATTTACTGAAGGTGTGTATGCTGAAACTTTGTCGTATTTCTATTTATCTATATTCAATTAATGTCTGTAGTTGTTTAACATGTGCACACAACATCATGTACAATAAAATGCATTTGACCACCACGTTTTCTACCACGAATTAATTTTCCTTTTGTTCTATGTATGTTAACATGTGTGATGATTGTATTAATGTATTGTCATGCTGGTACATTTAGTGTGCCAGAGTGATATTTTATCATGCTGTGCATCAAGTGCACATGTGTGATATTTGATTTTGCCTTTATGATGTATTGTTATTTGTGGTAGATTCTGTTCTGTTTAGAATGCTAATTACTATTAAAATGCTCTGTATTCACACTTGACAGCAATATTTATTATATGAGACAAGCATTAGAAAAGGATAATTTCTTAATTAGAGATTAGAATCTTGTTGCTTGCCCTTTCTCTGTTTGTGAAGCATGCACACTGCAGTGATTCTTGCAGATTATCTCTTTGGCTAACATTGCTTTATGTTATCCCTTCACTTTTTGGGCCCTTAACACTGACACACTGACAAGTGTGCTGTGGCTGGATGCAAATCAAACAAACAAAATCAAATGGGTAATACATATGTATGCTAAGCTGTTGAAAACAACATCTCCGGAATAACTTAAATTATGTAACGGGGACGTTAAACATCAAATCAAACAAGCGAAGATGTAAATTGCGGGCACTCATTAGTACCGCTTTTGTTGGGGCGGCTCTACGCCGCTGTACTTTTAAATCGAATTACCTAATTTGTGTTAACCAATTAACGGGGACGTTAAACTTAAAATCAAACAAGCGAACATGTAAATTGAGGGAACCGCATTGTTGGGGCGGTTCTACACCGCTGTTCTTTTAAAGGGATCTTTGCTCATGGTGTTTAAGTGCTTCGTATGTTGGAAGTTTCTTCTTCACCATGACTAGGGTCCTATTATAGACTTCTTACCGCGGTTTGGCGCTTGTCCACGTCTCCACGAACATGTCTTCTTATATTTCGTTTCGATGAGAGGGTAAGAGGAGGCGTGGACGGGCGCTTGTCTGTCGGTAGCCCGCTAGTATGATCAGATCACATGCACATAAAATTAATGTCGACAAACATGGCTTGAAAATTGCATTTTCAATTGCATTTTCAACATGTGTTAAATTTAGGAATTGCATTTATTCTTCTTTTCATCTAGACCTATATATGTATTGTATGTAGTATATATATGTATATATATATATATATTTTTTTTTGTTGTTGTTGTTGTCGTTGTTGTTTTGTAATAATTGTCTTGTCTTGTCGTCACTGTTTCATTCTTTGTATAATGTTGAATTATGTGCTCTTCATATCTGGAGGAAAATAAAGATTATATATATATTATTGAGGAATTCTGTCGCCTCAGAAGCATGTTTCTGTCAAAGAAACTTGTTAACTGCATCGTCATCTGTTACTATACCCTAAAAAGTTATTCGTATGTCTCTATGTGGTGTGAGCGTTGACTTGAAAGTGATGTGTTTTCCTACTTGGCATCAGTTTGAGTGACGTCACACAATAGTTCTTTGTACCTGTGTGGGCGTCATACATCCTGGTGACATACTTTTTTGTTTTCTACATGACAACAGTTTTGGGTGACGTCACACAATAGTTCTTTGTACCTGTGTGGGCGTCATGCATCGTGGTGACATACATTTTTGTTTTTCTACATGGCATCAGTTTTGGGTGACATCACGCGATAATTCTTTATCTGTGCGGGTGTCATCCATCGTGGTGACATACATTTTCATGTTTCCTACATGAAATCAGTTTTGGTGACGTTGCACAATAGTTCTCTGTACCTGTGTGGGCGTCATCTGTTCTGGTGACATGCATTTTCATGTTTCCTTATATGACATCAGTTTGCGTGACGTTTTGCAATAAGTTTTGTACCTGTGTGGGCGTTGTCCTTCCTGTTGACATCCTTTTTCATGTTTGCCGAGTGACATTGGTTATGATGTTGCACATAGTGCTTTGTAGCTGCGTTGGCATCATCTATCCTTGTGTCACAATTTTCATATTTCTGTCATCACATTGTAATTGTGGTGTTTGATCTGGGGCTGTTCCATGCTAGTGCTTTGTAACTGCATGACTAGTTCCTGATCCAGTGCGACGTGTTCGTATTCCATTTTGTCACATTATCATTATCATTTGGCAACTACTTTGGCAGAGCTGTGTAACTCCATGTCATTTGTCAATGCAGACATCGAACTCCTGAACATATGGATGAGAATGTATTATGACAGATGTTACCCATTTTCTGTCTTATTGGCTGCTTTCTACAGAGATGCGATTGAATTTTGGATTGGTTCAACTAACTTCCCTTTTGCCTGGCTTCATATGGATGAAACGTTTTGTGCATCGTCCTTGGCATAATGTTAATGATGCATTAATTCATATGAACATTTTATACAGTTGGTTGACTATGGGTGTTGTTCATCTGGCATTTTCCTCATTCAGTTCGGGACCTTTGGGTCTGCATTGTAATACGGTAAAATGCTTACATACATTTTTCCGTCTATCTGTTATCATTTGTCATGCCATGTCTCATTTTGTAAAAACATATGTGTGACTGTGAGTGGTCTGGTCTGTGTTCACATCCTCATAGATCGGATCATTATGATCAAACATATGTATATATGTTTATGCACGCGCCTGTATAGAAATGGACCCAAAGACAAGTTTTTAATATGAACGACTTTTTCTACTTCCAGTGATTCATATTGTTCTAGGATGCCATCAAAAACTAACAGAGCAAGTCGACCATTGTCCGGTCTGCGGGGCATACTACCCCTATGTTCATAAGCACATGCTAAGGGCCATTTACCTTGGTATCTGGACTCTCCAACTTCATGCGTAGACTGCCATATGTTAACAGGGAGCGGGAGTGAGTGCCAGAAGGTGCATGGCTGGCACCAGGTTTTCCGTACGGAATATCTGCCGCAGTCCTGGTTTCTGCTGATGAGTGAGTTATTCCTGTTCCTCAGTCGGGAACTTGGCCTGGGTCCCCCATTGAGTTGCTGGGCTGTGCTGCAATTCAGGGGCTGGCTCCCTCTACCGTTAAGTTCTCGGAGGAAGAATATTTCTTCCTCAGAAAGTACGACCTAAGAGCTGGGTTGACGCCACTTCAACCCGGTGAGTACATGGTGATTCCCCCTAAACGACTCATTTGCCTGTTACACCCTGAAACAATGTCTCGACTCACCTCCCATCTCAACTCTCAGGCAATGGCTAGGCTTCAAGATTACACCAGGTATTCTTTGACTAATGGTTCCGATCCGCAATTAGGGCATCCTGTGGTGAAAAGGGGGATTATTGATACCCATTTTCACCTGGATAGCTACTTTGGTAGTAAAAACCATTCATTGTCAGATCTGGAGTACTCGGAATCTCTCCCTATACGTATTCCTTTTGCTGTGGCAAACTATGTGTTTCCTAAAAAGTGGCATCATCTATCTGATCATGTGGAGGCTGACCAGAGGTTAAGAATAACCTTAGGGGTCCACCCACACATGATCTCAAAAAATCAAGTTGACCAGCTATACGGCAGACTGAAGAGTTTGTTGGCTGCACATCCAGAGGCCGTTGGAATCGGCGAAGTTGTTTGGACCTGACCACACAGTGTAGACATGGCTGTCATAACCCGAAATACTGTTATGATCAAAAGGTCAAGAGACAGCGCAGATTCCTTCGACTAGCTTTTCAGCCTGCTAAAGAAACGAATAAAGTACTGGTATTGCATATACGAGATAGTGGTACTGGTGCAGCTGCTGAGGAGGTTCTAAAAATCCTCACAGAAATGGACATGCTTCGACACCCAATTCACCGCCATTGTTTTTTGTTTTGTTGGGAAGGAGGAGTATATTCAGTGGTATACTTCTTTACCCAATGTTACTTTAGTATTTCCCCTGTGACTGTTGATTACCCGGTAACTATGTCTGCTCTGAGAACACAGGATTTCTCGAAGCGTATTTTGCTTGAGTCGGACGCTGGATATCTAGGCAAATTCCCCTGGGCTGTCCATAAAGTAGCGAATGATGCTGCTAGATCATTGTGCATTGCTGTTTCAGAGTTAGTGTGGAAGTGCAATAATAATGCAGCCAGATTGTACAACTTTCCCTGGTAATTTCACGCTATTCATGATATAGCCACTGTTAAACCCTGTTTGGTATTATGCAGCCAGTTTGCGGAAGACTTGACATATTTGATTGTTTATTTTTGGAATTCGGATTCAGTAGGTATTCATTTTACATTGAATACACATCGCGTTAATTTGCATTGACTCTAAAAACTTCTAAAATATTGTAAGTGTGGCTTGTTACTTGAAAGGAAAATGGGGTATGTTAAGGCTAAGCTAGCTCGTTAAGACTCGCTACCTGGAATGGATTATATAACTGTTTGCTAAGCTAACTCCTTCCTTTATTTCTGTTGCAGTTCTGAAATCTAAATAACAGTAAGTGATACTTGTATTTTTTCACTGTAGTGGTTTGGAGCTGCACCCTTGTATGAGCATGTTTTAGGATTCACTGTGAAATGCGCAGTAATGAATGTAAAATAAGGAAGCAATGTCATCTTGTTATCTTTATAATTGTTTGACCCATTTGGTGCCGGAAGCCCAAAACGGGTAGTCTGATCAGGATCTACACTGTTTGCAATCTGTTTGCAATCTATACTCTTCATTATAGGTCAATTACCATTGTGGATTCTGGCCTCGCCTGGGCCATGTGCTGAATGCCAGATTCTGCATTGGAAAGGCAAGTGTTTTTTTCTCCAGGTACTTCAGTGTTCGCTAACCTTTGATGAATAATCGGGTTCAAATGAATATCAAAAGTGGAAAAATATCATTCATCATATTCGTACATGAATAAAATGATGTAAAGCATGCGCATGGTAGTGGCTCTAAAGAGAATGCTATTTATGGCTTTAAAGTAGTCTTTCAAGTTTTATACTTAGTCAATATTTCGACTAGACTATTAGTCGTTTTCTACATTTTGTTCTAGTACAGGCCACGAGTGGTTGCTGCTTGTTTTTTCTGTCCAAAGGTCTCGAATCTTCAGGTCTTACACTGAGATATTTTTATTCAACAATACACATTGTATTTTGTTTTGTTTGTAAGTGTGGAGCTGAACTCTCATATGGCCTGTGGCATGAAGTGGCTATGTCACCACGCAAAATGTTACAACGACGCAAAATGTTATAAAATTATAACATTTTGCGTCGAGGTTAATTTTCTCCCCCGACGCAAAATGTTATAAAATTTGGATGACTGTTTTCTAGCATATTTTCGCTTTGGGGAGGCAGGCGCAGTGAAGAAAGATGTATTCAGTGCCTACACGTCCATTTTAACTCCAAACATTATAATATTTTCATGATTTAGGTTTTCATAAGTTACAACATTTTGCGTCGAGCTTTATTTTTCACCCGACGCAAAATGTTTAAAAAATTTGAAAATAGATGCCTTGCCTATTACAGACTCGGCGAGGTATAGGTTGTATGGACATATAGTTATTGTGCAAATAAGTTGATTTTTATCTCTCAGCAACCTAACTTTACGACGATAAAGAATGTTATAAAAGATATAACATTTTGCGTCGTGCTTAATTTTCCTCCCAACGCAAAATGTTATAAAATTATAACATTTTGCGTCGAGGTTTTTTTTTCCCCCAACGCAAAATGTTATAAAATTTGGATGACTGTTGCTCTAGCATATTTTCGCTTCGGGGAGGCAGATGAAGTGAAGAAAGATGTATTCAGTGCCTACACGTCCATTTTAAGTCCAAACATCATAATATTTTCATGAGTTAGGTTTTCATAAGTTACAATATTTTGCGTCGAGCTTTATTTTTCACCCGACGCAAAATGTTGCAAAAATTTGAAAACAGATGGCTCGCCTATTACATACTCGGCGAGGCGTAGGTTGTATGGACGTATAGTTATAGTGCAAATAAGTTGTTTTTATCTCTCAGCAACCTAACTTTACGACGATAAGGAATGTTATAAAAGTTATAACATTTTGCGTCGTGCTTAATTTTTCTCCCAACGCAAAATGTTATAAAATTGTAACATTTTGCGTCGAGGTGAATTCCCCCCCCCCCCCAACGCAAAATGTTATAAAATTTGGATGACTGTTTTTCTAGCATATTCTCGCTTCGGGGAGGCAGATGAAGTGAAGAAAGATGTGATTAAGTGCCAACACGTCCATTTTAACTCCAAACATCATACTATTTTTATGATTTAGGTTTTCATAAGTTAAAACATTTTGCGTCGAGCTTTATTTTTCACCCGACGCAAAATAATGTAAAAATTTGAAAATAGATGCCTTGCCTATAACAGACTCGGCGAGGCATAGGTTGTAAGGTCATGTAGTTATTGTGCAAATAAGTGGATTTTAGCTCTCAGCAACATAACTTTACGACGATAAAGAATGTTATAAAAGTTATAACATTTTTCGTCGTTCTTAATTTTTCTCCCACAGCAAAATGTTATACAATTATAACATTTTGCGTCGAGGTGAATTTTTCCCCAACGCAAAATGTTATAAAATTTGGATGACTGTTTTTTAAGCATATTTTCGCTTTGGGGAGGCAGGCGCAGTGAAGAAAGATGTATTCAGTGCCTACACGTCTATTTGAACTCCAAACATCATAATATTTTCAGGAGTTAGGTTTTCATAAGTTACAACATTTTGCGTCGAGCTTTATTTTTCACCCGACGCAAAATGTTGTAAAAAATTGAAAATAGATTTCTCGCCTATTACATACTCGGCGAGGCGTAGGTTGTATGGACATATAGTTATAGTGCAAATAAGTTGTTTTTATCTCTCAGCAACCTTACTTTACGACGATAGAGAATGTTATAAAAGTTATAACATTTTGCGTCGTGCTTAATTTTTCTCCCAACGCAAAATGTTATAAAATTATAACATTTTGCGTCGAGGTGAATTCCCCCCCCCCCCCAACGCAAAATGTTATAAAATTTGGACGACTGTTTTTCTAGCATATTCTCGCTTCGGGGAGGCAGATGAAGTGAAGAAAGATGTAATTAAGTGCCAACACGTCCATTTTAACTCCAAACATCATACTATTTTTATGATTTAGGTTTTCATAAGTTAAAACATTTTGCGTCGAGCTTTATTTTCACCCGACGCAAAATGTTGTAAAAATTTGAAAATAGATGCCTTGCCTATAACAGACTCGGCGAGGCATAGGTTGTAAGGTCATATAGTTATTGTGCAAATAAGTGGATTTTAGCTCTCAGCAACATAACTTTACGACGATAAAGAATGTTATAAAAGTTATAACATTTTTCGTCGTGCTTAATTTTTCTCCCACAGCAAAATGTTATACAATTATAACATTTTGCGTCGAGGTGAATTTTTCCCCAACGCAAAATGTTATAAAATTTGGATGACTGTTTTTTTAGCATATTTTCGCTTTGGGGAGGCAGGCGCAGTGAAGAAAGATGTATTCAGTGCCTACACGTCTATTTGAACTCCAAACATCATAATATTTTCAGGAGTTAGGTTTTCATAAGTTACAACATTATGCGTCGAGCTTTATTTTTCACCCGACGCAAAATGTTGTAAAAAATTGAAAATAGATTTCTCGCCTATTACATACTCGGCGAGGCGTAGGTTGTATGGACATATAGTTATAGTGCAAATAAGTTGTTTTTATCTCTCAGCAACCTTACTTTACGACGATAGAGAATGTTATAAAAGTTATAACATTTTGCGTCGTGCTTAATTTTTCTCCCAACGCAAAATGCTATAAAATTATAACATTTTTCGTCGAGGTGAATTTTTTCCCCCAACGCAAAATGTGATAAAATTTGGATGACTGTTTTTCTAGCATATTCTCGCTTTGGGGAGGCAGATGAAGTGAAGAAAGGTGTTATTAAGAGCCAACACGTCCATTTTAACTCCAAACATAATACTATTCTTATGATTTAGGTTTTCATAAGTTACAACATTTTGCGTCGAGCTTTATTTTTCACCCGACGCAAAATGTTGTAAAAAAATTGAAAATTGATGCCTTGCCTTTTACAGACTCGGCGGGTCATAGGTTGTAAGGTCATATGGTTATTGTGCAAATAAGTGGATTTTAGCTCTCAGCAACCTCACTTTACGACGATAAAGAATGTTATAAAAGTTATAACATTTTTCGTCGTGCTTAATTTTTCTCCCGACGCAAAATGTTATAAAATTTTAACATTTTGCGTCGAGGTGAATTTTTCCCCCCAACGCAAAATGTTATAAAATTTGGATGACTGTTTTTTTTAGCATATTTTCGCTTCGGGGAGGCAGGCGTAGTGAAGAAAGATGTATTCAGTGCCTACACGTCTATTTTAACTCCAAACATCATACTATTTTCAGGAGTTAGGTTTTCATAAGTTACAACATTTTGCGTCGAGCTTTATTTTTCACGCGACGCAAAATGTTGTAAAAATTTGAAAATAGATGTCTAACCTATTACATACTCGGCGAGGCGTAGGTTGTATGGACATATAGTTATAGTGCAAATAAGTTGTTTTTATCTCTCAGCAACCTAACTTTACAACGATAAAGAATGTTATAAAAGTTATAACATTTTGCGTCGTGCTTAATTTTTCTCCCAACGCAAAATGTTATAAAATTATAACATTTTGCGTCGAGGTGAATTTTTTCCCCCAACGCAAAATGTTATAAAATTTGGATGACTGTTTTTCTAGCATATTCTCGCTTCGGGGAGGCAGATGAAGTGAAGAAAGATGTAATTAAGTGCCAACACGTCCATTTTAACTCCAAACATCATACTATTTTTATGATTTAGGTTTTCATAAGTTAAAACATTTTGCGTCGAGCTTTATTTTTCACCCGACGCAAAATGTTGTAAAAATGTGAAAATAGATGCCTTGCCTATTACAGACTCGGCGAGGCATAGGTTGTAAGGTCATATAGTTATTGTGCAAATAAGTGGATTTTAGCTCTCAGCAACCTAACTTTACGACGATAAAGAATGTTATAAAAGTTATAACATTTTTCGTCTTGCTTAATTTTTCTCCCAACGCAAAATGTTATAAAATTATAACATTTTGCGTCGAGGTGAATTTTTCCCCCCAATGCAAAATGTTATAAAATTTGGATGACTGTTTTTTTTAGCATATTTTCGCTTTAGGGAGGCAGGCGTAATGAAGAAAACTGTATTCAGTACCTACACGTCTATTTGAACTCCAAACATCATAATATTTTCAGGAGTTAGGTTTTCATAAGTTACAACATTTTGCGTCGAGCTTTATTTTTCACCCGACACAAAATGTTGTAAAAAATTGAAAATAGATTTCTCGCCTATTACATACTCGGCGAGGCGTAGGTTGTATGGACATTTAGTTATAGTGCAAATAAGTTGTTTTTATCTCTCAGAAACCTAACTTTACGACGATAAAGAATGTTATAAAAGTTATAACATTTTGCGTCGTGCTTAATTTTTCTCCCAACGCAAAATGTTATAAAATTATAACATTTTTCGTCGAGGTGAATTTTTTCCCCCAACGCAAAATGTTATAAAATTTGGATGACTGTTTTTCTAGCATATTCTCGCTTTGGGGAGGCAGATGAAGTGAAGAAAGATGTAATTAAGAGCCAACACGTCCATTTTAACTCAAACATCATACTATTTTTATGATTTAGGTTTTCATAAGTTACAACATTTTGCGTGGAGCTTTATTTTTCACCCGACGCAAAATGTTGTAAAAAAATTGAAAATTGATGCCTTGCCTTTTACAGACTCGGCGAGGCATAGGTTGTAAGGTCATGTAGTTATTGTTCAAATAAGTGGATTTTAGCTCTCAGCAACCTAACTTTACGACGATAAAGAATGTTATAAAAGTTATAACATTTTGCGTCGTGCTTAATTTTTCTCCCAACGCAAAATGTTATAAGATTATAACATTTGCGTCGAGGTGAATTTTTCCCCCCAACGCAAAATGTTATAAAATTTGGATGACTGTTTTTTAGCATATTTTCGCTTCGGGGAGGCAGGCGTAGTGAAGAAAGATGTATTCAGTGCCTACACGTCTATTTTAACTCCAAACATCATAATATTTTCAGGAGTTAGAGTTTCATAAGTTACAACATTTTGCGTCGAGCTTTATTTTTCACCCGACGCAAAATGTTGTAAAAAAGTGAAAATAGATGTCTAACCTATTACATACTCGGCGAGGCGTAGGTTGTATGGATATATAGTTATAGTGCAAATAAGTTGTTTTTACCTCTCAGCAACCTAACTTTACAACGATAAATAATGTTATTAAAGTTATAACACTTTGCGTCGTGCTTAATTTTTCTCCCAACGCAAAATGTTATAAAATTATAACATTTTGCGTCGAGGTGAATTTTTCCCCTCAACGCAAAATGTTATAAAATTTGGATGACTGTTTTTCTAGCATATTCTCGCTTCGGGGAGGCAGATGAAGTGAAGAAAGATGTAATTAAGTGCCAACACGTCCATTTTAACTCCAAACATCATAATATTTTTATGATTTAGGTTTTCATAAGTTACAACATTTTGCGTCGAGCTTTATTTTTCACCCGACGCAAAATGTTGTAAAAATTTGAAAATAGATGCCTTGCCTATTACAGACTCGGCGAGGCATAGGTTGTAAGGACATATAGTTATTGTGCAAATAAGTGGATTTTATCTCTCAGCAATCTAACTTTACGACGATAAAGAATGTTATAAAAGTTATAAGCTTTTGCGTCGTGCTTAATTTTTCTCCCAACGCAAAATGTTATAAAATTATAACATTTTGCGTCGAGGTGAATTTTTTCCCCTCAACGCAAAATGTTATAAAATTTGGATGACTGTTTTTCTAGCATATTTTCGCTTCGGGGAGGCATATGAAGTGAAGAAAGATGTATTCAGTGCTCACACGTCCATTTTAACTCCAAACATCATAATATTTTCATGAGTTAGGTTTTCATAAGTTACAACATTTTGCGTCGAGCTTTATTTTTCACCCAACGCAAAATGTTGTAAAAAATTGAACATAGATGTCTCGCCTATTACAGACTCGGCGAGGCGTAGGTTGTATGGACATATAGTTATAGTGCAAATAAGTTTTTTTATCTCTCAGCATCCTCACTTTACGACGATAAAGAATGTTATTAAAGTCATAATATTTTCAGGAGTTAGGTTTTCATAAGTTACAACTTTATGCGTCGAGCTTTATTTTTCACCCGACGAAAAATGTTGTAAAAATTTGAAAATAGATGTTTTACTTCTACTTTGCATATCAGGGCTGTTTTGTTTGTGCCATGTGGCGGCTGTAAAAGGTCTTCACGTGTATACATTTAATGCTCTTATTTTTCCAATCCTAAGGGATTGTTTATGCAATTGATTTTCACTTTTCCATCAATTGACATCCTTTAGATACCTGTTGAAGGTCATTGTTAAACCGCTGTTCGTTCCTTGTTGTATAACAACTGCTTGTTTGACATCCCTGGACTTTAAGTAGACAAAGATGTTTTGTGGGCTTTTGTTGTACCTTCATTCTATTCGAAGGAATTATCTTCAGTAACATTATATGCTGTTTTATTTAATGACGGGTATGAAGATCGCTTTAGTTTTGACGGTATCATTACCTTATTAACCCACATGAGTATCACAAATACATTTAAAATAGCAATATCACCCCTTAGGTTACGCTCTGCTTCTTCTGTACGGATTCCCCATTCTATTAAGAACCCTAATACTATGTTGCCTTCGGAATTGGTTAGACCCTTAAATTTGTCTTCTGTAACTTCAGTTAATCTCAATGGAGCAGGCAATACCAATGTTTTTGGAAGTAGTCTTCGTATAAGACTATCTCCTCTCAAATCGCCCATCCTTCGAAAATATACTAATCCGTGGAAAAGAAGTGAAATATAATCTAGTATTTCTAAGTGCAAATGCCAAGAGGTGCAGATGTTGTTCGCATTTAAGCACTGCGTCAACCGTTACTTCATCTGTAAACGGTAGACGCTTCTCTGTAGTTAACATGTCTGATTTGACATGACAGTCTACAGATTTAATTTATCTAACTACATGACGTGCTGCAAACTGTAATATGCAGTACGTTGGTCAAACTAACCGCATGCTTAAAACTAGATTGAACGAGCACTATCGTAGAATGAGTTAGCCTAAGAAAACTGACACTTTCTTGTACCGTCACTTTCGACGTACAGGTCATTCTGTAAATAACATTGTTATACAACCAGTGGAAAAACTTTATTACGACGCAAATTCTACATCTAGATTCAAAATTATCAAAAGACATGAGGCTGAACTGAAATGGATTAATTTTTTACAGACCCCTTTTCCACTGGGATTTAATGACAACATTTATCATGAGGGTAATATTTCCAAAATGCCGGACTTTGATATTTTCTCGCTCCTGGAATGTCGAAAACGCAGAACTAGATCTCACGGCACCAGGAAAAAATGGTAACTTTAAACGTAAATTACGTGCGTTTAAACGAATAAATACTAGACTGAAGTGACTGTCAATTATACTATTAAATCATGGACGACACTATAGCTTTCATTTTTAAGTTCATTACCCGTTTCTGTTTTACGTCTTCTGGACACCGAGGCGAATAAATTCTACGATAGTTCTAATCAGTTATATGCTGCGGCTCTCTTAACTAGAGGCTATACTCAGCATACTCTCCGTCCTTACATTGATTCTGAAATTAACCTTAAACGCCATTTCTTCAAAATATCCTTCATTAATAAGGGTATGGATTTTATAGATTTGCCCAGTATTTTCCGTGAGAGCTCGATGCTTTCTTCCATTCCTGCTTATTTTCAAAATACTGAAACACCTATAATTTGCTATAAATATAACAAACCTGTTAGATCTATCATTTTTAATTTCAATAAACTTGTTTCAAATCTTGATGTTGATACTAATACTCCTGACTCATGTGATTGTAAAAACCCAGTATATTGCTATCTTGCTGCTGGTCATGTAATTACTTGCAATTTGAAAATTATTCCTGATTCTAGGATAAGGAATATAATTTCTAAAGGACCGAACTATCGGTTTCCTTCTAAAATTGATTTCAGTAAATGTAGAGATGAAATCGCTTCTTCCTTGAATGAATTCGGTAATCGATGGTGTAAGCGAGAGTATGTTGAGCATAAAGCCCTTAAGGACGGGAAACTTAGCATTTTAAAACTAGTGAATAAACGCACTCTTTCTATTCTCAAAATACTAACTTATTTCCTCCTAAGCCTAACACGTCTTTAGGTCATCTTGAACTAGGTATTCAAGACTTTCATAAGGCCCCTGCAGACTAGGCCGCTAACATCGTCGTCGTTGTGTGACGGCTCCACTATGTTAACACGCTTGAGCAGGAGCTTGGTGGTACTAAGGCCTATGAACTTCAGTCTTTAGCTGAAGAGAGAGCTATAGTAGATAAGCATGTTTGTCATTCAGCCACCAAGTTTGCTGTGTGTGTTACCGAAGGCCAAAACAAGCTTCCTACGCTATACTGGTTACCAAAACTTCATAAAAGACCTTACAAAGCACGGTTTATTGCAAATTCTAGCTCTTGCACTACCACTGAACTTTCTAAATTATTAACTTTCTGACTTACTGCTATTAAAACGCATGTGATTAAATATTGTGATAAGTCTTTGAAAGATTAGGAAGAAATCAGTTTTGGTCTATAAAAAATTCGAATGAGGTTTTAAATAAATTGAAACCCAGACATTTTCGTGCTTCAAAGTAGAAGTAAAACAAAGATCAGGAATTGATACAATTAACTTACTCCATCCATAAAAGACACCAAAGGGAAAGAAATACAAACATTAAGCGACCAGACCATAATGGAAACCTAAACAAAGGAAGGCCATATGGACAGTTACTTTCCCACAAAATGGCCATATGGCCATCCAAAATTAAAAGACACAAGTGATACACACAGTAAGTAACAAACAACAACAAAATAAATCGCCACAGAAGAGCCGCCTTGGAACGGTCAGTGGAAGATTTCCACTGGGGGGCTTAAATCGATTTTACGTGGCCACAATCCTCGCCCTTACTTCCGTCGCGATTTAGACAAATAATTTGTTCAGTCCGCATGAAGGCCTCCTAACTCATCAGTGCAACATCTCCGTGAACACAGAAATCAAAGAACCACAGAGGTGAGACAACGGTGAGGACTCGACAGCAAGAAACCACTGAAATGCTGGAGCAAAAGAAAACCAACAGTTAGACTCCGATGAGCCCGACCAGAGACAGAGCATCAGGCACCAACCAACATTATCTCTTTAATTTTCAATAAGCCTTTACGATGGAGCCGTCATAGAATCTGAGGCCTGACCCACCGGCGTGCAATTAAAGAGGGAAGCAAAGTTGCCAACCGTGATTGGGTTAACTACCATGCATGCAGTCTGTCGTATAATATCCATGTTGTACCCAATCTTTTTATATCGAAGAATGATTTTACGAAATTGGGTGCTGAAGTCATTGCGGTTATATATTTTTCTGAATTTATATACTAAGTCACCATAAAATTCGGGTTCCGATAGACCTTGTTGCAGAAGAGATTTAAGTCCAATATTGAATTTTGAAATTAAATCAGAATGGCGTCTATAAAATTTTGAAAAGGCTTTGCGTAGTTTATGGTACCGATAACCCTGATTAAGAAGTTTAGCCGTTAATAATTTATTACGAGTGTTGAAGTCAGTTACATGATTACACACTCTAGCAAATCGAATTAATTGCGAAATATAAACGCCATAGGATGGCGCACGAGGAACATCACCATCCAAAAAAGGAAAATTTACAATCTCAAAATCAAAGTCATCACGTTTATCATAAATTTTGCACGAAACAAATCCATCTGCAATAGATAGATGTAAATCCAAAAACGGGGCCTCGGTATCAGAAGAATTTGCTTTATTTAACTGAAGTTCTAGGGGGTAAGTCAAGTCTGTCTACTTACGATTTTTCCACTCTTTACGCTACACTTCCTCATACTCTTATAAAAGTAAAGCTTAATGATTTAATTGAATGGGCTTTTCACAGAGAAGATTCTCTCTATCTTGCATGTAATGTCAGAAATGCATTTTTCACTTCTAAAGAGCATAGGAATTATACACTTTGGTCATGTCAGAAAGTGTGTGATGCCCTCACCTTTCTACTTGGCACTTTTTATATTAGATTCGGTACTAAGTTATTTAGACAAATTGTGGGCATTCCGATGGGTACGAATTGCACACCTCTTGTGGCTGATCTATTCTTGTATTGTTATAAAGAGACTTCATGTTGTCGCTTTCCATTGATAACCAATCTGAAATTATTGAAGCTTTTAGCTCCACTTCTAGATATTTAGATGATTTATTAAATATTGATAATACCTATTTCGATGGTTTGATCAGTCAGATTTACCGACCCCCCCCCCAGAACTTCAGTTAAATAAAGCAAATTCTTCTGATACCGATGCCCCGTTTTTGGATTTACATCTATCTATTGTAGATGGGTTTGTTTCGTTCAAAATTTATGATAAACGCGATGACTTTGATTGTGAGATTGTAATTTTTCCTTTTTTGGATGGTGATGTTCCTCGTGCGCCATCCTATGGTGTTTATATTTCGCAATTAATTCGATTTGCTAGAGTTTTTAGTCATGTAACTGACTTCAGCACTCGTAATAAATTATTAACGGCTAAACTTATTAATCAGGGTTATCGGTACCATAAACTACGCAAAGCCTTTTCAAAATTTTATAGACGGCATTCTGATTTAATTTCAAAATTCAATATTGGACTTAAATCTCTTCTGCAACAAGGTCTATCGGAACCCGAATTTTATGGTGACTTAGTATATAGAGATCTAATTCAAGGTAATGTTGGTTGGTGCCTGATGCTCTGTCTCTGGTCGGCCCCATCGGAGTCTAACTGTTGGTTTTCTTTTGCTCCAGCATTTCAGTGGTTTCTTGCTGTCGAGTCCTCACCGTTGTCTCACCTCTGTTGTTCTTTGATTATTTGTGTTCATTAATATGATTAAGATGATTTATTAAATATTGATAATACCTATTTCGATGGTTTGATCAGTCAGATTTACCGACCCCCCCCCCCCAGAACTTCAGTTAAATAAAGCAAATTCTTCTGATACCGATGCCCCGTTTTTGGATTTACATCTATCTATTGTAGATGGGTTTGTTTCGTTCAAAATTTATGATAAACGCGATGACTTTGATTTTGAGATTGTAATTTTTCCTTTTTTGGATGGTGATGTTCCTCGTGCGCCATCCTATGGTGTTTATATTTCGCAATTAATTCGATTTGCTAGAGTTTTTAGTCATGTAACTGACTTCAGCATTCGTAATAAATTATTAACGGCTAAACTTATTAATCAGGGTTATCGGTACCATAAACTACGCAAAGCCTTTTCAAAATTTTATAGACGGCATTCTGATTTAATTTCAAAATTCAATATTGGACTTAAATCTATTCTGCAACAAGGTCTATCGGAACCCGAATTTTATGGTGACTTAGTATATAGAGATCTAATTCAAGGTAATGTTGGTTGGTGCCTGATGCTCTGTCTCTGGTCGGCCCCATCGGAGTCTAACTGTTGGTTTTCTTTTGCTCCAGCATTTCAGTGGTTTCTTGCTGTCGAGTCCTCACCGTTGTCTCACCTCTGTTGTTCTTTGATTATTTGTGTTCACGGAGATGTTGCACTGATGAGTTAGGAGGCCTTCATGCGGACTGAACAAATTATTTGTTTAAATCGCGACGGAAGTAAGGGCGAGGATTGTGGCCACGTAAAATCGATTTAACCCCCCCCCCCCCCCCCCAGTGGAAATATTTCCACTGACCGTTCCAAGGCGGTTCTTCTGTGGCGATTTATTTATGTTGTTGTTTGTTACTTACTGTGTGTATCACTTGTGTCTTTTTATTTTGGATGGTCATATGGCCATTTTTTGGGAAAGTAACTCTCCTCATGGCCTTCCTTTGTTTTGGTTTCCATTATGGTCTGATCGCTTAATGTTTGTGTGTATTTCCCTTTGGTGTCTTTGATGGGTGGAGTAAGTTAATTGTATCGATTCCTGATCTTTGTTTTACTTCTACTTTATATTATTAACAACTTCAAACCAAAAACATCTCACACAGCCGCTCCTGAATAAGCGCCGTTGCTGTGAGCTGTTTACCTTAGATACGGTGGTTGTATGTCAAAGGAAACAACTCGACTAAATATGGATCAATTTATTGAATATATTTATCTCGCCTAGAGAAACCAAAACTCACACACAACCGCTTCTGTATGAACGCCGTTGCTATGGGCTTGTTTACCTTAGATACGGTGGGTTGGGTGGACTTGTTTTGGGTTTAAATGACTTAAAGTGTTAAATGGAGCTTGTCTCGGTGGTAGATATTTGGGTGTTGGGAGGCTTTATTTGCTGAATTGAGCGTCTGAATAAATTCTGCACTAGAACCTGCAAATAGAATACTGCATCTATTTTTTAATTTTTGCAACATTTTGCGTCGGGTGAAAAATAAAGCTCGACGCAAAATGTTGTGACTTATGAAAAACTAAACCATGAAAATATTATGATATTTGGAGTTAAAATGGACGTGTGGGTACTGAATACATCTTTCTTCACGTCGTCTGCCTCCCCGAAGCTAAAATTTGCTAGAAAAACAGTCAACCAGATTTTATGACATTTTGCGTTGGTGTAAAAAATTCACCTCGATGCAAAATGTTATAATGTTATAACATTTTGCGTTGGGAGAAAAATTAAGCACGACGCAAAATGTTATAACTTTTATAACATTCTTTATCGTCGTAAAGTTAGGTTGCTAAGAGATAAAATCAACTTATTTGCACAATAATTATATGTACATACAACCTATGCCTCGCCGCGTCTGTAACAGGCAAGGCATCTATTTTCATTTTTTTTACAACATTTTGCGTCGGGTGAAAAATAAGGCTCGACGCAAAATGTTGCAACTGTTGAAAACCTAGATCATGAAAATATTATGATGTTTGGACTTAAAATGGACGTGTAGGCACTGAATACATCTTTCTTCACTTCGCCTGCCTCCCCGAAGCGAAAATATGCTAGAAAAACAGTCATCCAAATTTTATAACATTTTACGTCGGGGGAAAAATTCACCTTGACGCAAAATGTTATAATTTTATAACATTTTGCGTTGGGAGAAAAATTAAGCACGACGCAAAATGTTATAACTTTTATAACATTCTTTATCGTCGTAAAGTTAGGTTGCTGAGAGATAAAATCAACTTATTTGCGTAATAACTATATGTCCATACAACCTATGCCTCGCCGAGTCTGTAATAGGCAAGGCATCTATTTTCAAATTTTTACAACATTTTGCCTCGGTTGATAAATAAAACTCGACGCAAAATGTTGTAACTTATGAAAACCTAAATCATGAATATATTATGCTGTTTGAACTTAAAATGGACGTGAAGGCACTGAACACGTCTTTCTTCCCTTCGTCTGCCTCCCCGAAGCGAAAATATGCTAGAAAAACAGTCATCTAGATTTTATAACATTTTGCGTCGGGGAAAAAATCACCTCGACGCAAAATGTTATAATTTTATAACATTTTGCGTTTGGAGAAAAATCAAGGACGACGCAAAATGTTATAACTTTTATAACATTCTTTATCGTTGTAAAGTTAGGTTGCTGAGAGTTAAAATCAACTTATTTGCACAATAACTGAATGTCCATACCACCTATGCCTCGCCGAGTCTGTAATAGGAAAATAAGAAGTCTCTGTGGTGCAGTGGTTACGCTACTCGCCTTGTAAACCACGGATCGCAGGATCGATCCCGGGCTTCTCCAGACTTTCGGATGAGTCTATAAACCGAGATCCCGTCTCCGTATTACCTTAGCTGTTGGTGGGACGTAAAACTAAAACTCACTCACTCGTTGTAATAGGCAAGGCATATATTTTCAAATTTTTACAACATTTTGCGTCGGGTGAAAAATAAAGCTCGACGCAAAATGTTGTAACTTATGAAAACCTAAATCATGAAATTATTATGATGTTTTGATTTAAAATGGACGTGTAGGCACTGAACACATCTTTCTTCACTTCGTCTGCCTCCTCGAAGCGAAAATATGCTAGAAAAACAGTCATCCAAATTTTATAACATTTTCCGTCGGGGGAAAAAATCACCTCGACGCAAAATGTTATAATTTTATAACATTTTGCATTGGGAGAAAAATTAGGCACGACGCAAAATGTTATAACTTTTATGACATTCTTTATCGTCGTAAAGTTAGGTTGCTGAGAGATAAAATCAACTTATTTGCACAATAACTATATGTTCATACAACCTATGCCTCGCCGAGTCTGTAATAGGCAAGGCATCTATTTTCAATTTTTTACAACATTTTGCGTCGCGTGAAAAATAAAGCTCGACGCAAAATGTTGTAACTTATGAAAACCTAAATCATGAAAATATTATGATGTTTGGAGTTAAAATGGACGTGTAGGCACTGAACACGTCTTTCTTCCCTTCGTCTGCCTCCCCGAAGCGAAAATATGCTAGAAAACAGTCATCCAAATTTTATAACATTTTGCGTCGGGGGAATAAATTCACCTCGACGCAAAATGTTATAATTTTATAACATTTTGCGTCGTTGTAACATTTTGCGTGGTGACATGGCTATATTCATAATTTGTATCATAGGATCCAGGAAAGTTCCTATGACTGAGGAACAGCTTTTCTACTGTGTAAAATATTGTGTGTATATATATATGTATAGGTACTGCAATAAAATATTACAGATGGATTGTCACTGGGCTATCAATATAGTAATATTGTCCTTAAAAATGTTCATGTCATTTGTATTGGGTTCGTTCTCTGGAAGTTGGGAGTGTTCCAGAGAACTGGAATTTATAAGTACATTTTCTCTTGGTCCAGACTGGTTGCTTCCGGTTAACTGAGTTTGATCAGTGATCGCCACATGTTGAGTTTCGGTGATGGACTTCTGTTGGCATATGCATAAAACAAACCCTGTTTCGGGAAGGAGGCGGACCGTCCATTCTAATAAACCCTATTGGTTTCATTGGGCTACAGGGCTTGAGATATCATTTCTTCTCAATGTCGGGAAAAAGTCCCACAAAATTGGAAGCAGCGTCTCCAAAATGACCTTTACTGTGATGACGGGGACGTTAAACCTCAAATGAAACAAACAAAGTTTCGGGAAGTTATTATTGGTCAGAGGTAATCCAAGTCTGGGTACCAGTGACAGAGCATCTTATTTTGTGCGTACTAATTAGAATTTTGTAAATGTTAAGGGAATATTCTCTGTTGCTACATGTATTGATAATGTTCTCTGGTGGTGGTTTTCGAGTTATTCATGTTAGTCTGGTCTATTTGTTGATCCTAAGGTATTCCACAATTCCATATGATCATACAGAAGCTGCCTGAAAACTTTCCTTATCTCATAATTAGTCGTCTCTGTAAGGGCCATCTCTGACTATTATAATAATAATTCTAATTTTTACAATTAATAAAGATAAAAATAGGGGTACCTTAAATTTATATAAATTAGTTATGGTTAATAACATTGTATTAAGATTAAATAAGTCTCCTAGCAATTGAAATCTAGCATTTATTTTAAATGCGTGTTAGAGTCTTTTTATAATAGGGGGAGAATGTTGTGCCGGTAGATCCACCTTCGACCCCAGAAGTCTTTCCACGAGATTCTTGGGCCTATCTGCTGCGTGGACAATGCATTAGACGACTACGACTACAAGTGGCAACACCTCCTATTAACGAGCACCGCTCGAAGAACCTACCATACAGGTAAGTCGGGCGCAAAACACTGTTTTCGGTAATTGCATGGGCCGCAGTTTATTAATCTGATTGGTCTATCAGGCCACGTGCCCTCCATGGAACAATTAAAATCTGGTCTGCGTACATGTGTAGAGGTCTTTTTTTACTTAAAGCCGCCTCCTTTTCAGCTTGACCAATAAGACCATCGTCTTAAAAAAAGATGCCCACCTTGTAGTCTTGTGAACGAAAATAACTAATCGGATATCTCACCACTTAAGAAAAAATAAAATAAAAGTATTTTCAAACCTGCTGTACCTAAACCGAAAGCTAGTACTTGTTTAAGAAGCTAAAAATAAAGCTTATTTTAAACCGTATGTGAACAGAAATCCGTGGTTTCTAAATTATTTTGCTACAGAATTGTTTTCATACCTGTCATAAATGTGATTAAACGAGCATTTCCCATATACTATAGGCAATGGATTTGTCACGCATGGTTGTTCTGACACTTCAGATACATTCCAAAAGCAATCAACTTTATCAATATACCTGGGCTCAAGGTCAAGGTCACTGCGGCTACTTTGGAAAAAAACTTTGTCATTTTTTTTTTCTGATTGATTTTTATAAACTTCACACAAATGTTGGGTACAATAATATCTCTAGCATGTTCAACTTTCAGGATCCTGTGGTCAAGGTCAAGGTCTTTGTGGTTATTTTTAGAAAAAAAAAACTTTGTCATCGCTCTAGTGCCTACATTTATTGATGGATTTTAATATAATTTCACACAAATGTTGGGTATGATAATATCTCGAGCAAAATTGACTTTCAGGATCCTTGGCTCAAGGTCAAGGTCACTGAGGCTATTTTTAGAAAAAACATTGTCATTGTTCTAGCGTCGTTATTTGCTGATGGATTTTAATATAACTTCACAGAAATGTTGGGTATAATAATATATTTAGCAAGTTCGACTTTCAGAATCTTGGGCTCAAGGTAAAGGTCACTGTGGCTATTTTTAGAAAAAACTTTGTCATCGCTCTAGTGCCTACATTTATTGATGGAATTTAATATAATTTCAAACAAAGGTTGGGTATGATAATATCTCAAGCAAGTTTGACTTTCAGGGTCCTGGGCTCAAGGTCAAGGTCAGTGTGTCTATTTTAAGAAAAAAAACTTTGTCATCGCTCAAGCGTTGTCATTTGCTGATGGATTTTAATATAACTTCACACAAATGTTGGGTATGATAATATCTCTAGCAAGTTTGACTTTCAGGGTCCTGGGGTCAAGGTCAAGATCACTGGCTATTATTAGAAAAACTTGCTGCAGGCAGAAATCTTTCCAACTGTAAACGGAGTTCCATTGCACACAGCCTTTAATTATCAACCTCTCATCATTCTGATATAACTGAAATACTGCATAGAAGGATGTAAAAGCGCAAGTCATCTATCTACATAAGAACTGCAGATAAATTCGATCAACGTGAAAGAAGCTAGTCTCGGCAGATTGTCAAAACGACCTTTTTTGACAGTCAAGAGGATAGAATCAGATCCATTTTCGAACCCGTCTGATATTTTATATGCATCTAAAGTCACTCAATATGGAACCATACCTGGAGACAGTACTGTGAGGATTGCCTCTGTGTATGAGACTAAGTTTTCAATAATTTGTATTACACAGTTTTACCCAATTAATATAGCTAAACTTCCAGCCAGGATCTTGGCGCATGGTATCCTACCTGAAGACACTCACTTTCATTTATTCTGACTTTTGTTGTGCTGATGTTTATATGATGTTTATATGACAGTGCCATCAGGCAAGCTAATCTGTCCACCGACAGGTTTTGTTATACTTTATTTTGAAGTAAAGTGAGTATACACAGTATACCGCTCCTTAACTAGGATAATGTTTCCTGTTCCGACTATTGCACGTTCGGGGAGCATCCATCGGTTTCACCGATATTCTTGTTTGGAAAGTAACTGTCCTTTTGGCTTTCCGCTATTGATGTTTCCATTAGGGTCTGTTGTTTCTCTTTGTGTTTCTTTCCCTTTGGTGTCTCTGATGGTCTGTGTGTTTATTGTATCGATTCCTGATCATTACCTTCACCTATGTTTTCTACGCACTAAAAGTACTAAAACCTGGTCCTCAATACGTGACAGTAAGAATGGGGCTTAATATCAATGTTTCTACGTGCACTAGGTCAAATACATGCGCGTGATTACAAATACGATATATGACAAGGAGAAATCATTGTAATAAGAAGACAGAGATAGTGTCTAAAGAGGTGTTTTTTATTATACTTTTGCTGTAATATGTACCCCATTACCTGTTTCTTTAAATAGTCTTTAACACCACTTATATGACTCGGTAGAGTCACGCGAGTGTGTTAATGTGATCAGTCAGCACATTTCAGACTTTATTGGATTCAATCGTCACTACTTAGGTAAGTTTCAATATCACGAAAACATGCCTATACAGTGTAAAACTGGGGTTCGCAGGGGTATACATTATTTTCCTTATTCCTGCTCTAAGGCATACGTTGTTGGTACTCGTTTGAACCGCCTCGGCGAGGCGGTTCTAACGAGTACCCACAACCTATGATAAGAAAAAATATTGCAATTTTTCCTCAGAAAATTTCAATTTTTGAAGGTAAAATTTTCAATATATTTAGATAGGCGTGTTCTCGTAATGAAACCTCATTTCATCAGAGGGCATCAATAAACAATGCAAACTCAAAATCAAACGTTGAAAAGGACGGCGTCTGATAACGATCTGTTCTGTTTGTTTGGTAACACTACAAAATAGAAGTGAAGACAATGATAAGGAATCGATACAATTAACCTATAGCTCCCACCAGAGACACCAAAGGGAAAGAAGCGCGAACATGAAACAACTAGACCCCCAAATGGAAACATCAATAGCGAAAAGCCAAAAGGACAGTTCTCTTTAGGGGATTATAAACCTGCATTTTAGAGAGAGAGAGAGAGAGAGAGAGAGAGAGAGAGAGAGAGAGAGAGAGAGAGAGAGAGAGAGAGAACGTGAGAGAGAGGTATATATATATATAGATCGTCATGTAAGCATGTTTTGTTTGCTTTGTTTTATTAGATGTTATAGGTTCCCGTTAAAACTGTATAGGTAATTTTGGAGACGTTTCTTCCAATTTTAAGGAACTTTTACCCGACCATGTTTAAGCATGTACTGTGAATTTCCGCTATTAAGACCAACTAGAATTAAGGCTATTCTGCCTTTAAACAACATCTAGAGGGCTTCAGTTATTCAGTTTTACCTAAGTTGCTTTGTCGACACCAAGTGTCTTCTTGTAAAGGACCACTTTGAGTCTGTTCAAAAGTTGTCTTTAAGACAACTTTTGAACCGTTTTAAAGGTAGTGTTAACACAGGAATTTATTGTATACATACAGTAGAACTTCGATGGCTCGAACCCCATCGGGACCATGAAAATTTGTTCGAGACTACGGTAGGTCGAGTCACGGAGGTCTACTATTAGTGCCATACCAGGAGGCATAATGGAGATAATTGCGGGACATCTTTTCGGTGTTCAATATTTGAAATATATGCTGTGTGTACTCATGAGAATCGCCTCATCGAGGCGATTCTAATGAGTACACACAGCATACATCTGCAAGATAAAAGAAGAGAGTCTCTCTAAATTTTGTCTGTTTCGTATTTGGAGGCATTCCCTTCGGACATAAGAACTGCTTCGACCCATCCATGGTAAACGAGCCATCGGGGTTCGAGCCATTGAAGTTCTACTGTATGTAATAAAATAATGCCCAAGCATTGGAGCGCTTTGGTGCAGTATTTGTGCTCGAAAGATTGCGGGTTCGATGCTCATACTGACCAAAGTGTTGTGTCCTTGAACAAGGCACTTCATCCACATTGCTTTAACAAAAGTACTGGTTACCACCCTGGAAGTCCTGCTCGTAATGCTCAGATGTGAGCGAGTAGCAGTAATAGGAGAAAAAGAAAACATGTATTAAGCAATGTTGGAAAGAAAATTACTTCTTGTTTGAGTGGGCCTTTTCGCGCATGTCGTTCCTACGGATGCTCATACTTGCCATTAGTCGAAGGCATCGTTTATTACGGTAATGAAGTGATATAATTTTCGCAGGTTATTTGCGTTTTCGGAATTAATGAGATACCTGAATTTCTCTGTGTTCGTTCTTGCGAAATATGTCTGTTTGATAAATTTGGATCGAATTTCTTTAAAATGTGTTTATGATAAAATGTAGTGATATTCATCAACGTCTTTACAGCAAAATGTACATGTGCTTTCGGCAAAGGGTATGGCGCTCTACCTGCCAGTTTTTACAGGAAGTTTAGTGTTCCTCGTTCTAAATTTTATAAAAGTTTTGCAATAGCTATTCGGTAAAATTCTTAGATATTTACTTTACTCGCATTCTTTACCGAATAGTCTATAGATTTTCCCATTAGACGAACATTCAAATAAGGAATGTCGGTTTTGAGTATATTGATCGCTTACTTTTGCTTTATTGCTAGAGAAAGCCATCTCGGATTTATTAAATCCCGTGTTCCAGCATTTCTGTTGTTTCTTGCTGTCCAGTCATCACCGTCGCTTCATCTATGTGGTTGTTTGATTTTTGTGCTCACAGAGATGTTGCACTGATGAGTTAGGAGGTACGAAAGCCTAGAAGGACCACTTTTAAAAAGAAATAAAAACTTTTCCCGTTATTACGAGATAACTATGTCGTTATTATGAGATAATTATGTCGTTATTACGAGATAATTATGTTGTAATTACGAGAAAACTAAGTCGTTATAACGTGAATTTTTTTCTCGTATTAACGAGATACTATCTCGTATTAAAGCGATAGCTATCTCGATATAACGAGATAGCTATCTCGTTATAACGAGATAAATAAGTAATCTTCAGCAACAAAGTTTTCAGCTACTGGATACCCGACTTACCACCCTCACTCACACCAGTGCTAGAGGGGGCTCAGAGAAAAGTGCTTTTGGCACCGACGAGAAGATCCGAACTAACAACACCACTTCAACAAGAGCACCTTCATTAAACACACATAGATCCAGGTATATGGACACGCGTGCACAGATGCACATTGACAGACACACACGCATGTACCATCGCCCCCGCCCCATCGGGGCTTGAAGAAATGTATGGGCTGCATAATTCTTCCACGCAGAGCTGAAACCGACTTGCACACGAGTACTGGTAAACCGCTTGGAGGATCTAGGCCTGCCCAGGCAAAGCGATGTGAGTCGGCCCGTCCATGCTTATAAACCCTATTGGTTTCATTGGGCGGCAGGGGTTGAAATGTCAATTCATCTCAATGTCGGGTAAAAGTCCCACAAAATGGGAAACAACGTCTCCAAAATGATCTTTACAGTGTTGACGGGGACGCTAAACCTCAAATCAACCAACCAACCAACCAACCAACCAACACATGTACCCTCCCCCCTCACCTCCCCAACCCACTTATAACTAATGTTTGTGATAGGTGGCAGGTATTGTTTATCTCATATTTTATGGCCCTCTCAACAACAATTCAGTCGTTCTGAGATGGGACCTCGGTTTGAAACGAAGGAGCAAGGCATTCTTCTGCGACACCTATGTTTGTTTGCTTGATGTGAGGTATAACGTCCCTGTCAATACTATTTAGGTCATTTTGGAGACTGCTTACAATTTTGTGGTACTTTTACTAAACATTGATATGAAATGACATTTCAAGCACTTTCGCCAAATGAAATCAATAAGGTTTATATGCATGGACGGTCCGACTCGCGCCACTATTCCTGGGCCTGCTTAGAACCTCTAAGCCGTTTACCAGTACTCATGTGCGGTTGGTTTCAGTTCTGCGTGGAAGCATCAGGCAGCCCAATCTATTTCTTCAAGCCCCGATCGGCGGGGGCCGACACCTTTTGTATGTGGCGAGAATGAGTAATTACTTGAGAAGTCAGTGGATGTTTCTTCTTCGTCTTCTTCTTCTGTGGTGATAATGAGATAATTATCTCGTAATATTGAGGTAATTTTCTCGTAATTACGAGTTAATTTTCTCGTTATTACAAGTTAATTATCTCGTAATAACGAGTTAATTATCTCGTAATAACGAGATTACTAAGTCGTAATAACGAGATAACTATCTCGTAATAACGAGATAACTAACTCGTAATTACGAAAAAACTGACTCGTAATAACGAGATAACTAGCTCGTAATAACGAGATAATTAACTCGTTATAACGGGAATTGCAACAACATCCAGAAGTCTTACAAGGGCCATTGAGACCTGGTTCCAAGTGATCCTCGGTGCTTTAGCTCATCTGCCTGTCAGGGCTCAGCAAGCAATAATTATGGGAATCCTTTATGGCAGTGTTAATGCTGTTAGCGGTGCATACATGTACCACTTCCTCATTTACTCATCTTCTCAAGTAAACACTCATTCTGGTACATAAGGTGGCGTAGAATAATCCCTGCTTATCAACCTTTTAAACGTGATTTTAAGCCAAGGCCCCGTGTCAATATGGTCAGAGATGAGAGAAAATGACGTTATCCTGTTTACATTTAAGAATCCAAGAGTAACGTCATGAAACGGCGGCTTTTCACGGTCAGATTCAGCTCTGCGTGGAAGCACCATGCAGCCAAATTATTTTTTTCAAGCCCCGATGGGCGGGGACGACATGTATCCACAACCATGGAGCTAATATTATGTTTGAATTTACCCAAAGTGAGAAGCCCTTTCAGACCATAAATTGCTCCGGTCCTGATGCTACAAACCTTCTCCCACGCCCAACCGACTCAAAAATGAAGCCGATCCTGCTCACAAATTCCAAATGCAAACAATTGTTGGCATTATAAAATTCTTGAGCAGGACAAGCATCATTCTTCGCTCATTTGAGCACACAAATTGCCTAATTTGTTTAAATACTGGAAATTATGAGCGTTACAAATTTCATGCTCAACCAAGCCGAACAAGAAAAAATACCCACAACAACGGGACCAGACCTAGAAGAATCCTCATTAAGAACTCAAAACCATGCAATAACGGCGGTGCCTGGGACTATATGGGACGGAGCACAGCATGTGAGTGCGCCCAGCAAAGGCCAAGGTCAGACTGCGCATCTGCGCTGTCTGATCAGAGTCCCCCACCAGCCATATTGAAAAGAATATCAGACTGAGTACACAGTGAAGACCCCGACTAAACTGTGCATACCAACAGGCCTTTCCGAATCTCGACAGGGTATTTTATGGCCCTCCCAACAGCAATGTAGTCATACTAACATGGGTCCTTGGTTTAAAATCGCATTTAAAAACAATTCTTCGACACCTTATGTACCAGGCGAGAATGAGCGCTTACTTGTGAAGATGGTAGTAAATGAGGAAGTGATACGCACCGCTAACAGCACTACCACTGCCAGAACAGATTCCCATTATTTTTGCTTGCTGAGCCCTGACAGGCAGGTGAGCTAAAGTACCGAGGATCACTTGGAACCAGGTCTCAATGGCCCCTGTAAGACTTCTGGGTGCTGTTGCAATTCTCGTTATACAGAGATAATTATCTCGTTATTACGAGTTAGTTTTCTCGTTATTACGAGTTAGTTATTTCGTAATTACGAGTTAGTTATCTCGTTATAACGAGTTAATTATCTCGTTATTACGACTTAGTTATCTCGTTATTACGAGATAATTAACTCATTAAGAGATAATTAACTCGTAATAACGAGAAAATTAACTCGTAATTACGAGAAAATTAACTCAAGTGGACGGTCCGACTTGCACCTCTTTGCCTGGGCAGGCTTAGATCCTCTAAGCGGTTTACAAGTACTCGTGTGCGGGTCGGATTTAGCTCTGTGTGGAAGCATGGTGCAGCCCATATATTTCTTCAAGCCCCGATGGGCGGGGGCAGAGAAACATGATTTCTGCTGAATATTACACTTGCATTTTTAGCTCATCTGTCACGTAGTGACAAGGTGAGCTTTTGTGATCACTTTTTGTCCGTCGTCCATCGTGCGAGCGTGCGTCCGTCCGTCCGTCCGTGCGTGCGTGCGTCCGTCCGTCCGTGCGTGCGTCCGTGCGTCCGTAAACAATTTCAAATAAGTATATCTCTAATACCCCATGGTCAATCTTGTTCAAATTTCATGAGAAGCATCATCAGGTAGGTGGAAAGGCTGCATAAGGTTTTTGGGCAGATCAGATTGGAATTCTGGTTGCCATTGCAACATATAGCTCACATAGACTTACAATTGGAAAAAAATTAAAATATTTTCCTCTCTGAAACTACTGGGCCCAGAACTTAGATATTTGGCTTGTAACAATGTCAATGTGACACCTACATAAATCCTGCCAATCTTGCCCCTGGGGTCCAAATTGGCCACACCCCGGGACCCCTTAGCTCCTATAGACTCATAACGGAAAAAAAGCTTCAAAAATCTTCTTCTCTGAAACCACAGGGCCCAGAGCTTAGATATTTAGCATGTAGCAACGGTTAGTCGTCACCTACATAATTCCTGCCAATCATGCCCCTGGGTTCCAAATGGGCCATGCCCCGGGGCCCGTTCGCTCCAATGGACTCATAATGATAAAAAAGCTTCAAAAATCTTCTCCTCTGAAACCACAGGGCCCAGAGCTTAGATATTTAGCATGTAGCAACGGCCAGTGGTCACCTACATAATTCCTGCCAATCATGCCCCTGGGTTTCAAATGGGTCACTCCCGGGGCCCCTTCGCTCCCATAGACTCATAACGGAAAAAGCGCAAACAAGCTTCTTCTCTGAAACCAGAGGGCCAAGAGCTGGGTTATTTAGCATGTAGCAACGGCAACTGGTCACCTACATTTATCCTGCCAATTATGCCCCTGGGGTCCAAATGGGCCACGCCCCGGGGCCCCTTAGCTCCCATAGACTCATAATGGTAAAAGCCTAAAAAATCTTCTTCTATGAAACCACAGCGCCCAGAGCTAAGATATTTAGCATGTAGCAATTGGCAAGTGGTCGCCTATATAATTCCTACGAATCATGCCCCTTGGGTCCAAACGGGCCACGCCCCTGTGCCCCTTAGCTCCTAAAGACTCATAGTGCAAAAAAAGCTTAAAAATGTTCTTCTCTGAAACCACAGGGCCCAGAGCTTAGATATTTAGCATATAGCAATGGCAAGTAGTCACCTACAAAATTTCTGCCAATCATGCCCCTGGGGTCCAAACGGGCCACGCCCCGGGGCCCCTTAGCTCCTATAGACTCATAATGGAAAAAACTCCAAAATGCTTCTTCTCTGAAACCAGAGGGCCCAGAGCTTAGATATTTAGCATGTAGCAACGGCAAGTGGTCACCTACATAAATCCTGCCAATCATGCCCCTGGGGTCCAAATGGGCCACGCCACGGGGCCCCTTAGCTCCCATAGACTCATAATGGAAAAAAAAATCTTCAAAAATCTTCTTATCTGAAACCACAGGGCCCAGAGCTTAGATATTTAGCATGTAGAAACGGCAATAAGTGACCTACATAATCCCTGCCAATCATGCCCCTGGGTTCCAAATGGCCAACGCACCGGGTCCCCTTTGCTCCCATAGACTCATAATGAAAAAGCATAAAAATCTTCTTTTCTGAAACCACAGCGCCTAGAGCTTATATATTTGGCATGAAGCAATGGCAGGTGGTCGCCTACATATTTACTGCAAATCATGCCCCTAGGGTCCAAACGGGCCACGCCCCGGGGCCCCTTAGCTGCTATAGACTCATAATGGAAAAAAAGCTTCACAAATCTTCTTCTCTGAAACCACAGGGCCCACAGCTTAGATATTTAGCATGTAGCAATGGCAAGTGGTCACTTACATAAATCCTGCCAATCATGCTCCTTGGGAATAAATGGGCCACGCCACGGGGCCCCTTAGCTCCTATAGACTCATATTGGAAACAAGCTCAAGAAAAGCTTCTTCTCTTAAACCACAGCGTCGAGAGCTTAGATATTGAGCATGTAGCAATGGCAAGTGGTCGCCTACATAATTCCTGCCAATCATTCCCCTGGGGTCCAAACGGACCACGCCCCGGGGCCCCTTATCTCCTATAGACTCATAATGGAAAAAAGCTTCGAAAAACATCTATTCTGAAACCACAGTGCCCATAGCTTAGATATTTAGCTGGTAGCAACAGAAAGTTGTCACCTACATATTTCCTGATAATCATGCCCTTGGGTCCAAACGGGCCACGCCCCGGGGCCCCTTAGCTCCCATAGACTCATAATGGTAAAAAAAGCTTAAAAATCTTCTGCTTTAAAACTACAGGGCCCAGAGCTTAGATATTTAGCATGTAGCAATGGCAAGTTGTCACCTTGAAAATTCCTGCCAATCATGCCCCTGGAGTCCAAACGGGCCACGCCCCGGGGCCCCTAAGCTCCTATAGACTCATAATGGAAAAAAGCTCCAAAAAGCTTCTTCTCTGAAATCAGAGGGTCCAGAGCTGAGATATTTAGCATGTAGCAACGGCAATTGGTCACCTACATATTTCCTGCCAATCATGACCCTGGGTTCCAAATGGGCCACGCCCCGGGGATACTTAGCTCCCATAGACTCATAATGGATAAAAAGCCTCAAAAATTTTCTTATCTGAAACCACAGCGCCCATAGCTTAGATATTTAGTATGTAGCAACAGCAAGTGGTAACCTACATATTTCCTGATAATCATGCCCCTGGGGTCCAAACGAGCCACGCCCCGGGTCCCCTTAGCTCCTATAGACTCATAATGGAAAAACAAGCTTCAAAAATCTTCTTGTTTGAAACCACAGGGCCCAGAGCTTAGATATTTAGCATGTAGCAATCTACAAAATTCCTGCCAATCATGCCCCTGGGGTCCAAACGGGCCACACCTCGGGGCCCCTTTGCTCCTGTAGACTCATAATGGAAAAAATCTCCGAAAAGTTTCTTCTCTGAAACCAGAGGGCCCAGAGCTGAGATATTTAGCATGTAGCAACGGGAAGTGGTCACCTACATAAATCCTGCCAATCATGCCCCTGGGTTCCAAATGGGCCAAGCCTCGGGGCTACTTTGCCCACATAGACTCTTAGTGGAAAAACGCCTTATAAATCTTCTTCTCTAAAACCACAGCGCCCAGAGCTTAGATATTTAGCATGTAGAAACGGCAAGTGGTAAACTACATAATTCCTGCCATTCATGCCCCTGGGGTCCAAACGGGCCACGCCGCGGGCCCCTTAGCTCCTATAGACTCATAATGGAAAAAAAATCTTCTTCTCTGAAACCACATGGCCCAGAGTTAGATATTAAGCATGTAGCAATGGCAAGTACTCACCTACATAAATCCTGCCAATCATGCCCCTTGGGAACAAATGGGCCACGCCCCGGGGCCCCTTTGCTCCCATAGACTCATATTGGAAACAAGCTTCAAAAATCTTCTCTGAAACCACAGGGTCAGAGCTTAGATATTTAGCATGTGGCAATGACAAGTGGTCACCTACAAAAATCCTGCCAACCATGCCCCTGGGTCCAAATAGGCCACACCCTGGGACCCCCTTAGCCCACATAGACTCATAATGGAAAAAAGCTTAAAAAATCTTCTTCTCTGTAACCACAGGGCCCAGAGCTTATATATTCAGCATGTAGCAACAGCAAGTGGTCACCTACACATTTCCTGATAATCATGCCCCTGGGGTCCAAACGGGCCACGCCCCGAGGCCCCTTAGCTCCCATAGACTCATAATGGAAAAAAAGGTTCAAAAATCTTCTTCTCAGAAACTTTGAAGCACAGAACTTTGATATTTAGTATCTAGCAACATAAAATAGCCAGCTACATAAATCCTGCTAACTCTGCCCCTTTGGTCAAAATTGGCCACGCCCGAGCTCATCAGCTCCAATGGAAAAAAACTTAAAAAAGCTTCTTCTATGAAACCATAAGGCCCAGAGCTTAGATTTTAGTATGTAGCAATGTCGGGTGGCCACCTCCATAAATCCTGTCTCTTATGCTCCTGGGATCAAAATTGGCCACCCCAGGGCTCTTTAGCTTCCATAGACTAAGAATTGGAAAAAACTTCAAAAATCTTCTTCTCTGAAACCACAGGGCCCTTATAATGGAAAAATAAAATCACACACACACACAAAAAACAAAAAAAAAAAAACAAAAAAAAAAACAAAAAAAAAACAAACAAAAAAAAAACAAAAAAAAAAAAAAAAAAAAACTTAAAATTGGGGAAAAAAATCTTCAAAAATCTTCTTCTCTGAAACCATAAGTCCCAAAGCTTAGGTATTAAGCATGTAGCAATGTCTAATGATCGCCTACATGAATCCTGCCAATCATGCCCCTGGGGTCCAAATTGGCCAAATCATGTGGCCCCTTAACTCCAACAAACTTATAATGGAAAAAAAGCTTCAAACATCTTCTTTGAAACCATGATGTGCATACCTTAGATATTTAGTATATAGCAACACAAAATGGTCGCCTACATAAATCCTGCCAACCATGCCCTTAAGGTCAAAATTGGCCAAGCCCTAGGGCTCATTAGCTCCTATAGACTTATACTGGAAAAAAAACTTCAAAACATCTTCTTGTTCAAAACCATAAGGCACAGATTTTGTTTGATTTGAGGTTTTACATCCACGTCAACACTGTATAGGTCATTTTGGAGATGTCTCTTCCATTTTTGTGGGACTTTTACCCGACATTGAGATGAAATTACATCTCAAGCCCTGTCGTCCAATGAAACCAATAGGGTTTATAAGCATGGACACCGCTTTGCCAGAGCTTTGATATTTAGTATGTAGCAATGTCAAGTGGTCTCCTACACTAATGATTTTCTGGTACACAGGTGAGCGATATAGGGCCATTGGGCCCTCTTGTTTAGAATAGCAGACCTCTATTACAAAGGCCGATCGATTTGTTTTATTGCTTAGTACGCACTGCTAACTGGCATCGCCTCCGTTTCTATAAAATCTTGATTTACGTTTTTACAAATTGCCCATGATTTTTTTATGCTACTTTATCATATGACGTCGCGTCTGAGAGTGTAATAACGCCATGTAATATTTTCGATAATCCACTAGTGGATTAAATATGTAAATTAACTATATACGCCCCGTAACGTTATATGTACGACGTCCTTAATGACGTCACGTTTACTAACGGCGGAATATTGGCATTTTTTGTTAACAATCGTGAATAAAATTCGTTAATTTGTCATATGATAAATAGAATCTTGCATTCGTGCTCATCGATTATTGAATTTATTAAACTTGAGGAAAAGCGATAAAATGCTCGGCAAGCCTCGCCTTTTTCCATTTTCCTCAACTCGTTTAATTAATTAAATAATACATGAGCACTCATGTAAGATCCTGTATTTATGCTACTATGCACGTATTGCTTTGCTGGTTTGTTCGATTGAGGTTTAACGTCCCCGTCAAAACTATATATGTCATTCTGGAGTCGTTGCTTCTAAATTTGTGGGACATTTACTCGACACTGAAATGAAACCGCATCCCAGGCCCTGCCGCTAAGGGCTTATATACATGGACGGCCCAACTCACACCACCTTGTCTGGGCAGGCTAAGACCCTTTAAGCGGTTTGCCAGTATTGATGTGCAGTCGGTTTCAACTCTGCGATGAAGCAGAATGTAGCCCTGTCTATTTCTATAAGCCCCGATGGGCGGGGATGCAATTTGCAATGAGCTAAAATATTTAGTATGTAGCAACAGCAAGTGGTAACCTACATATTTCCTGATAATCAAGCCCCTGGGGTCCAAACGAGCCACGCCCCGGGGCCCCTTAGCTCCTATAGACTCATAATGGAAAAACAAGCTTCAAAAATCTTCTTGTTTGAAACCACAGGGCCCAGAGCTTAGATATTTAGCATGTAGCAATCTACAAAATTCCTGCCAATCATGCCCCTGGGGTCCAAACGGGCCACACCTCGGGGCCCCTTTGCTCCTATAGACTCATAATGGAAAAAAGCTCCGAAAAGATTCTTCTCTGAAACCAGAGGGCCCAGAGCTGAGATATTTAGCATGTAGCAACGGCAAGTAGTCACCTACATAAATCCTGCCAATCATGCCCCTGGGGTTCCAAATGGGCCAAGCCTCGGGGCTCCTTTGCCCCAATAGACTCTTAATGGAAAAACGCCTCATAAATCTTCTTTTAGTATGCCCCTGGGATCAAAATTGGCCACCCCAGGGCTCTTTAGCTTCCATAGACTAACAATTGGAAAAAACTTCTAAAATCTTCTTCTCTGAAACCACAGGGCCCTTATAATGGAAAAATAAAAATCACACACACGCACACACACACACACACACACACACACACACACACACACACACACACACACACACACACACACACACACACACACACACACACACACACACACACACAAAAAAAAAAATAAAAAAACTTAAAATGGGGGAAAAAATCTTCAAAAATCTTCTTCTCTGAAACCATGGGTCCCAAAGCCTAGGTATTAAGCATGTAGCAATGTCTAATGATCGCCTACATGAATCCTGCCAATCATGCCTCTGGGGTCCAAATTGGCCAAATCATGTGGCCCCTTAACTCCAACAAACTTATAATGGAAAAAAGCTTCAAACATCTTCTTTGAAACCATGATGTACATACCTTAGATATTTAGTATATAGCAACACAAAATGGTCGCCTACATAAATCCTGCCAACCATGCCCTTTAGGTCAAAATTGGCCAAGCCCCAGGGCTCATTAGCTCCTATAAACTTATACTGGAAAAAACTTCAAAACATCTTCTTGTTCAAAACCATAAGGCACAGATTTTGTTTGATTTGAGGTTTTACATCCCCGTCAACACTGTATAGGTCATTTTGGAGATGTCTCTTCCATTTTTGTGGGACTTTTACCCGACATTGAGATGAAATTACATCTCAAGCCCTGTCGTCCAATGAAACCAATAGGGTTTATAAGCATGGACACCGCTTTGCCTGAGCTTTGATATTTAGTATGTAGCAATGTCAAGTGGTCTCCTGCACTAATGATTTTCTGGTACACAGGTGAGCGATATAGGGCCATTGGGCCCTCTTGTTAAGAATAGCAGACCTCTATTACAAAGGCCGATCGATTTGTTTTATTGCTTAGTACGCACTGCTAACTGGCATCGCCTCCGTTTCTGTAAAGTAGAAGTAAAACAAAGATCAGGAATTGATACAATTAACTTACTCCACCCATAAAAGACACCAAAGGGAAAGAAATACAAACAATAAGCGACCTAGTCAGGGATTTGAGACCAGATTTCGAAAAATTTAATGCACCCAAAATTCTCACGCTTTATTTGTGCCGTTTCATTGAGATATGAGTCTAACCTATATGGCATGTGATTATTTAGCAAATCTGGTGGGGGAAAAGGGGTTGAAAAATCTATGAGTTTACACCCACCCCCATGCGGATGGTATAGTTGGGTTGAGTTTAGTTATGTGTAGCTTGCGCTTACATATGAATGTTGATTTATTGCATCAGCCAAAATATTTGTCAATACTCGAAGACACCAAAATTCATGATATGACGTAATTACATCCGGTGTTACCATAAATTTTGACCATTGAAATTTGACCCCAAAAATTTGGTAAATTTTACACTATTTTCGCGCTAAATAATTTTTAGGACTTTTTGAAACATTTTTTTTTTCGTCAGTATGAAGGACGGTTATTTTTGCACGAGCATGTGAAACTTGATGACTCTGTTTCAATCAGGGCATGAACAAGGGACTCCGATACCTATGGACCATTGTACCACTTTTTCATGTTTTGTCACAGATCGTGATAAATTTTTATATTAAAACCAACATAAACTAAATTATTTTACTGGCTGGTCATAGATGTGTCATAACAGGGACCGATAGATATATTTTTGAAAAGTTACTGATGGTCATTTCCTTCCGGTTTATATTTAGTGAGGGGAATATACATCACCAAGCATATTTGTCAGCGGGTGAACTGGCAAGTGATTCTCCAAACTGGTGACTTGAAACAATCAACATTTAATGAATACATTGTGTATTTCAAGAATCATTATCCAAAGTTTCCGGTTTGTGCTGAAGGCTCCCCAAGTAACATCGACATTATTTTATTCTAAACACGTAAATGTTACTGGCCACTTGAAATCTTACTGGGTACCTTATTTTCTGTTAAGTCGCACGACTAAAAATAAATTGTACCCGAGGTTTAATGTAACGTAAAGCCATTCCTTAAACATTCTTCTAGCTTCCCTTTTCCCAGAGTTGTGGTATAACCTGTAAACGTACATCTTAAGAAGTCAAATGCACTTACTTTCTACCATTTTGTTGGGCAACCTGCCTACGATAGCCCTGTCCCTCTATTCACCATTAGCTCGTAATCCTTTTGTATCTCTTGTCATACACTGATTAATCTGTTCTTCATCTCCTTTATTACTACTTCCTTTTTCTGACATTTGTCCCATATATTGATTGGTTTGGGTTTAAAGGCACGTCACCCCTTGTTGGTCAGTTTTGTCCTCTCTCCATAGAAAGAGAGAAAAGCGACAGAAGAGTTAATTGAGCAGATGAAAGTAAGGGGCAGAGGAGAAATGGGAAAATGGAAAAGCAGAAACAGAAGAAGTAACAGTTTTCCCCATCTACCCTTAACTGCTGCAAGAACAGCAGGTCTTGTCCAGCTGTAAGCCACTATCAGCTGGACGCCCTATTGACGCAAGATACGCGTCACCTTTGCCTCACCCAACCACCCAAATTGTCCCATATGGATTGGCCAAAAAGGCCTTCTATGACAAGCAATCAGGAGTTATCACGTTTGAAAAACAGAGTGTATGCAATGATCAGGAATCTATACAAAATATCTCGCTCCTCCCATTCAAAACAACAAACTGAAAACGTCATGGTTGGAAAGCCAGAATGACAGTTATCTCCCCACATGACCGAACGGCTATCCAAAATAAAAAAAAGGCATTAGCAATACATACATCTTAAGGATTAACTATGAAAATAATAAAACACAAAAAGGATCGACGACGGGGTCAGTAAGAAGTTTTAGGGGGGCGGGGATGGGGTTGGACACTTTTATAGATTTTAGATGGTCACTCTACTCGCCCTTGATTGTCGTGGTTAAAACCGATACATTTTTCACCCTACATGATGGAGTTCTAGCTCATCAGTGCAACATCTCCGAGAACAGAAAATCAAACGACTAAAGAGATGAAACAACAATGAGGACTCGACAGCATGAAATAGCTAGAACTCTGCAGCAAAGGAAACCTAACAGTTAGGCTCCGGTTAACCCTACCAGAGACAGAGCATCAGACACCTACCTTCAGGCGTTCTGGCGGAAATGCGTTCGTACAAATGAAAGGAAGTAGGCGTGGATGGGCGGGGGGTAATTTACTTGAGGTTGAAACCTAATATGTCAGATATATTGAACAGTGGACAGGGACGATGTTTGGCATAATAAATCTTACGATTCCTACGTAAATCAAGCTTCTTCTCTTCACCTTTGTCAAGAAGGGTGGGAAGATCGGGTTCAACACCGACCCTCGACAGAACTTTTCTGCATCTTCATGTAACTTGGTGACCTCAGTTTGCGCATGTTTGCCAAAAGATCGACCAAAACCAGAGTCATTCAATCAGCAAATAAGCTGGAATATATCAAATCCGCAGCTGGAGAATTAGATGCCGATATTCAAATTTAGTAGCCAATTAATGTTAAAAACCAAAACAATAAACCTCTAAAACATTTAAGTAAAATCGTTCCACCAAATACTGTATAAGGCTTCTTTTTTGTTCGCAGTAAAATTTCGCACACCTTCAGTCAAAAGGAGGCTTGATTGTTCAGAGGCGTAAGTAAACTCGTTAAAACACGATTTTCCTTCAATTATGAAATACTGGACAAAAATCTGCCAACCCTTTGAAAAAACAAAACTGAAATAGGGCCGCGCTGTTATCTTTACTGAACATTGTCGTCTTTCAGAGGTATTGCTGTCATGGTAACTTCATACCAAACTACCACTGGTTACCAATTAATTGTTTATGAAGCTAAGCAACAAAAGATAACCAAACAAGCGCAATCAGTAAAGCAGAACACTGTGGCTACTGTTTCATGACAACGCCAATTAGATATGGTTTACGCTTGCCATCAAGTTTACGCGGCTTTTCCCTGAACACAAAATTGTAAATTAGCGGCCGATGGGAAACTACGCTCACCAGAGCTGAAGTGGGCATAAAATACCCCCCCCCACACACACGTGGTGGCCATTTATTTTAAAAGACCATAATGGGCTAGTAGAGGCAAATCCCAGGGCCATTGATGCCAAATTATTTTGAAATCAACCATTGTTTCCTTTTGTTGCCGTCGCATACATTATAGTCAGCTTTGAACCATTTTAGGGCTAGAGTCCAACATGCTGCATACCAAGGTCTTGTATTTCTTGAGATGCAGAATTTAAAATCACTTTTGGCCGTTAATTGGTGTGACGATCACACAGATCCCTCTAACTAACTTGGATTTCTCCACCACACTGATGCAGTATATGTAATTTGGTATCAGTTAGCCCAGTAGTTTTAGAAAAATTAAAAACTATTTAATCTTATGGCCCCAGTATCATTAAGCTGATTGCAAATATCAACTTTGATGTCATAAGCTGCAACAGAACCAGAAACTGACAACTGCCCTTCTTGAATCAGCGGAAGGGAGAGAATGACCGTAGAAAAGATTTCATGATCAATCTCCACGAAAGAATGTTGCCGACCACGGCAGGAATCGAACCCGCGTCCTCCTGATCACCAGTCAGAAACGCATCCGACTGAGCTACCGAGGCCGGCCAGAAAACCCTGTCTTTTCCATACAAAATCCCAAGTGACCGCATGTGACCTTGACGTAAGAAAGGTCAAGGTCAAAGAAATGTCATCATTTGAACAAAATCGATAGGGCCCGGGTCCCATATATTGTATACCAAGTTTCAAGGTCATCGGTCGATTGGTTCCTTAGAAGGAGATTTTCAAAGGTTTTTACCATATAAGGCCATGGCGGACATTTTGGTCATATGACCCAGATATTCAGAATATATGTTTGTTCTTCCACCCCATGGCGGCTTCACATACAATTTTGTTCCAATTGGCCTTGTAGTTTCAGAGGTGATGTCGTTTGGAATTGTTTGGATGCTTAAATGAGAAAAGAGGGTAGGAACATTTATCTCCCCTTTTTATGTCTTTTTCCCCACTTTTTTGATTTTCTAACTCCATTTTCAAGATGCTGAGAGACCTCTAAATAAATTTGTATCATAGTTAAGTGTGAGAAAGTAAGGTGCATTAAACTCCTTAAATACGCGTGCTACGAATTTCAAATCCCCGACTAACCAGACCATAATGGAAACCTAAACAAAAGAAGGCCATAAGAACAGTTACTTTCCCACAAAATGGCCATATGACCATCCAAAATTAAAAGACACAAGTGATACACACACTAAGTAACAAACAACAACATAAATAAATCGCCACAGAAGATCCGCCTTGGAACGGTCAGTGGAAGATTTCCACTGGGGGGCTTAAATCGATTTTACGTGGCCACAATCCTCGCCCTTACTTCCGTCGCGATTTAGACAAATAATTTGTTCAGTCCGCATGAAGGCCTCCTAACTCATCAGTGCAACATCTCCGTGAACACAAAAATCAAAGAACCACAGAGGTGAGACAACGGTGAGGACTCGACAGCAAGAAACCACTGAAATGCTGGAGCAAAAGAAAACCAACAGTTAGACTCCGATGGGTCCAACCAGAGACAGAGCATCAGGCACCAACCAACATTACCTTGAATTAGATCTCTCTAATTCTCAATAAGCCTTTACGTTGGAGCCGTCATAGAATCTGAGGCCTGACCCACCGGCGTGCAATTAAAGAGGGAAGCAAAGTTGCCAACCGTGATTGGGTTAACTACCATGCATGCAGTCTGTCGTATAATATCTTGATTTACGTTTTTACAAATTGCCCATGATTTTTTTTATGCTGCTTTATCATATGACGTCGCGTCTGAGAGTGTAATAACGCCATGTAATATTTTCGATAATCCACTAGTGGATTAAATATGCAAATTAACTATATACGCCCCGTAACGTTATATGTACGACGTCCTTAATGACGTCACGTTTACTAACGGCGGAATATTGGCATTTTTTGTTAACAATCGTGAATAAAATTCGTTAATTTTTCATATGATAAATAGAATCTTGCATTCATGCTCATCGATTATTGAATTTATTAAACTCGTTGAGGAAAAGCGATAAAATGCTCGGCAAGCCTCGCCTTTTTCCATTTTCCTCAACTCGTTTAATGAATTCAATAATACATGAGCATTCATGTAAGATCCTCTATTTATGCTACTATGCACGTATTGCTTTGCTGGTTTGTTCGATTGAGGTTTAACGTCCCCGTCAAAACTATATAGGTCATTCTGGAGTCGTTGCTTCTAAATTTGTGGGACATTTACTCGACACTAAAAGGAAACCGCATCCCAGGCCCTGCCGCTAAGGGCTTATATACATGGACGGCCCAACTCGCACCACCTTGTCTGGACAGGCTAAGACCCTTAAAGCGGTTTGCCAGTACTGATGTGCAGTCGCTTTCAACTCTGCGATGAAGCAGAATGTAGCCCTGTCTATTTCTATAAGCCCCGATGGGCGGGGATGCAATGTGCAATGAGCTTAGATATTTAGTATGTAGCGACAGCAAGTGGTAACCTACATATTTCCTTATAATCATGCCCCTGGGGTCCAAACGAGCCACGTCCCGGGGCCCCTTAGCTCCTATAGACTCATAATGGAAAAACAAGCTTCAAAAATCTTCTTGTTTGAAACCACAGGGCCCAGAGCTTAGATATTTAGCATGTAGCAATCTACAAAATTCCTGCCAATCATGCCCCTGGGGTCCAAACGGGCCACACCTCGGGGCCCCTTAGCTCCTATAGACTCATAATGGAAAAAAAGCTCCGAAAAGTTTCTTCTCTGAAACCAGAGGGCCCAGAGCTGAGATATTTAGCATGTAGCAACGGCAAGTGGTCACCTACATAAATCCTGCCAATCATGCCCCTGGGTTCCAAAATGCGCCAAGCCTCGGGGCTCCTTTGCCCCCATAGACTCTTAATGGAAAAACGCCTCATAAATCTTCTTCTAGTATGCCCCTGGGATCAAAATTGGCCACCCCAGGGCTCTTTAGCTTCCATAGACTAACAATTGGAAAAAACTTCAAAAATCTTCTTCTCTGAAACTACAGGGCCCTTATAATGGAAAAATAAAAATCACACACACACACACACACACACACACACACACACACACACACACACACACACACACACACACACACACACACACACACACACACACACACACACACACACACACACACACACACACACAAAAAACAACAACAACAACAAAAAAAAAACTTATAATGGGGTGAAAATCTTCAAAAATCTTCTTCTCTGAAACCATAAGTCTTGTTCAAAACCATGAGGCACAGATTTTGTTTGATTTGAGGTTTTACACCCCCGTCAACACTGTATAGGTCATTTTGGAGATGTCTCTTCCTTTTTTGTCGGACTTTTACCCGACATTGAGATGAAATTACATCTCAAGCCCTGTCGTCCAATGAAACCAATAGGGTTTATAAGCATGGACACCGCTTTGCCTGAGCTTTGATATTTAGTATGTAGCAATGTCAAGTGGTCTCCTTCACAAATGATTTTCTGGTACACAGGTGAGCGATATAGGGCCATTGGGCCCTCTTGTTACGCATAGCAGACCTCTTTTACAAAGGCCGATCGATTTGTTTTATTGCTTAGTACGCACTGCTAACTGGCATCGCCTCCGTTTCTATAAAGTCTTGATTTACGTTTTTACAAATTGCCCATGATTTTTTTATGCTACTTTATCATATGACGTCGCGTCTGAGAGTGTAATAAGGGCTTATATACATGTACGGCCCAACTCGCACCACCTTGTCTGGACAGGCTAAGACCCTTTAAGCGGTTTGCCAGTACTGATGTGCAGTCGGTTTCAACTCTGCGATGAAGCAGAATGTAGCCCTGTCTATTTCTATAAGCCCCGATGGGCGGGGATGCAATGTGCATGTATTACAATCAAATGTTTACCTTATGTGAAGTTACACGTGAAATGAGAAAATACATTTTTAGAACTTCACACCACAGTTTAGTATAAACATGTATGTCACAGAGAATCACTTTTTTCAGTCACCTCAAACAAAGTGTTTAGGTATAAACCGCTAATGGTTACAACAAAATTACATTGTTGCATGCTGCAAACAGTTTTATCAAGCCGTCTTGCAAAATTAGACGACGTCAGCTGTATACTTACTCATACAGTCCAGGTCCCCGCCCATCTGGGCTTGAAGAAATATATGGGCTGCATGGTGCTTTCACTGAATCCGATCCACACACGAGTACTGGTAAACTGCTTAGAGGATCTAAGCCTGCCCGGGCAAACCGTTGCGAGTCGGACCGTCCATTCTTATAAACCCTATTGGTTTCATTGGGCAACAGGGCTTGAGATGTCATTTCATCACAATGTCGGGTAAAAGTCCCACAAAATTGGAAGCAACGTCTCCAAAATGACCTTTTTAGTGTTGACGGTGACGTTAAACCTCAAATCAAACAAAACAAACAAAACTCATACAGTCCATAGCCCAGCAGACACACGTCGCTAGGGCAACGTCACATCAACGTCGTTGCACCGACGTTGATATGACGTTGCATAAACGACATGACGTCGCGCCGACGTTGATGTGACGTCACAATTACGTCATCTGCCTGCTGGGAGGTTTGTATGTTGATTTGCTAAAATTCTGTGTTGTTTTGTCTTTGTTTCTGTGTAATCCCAGTTTTAAGGAAATAAAGAGAGATGATTATAATGAAGGGAAGGGTCGTTACAGATGATGTGAGAACTTTTTTTGTCATGTTTTGTTGCAATATGGTACAATTATACTTTAAATCGGATGCATGTCTGTTTCACACCCCGTTTAGTAGTGATAGGAATCTTCTGGTTAATACATAGCAGGAGTCCATTTCGAAATTTATGGGTGTCCGGCTAAGTTACTTTCATAAATTTATTACTTAAGGGGAATGGGAACACCTGGCAGATTTGTCCGCCATTTTTCAAAGGGCGACAACTTTCGGGACTTCCTGTTCACTCTTCTATAAGCCCTGTCGCACGGAAAAAAGGGGTCTACTCTTAATGGGAAATAATTTGCTCATCAGGAGCAAATTCTTTCCTTTAAGAGTTGATTCCTGTTGACATGGGAGACAAAAATACTTTTGCAGGTGTTGCCTCCCATAAAGGTGTACCCATTTCCCTTAAGGATACCGCTGAACATTTTGCAAACAGTGGGTGCCCTGACCTGAAGTTCTTCCGGATGTCTGGTCTGGTTCTGCACTCATTGCCAATTTACATGTTTTGTTTGTTTGTTTGATTTGAGGTTTAACGCCCCCGTCAACACTGTAAAGGTCATTTTGGAGACGTTGCTTCCAATTTTGTTTGACTTTTACCCGACATTGAGATGAAATGACATCTCAAGTACTGTCGCCCAATGAAACCAATAGGGTTTATAAGCATGGACGATCCGACTCGCACCGCTTTGCCAGGGCAGGCTTAGATCCTCTAAGCGGTTTACCAGTACTCATGTGCGGGCCGGTTTTAGCTGTGCGTGGAAGCATAATGCAGTCCATCTATTTCTTCAAGCCCCGATGGGCGGGGGCGGTAATTTACCTGTTATGGGGTTTCCGTATAAAAAGTCGTTTGATAAAACGTATCTCTTTCCCTTAATGGCGCAAATTACAAAACAGTGTATTATCTGTCGAAGAAAAGGAAACACGCTTGACATTAAACTTGAATCGTCTGCCCATGCATACGTATACATTTCAATGAAAAAGAATATGACAATAGATTGTCGTCCGCGCTAGAATATTCGTGGCGCTTTAAGGGTGAAATTTAATTGTACCAGCTTACTTGCTATAAACTTTAAAATCGTAACTAGGACGTGACATTAGTGCAGAGCTACAAAAGGAAGAAAACGCTGGAACGCTTGGTGAGTTCTTATAAGCTTTTTTTACGGCGTAGCCGTTATAGTTTTGCTTTTGTCCTACATTTTTCGTTATTCCATTGGTCAATAAAACCACATGTCCAAGGAGATGACCATTTCATTGGTCAATGATTTGCATAAATAAATCTACTCAAAAATACGACAGTTTACTGAAGTTTTAACCTAGGAAATGTTTCGTTTTTTATGTGAGACATGAATGAAAAATATATACAGTTTCGGCTTGCTCACCGTCTTGTCCTTTGATGACCATACGTCATATGTATAATTGTGTTTCTAGTGAATTCTGTAACTGCTGCGGTGAATAGCTATTTTGACCTAATTTCACGTGGTTGGTCTATATAGCGAAAGGAACCATTTCGCGAAAGGATGGTTCCTTTCGCGAAAGGAAGAATTTTCTGCGAAAGGAATTGTTTGTTTGATTTGAGGTTTAACGTCCCCATCAACACTGTGTAGGTCATTTTTGAGACGTTGCTTCCAAGTTTGTAGGACTTTTACCCGACATTGAGATGAAATGACACCTCAAGCCATGTTGCCCAATGAAACCAATAAAGAGATATAGCATGACAAAAACATGTAATAATCGCATTACAAATTGACAGATGTTCAATTTACAATATATGCTAAATAAAAGTTGCAGTGTATCATTTGTCTTCAGCATACTTTATGTTCTCCATTTTAACACAAAATGGACATTTTCGAATATCATTAATGTTATATTAATCTGAAAAAGAATAAGTGTAATTTGAATTTTAATTAGGTGCACATAAGATCAAGTTTCCGTCCGTTTGTCTGCTCGTCCGTTTGTTCGTCCGCCAATGCGTTTACGTTCACCATAGCGACAACCCTAAATGTTAACCCTAGAATTTGTGTTCAAAAACAGTAAATGATAACGTTTTCTTATTTGTTGTGCATATACTTGAGATCATATGCTCTTGAAATGAGGTCATGTTTTTAACCTTGACCTTTTACATTGACCTTAGCTCAAACAGGCGGGACACCGCCCTCTGCAAAGCTATTTTTCCTCGCGTGACATCTGAATTGTTTGAATACAGTAAACCAGTTCATAGCTAGACAATTGTTGCTGTCACTATTGTAGCTCATATTGCACGACCCGCAGAAAAAGCGACCGACTGAAGTCGGTTGATTTTCTAAGAGTGCCCTAAAATCACCGTGTCATTCTGTCAGTCTGTCTGTCCGTCCGTAACCCGTTTGTGAAAATTGGTGATAGTGACTTAACCGCTTGGAATATTTAAACAATTTTTGGCATACTGATAGATATCAATAAGATCTAACCAATGAACTTACGAAATATTACATTCCATTTAGTATAGCCTCGCCGAGGCGAAAAATGTGAAAATTTTCGAACTGCTTCTCCTCGGAAACCGTTGGGCCGATTGAAGTCAAATTTCGTATGGAGCCTCTATGGGATGGGGGAAACCAAAATTTGCCCATGGGGTCCAGGTCACATGACCAAAATGGCCGCCAAACCATATATGGTCTGTCTGTCTGTCCGTCCGTAACCCGTTTGTGAAAATTGGTGATAGTGACTTAACCGCTTGGAATATTTAAACAATTTTTGGCATACTGATAGTATCAATGAGGTCTAACCAATGAACTTGCGAAATATTACATTCAATTTAGTATAGCCTCGCCGAGGCGAAAAATGTGAATATTTTCGAACTGCTTCTCCTCGGAAACCGTTGGGCCGATTAAGGTCAAATTTCATGTGGAGCCTCTTTGGGATGGAGGAAACCAAAATTTGCTCATGGGGTCCAGGTCACATGACCAAAATGGCCGCCAAGCCATATATGGTAAAAACCCTTCAAAATAGTCTTCTCCAGAACCACTTGGCAGATTTCCACGAAACTTGATACATAGCATCTGGGACGTAGGCCAATCATAAATTGCTAAAATGGTGACCCTGGGTTGACCTCGACCTTCTTTGTGCCTAGGTCAAACTTTGACACATATGCTTTTGTATTGGAAAAGTGAGAATTCATTTTATCCTGCAAACGATTCAGAATACAGTACTAAAGTATTAGATATATTTTTGCTCCTTACGATAAGGCGCATTTATTGGTGGAACCGTTTGAGGTCCAGGTCACATGACCAAAATGGCCGCCATACCCATATATGGTAACACTCATAAAGCTAAAAGCATCCGGCGGGTCGTGCACTTCAGCTGAAGCACTGGTTTCTAAACAACCTTCCAATTAAATCAACGCCGCATATCTTTTTTAAAGATATTTCTTGTTCGGACATAGTATATAGTTATTTGATGGCTGTTAAGAGAAAAGCCCAACCTATTGCCCCGAGGTGTTAGGTCCAATAGCATTTCAGTCGTCCACGACACCGAGTTCGGCCTCTGGCAATAGTGCTTCAGGTCGTCCACAACACCGACTTCGGTCCCGGGCAATAGTGCTTTAGTCCGTCCACGACACCGAGTTCGGCATCGGGCAATAGTGCTTCAGGTCGTCCACGACACCGAGTTCGGCCTCGGGCAATAGTGCTTCAGATCGTCCACGACACCGAGTTCGGCCTCGGACAGTATTGCATCAGGTCGTCCAGGACACCGAGTTCGGCCTCGGGCAAAAGTGCTTCAGGCCGTCCACGACACCGAGTTCGGCATCGGGCAATAGTGCTTCAGGTCGTCCACGACACCGAAGTCAGCCTCGGGCAATAGTGCTTCAGATCGTCTACGACACCGAGTTCGGCCTCGGACAATATTGCATCAGGTCGTCCACGACACCGAGTTCGGCCTCTGGCAATAGTGCTTCAGGTCTTCAACAACACCGACTTCGGCATCGAGAAATAGTGTTTCAGGCCGTCCACGACACCGAAGTCAGCCTCGGGCAATAGTGCTTCAGTCGTTCACGACACCGAGTTCGGCCTCTGGCAATAGTTCTTCAGGTCGTCCGCGGCACCGACTTCGGCCTCGGGCAAAAGTCCTTCTGGTCGTCCACCAAACCGAGTTCGGCCTTGGGCAATAGTGATTCAGGTCGTCAACGATACCGAGTTCGGCCTCGGGCAATAGAGCTTCATGTCGTCCACAACACCGAATTCGGTCTCGGGCAATAGTGCTTCATGTCGCCCACGCCACCGAGTTCGGCCTCGGGCAATAGTTCTTCAGGTCGTCCACAACACAGAGTTCAGCCTCGGGCAATAGTGTTTCAGGTCGTCCACGACACCGAATTCGGCCTCGGGCAATAGTTCTCCAGGTCGTCCACAATACCGAGTTCGGCCTCGGGAAATAGTGCTTTAGGTCGTCCACAACACAGAGCTCAGCCTTGGGCAATAGTGTTTCAGGTCGTCCACGACACCGAGATCGGCCTCGGGCAATAGTGCTTCAGGTCGTCCACAACATACAGATCGGCCTCGGGCAATAGTGCTTCAGGTCGTCCACAACACCCGAGTTCGGCCTCGGGCAATAGTGTTTCAGGTCGCTCACAACACCGAGTTCGGCCTCTGGCAATAGTGCTTAAGGTCGTCCACAACACCCGAGTTCGACCTCGGGCAATAGTGCTTCAGGTCGTCCACGACATCGAGTTAGGCCTCGGGCAATAGTGTTTCAGGTCGTCCACAACATCGACTTCGGCCTAGGGCAGTAGTGCTTCAGTTCGTCCACAACACCGAGTTCGGCCTCGGGCAATAGTCTTAAGGTCGGTCACGACATCGAGTTCGGCCTCGGGCAATAGTCTTAAGGTCGGTCACGACATCGATTTCGGCCTCGGGCAATAGTGCTTCTGGTCGTCCACGGCACCAAGTTCGGTCTCGGGCAAAAGTGCTTCTGGTCGTCCACAACACCGAGTTCCGCCTCGGGCAATACTGTTTCAGGTCGTCCACCGGACCGACTTCGGCCTCGGGGAATAGTGCTTCTGGTCGTCAACATCACCGAGTTGGGCCTCGTGCAGCAGTGTGTTAGGTCGTCCACGACACCGAGATCGGCCTCGGGCAATATTGTTTCAGGTTGCCACGACACCTAGTTCTGTCTCGGGCAATGGTGGTTCAGGTGGTCCACAACATCGAGTTGGGCCTCGGGCAATGGTGCTTCAGGTCGTCCACAACCTCGACTTCGGCCTCGGGCAATAGTGCTTCAGGTCGTTCACACTACCGAGTTGGGCCTCGGGCAATAGTGCTGCAGGTCGCTCCCAACACCGGCTTCGGCCACGGGCAAGAGTGTTTCAGGTCGTCCACGACACCGAGTTCGGCCTCGTGCAATAGTGCTTCTGGTCGCCCACAACACCGGAGTTCGGCATCGGGCAAAAGTGCTTCATGGCGTCCACAACACCGCGTTCGGCAGCTGGCAATAGTGCTTCTGGTCGTCAACATCACCGAGGGGCAATAAATTTACGTTTGACTTTTATCCAAAAATTAATTGATGTTTGTTTTTCATACCAAATCCAGTGTATAGCCATTATTATATTGGTACTGTTGTCGGAGGATAAGTAGACAGTGACGTAAAAGGGTAGGTTTGACAGGTTGCACCGTTATCATTATTATACCCATCAGACAGGCTATACTGTTATAATAATCATTACCTTTTGACAACAGTGGACAATGCTTAATAACATAAACATTCGCTGACGCCACTTTCAAATTAGGAGGATGAGTTGAAAGTCAACGATTCTACAAGCCTCGTGATTCCAGCTTTGCCTTATAAACTTGATATCAAAAGACACGAACCTGGTATTCTCTATTTACATAGCTGATATAGAGGATATTTGATTTTTTCAGTGTAAGATCGAATTTTATTTCATCGAATGAACACCAAAACTGTTATTTTCACGAGTGGCGTAGCCACGAGTGAAAATAGCAGTTTTGGTGTTCATGAGTGAAATAAAATTTGATCTTGCACTGAAAAAATCAAATTTTCTGTTTCTTGCATGCTTCAAAAGGCAATATTTAGCGTCTTTAATGGTGTCGCTCACATTCGGAGAAAATTATCTTTGTTCCTGTTCGTTTCGCGTCAATTTAGTGGTGTCCATCGTGTTCAGTGGGTATACTATTGGGTGTAAACTGAAAGTTTGCACCTGAGAATTGACCCGGGATGGTATTATTATGAATGATTAATGAAATAATTGAGAGAGTAGTTTTCCAAAGAAGTTGCTGGCAAGTCTAACGTCGCGCGACAAAAGACGTGACGTCAGCGTCATAAATGACGTCAGTAACGTCCCCGTCACACATGAACGGGCAATGCGTCAATTAGAACACATTTCAGTATTGTTCAGTTATCTGACAAAGATAATATTGAAATTAGAGTTAGATTTGAAGAAAAAAGTAGTCCCAAACAGTGAAAAATAAAAAATCGTATTTTCACTGTTTGAAACAGTGAAAATATCGATTTATATTACATGCATTACAGAGAAATACCATGATTTCTACCAGACATAAACTTGGTATTTTCCTTTTTGCTAAGAAGAAATATTTCCTCTTAGCCGGGGAAATAAATCCCTTCAGCTGGAACTACTTTATGTACAAGATACGAGATACCGCTTTGCAGTGAAATTGTTCTATTCAAACGCGGGAAAGTTTCAATCACGTCGACGTTATTCATGACGTCATTGTAATGGCGTTTAAGAAATATCAACAGACGTTCAGAATGCGTGACGTTTGAGTCGGATGCAACGCTGAAACAAAAGAAAACATGGATATGACCATTGATTAGGATGTAAGTTTTGCTTTATTTAATCTAACGATTTACTTGTTTTATCACTGAAACACTTTGTTTCTTCTATTTTTGTTCAAAACTGTAGAAAGCGCTTTCAAAATGGCGCCCATCCAGTTGTTCTTCCACCCAGATTCTGTAACACTTCGCTGATTGAACCGTTTACATGGGCTGTAAACAGTCAACTGAACGGGCATTCAGATCCAAAATTCAGATCCAAACTCTCCTAAAAGTCTATGGAAGTGCATGTAATATACAGATTATACATTTCTCCTATTTGAAATATGGGATTTATAAACCTCGGGAGGTAAAACAATCCGTTAAAGAAACTCGTGCTTCGCACTCGTTTCTTTATCGGATTGTTTTACCTCCCTCGGTTTATAAATCCCATATTTCAACTAGGAGAATGAATAATCTATATATATTTCACTGATAAATCTCTATCATTCATTGAAAAGCATGTAAGAAAGCGCCGTCCTTTTTGTGAGACTTATATGCAGCCCCCTGACACTATGAGAACCAAGCTTGCAAGAATTGTTTAGGTCACATGACTAGCTTGGTCGCCATGCCAAAATATGATAAAAACCTTAAAAAAAATCTTCTTCTCAAGAACCACTAGGCCGATTGTCTGAAAATTAGTATGTTGCATAAGGTGACCACGTAGCTACCAGGTTAGCAAATATAATGGCCATAGTTTGACCATGACCTATTTTACGCTAAGGTCAAATTTTGCTCCCTAGCTTTTCAATGGAAAAAGGTAAAACAATGCATTTTCGAAAGTTATCGCAGTCTATGACATAAGAATAGGTACAGAATGAATGTCGATGGGTGCTTAAGGTCAAGGTCATTCGGGGATCCTGGCACAAGGTCGCTTAAATTGCAGGGCTTTTGACATTGCAAAATATATTTTCTCAGAAACGACTGGGCCACATTCAATTAATTCCATATGCAGCCCTCTGACAAAAGGGGGAAGATTTTTTGTGACCAAAACTGCAGCCATGCACATACATCGTTAAAACCTTAAAACCTTAAACCTAATTTTTCTTCAGAACCACTGTGCTGATAGTCTTGAAGCTTGGAATGAAGCATTTGGTGACTGAGTATTACCAATTTTGCAGAAATGATGACCTAGGTTGACCATGACCTATTTACGCTAAGGTCAAGTTTAGGTCCTAAGGCTTTGCAATGGGAAATGTGAAAACAATACATTTCCTTTTCGAAAAAATTATGCGGTCTCTGACATGAACATTGTTGCAAAATAAATGTCTATGAACTCTTAAGGTCAATGCTATTTATAGACTTTGGCCTGAGGTCACTTGGATTGGAGGTCCAGTTACATTCCAAAAATATATTTTCTCTGAAACCATTGGGTCAATTTTATTTTGACTTTTTATACAGCTAGCTGACGGTTGGCGAACGAAAAATTCCTTGAATGACCCAGGCCGCATGACCAAGATGGCCGCAATACCTAAATAAGGTAAAAAGATGAAAAAAAAAATAGGTTTTATCCGAACCACATTGACAGCCTTATAACAAAAGACATGGACAGACAATAGGCTTTCGTTGCTTTCTCTTTATTGTCTTTGATGGGAGTAGTGAGGTAATTGTATCGATTCCTGACCATTGCCTTCACTTTAATTTTGGTAATGACCAAGATATGTACTGGACTTTTCACACTTTATGGGACAGAAAAAATCTTCTTCTCCAGTACCAAATTGCCGATTATCTTGAAACTTGGTATGTAACTTAGGGTGACTAAGTTCTACCAAATTTGCAAAAATGATGACCATTAATTGACCTTGACCTGTTTAAAGCACAGGTCATATTTGGTTCCCGAGGCTATTAAATGGGAAAAGGGTAAACGATGTTGTTTTTTTATTTTCTCGAAAAGTATCGTAGTCTATGACATGAAAATAGGTTAAAATGAATTTATATGCATGCTAAAAATTAAGCTTGGTCCAACGTCACTTGGATTGCAGATCCATTGACATTTCAAAATAGGTTTACTCTGAAACCACTTGGTCAGTTGCATTTATAATATATATATATATACATACTTATGACTGTAGAAGAACGAACATTTATTTGAGTGGTCCAGTTCACATGACCAAGATGGCGGCCGAGCCAAAATATGGTAAAAACCTTAGACAATCTTCTGATCCAGAACCATTGATTGATTGGTTGATTGATTTGAGGTTGTAACGTCCCCGTCAACACTGTATAGGTCATTTTGGAGACGTTGCTTCCAATTTTGTGGGACTTTTACCCGACACTGAGATGAAGTGACATCTCAAGCCCTGTCGCCCAATAAAATCAATAGGGTTTGTAAGCATGGACGGTCCGACTTGCACCGCTTTGCCTAGGCAGTCTTCGATTCTCTAAGCGGTTTACCAGTACTCGTGTGCAGTCGGTTTCAGCTCTGCATGGAAGCATCATGCCGCCTATCTATTTCTTCAAGCACCGATGCACGGGGCGCTCTTATCCAGAACCACTCACCCGATTGTCTTCAAATACGTTATGTAGCATCATGTGGCTGAGTAATACGAAGCTTGGAAAAATTAACTAGGTTCGCCTTTACTTTACGCAAAGGTCAAATTTGATTCTCTTGGCTTTTCAATCAGAAAAACAGTAAAATAATGCATTTTATTTTTCGAAAAATATTGTAGTCGTCGAGATAAGAATAGGTATAAAATGAATGTATATGACTGCTAAAGGTCAATGTCATTTGGTTACCTTGGCCCAAGTGACCTTGACGCAAGTCCATTGACATTTCAAAATTTTCTCTGAATTCACCAGGCTAATTTCACAATGGTTTGAATTTAATATGCAGCCTCTGACTTGGAGGGAACAAAAACTTGTTCGAATGGTCTAAGTCACCTCACCAAGATGGCCGCCATGCCTAAATATTGTTAAAATTAAAAAAAAAAATCTTCTCCAGCACCACTGGACTGAGTTTTTAAGCTTGGTATTCAAAGCTTAACCCTTGTCCTGCTGAGCCCGGAAATGTCTTATCTTTCAAACAATGTAGGTCCAGATCAGATGGCTTCTGAAGAAGCCATCTGATCAGGATCTTTATTGCTTTTCATTCATTTTATGAATTGGTTGCAATGATTTGCATCAAGAAATCTGATTGATTGATAAGCAGTGGTGGGTGTGGCATATACAAATATTTAGCAGGCCAAGGGTTAACATGCAGCCATCTGACAGTGAGGGAACAAACAAAAATTGTCAGAATGGTCCTGGTGGATGATCAAGATGGCCGCCATGCCAATACTGGTAAAAACCTGAAAAATCGGGTTTTATCCAGATGACATTGACAACCATCTAACAGAGATGAGACATCTAATGATCTGGCTGTGTTTTGCATCTTTTCCACTTTATGGGCCTGAAAAAGTCATCTTCACCATTACGTGAGGATGTCCGTTTAATCAACATCCCCTAAACCCCACTGTATATAGGGAAAACTGGGGTTTACGGGGGTATACATTATTTTTCTTATTTCTGCTCCAAGACATAGGTTGTGGGTGCTCGTTAAAACCGCCTCTATGAGGCGGTTCTAACGAGAACTCACAATCTATGTTTGAAGTAAAAATAACAAATATATCACAGATTTTCATCGGAAAAGTAGCCATTTAGGAAGTGTGAAAAAAATCACTTTGTCACACGGGTGTGTCATCGTATTGCCAGAAACATTAGACCGATTATCTTGAAACGTGGTATGTATTAGGTGACTGCGTTTTACATATTTTGAAAAAAAAATATGACCCTAAATTGATATTGACATATTTTACGCTAAGGTAAGATTTGTTTCTTTAGGCTTTTTTCTGTTGTTGCATGTTTGTGTTTCTTTCCCTTCGGTGTCTCTGATGGGAGCTATGGGTTGATTGTATCGATTCCTGATCATTGCCTCTACTTCTATTTTCAATGGGGAAAAGGATAAATAACACATTTCCCGAAAAAATAGTGTGGACTATGACATTAGAATAAGTTTAAAATGAATGTCTATGAATGCGACAGTTCAATGCCATCTGGAGATTCTTGGATTGCAGGTCCATTGACATTTCAAAATACCTTTTCTCCGAAATCACTGGGCCGATTTCATTTACGAAAACATACATAGTATATTTTTTCTCCGAAAAATTGAAGATTTTAAAATGAAAAACTGTGATACTTTTTTTTTTCTGCGCAAAATATAGATTTTTGTATCTCGTTAGAAACGCCTCATCGAAGCGGTTCTAACGAGTACCCGCAATGTTTATTTTGGGATGCTATAAGATGAGACGCAATATAAATTTATGATTATGAAAGAATGCACATATGAACAGAGGATTATTCAAGACAGCATTTTTGTCCCCGCCCTTCGGGGCTTGAAGACATAGATGGGCTGTATGAATGCAGAGGTGAAACCCACCCGCACACGAGTACTGGTAAACCGCTTAGAGGATCGAAGCCTGTCCAGGCAAAGCGGTGCGAGCCGGCCAGTCCATGCTTATAAACCCTATTGGTTTCATTGGGCGACAGGACTTGAGATGTCATTTCATCTCAATGTCGGGTAAAAGTTCCACAAAATTGGAAGCGACATCTCCAAAATGACCTTTACAGTGTTGACGGGGACGTTAAACTTCAATTAAAAAAACTCAAAAACAACAACAACAACAACAAAAAAAAAAAAAAAAAAAAAAAAAAAAATACAAGAGGGCCATGATGGCCCTGGATCGCTTTTTGACCCCAGGGCTATAATAGGCATAATTTTGACGGAGGTTTAAAAAGGTGAAGCTTCATACCAAATATCAACGATTTTAACAATCTTGGCAAAGGTCCACTATCTTTATACTATTTTTTTTAGTTCGATTGCGATGGAAGCTTCAAGCTTATTTATCGCTCTCGAACATCAATTCCGGATGTTTACACGCGAGCAAGAGATGAAGCTGCACACCAAATGTCAAAGACCTGGGCCTTGCGGTTTCAGAGAAGAAGTGTTTTAAAGATATTCCCTACATAAGACTATGTAAAACCAAATGGCCCCGGGACGGGGGCATTTTTGGTCTCAGGGCTATAATTTAAACAATCTTGATAGAGGTCCACTAGATGAAGCTTCACACCAAATATCAAAGACATAGGCCTTGCTGGTTCAGAGAAGAAGATTTTCAACGATTATCTCTTTATAAGTCTATGTAAAACCAAAGGGTCTCGGGGCGGGGACATTTTGGCCCCAGGGTTATAATTTTAACAATCTTGATAGAGTTCCACTAGATGAAATTTCACAAAAAAAAAATTAAAGACTTAGGCCTTGTGGTTTCACAGAACAAGATTTTTTAAAAAAGATTTTTCCTATATTAGTCTATGTAAAACCAAATGGTCCCGAGGCGGGGGCATTTTTGGTCTCGGGGCTATAATTTATACAATCTTGGTAGAGTTCCACTAGATAAAGCCACATACCAAATATCAAAGACCTAGGCCTTGTGGTTTTAGAGAATTTTTTTTTTCAAGATTTTCCCTATATAAGTTCTAGAAAGGATTATCCTTTGGGAGCAAGGAATATACTACAGAACGGGAAAATATGGAGTGTACATGTTTTCTAGGCCTGACTAGCTAGTTTCGGCCTTTTAGGCCTCATCAGTGACCCTCAAATATTTTGGAAAATCCACAATGGAATCAATGATCGCAGAGGACAAGATATTACACTATGATGTTGGGCAGGGAGACTTTTAACGGCCGCCACATATTCCCAGACAACAGCTGTAGTGACGTAAAGGATTATCCTTTGGAAGCTAAGAATACACTACAGAACTGGTAAATATGGAGTATACATGTTTTCTGGGCCGGAACAGCTAGTTTCGACCATTTACGCCTCATAAGTGACCCTCAAATATTTTCAAAATTCCACAATACAATCAATGATCGCAAAGGACAAGAAAATATAAACTACACTATGATGTAGGACAGGGAGACATTTTACGGCCGCCACACATTCCCAGACACCAGCTGTAGTGACGTCAAATATGTTCTATTAAAGGGTTATCCTTTGGAAGCAAAGAATACACCATAGAACTGGAAAATACGAAGCGTGCATGTTTTCTAGGCTAGACTAGCTAGTTTCGGCCAATTAGGCCTCATCAGTGACCCTCAAATATTTTCAAAATTCCACAATGGAATCAATGATCGCAAAGGACAAGAAAATATAAACTACACTATGATGTAGGGCAGGGAGACTTTTTACGGCCGCCACACATTCCCAGACATCAGCTGTAGTGAGGTCAAATATGTTCTATAAGCCTATGCAACTCAAAGGGCCACGGGGCGGGGATATTTTTGGCCCCAGCACTATAATTTGTACAATCTTGGTAGGGGTCCACTAGGTGAAGCTTCATACCAAATACCAAAGACCTGGGCCTTGCGGTTTCAGAGAAGAAAATTTTAATAGAGTTTCCTTATATAAGCCCATTTAAAACCAGAGGGCCCCGAGGCTGGGGAATTTTGTCCCCAGCGCTACAATTTGAACAATCTTGGTAGGGGTCTACTAGATGAAGCTTCATACCAAATAGCAAAAACCTGGGCACTGCGGTTTCAGACAATATTTTTAATGATTTTCTCTATACAAGCCCATTTAAAACCAAAGGGCTCCGGGGTGGGGGCATTTTTGGCCCCAGCACTATAATTTGAAGGTAGGGGTGCGCTAGACTTAAGGTAGGGGTGCGCTAGATGAAGCTTCATACCAAATATCAAAGATCTGGGCCTAACGGTGTCAGAGAAGAACTTTTTTAAAGATTTTCCCTATATGAGCCCATGTAAAACCAAAGGGCCCCGGGACGGGAGCATTTTTGGCTCCAGCACTATAATTTGAAAAGTCTTGGTAGGGGTCCACAAAATGAAGCTTCATACCAAATATCAAAGACCTGGGTTTTGCGGTTTCAGAGAAGAAGATTTTTGAAGATTTTCCCTATATAATCCTATGTAAAACCAAAAGGACCCGGGGTGGGGGCATTTTTGGCCCCAGCACTATAATTTGAACAATCTTGGTAGGGGTCTACTAGATGAAGCTTCATACCAAATATCAAAGACCTGAGCCTTGTGATTTCAGAGAAGAAGATTTTTAAGCTTTTGGTGAAAAGATCTATTTTTGGCTCTTGTGACCTAGATTTGCAACCGACCGAAACCATTTGAACAACTTTGAAAGGGAACCACCTAAGGATGATTCCTGTGAAGTTTGGTCAAAATCCGATCAGTGGTTTAGGAGGAGATGACTTTTGAAGAAATTGGTTAACGCACGCACGACGGACAAAAAGTGATCCGTCACTACGTGACGGTGAGTTAATAACTTCACTGATTGTATTAAATAGCCCCATAATGACTTTGACACACTGTGCGAAATACTTTTAACCCAGATTAAAAGACTGATAGCTTTCACAGTCTGATGATGAAGGAATTTTTGATTATTCAGCTTTAACCCATTTAGTATTCAGAAAACCCAATACGAGTACCCTGACAAACAGCGCATGCCCAGATCAGACGCCGCAGAACGCGGCGTCTGATCGTGGCCTACACTGTTTACTTAAAGTTAAGCCATTTCCCAAATAAATTTTGACGAAAACACAACCTGACACCCCTTAATTTTGAAATGAACTCCTGCCCTACATAAGGAGGAAGATTCCATTTGGTACAAAAAGGGTTAAAGCTCTCAGTTTACGTCTCTATACTCGATTTGCATTACATAACACTATCTTTAAACTTAAGGTTAATGGATAAAAAACAACAAAGACTTCAATAAAAATGCTTTAAACATGAGTTTACAAAATAGAAGTGAATGCAGTGATCAGGAATTGGTACAACTGACCCACAGCTCCCATCCGAGACAATAAAGGGAAAGAAACACAAACATGAAACAACTAGACCCTAATGGAAATAAGAAAAATAAGTTGTACCCCTGTAAACCCAAGTTTTACTTATAAAATTGGGGTTCAAGGGGGTCCGAATTATATATGCGTATTTTCGTGATGTTTTGTCCTCAGATATTTTTTCTCAAAATCAAGGACTGGTGAAATCCCGGATTTTGTTAATATCAGGGAGGTTTTTGTTTGATTTGAGGTTTAACGTCCCCGTCAACACTGTAAAGGTCATTTTGGAGACGTTGCGTCCAATTTTGTAGGACTTTTACCCGATATTAAGATGAAATGACCTCTCAAGCCCTGCCGCCAAATGAAACCAATAGGGTTTGTAAGCATGATCTAGGTGTGTGTGTGTGTGTGTGTGTGGGGGGGGGGTCATTTGTGAGACTCTAAAATCGGTTGATTACAATTATATCTTGTATTTTATACCGCAATCAGGCATTCTAGTAACCTAATAAAGGGGGTCAAATAACTGCACGCTTTTATTGGTAGTGACCTATAACACATTCTACTGACCTATAGTAACTTACGTCCGTCTAGTGACCGTTTATAGACTGGAACTACTTTTCAGGTCCCTAATTCGCAAGTGTATGAAAAAAAAAACATGCAACCTTTTGTACACTGGAAACAACGAAACTGCAAGTTATAGTCTTTACAATATTTATTTAAACAGATTTTCAGAAATTTCAGCTAAATTCTTTCCTTGTGGGGCTTTCCTGGTTTGCATGGTCCGTTTGAATAATTGTGCACTGCTACTGCGGTTGCGTCTCAACCTCAAAAATAAATTCTAAAGCTAAATTAAGCTATTTTTGCAGCTTTTCATACCGAATGGAAAGCGCTGAACAACTTTTATTCGAGCGTCCATGTTGTTTCAAATGTCTCTATGGCGCGGCGACGTCATCAACTTTGCACTCCTTGACGTCACATTATACTAAGTGTGCGCGCCATGGCAGTGAATGTCGTTTAACATGTCACACTGTTGCTGTCCTGTATTGCTTAAATTTGCTAAATTATTGCAAAACCCTTGAGTGTTTTGAATTTCGTTAAAAACTAAATACATGATTAGTGTCTTTAATAATAAAATATAATCGGTTCGCCGCGACAACTTTATAGGGGCTCACTGAAGCTCACCTCCAATAAAATTGTCTTAGGCTCACCGATTATATTTTAGGAAGAGTCTATTTGCAGTCAACTGCATAGTCAACTGCAAATAGCCAAAAAACGTTAAAATGGCTATTTGCAGTCAACTGCAAATAGCCAGAAAACGTTAAAATGGCTATTTGCAGTCAACTGCAGATAGCCAAAAAACGTTAAAATGGCTATTTGCAGTCAACTGCAAATCGCCAAAAAACGTTAAAATGGCTATTTGCAGTCATTTTATATTCCTGCCATTTACATGTGTGCCCACCGAAATTCAGATCAGTCTGTGCATCCGCGGTGTCTATTCATAGTCTTCGTTGTGTGCTATACGCATCAGGTTAACAAGCCCATGAAATTATGGCTCCTCTAAACCCCATTATATACATAGAAAAGCGAGGTTTAAGGGGTAATTATTACCATTCCTTATATGGTGCAAACACATAGATTGTGGGTACACGTTAGAACCGCCTTATTGAGTCTGTTCTAACGAGCACATTCAATCTATGTTTAGACTAGAAATAAGGAAAATATACATGATCTTCATTCAAATAAGAGGGCCATGATGGCCCTTGATCGCTCAGCTGATCCGTATGGCAGGTAATATAAGGTGGAGTGGACGGTTTGAACAATTTTTGGCTGACAGTGGTCCAAGGAACATTTCTGTGAAAATATTTTAAAATCAATCTATCTATTTAGGAACTTAAGTCATTTTAAGGGTTATATATTTTTTTTCTGGATTGGAAAATTGTCAGAGTGGCACTCATGGAACATTCCTTCAAAATTGTATTCGTTTTTGAGGAAGAAGTCAGCGCTGACTTGTATGTCACTATCTGGGCACCTGTCAGGATCTAGTGCACCAGACGGAAATGAACGGGCTCATTCTAACTAACTAACAATAACTCATGGTGACAAGGTGGGGGAGGGGGCGGTACCCACATGACCCATATTCGAACATAACCGTATCAATTCAAGACGATCATTCTGAGAAAGGTTGATGACGAGTGGACCAAAAGTGTGGCCTCTAGAGTGTTAACAAGGTTTTTCTATGATTAGACCTACTGACCTACTTTTTGACCCGACATGACCCATATTCGAACTTGACCTAGATATTATTATGATGATCATTCTGGGCAAGTCGAATGATAATTTGGCCAAAACTGTGGCCTCTAGAGTGTTAACAAGGTTTTCTCTATTATTTGATCTACTGACCTACTTTTTGACCCAACAGGACCCACATTCGAACCTAACCTAGATATTGTTATGATGATCATTCTGAGCAAGTTGAGGATGATTGGACCAAAACTGTGGCCTCTAGAGTGTTAACAAGATTTTTTCTACGATTTTACCTACTGACCTACTTTTTGACCCGATATGACCCATATTCTAACTTGACCTAGATATTATTATGATGATCATTCTGGGCAAGTCGAATGATATTTGAACCAAAACTGTGACCTACTTTTTGACCCAACAGGACCCATATTCGAACCTAACCTAGATATTGTTATGATGATCATTCTGAGCAAGACTGATGATGATTGGACCAAAATTGTGGTCTCTAGAGTGTTAACAAGGTTTTTCTATGATTTGACCTACTTACCTACTTTTAAGCCTGACATAACCCATTTTCGAACTGGACGTAGGTTTTGTCGAGATGATCATTCTGAGCACGTTTGATGAGGATTGGACTCAAATTGTGGCCTCTAGAGTGTTAAAAGGTTTTTTTTTCTATAATTTGACGTTTTGACCTACTTTTGACCCGACAGGACCCATATTCAAACCCTACCGAGATATTGTCATGATAATCATTCTGATCATGATTGGACTAAACCTGTGGCCTCTAGAGTGTTAACAAGAAAAGTTTACGGACGACGCACGACGACGCCGGGACATCTCACATTCACAAAAGCGCACCATGACCTTCGGTCAGGTGAGCTAAAAATCTAAGCTCTCGGTCTCATGGTTTCCGAGAAGAAGATGCTTGAACTTTTTTCCAGTATAAGTCATTAGGAGCTAATGAGCCCTGGGGCGTGGCCAATTTTGTCCTAAAGGGCATATTTGGCAGGATTTATGTAGGCGACCATTTTATGTTGCTATATACTAAATATCTAAGGTCTGTACTTCATGGTTTCAGAGAAGAAGATTTTTTGTTTGTTTGATTTGAGGTTTAACGTCCCCGTCAACATTGTAAAGGTCATTTTGGAGACGTTGCTTCCAATTTTGTGGGACTAATACCCGACACTGAGATGAAATGACATCTCAAGCCCTGTCGCCCAATGAAACCAATAGAGTTTATTAGCATGGACGGTCCGCCTCGCACCGCGGTTCCTGGACAGGCTTAGATCCTCTAAGCGGTTTACCAATACTAGTGTGCGGGCCGGAGAGAAGGAGATTTTGAAGCTTTTTCCCATTATAAGTTTATTGGAGTTAAGGGCCACAGGATTTGGCCAGTTTTGATCCCAGGGGCATGATTGGCAGGATTCATGTAGGCGACTACTCGACTTGCTACATGCTAAATACCTAAGCTCTGGGCCTTATGGTTTCAGGGAAAAAGATTTTTGAATTTTTCTTTTTTTTTTCAATATTAAGTTTTTTTTTTTCATTTTAAGTCTATGGTAGCTACTAGGCCCATGGGCGTAGCCAATTTTGACCCAAGGGGCACTGGCAACACTGAATCATTTCGCTATCGTACAAGTCCGTACAGTAGCAGAATGTATTTTCTTTCAGTGTAATTTGTTTCTTTTTCTTCCAGTTTGTATTGATACATTATTTTTCTTACTTCTAGTCAAAACATATATTGTGATATTGTGGGTCCTTATGAGAGCCGCCTCGCCGAGGCGGTTCTAACGAGTTCTTACAATTTTATGTTTTGAGCAGGAGTATGAAAGATACCAAAATTTGGTATCTGAAAACTTCCACTTTTTGGTGGTAAAGGTTTCACTATATGTGTGATATTAACGTGCATGTCAAAATTCAAATTCTGTAAATATGAGCCAGTCCATGTTGTAATGATAAATCTTTTCTTTCGGTGGTTTCTTTAATATGGGTCACATAGGAACCAGTCTAGTGCATTAGTCTGTGTTTTAGTGCTCCTGAATTTTTGCGTTTTAATATCATAATCTGTGATCCCCCTTGTTATATTTTATATCTGCTTATTCGTCTTTTAATGGAGTTTTATGTGGTGTGATGAATTCGTTGTTTTAAGATGGAATAGATGCAGATTATGTGATTTTGTGAAAAACAAAGAAAAACAAAGAATCGTCAATATATTTCAAATTCTCAATCGGTGTGTTGATGCCTGCGGGCGTTGGCGAACAATAGGCGTCTATTCATAGTGGATTACGAGTTTGGTGCAGTTCAGGTGTGTTGGTGTTGGTGTATTGGAAATGGCTACCAAGATGTTTACGGCTCTTACTGATTCGATTAACGTGCTTGAAAGTTATGAGGCTGAGGCTGAGAGCTATGTTGATCAAATCATGTCAACACAGCGCGCTACTAGAATTGACAGTCCAGCTGTAATCGGGAAAAAACGTCACTTATCTCAGGGGGTAGCATGTGACTCCTCCCCTAAGAAATGTAAGAGCGATACATCGGCTGTTATAGAGGGTGTCGATGACGCGATAAACGAGTCAGGGGATGGATCGGAGGTTGAATCAGCCGAGGAAGAGTCGCACAAACGCATACAGCGTCGAGCGTCCAGAAAGAAAAAGAACCAGACGTCACGCAATATCTTACGTGTTGAAGCTGACGTGCATACTGACTCGGGGTCTAGTGACGTTAGCGTGAAACAGTTACTGACTGCACTCTCCGATGATATGCACAAAATGTATTCATCTTTGCATGACAGAATTGACAAATTCGAAGCTGGGCTAGAACAACGTATTTCCAGTAAGGTTGCTCAGTTACTAGATAAGCGTGTTAACAGTGAACTTAACAAAATCAGAAAAGATGTGGACGACAGGATGGAAACGTTCAAAGAGACTGTCAGAGATGAGATTCATGAGGAGCTGGAAGAAATGAACGACAAGATAAGTAGTATGCGTGTGCCTGAAAGTGACAGATCTCTTAACGTTGTCATCAGAGGCCTACCGGAAAGTGACAATGAAAACTTGAACAGCAAAGTGAATTCAGTTATAAAAGATGGGCTTCAGATTAGAAACGTATGTGTCAAATCTACAGTGCGAAAGGCCTCAAAATCGCCGTCTAAAGCTGGAGTTGTAATCGCTTCGTTCAAAACTGGAGAGGACAAGCGAAAAGTAATGGTTGAAAAATCTAATCTCAAGAACAACAGACAGTTCCAGGACGTTTATATCCACCACGATCAGTCACGTGAACAACGCCTTATGACAAGCAATTTCAAAGCGGTATTGGATGCACTCAACGGAAATAATAAGGACTTGTCGCTACGTGGCACGCGCATCGTGCGACGAAATCGAGATGAACACCAAAGCAGTGAAAACCCATTAAGAGGACAGCAGTCTAGAGGGCGAGGTGCGTCTCAGTCATCGGGGCACCAGCCTAACAACTCATCGAACACTGAGTCATTCCGTGGTCGTGGTCGTGGTCGTGGAAACGGCGGTAACCCAACGAGTCGCGGAAATAACAGAGGTCAAAATCGTGGTAGGCGCGGTAGCAGGGGGACCGGGGGCGTGACTCTTATTAGGTTAGTGCCGGGTTTTGGAATGTCAGAGGGTGGAATGCAGATAAAAACACTGATAATTATAACATTAGATTCTTATGTGTAGAAGAGCTGAACCTAGACATTATTGGTATTGCTGAAAGTCATTTAACAAATAATAATGTATTACAGATAGATGGTTATAAATGGTACGGTAATAACCGTAAAAACATTCACATTCGTGCCAAGACGGGTTCTGGTGGTGTTGGGTTTCTCATAAAAAATGAGCTGTTACACTATTTTGATGTTTCAATTTTAGATGACAGGTCTGAAGGCGTTCTCTGGCTCAAATTAAAACATAAGTTTGAAAATGTTACCTTATTACCATGCGTTTGCTATCTCCCGCCAGAAAACTCGTCTCGGCGAATCGACGTGCATACGTTTTTCGACAGTTTGTTAACTGATATATATAAATATCAAAATATAGGGACAGTATTCATATGTGCAGATTTTAATGCCCGATGTGGCGAACTTGAAGACTTTATCAGTGGTGTAGATCACATCGAGCACCGAAATGTTGTTGATTTCAAAACAAATTATTACGGTGAAGTACTGATTGACTTTCTGATTAATACAAACATGTGTATTTTGAATGGTAGAAATTGCTTAAAGAATGACTTCACCTCGGTATCCGTGAAAGGTTTATCAGTTGTAGATTACTGTCTGGTAACTCACGAAAGTCTCCCATCATTTAGTTGCTTTGAAGTAATACGAACCGTTGATCTTATTAGTCGTTCGCACAACATCAGTGTCATTGCTCCTGCGAGTTTTCCGGATCACTCGGTTATTGTGTGGATGCTAAATCTTGAAGCGTACGCTGGTTCGTCTGTTCACACGGACGACACGGAGTTTGCTTCAAATGGCTATGATAAATTTGATGTTTCTCATGTTCCCCGGGATTTTCTGTCCGGTCCTGGTGTTCTTTATGAAGTAAATGCGGCTATATCCGCTTTAGAAAGTAGCTTGCGCAGGCAGTGTGATGTTGATGTGGTCTACAGTAACTGGTGTAATATTGTCCGGAATCAAATGTATACAGAAGTTCCATTTAAAACCATAAAAACGGGAAATAATAATAAGAGACGCAGAGTGGGTAAACCGTGGTGGAGTGAGAGATTGACTGGGTTGTGGAACAAGGTCTGTGATGCTGAACGTAAATGGTTGAAATGTGTAGCATCTAAGACCGATAAATCAAAGTTTAAAACGGAATATATAGCGTCAAGAAAGTCATTTGATCGCGAGGTTCAAAGATCGAAGCGCTTATATTGGTTTAATTTTCAACAGGATTTATTAACTGATTGTAACTCTGATAATACAAGCTTCTGGAAAACTATTGGTAAAGTCGGGATAGGTAAGTCAAAAAGGCGAAGTATTCCGATGGAAGTGGTGCTAGAGGATGAGTCCGTGTCACGTGAAACATCTGATGTTCTAAATAAATGGCGACATGATTTCTCTTCCCTTCTTAATTGCCAAAACAGTGTGGCTATTCAAGTACCAGCCCATTCCTTTAATCAGCACGTGGGCCCATCAGACCCCTTACTCAATGATAATATTTCGATTTTTGAGGTAAAAAAGGCCATTGATACTGCAAAGAAAGGTAAAGCTTGTGGTATAGATGCAATTCCTGTAGAAGTGTTATGCAACTTAACTTCTGTTTCGTTTTTACATGTATTGTTTAATGTATGTTTAAACACAGGAATCGTCCCATCTGCATGGAGTAAGTGTATCATAAACCCAATCCCTAAGTCTAACACTACGGATCAGAGGGACCCTCTTTCATATAGAGGTATCGCTATCGCATCCTCTATGTATAAAATATATTGTTCCATAATAAATACTAGACTTAGTTCTTGGTGTGAGTTAAATAACAAGCTAGTTGATGAGCAAAATGGTTTTCGTAAGAACAGAAGCACCATTGACCATATATCAACTCTTACTAGTATGATTGACACGCGAAAAAAGCGGAAACAATCTACATTTTGCGCTTTCATTGACTTCCGCAAGGCTTATGACTGCATTAATAGAGACCTTTTATGGGCTAAGCTTGGTAGTTTAGGGATAACTGGTAAACTTCTTGGTGCTGTCAAATCATTGTATGTTTCAGTCTCTTCGTGTGTACGTGTAAACAGTTTAACCACTGACTGGTTCAATGTAACATGTGGCTTGAGGCAAGGCTGTTGCCTGTCGCCATTACTCTTCAATCTTTTCATTAATGATCTGGCGCTACGCATCAAGGCAATTGGAAAAGGAGTTATGATAGATGGAGACGTAGTTAATATACTCTTATACGCTGATGACGTCGTGTTAGTATCTGAAAACGCTGAAGATCTGCAAATCATGCTAAACTGCTTGAGCGAATGGTGTGGACTTAACGGTATGTCTATAAATGCGTCAAAAAGTAATGTCGTTCATTTTAGACCAAATGCAGTCCCAAAGATCAACTTCCATTTCAAATGTGGTACACATAACTTGCTGGTTACGGATAAATACACCTATCTAGGCATTACACTAAATGAATTTCTTGACTTTAACGTCACCGCTAAGGCTGTAGCACAAAGTGCCAGTCGTGCGTTGGGTCTTCTTATAGCTAAATTTAAAAACATGGGTGGAATGCCTTATGACGTTTATACAAAACTGTATGACGCAATGGTTTGGCCAGTAATCAGCTATGGCGCTGCCATCTGGGGGGCAAAGTCGTTCTCGTGCATCAACGCGGTACAAAATCGCGCTATGAGATTTTTTCTTGGTACCGGAAAATACACACCCACTGCTGCAGTTTCTGGTGACATGGGTTGGCATCCCGCGTTTGTCAAACAATGGAAGTGTATCAGTATTTACTGGCACAGAATGATTAATATGGACCAAGTCAGATTCAATAGACGAGTTTTTATTTGGGCAAATAGTATGTCTGGAACTGGGTGTAGAAATCACAATTTTAACATTAAAAAGAAGTTTAGTATACTCGGACTTAACCAGTATTCTGACGTTAATGCAACATTTCCACGCAATAAATTTATTAATGATGTATACGATAGGCTGATGAGCGAATATATTGCAGAATGGCATGTTTCTGTCAATAGAGAACCTGGGCGTTCTGGCACAGGGCGTAATAAATTACGCACCTACAAAATGTTTAAATCAGCGTATGAAACAGAAGAGTATTGTAAGCTCCTTTTGCCTTTATGTCATAGAGCTGCATATGCAAAATTTAGATGTGGAGTGGCCCCGATCAGAATCGAAACAGGCAGATATGAAAATCTTGATATTGCCCAACGTCTATGTGACTTTTGTAGCTTGGTTGAAGATGAAACACACGTGATTTTAAATTGTTTGGCTTACGACGACCTTAGAAATAACTTATTTTTAAAAGCTAGTTCAGTTCTGCCAAATTTTAATGATCTTAATGATAATGAAAAAATGTCGTTTTTATTTACCAACCCCAATATGATCCGAATTTGTGCCAAAACCTGTTTTAAAATTCTACAACAGCGAAATTCATACTTTTATAAATAACGTACTTTTTATATGCTATTCAATAGATTTAATATTTTCTGTATTTGTAATCATACAGCGAGACTTTGATGGCCCGAATCCTTCCGTGATCTTGAGGATGTGTTTGAGACGGGAGTGGTTTGAGTCACTGGGGGTTATGCATAGGATTGTGTCAGTGGGCGTGATGATTGTGTGAAATTAAGGAGTGTTGTGTGTACTCATTAGGGCCGCCCCATCGAGGCGATTCTTGTTGGTACACACGACATTCCTTTACTCAATGACATTGTTTCTAAGATACACCTGTGTTTTATTAGGTCCTATGGAATGTATTACCAAGGGACTCAATCATGTATTCGAGTCGGCCATGGTGGGCGAGATATCGGTGTTCGGGCCGTCAGAGTTCCGCGGTATTTTATCTTAGGGTTCTTACAATAACTTTGCAGTAAGGGTATTACTGTTACCTTGGGCCGGGTTGACTTGTTGGTGGGACCAAGTCCTATCACATGGGAGCTCGACTCCGGATGACAGTATTGGTGGTCAACGTAATTTTATTACGTGTTTTTAGGTTTCCATGCGGCCACACGGTATGTGTGTTACTGACCATTGCTGAGGCGGGGACGTGCTGTTTAGACATTGGTCTGCCACATGTCCTCCGCAATCAGTGGTGTCGCTTTTTCTTTTTTCCTTTTTTTTTTTTTTATTATTAATGCGTATATCGTGTGGCTGTGGATTGACTGTACAGTGGTTGTACATTTCTTGTATTTATTTCTGTTTATCTGATAATGTAGTTTCTATGTGATAGTCTCTTATAATTCTGTTTAGAATGGCATGGTTTATTTTAATATTTACTGTTTCTTTTAATGTATATATGTACTGGTTAACCATGATGAGACTCAAATAAACTAAATAAACATAGGAAAATAGGAAACTCTTTATGCATAATCAGTACATGGTATTTGAGCAGATCTTCGCAAAGACAGTTTTTCTCATGGTGTGGTTCATTATACCATTGTGTTTGTATAAAGGCGTGTGGAGACCCCCGGGGGCTGTTATGTTGACCGCATATCTATTGTAATCCTATTGAAGATATTATAATCCTATTGATGACATTTATTAATTCAACCCTTGAGGTGCTAAGAAAAACTGCATCTGAAAATGTCGTCTGCGTATCTCATCAATTTCACATTTTTGCAGTCTAAAAGAATATTTAGGCACACAAGCAAACAGTTTGGACCCCGATCAGATTGTTCACAGCAGTTTGATCTGGATCCACACTGTTTACAACAATGACTTTTTAATATAATCAGCACATAGCAACTCAGTTGACAATTGTTGTGATTGGCATCTTAAGGGGTTAAAACAGTCGAGAAAAATAAAATGACACGACGAGTGAATATTGCCCCTACAAATTAAAACAAAGGCTTTAAATTTTCAGTGAAAATTGATATCATTCAGTATATGCAGCCCATAAATTATTTTTTTAAAAAAAAAAATGCTTTTCTGCATTCTATCCACAAATTCATAACAAACACTGCAGATCCTGATCAGATGGCTTCCTGATCTGAATCGACATTGTTTGCAAAGGAAGCGGTTGCCTTAAAAAGCATTATAAGTGTTAAATACCACAACAATTGCAATTATTTTAGCCACGCCCATTGCAGAATATCAAAGAATGACATTACTCCATTTAGTATATTTATTCAGTTCACTTCTTCATGACAAACACTGTAGATCCTGATCAGATGACTTCCTGATCTGAATATATATTGTTTGCAAAGGTAGGGTTGACTTGTCCAGCATGATAATGGTAAAATACCACACCAAGCCCGTTCATTTTATAGTGAGTGTTTGCCACTGCGTTGCATCGACGTTACTTAGACGTTACCGGCACATTGAGTGCCTGGTGTACACCATGCAGCGCATTCTATTTCTCCAAGCCCCGATGGGAAGGGCGGATCATTTGTTTGTTTGAATTGAGGTTTAACGCCCCCTTCAACACCATTTAGGTCATTTGGGAGGCGTTGCTTCCAATTTTGTGGGACTTTTACCCGGCGACATTGAGATGAGATGACAACTCAAGTCCTGCCGACCAATGAAACCAAAAGGCTTATATGCAATGGACGGTCTCATTCAGTGAGTAATTTTGTGTCCTGTCCCTAAGAAAGGGAGGAAAGAGATAGCAAAGATGAAAATGAGAGACGGAGGAGTAAGAGGAAAACGAATGGAAGTGTAGAAACAGAAGAAATAACATCATCAGAAGAAATAACACAATCCCCTCTCTACCATTATCTTAACCAACTGTAAGCCAATATCAGATGGACGCCCAGGTGACGCAAGACACACGTCACATTTGCCTCATACCACCCTCGACTCTCCACCAACCTCTCATGGGCTTTACAAATAAAATATTTCATTTAAATAAGCAGGGAACATTGCTAAACAGTGAAACAAAAATGGAAACAATATGTGATGTAAAACTATAGGTGTCATATGTTCACACAAAATATAGACTCTATATAGCTATTTTATAGTCCCCGGCCATCGCGGCTTGGAGAAATAGATTGGCTGCATGATGCTTCCACCCAGAGCAGAAACTGCCTGCACATGAGTACTGGTAAACCGTTTAGAAGAACTAAGCCTGCTAAAGCCAAGTGGTGGGAGTCGGTGCGTCCTAGGCCCTATTGGTGTCATAGGCCTGAGATGTCTTTACGTCTCAATCTGTGGAAAAAGTGGCGCAAAAATGAAGTAACGTCTCTAAAATGTCCTAAATAGTGTTGCAGAGCACGTAAAACATCAAAACAAACAAACATAGCCATAACGGTGAGAGTCTTAATGATTTAGAGTCAGAGCTCTAATTAACTACGGGGCCACAGAGGCCCGTTCCATTTTAAAATATTTTGAACATCTCCAGGTGGCCTTTCTAACGCTAATAGAATGACTGCAACTAGCCATTTTAACGTTTTCTGGCTATTTGCAGTTGACTGCAACTAGCCATTTTAACGTTTTTTGGCTATTTGCAGTTGACTGCAAAGTTGACTGCAAATAGCCACTCCGTATATTTTATTATTAAAGACACTATTCATGTATTTACTATATTAAAGTTGTCTTGAATATTAACCTTTTCATATGTGTTTTTTTTTTTAAAAAAAAAAAAAACTATCACATTGTATTGCTTCTCCTCTTATTCACCGGATTTGCATTATTTGCTGGCTCCCAGTTCGCACGTTGTCAATATTGGAAAAACAGGTAACCAGACCCCCTGACCTTTCAAGGTCCGGGGGTCTGGTTACCTGTTTTTCCAACACTGATAACCTTTAGACTAGGAACCAGCATAAGGTGAATTGGAAACTAGAAAGAAAGGTCACTCAGGAAATGCCACACTCAGAGAACGCAGCCGTCTCAAGTCACCTATAGAAAGTGACACGGAGGCACACACAAAAACAGACGATGCATGAGCCAACGGCACAAAGCCAAATAACAGTTAAGACACTGCAAAAGAACGACCTTGTTGGGGCGGTCAGTAGTGAAACTACTGGGGTGGGGGTGGGGTCGGGGATGGGCTTCAACCCTCGACCTCAGTTCCAGTACAGTATCAACCAAACATAACAATAAGAAATTGATCCGCATGAATGAGTCATGAAATAATACATGGTAAAATTGTTATGTATAGATAATATTTTCTTGCACACCAGACAAGGAAATCCGTGATTTTACCCTGGGATAGAAATTTATGTTCTGACCCTGGTGTTCCGACCCAAAATGAATATAATCGCGTGTTTGATAAATGCACTGGTTGATTACAACCTCATGCGCGGCGTCGTCATGCGTGACGTCACTAAACATTCCTGTTGTGTCATCACAAAATGGCGGACGTCGGTAACCGAAGTGACAGCAGCATTAAAAATTCGCAATAGAAATGGAAGGTATGCAAGAAAAAGAATCCTATATGGGTGTGAGGGGTGGATCGAAAAATCCGTCCCTCAGGATCACTGTCCGGCATCACTCGGCAAGCCTCGTGATGCCGGACAGTGACCCTCGGGACGTATTTTTCCATCCAACCCTCACACCCATATAAGATTCTTATAATCATGAATCAGGGTTGAGGACTTAACAACAATCTGACGTCAGGACAGAAGAAAACTACCAGTTATATCAAGGAGGGTCGAATCCAGGAAATTTCCGGCTCCACCCTTCCCGAATTCAAAGGCTTTAGGGTGGGACCGTCATCAAAGAGTCCGGAGCCCGGCCCACCGCCGTGCAACCAAAGAGCGAAGCAAAGTTGTCCACTGTAAAAGGGTCGACAATCAAACACGCGGTCTGTCGCATAACATCAATGCTATAACCAGCTGTTTTGTATTCAGCACTGACCAGAAAATTATCACTACCTAGTATTCTTCTAAATTTATTAACGAAATCCACATAAAACTCAGGTTCCGACAGTCCCTGTTGCAGAAATGCCTTCAAAGAAATGCTGTATTTAGAATTACTGTCATAATGTCGACGATAAATTTTTGAAAACGTTTTTTTTTTTTTTTTTTTTTTTTTGCAGTTTATGATACCGATTGACTTGTTTCAGAAGTTTGGCTGTTAAAATTATGTTGCGGTCTTTAAAGTCAGCAACATGTAAGCTGGCTCTACCAAACCGAATAAGCTGTGACATATAAACCCATAAGACTTAGCCTAAGAGACGTCAATCCTAGAAGGGAAAATTAACAATATCAAAATTAAAACCATCTTTTATCATAAATTTTAGAAGAGATGGCACCATTAGAAACAATCAAAAGAAAAAATGGGACTTCAGAGTTATCAGAATTAGCCTTATTTAACTCTAATTCTTTTGGATAAATTCTATCAACCATTTGATCAAAATAAGTATTATCAATATTTAAAAGATGGAGGACATACTCAGCATTTCAAAGTAAAATTGGCATATGCCTGTAGATGCCTAATAAACAAATTAAAAAAAAAAAAAAAAAACACTGCTGTAATTAAGTCACAACATGATGTCAAATACAAATAAACAAAATATAATCTTTAAATCTACTGCTGTAACCTTATTATGTTGCGACCACTCTATGACACTATATAAGGTAGAGCGTACAATATTCTTTTAACCTAATTTATCATATGACGTTGCGTCTGAGAATGTAATAACGCCATATATTACATGCAATACAGAGAAATACCATGATTTCTACCAGACATAAACTTGGTATTTTCCTTTTTGCTAAGAAGAAATATTTCCTCTTAGCCGGGGAAATAAATCCCTTCAGCTGGAACTACTTTATGTACAAGATACGAGATACCGCTTTGCAGTGAAATTGTTCTATTCGAACGCGGGAAAGTTTCAATCACGGCGACGTTATTCATGACGTCATTGTAATGGCGTCTAAGAAATATCAACAGACGTTCAGAATGCGTGACGTTTGAGTCGGATGCAACGCTGAAACAAAAGAAAACATGGACATGACCATTGATTAGGATGTAAGTTTTGCTTTATTTAATCTAACGTTTTACTTGTTTTATCACTGAAACACTTTGTTACTTCTATTTTTGTTCAAAACTGTAGAAAGCGCTTTCAAAATGGCGCCCATCCAGTTGTTCTTCCATCCAGATTCTGTAACACTTCGCTGATTGAACCGTTTACATGAGCTGTAAACAGTCAACTGAACGGGCATTCAGATCCAAAATTCAAGATCCAAACTCTCCTAAAAGTCTATGGAAGTGCATGTAATATACAGATTATACATTTCTCCTATTTGAAATATGGGATTTATAAACCTCGGGAGGTAAAACAATCCGTTAAAGAAACTCGTGCTTCGCACTCGTTTCTTTATCGGATTGTTTTACCTCCCTCGGTTTATAAATCCCATATTTCAACTAGGAGAATGAATAATCTATATGTAATAAATTCGATAATTCACTAGTGGATTAAATATGCAAATAAGTTAGATGCGCCCTTTAACGTTACATGTTAAGAGGCCTTAAAGACGCCGCGTTTACTAATGGCGGAATATTGACATTTTTGTAAAAAACTGGTGAATAATAGCGTTTTAAATGTGATATGATAAATAGAATCTTGCATTTGTGCTCATGTATTATTGAATTTATTAAACTCGTTGAGGAAAAGGGATAAAATGGTCGACGAAGCCTCGCATTTTTTCCCTTTTCCACAACTCGTTTAATAAATTCAATAAGACATGAACACTCATGTAAGATTCTCTATATAAATATCTGACTTTCTACTTTTATAAGATACTGAATGATGCCAGTTGTCACGTTGAAAGATGCAGCTGGGGTTCCAATACAGTTTATGGAAGTAGGTGGCTACCTGTATCCCCACATCCCAGGTTTAGACCAGGATACCAGTATACCCGCTATACGAAACATTTCTGGGCGAGATGATGACGTCTTATTGGTTAGCAGCTTGAGATCAGGTAAAATGCAAAGATACTAGAGAGAGAGAGAGAGAGAGAGAGAGAGAGAGAGAGAGAGAGAGAGAGAGAGAGAGAGAGAGAGAGAGAGAGAGAGAGAGAGAGAGAGAGAGAGAGAGAGAGAGAGAGAGAGACCTGCTCAAGATAATGCATTTTATCAATTTACTACCATACAGCATAGATCGTGTGAGTGTTTGTGAATTACGTCTCACCAACAGCTAAGGTCATACGGAGCCGGGGCTTCGGTTTAAAGACTCATCCGCCGAAAGTCCCGATAAGCCAGGGATCGACCATGCGGTTCCTGGTTTACAAGCCTAGTAGCATATCCACTGCACCGCGGAGGCTTCTAACATGATAGGTCGAACCACGCAAACTTGGCGGCGTTTTGTATTAAAAATTTGTTAACATAAAGTGAACCGTCAAAATCACGTACACCTTAGGAACTGTATTTTTTTTAATTTCGAGACAGGGCTGGTTCGAATCACTAATGGTTTTACAAAGCGGCGTGTCAGGGACCATAATTAATGCTTCTATGAATAAACGTATGCTGTGTGTGCTCAGTAGAATCGCCTCATTGAAGCAATTCTACTGAGTATACACAGCATACCTTTTGATGATAAAACATCTTCCTGAATTCTTATAAAGAAGATAATAATGTACGAGTTTGACTTAGCAATGGTAAACGAGCCATCGGTGTTCGAGCCATTTAAATTGCCCTATAGGAATGAATTTCATTTTTGGGTCGATTGTTTATCAATCGACCCAAAGGTATAAGGGACAAAACCTCTATTAGTGCTGGAGTCCACGTGACTATCACTGATTTGTAGGAGGAATCCGCGCAGATTATTTATAGAATTTTATCGCAGTGAGGTCAGCGTGTTTACGTGAAAAGGTTAACTGTAAAATCTGAGCTGGAATCATGGGTTTGGCTAGGCAAACAGTGTAGACCCAGATCAGACGCCGCAGAACGCGGCGTCTGATCAGGGTCTTCACTGTTTGCTTAGTGTATAGAAATCTGAGGGTCAGGCGCCGAAAAACACAGAGTCTGATCAGGGTCTACACGGTTTGCTTTCAGTAAAGGAGTTTAAGGGTCAAACGAAACAGTCCACGTTCAGGCCCATTTTTCCTAACTACACCCAGAGACAATCGACCCACCAGTACTCTCAATGTTTTGATTGTGGATTGTAAGCAGATTATGAGTTATTCACCGGAGTTAACCCATCGATAAAATCCACAAAAATGAGTTTCATTTCTTATACTTCCAACATTGTCATCGAAATGTTAAAAAACCCACGAAATTGGTGAATTTGAGGAATTTCTTTCGAAAGCGTATTAAGAATAAACTTACAGACAGCCTCGGCGTAATGGTTATTCAATGAGAAACTTTTAACTTAGAAGAAAGAAAACAAAGAGAAACACCCCCCCCCCCACACACACACACAAAGAAAAAACATAAAAAATACGTCGTCTTTTAACTTTATTTGTCTCCTAACATTTACGTTAACTTTGCAATTATGGTTTCCCATCTTTTAAGCGAATGATGATTATTTTTGTTTGTTTTATTTCAGGTTTAACGTTCCCGTCAACATTGTATAGACCTATGTCATTTTGCAGACATTGCTTCCAATTTTGCGGCACTTTAACCCGACACTGAGATGTCGCCCTATAAAACCAATTGGCTTTATAAGCATTGGCAAGTACTCGTTTGCGGTCGGTTTCAGCTCTGCGTGGAAGCATTATGCAGCCAATCTTTTTCTTCAAGCCCCGATGGGTGGGGGCGTGAATGGTATTGACGTCACTTTATATACCATGACCTAACGCACGGGTTCTTTAACAGGCTGTCTGACGTCACGATATAGGTAACTACCTGTTGGTGTCTGAAATAGTTCGGAGATCCTTGCTCATGATCGAAGTATAACATAAAACTTTTTTTAGCTCACCTGTCACGTAGTGACGAGGTGAGCTTTTGGGATCACTTTTTGTCCGTCGTCCGTCGTGCGTGCGTCCGTGCGTGCGTCCGTGCGTCCGTGCGTGCGTCCGTAAACAATTTCAAATAAGTATATCTCTAATATCCCATGGCCAATCTAGATCAAATTTCATGTGAAGCATCATCAGGTAGGGGGAAAGGCTGCATAAGGTTTTTGGGCTGATCAGATTGGAATTCTGGTTGCCATGGCAACATATAGCTCCCATAGACTTACAATGGGAAAAAATTAAAATATCTTCTTCTCTGAAAGCACAGGACCCAGAGCTTAGATATTTAGCATGTATTAACAGCCAGTGGTTACCTACATAATTCCTGCCAATCATGCCCATGGAATCCAAATTGGCCACGCCCCGGGACCCCTTCTCTCCCAAAGACTCATAATGGAACAAAAAGCTTCAAAAATCTTCTTCTCGGAAACCACAGGGCCCAGAGCTTAGATATTTAGCATGTAGCAACGGCAAGTGGTCACCTACATAATTCCTGCCAATCATGCCCCTGGTGTCCAAACCAGCCACGCCCCGGGGCCCTTTAGCTACTATAGACTCATAATGGAAAAAAGCTTCAAAAATCTTCTTCTCTGAAACCACAGGGCCCAGAGCTTAGGTATTTTGCATGTAGCAACGGCAAGTGGTCACCTACATAATTCCTGCCAATCATGCCCCTTGGGTCCATATTGGCCACACCCCGGGGGCCCTAAGCTCCCAGACTCATAATGGAAAAAAAAAACTTCCAAAAATCTTCTTCTCTGAAACCACAGGGCCCAGAGCTTAGATATTTAGCATGTAGCAACGGCAAGTGGTCACCTACATAATTCCTGCCAATCATGCCCCTGGGTTCCAAATGGGTCACGCCCCAGGGCCCCTTCGCTCCCATAGACTCATAATGGAAAAAAGTTACTAAAATCTTCTTCTCTGAAACCACAAGGCCCAAAGCTTAGGTATTTTGCATGTAGCGATTGCAAGTGGTTACCTACATAATTCCTGCCAATCATGCCCCTGGGGTCCAAATAGGCCACACCACGGGGCCCTAAGCTCCCATAGACTCATAATGGAAAAAAAGCTTCAAAAATCTTTTTCTCTGAAACCTAAGGGCCCAGAGCTTAGATATTTAGCATGTAGCAATAGCAAGTGGTCACCTACATAATTCCTGCCAATCATGCCCCTGGGTTCCAAATTGGCCAAGCCCCGGGGCCCCTTCGCTCCCATAGACTCATAATTGAAAAAGTTTCAAAAATCTTCTTCTCTGAAACCATAGGGCCAAGAGCTAAGGTATTTTGCATGTAGCAATGGCAAGTGGTAACTTACATAATTCCTGCCAATCATGCCCCTGGGGTACAAATTGGCCACACCCCAGGGGCCCTTAGCTCCCATAGGCTCATAATGGAAAAAAAAGCTTCAAAAATCTTCTTCTCTGAAACCACAGGGCCCAGAGCTTAGATATTTAGCATGTAGCAACGGCAAGTGGTCACCTACATAATTCCTGCCAATCATGACCCTGGGTTCCAAATGGGGCACGCCCTGGGGCCCCTTCGCTCCCATAGACTCATAATGGAAAGAAGTTTCAAAAATTTTCTTCTCTGAAACCACAGGGCCCAGAGCTTAGGTATTTTGCATGTAGCAACGGCAAGTGGTCACCTTCATAATTCCTGCTAATCATGCCCCTGGGGTCCAAATTGGCCCAACCCCACGGGCCCTTAACTCCCATAGACTCATAATAGAAAAAAAGAGCTTCAAAAATCTTCTTCTCTGAAACCACAGGGCCCAGAGCTTAGATATTTAGCATGTAGCAAAAGCAAGTGGTCACCTACATAATTCCTGCCAATCATGCCCCTGGGTTCCAAATTGGCCACGCCCCGGGGCCCCTACGCTCCCATAGACTCATAATGGAAAAAAGTTTCAAAAATCTTCTTCTCTGAAACCATAGGGCCCAGAGCTAAGGTATTTTGCATGTAGCAATGGCAAGTGGTCACCTACATAATTCCTGCCAATCATGCCCCTTGGGTCCAAATTGGCCACACCCCGGGGGCCCTAAGCTCCCATAGACTCATAATGGAAAAAAAAGCTTAAAAAATCTTCTTCTCGGAAACCACAGGGCCCAGAGCTTAGATATTTAGCATGTAGCAACGGCAAGTGGTAACCTACATAATTCCTGCCAATCATGCCCCTGGGTTCCAAATGGGCCACGCCCCGGGGCCCCTACGCTCCCATAGACTCATAATGGTAAAAAAGTTTCAAAAATCTTCTTCTCTGAAACCATAGGGCCCAGAGCTAAGGTATTTTGCATGTAGCAATGGCAAGTCGTCACCTACATAATTCCTGCCAATCATGCCCCTGTGATCCAAATTGGCCACACCCCGGGGGCCCTTAACTCCTGCCAATCATGACCCTGGGTTCCAAATGGGGCACGCCCTGGGGACCCCTTCGCTCCCATAGACTCATAATGGAAAAAAGTTTCAAAAATCTTCTTCTCTGAAACCACAGGGCCCAGAGCTTAGGTATTTTGCATGTAGCAACGGCAAGTGGTAACCTACATAATTCCTGCTAATCATGCCCCTGGGGTCCAAATTGGCCCAACCCCACGGGCCCTTAACTCCCATAGACTCATAATAGAAAAAAGAGCTTCAAAAATCTTCTTCTCTGAAACCACAGGGCCCAGAGCTAAGATATTTAGCATGTAGCAAAAGCAAGTGGTCACCTACATAATTCCTGCCAATCATGCCCCTGGGTTCCAAATTGGCCAAGCCCCGGGGCCCCTACGCTCCCATAGACTCATAATTGAAAAAGTTTCAAAAATCTTCTTCTCTGAAACCATAGGGCCAAGAGCTAAGGTATTTTGCATGTAGCAATGGCAAGTGGTAACTTACATAATTCCTGCCAATCATGCCCCTGGGGTACAAATTGGCCACACCCCAGGGGCCCTTAGCTCCCATAGGCTCATAATGGAAAAAAAAAGCTTCAAAAATCTTCTTCTCTGAAACCACAGGGCCCAGAGCTTAGATATTTAGCATGTAGCAACGGCAAGTGGTCACCTACATAATTCCTGCCAATCATGACCCTGGGTTCCAAATGGGGCACGCCCTGGGGCCCCTTCGCTCCCATAGACTCATAATGGAAAGAAGTTTCAAAAATTTTCTTCACTGAAACCACAGGGCCCAGAGCTAAGGTATTTTGCATGTAGCAACGGCAAGTGGTCACCTTCATAATTCCTGCTAATCATGCCCCTGGGGTCCAAATTGGCCCAACCCCACGGGCCCTTAACTCCCATAGACTCATAATAGAAAAAAAGAGCTTCAAAAATCTTCTTCTCTGAAACCACAGGGCCCAGAGCTTAGATATTTAGCATGTAGCAAAAGCAAGTGGTCACCTACATAATTCCTGCCAATCATGCCCCTGGGTTCCAAATTGGCCACGCCCCGGGGCCCCTACGCTCCCATAGACTCATAATGGAAAAAAGTTTCAAAAATCTTCTTCTCTGAAACCATAGGGCCCAGAGCTAAGGTATTTTGCATGTAGCAATGGCAAGTGGTCACCTACATAATTCCTGCCAATCATGCCCCTTGGGTCCAAATTGGCCACACCCCGGGGGCCCTAAGCTCCCATAGACTCATAATGGAAAAAAAAGCTTAAAAAAATCTTCTTCTCGGAAACCACAGGGCCCAGAGCTTAGATATTTAGCATGTAGCAACGGCAAGTGGTAACCTACATAATTCCTGCCAATCATGCCCCTGGGTTCCAAATGGGCCACGCCCCGGGGCCCCTACGCTCCCATAGACTCATAATGGTAAAAAAGTTTCAAAAATCTTCTTCTCTGAAACCATAGGGCCCAGAGCTAAGGTATTTTGCATGTAGCAATGGCAAGTGGTCACCTACATAATTCCTGCCAATCATGCCCCTGTGATCCAAATTGGCCACACCCCGGGGGCCCTTAAACCATAGGGCCCAGAGCTTAGGTATTTTGCATGTAGCAACGGCAAGTGGTAACCTACATAATTCCTGCTAATCATGCCCCTGGGGTCCAAATTGGCCCAACCCCACGGGCCCTTAACTCCCATAGACTCATAATAGAAAAAAAAGAGCTTCAAAAATCTTCTTCTCTGAAACCACAGGGCCCAGAGCTTAGATATTTAGCATGTAGCAAAAGCAAGTGGTCACCTACATAATTCCTGCCAATCATGCCCCTGGGTTCCAAATGGGCCACGCCCCGGGGCCCCATCGCTCCCATAGACTCATAATGGAAAAAAGTTTCAAAAATCTTCTTCTCTGAAACCATAGGGCCCAGAGCTAAGGTATTTTGCCTGTAGCAATGGCAAGTCGTCACCTGCATAATTCCTGCCAATCATGCCCCTGTGAGCCAAATTGGCCACACCCCGGGGGCCCTAAGCTCCCATAGACTCATAATGGAAAAAAAAGCTTCAAAAATGTTCTTCTCTGAAACCACAGGGCCCAGAGCTTAGATATTTAGCATTTAGCAACGGCAAGTGGTCACCTACATAATTCCTGCCAATCATGCCCCTGGGTTCCAAATGGGCCACGCCCCGGGGCCCCTACGCTCCCATAGACTCATAATGGAAAAAAGCTTCAAAAATCTTCTTCTCTGAAACCACAGGGCCCACAGCTTAGATATTTAGCATGTAGCAACAGCAAGTGGTCACCTACATAATTCCTGCTAATCATACCCCTGGCGTCCAAATTGGCCCCACCCCACGGGCCCTTAGCTCCCATAGCCTCATAATTGAAAAAAAAAAGCTTCAAAAATCTTTTTCTCTGAAACCACAGGGCCCAGAGCTTAGATATTTAGCATGTAGCAAAGGCAAGTGGTCACCTACATAATTCCTGCCAATCATGCCCCTGGGTTCCAAATGGGCCACGCCCCGGGGCCCCTACGCTCCCATTGACTCATAATGGAAAAAGTTTCAAAAATCTTCTTCTCTGAAACCATAGGGCCCAGAGCTAAGGTATTTTGCATGTAGCAATGGCAAGTCGTCACCTACATAATTCCTGCCAATCATGCCCCTGTGATCCAAAATGGCCACACCCCGGGGGCCCTAAGCACCCATAGACTCATAATGGAAAAAGAAAGCTTCAAAAATCTTCTTCTCTGAAACCACAGGGCCCAGAGCTTAGATATTTAGCATTTAGCAACGGCAAGTGGTCACCTTCATAATTCCTGCCAATCATGCCCCTGGGTTCCAAATGGGCCACGCCCCGGGGCCCCTTCGCTCCCATAGACTCATAATGGAAAAAAGTTTAAAAAATCTTTTTCTCTGAGACCACAGGGCCCAGAGCTTAGGTATTTAGCATGTAGCAACGGCAAGTGGTCACCTACATAATTTCTGCCAATCATGCCCCTGGTGTCCAAATTGGCCACACCCCGGGGGCCCTTAGCTCCCATAGACTCATAATGGAAAAAAAAGCTTCAAAAATCTTCTTCTCTGAAACCACAGAGCCAAGAGCTTAGATATGTAGCATGTAGCAATGGCATTGGTCACCTACATAATTCCTGCCAATCATGCCCCTGGGTACCAAACGAGCCACGCCATGGGGCCCCTTAGCTCCTATAGACTCATAATGGGAAAAAGCTTCAAAAAGCTTCTTCTCTGAAACCACAGGGCCCAGAGCTGAATTATTTAGCATGTAGCAACGGCAAGTGTTCACCTACATAAATCCTGCCCCTGGGGTCCAAATGGGCCACGCCTCAGGGCCCCTTAGCTCCCATAGACTCATAATGAAAAAAAGCTTCAAAAATCTTCTTTTCTGAAACCACAGGGCCCAGAGCTTAGATATTTAGCATGTAGCAACGGCAAGTGGTCACCTACATAATTCCATCCAATCATGCCCCTGGGGTCCAAACGGGCCACGCCCCGGGGCTCTTTAGCTCCTTTAGACTCATAATGGAAAAAAAGCTTAAAAAATCTTCTTCTCTGATACCACAGGGCCCAGAGCTTAGATATTTAGCATGTAGCAACGGCAAGTGGTCACCTACATAAATCCTGCCAATCATGCCCCTTGGTTTCAAATGGGCCACGCCGCGGGGCCCCTTTGCTCCCATAGACTCATAATGGAAAAAAGCTTCAAAAATCTTCTTCTCTGAAACCACAGGGCCCAGAGCTTAGGTATTTAGCATGTAGCAACGGCAAGTGGTCACCTACATAATTCCTGCCAATCATGCCCCTGGGGTCCAAATTGGCCACACCCCGGGGCCCCTTAGCTCCCATAGACTCATAATGGAAAAAAAGTTTAAAAAAACTTTTTCTCTGAAATCACAGGGCCCAGAGCTTAGATATTTAGCATGTAGCAACAGCAAGTGGTCACCTACATAATTCCTGCCAATCATTCCCCTGGGTTTCAAATGGGCCACACCATGGGGCCCCTTTGCTCCCATAGACTCATAATGGAAAAAGCTTCAAAAAACTTCTTCTCTGAAACCACAGGGCCAAGAGCTTAGATATTTAGCATGTAGCGAAGGCAAGTGGTCACCTACATAATTCCTGCCAATCATGCCCCTGGTGTCCAAACAGGTGAGCGATATAGGGCCATTGGGCCCTCTTGTTTTTCAACCAATCAAATCGCTCGAAATGTGCATAATGGAGAATCGTTTTTAAGCCCCGCGTAGAATACTTTTCGCTGACCGTTCCAAGGCGGTTGTTACATCGTGATTTGGGCCCCGTCAAGCGATTTTGGTACTTATCGCCTATGCGAGCAGCGAAGGTTCAGGCGAGCCTGCGCATCCGCGCAGTCTCGCCAGAACCTTCGCTGCTCGCTCATACAAGCAGTGAATCAAGAGGAACCTTCAGACAGAAAGCCATATCTCCTGGCCCCTCTGAATGGCTGAGCATGCGCAGTTAAAATTTGTCATAACGGAATGCTCGAAGACACAAATTCGCTTGGCGGGGCTCATTTAGTACTTGTTACAGTTTTTCTTTGCATGTGTGTATTGCTTATATCTTTTTTATATTTATACCCCCGGCATACGAAGTATGCAATGGGGGTATATAGTTTTTGTCTTTTCCGTCTGTCTGTCTGTCTGTCCGTAAACAATTATTTTGTGTCAAAGATATCTCAGGAACTGCTTCACATAGAAACTTGAAATTTTGCACACATGATCAGTATGACTACTTGTATTGTGGGAAAGAAAATAAGGGCCAAGGGGTCAGGCCTTTTAGAGTTATTTCCCTTTGTAGTTCTTGCTGTTTAATAGTGTATATTTTTATTTTGTGTCAAAGATTTCTCAATAACAACTGTACATAGAAACTTGTAATTTTGCAAACTTGATCAGTATGACTAGTTGTATTGTGGGAAAGAAAATAAGGACCAAGGGGTCAGGCCTTTTAGAGTTATTTCCCTTTGTGTTTCTGTATATGCAAAGAAGCTTTTGACATTGCTATTTTCAGCTGAGGTGATGGCACTGACCGGGGGTATACGTGCCCCACTGGGCACTTTTGTCTAGTTTGGATAGCCGTTTAGCCAGTTTGTGGGAAAGTAACTGTCCTTTCGGCTATCCGCTAGTGATGTTTTCATTAGGCTTTAGTTACTTTATGTTCGTGTTTCTTTCTCTTTTGTGTCTCGTTTTGGAGGTGTGAGTTAATTGTATCGATTCTGTGTTTGCCGGGTCTTGTCCATCATCCGTTTCGGTTTCAAAACTTTTGGACTTAGACACACTGATGAAGATTAAATATCAGAAAGGCCTCTGTGTCACTTTGGTATAGTAACGCATTAATTCCTGATCATTGCTTTCACTGTTGTACCTTAAAATGCTGATGATACAACTTGACTCCGAACCAGTACGGTTAACCCCATGTTCATATTGATGACATGCATTCGGTCTAGGGCCAGTGCAGCATACATCAGACCTGTAACTAGCCCACTAGGAAACACCTTGTTAGTGATACCTGTATAATAGTATCGTGCTGCCCATGATATAGAGGATGTTACATGAGTGTTCATGTATTATTGAATTTATTAAACGAGTTGTGGAAAAGGGATAAAATGCGAGGCTTTGCCGAGCATTTTATCCCTTTTCCACAACGAGTTTAATAAATTCAATAATACAAGAGCACGAATGCAAGTTTCTATTTATCATATGACATTTAAAACACATTTTATTCAGGATTTTTAACGAAAATGTCATTATTCCGTCATAAGTAAACGCGACGTCGTTAAAGACACTGTGCATGTAACGTTACGGGACGTATCTACCTAATTTGCATATTTAATCCACTAGTGGATTATCGAATTTATTACATGACGTTATTGCACTCTCAGGCGCGACGTCATATGATAAATAATTGTTATATGCTCTTCTTCATAACCATGACGCTGCCAAAAGATAATGATACCAGTTGTCCGTCATTATGTATATTTCGAGCGATTTCATTGGTTGAAATAAAAAGTTTTATACTTCGATAAAATCTCAGGCCTATTTCACACAGCGATACGTAGTAACATAACGTGACATGCCAGAGCACGTTTAGAACCCTCGCTTTACGTCATTGTAAATGGTTTACCATCAGCAGCGTTCGATAAAAACAAGAATTCCGCCGAAGGCTATGTCGCGCCTGTGGCGGTGCAAAGTCACCGAACCATGACATCTAGGCCAAGGTCAAACATAGATGCTTGCATAAAAGTTGCCATTCTTGAATGCAAGCTTGTATTAAGTATCATTAATGAAGTTCAAATAATTCTAGAGAAATGAACTTAAAGTGAATGACCACCATTTTTTTTTTCTCAGATTCATTTTATAATAACACCATTGAGGAATAATAAAATCACATTCTTCTCCTAAACTGTTTCTCTAATTAACTGTATTGGCTCATTAAAGTTGTTCATAGGGTGTCAGACATGTTTACAGATTATATCTCCTGCAGTGACATCACAGCAACTGTAGCTAACAAATCTTGGTATTTTAGTTGCTGAGGATTTTAGAGAAGAAAGCGAACATTAAAATAAAAATGCCTTCTTGTAAGGCCAAATACTACACAGTGATAAGAGGACAAGGAATTAGCTGTTTTGCTAGCCCTGACCCTATGAAAAATAGAGAATTATGTGAAAAATAGATTCATAATCTTGATACAGAGAATCTCAACATCAAGACATTTGTTTATGCCACACATAACATTGTTTGTGCTAAACATTTTGAAGATAGCTGTTTTCAAGTGTACATTACCCATTTCTTTTCTTTTCTTCAATAACCCATTTAGTACCAGAAACCCCAAAACGGGTACCCTGGCAAACATTGCATGCCCAGATCAGATGCCACAGAACGCGGCATCTGATCAGGGCCTCCACTGTTTGCTAAAAGTCCAGTCATTCTCCAAATAAATTTTGATGAAAACACAACCTGACATCCCAAAATTTTGAAATGAACTCCTGCTATATATAAAGAGGAAGATTCCATTTGGTACAAAAAGGGTTAATTAATGCATATCATTATCATTTAACCAATCATTACATTAACACGCCTTGACAAGTTTAGGTAATATTTCATTGCATTTCGCATGGTACATGTATTTTGTAATATTTTTCTTAATTCAGTTTAAAGCATACATTGTGGGTACTCGTTAAAAATGTCTCAATGAGGTGACTCCTTTGAGCACCCATAATTTATGTTTTGGAAAAATATAAGACAATATATACATGTCCTTGTAAATCCCCATTTTATCTACCAAAAAAAATGTTGTTTTCCAGATTTTTCATTGCAACGTCCACACTGGCACCATGATAGATCATAACTTCTTTCATGTTCATCAGTTACATTCAAAGGAAGACTGGCTTGATTAATTATCTCCTCTTCTGTGATTCGGGCTCATACTGAAAGCCCTGAGCACCAAACTCAAGAATAACTGTCTTCAAAGTCTTTATTTTTGTCCAAAGACATAATGAAGCCTTATGTAAGATGCTGAACTGACAGCCTATTCAAAGGATTTTTGAGAATTCAGCCTGATTAGAGAGCCTAATCACTTCTCCTTTAGTAGCTGCATAGAGAGACATAGAGCTTCTACAGTCTCCATGAGATCAGGATTTTAGCAAACATGTTGAACCCTGGGAAAGATTTGGATTACCTTGGGGAAAATATGGCTGCTGCCAGAAGACTTCACTGAAACCATTAAATGATGATTTAATTAGCTTAGCAGATTTCAATTGGTAATAAAAGTCAGAGATTAATCATTACAGTAACTTTTTCTTGCAAATGAAGTAATTATGTTAAAAAGGTGGTCATTCACTTTAACCATTAGGGTGAACGCTAGGGTGGTTGCAATATTTTACAAAGTCATTGAACCATAAAATGTAGGTCATGGTCAAATATGGTTGCTTGCATTTAAGTTGCCATCCCGAGATACAAGTATCATTAATGAAGCTCTTATAGTTCTTGAGAAATTAACTTGACCATTAGGGTGAACGCTAGGGTGGTCATAATATTTAACAAAGTCAGTGAACCATGAAATTAAGGTCACGGTCAAATATGGATGCTTGCATTTAAGTTGCCATCTACACATTCAAGTTTGTACCAAGTATCATTAAAGAAGCTCTTATAGTTCTTGAGAAATAAACTTGACCATCAGGGTGAACGCTAGGGTGGTCGCAATATTTTACAAAGTCAGTGAACCATGAAATGTAGGTCAAGGTCAAATATGGATGTTTGCATTTAAGTTGCCTTCCCCAGATACAAGTTTGTGCCAAGTGTCATTAATGAAGCTCTAATAGTATTTGACAAACAAACTTGAGCCACCAAGTTTGCTGTGTGTGTTAACGAAGGCCAAGACAAGCTTCCTACTCTATACTGGTTACCAAAACTTCATAAAAAAACCTTACAATACACGGTTTATTGCAAATTCTAGCTCTTGAACTACCACTGAATTTTCTAAATTATTAACTTCCTGTCTTACTGCTATTAAAACGCATGTAATTAAATATTGTGATAAAATCTTTGAAAGATCAGGAAGAAATCTGTTTTGGTCTATAAAAAATTCGAATGAGGTTTTAAATAAATTGAAATCTAGACATTTTCGTGCTTCTAGTCTGTCTACCTACGATTTTTCCACTCTTTACGCTACACTTCCTCATAATCTTATAAAAGAAAAGCTTAATGATTTAATTGAATGGGCTTTTCATAGAGAAGATTCTCTCTATCTTGCATGTAATGTCAGAAATGCATTTTTCACTTCTAAAGAGCATAAGAATTATACACTTTGGTCATGTCAGAAAGTGTGTGATGCCCTCACCTTTCTACTTGACAATATTTATATTAGATTCGGTACTAAGTTATTTAGATATTTAGACAAATTGTGGGTATTCCGATGGGTACTAATTGCGCACCTCTTGTGGCTGATCTGTTCTTGTATTGTTATGAAAGAGACTTCATTTTGTCGCTTTCCATTGATAACCAATCTGAAATTATTGAAGCTTTTAGCTCTACTTCTAGATATTTAGATGATTTATTAAATATTGATAATACCTATTTTGATGGTTTGATCAGTCAGATTTACCCCCTAGAACTTCAGTTAAATAAAGCAAATTCTTCTGATACCGAGCCCCCATTTTTGGATTTACATCTATCTATTGTAGATGGATTTGTTTCGTGAAAAATTTATGATAAACGCGATGACTTTGATTTTGAGATTGTAAATTTTCCTTTTTTGGATGGTGATGTTCCTCGTGCGCCATTCTATGGCGTTTATATTTCGCAATTAATTCGATTTGCTAGAGTGTGTAGTCATGTAACTGACTTCAACACTCGTAATAAATTATTAACGGCTTAACTCCTTAATCAGGGTTATCGGTACCATAAACTACGCAAAGCCTTTTCAAAATTTTATAGACGCCATTCTGATTTAATTTCAAAATTCAATATTGGACTTAAATCTTTTCTGCAACAAGGTCTATCGGAACTCGAATTTTATGGTGACTTAGTATATTAATTCAGAAAAATATATAACCGCAATGACTTCAGCACCCAATTTCGTAAAATCATCCTTCGATATAAAAAGATTGGGTACAACATGGATATTATACGACAGACTGCATGCATGGTAGTTAACCCAATCACGGTTGGCAACTTTGCTTCCCTCTTTAATTGCACGCCGGTGGGTCAGGCCTCAGATTCTATGACGGCTCCAACGTAAAGGCTTATTGAGAATTAGAGAGATAATGTTGGTTGGTGCCTGATGCTCTGTCTCTGGTCGGGCTCATCGGAGTCTAACTGTTGGTTTTCTTTTGCTCCAGCATTTCAGTGGTTTCTTGCTGTCGAGTCCTCACCGTTGTCTCACCTCTGTGGTTCTTTGATTTTTGTGTTCACGGAGATGTTGCACTGATGAGTTAGGAGGCCTTCATGCGGACTGAACAACTTATTTGTCTTAATCGCGACGGAAGTAAGGGCGAGGATTGTGGCCACGTAAAATCGATTTAAGCCCCCCCCCCCCAGTGGAAATTCTTCCACTGACTGTTCCAAGGCGGCTCTTCTGTGGCGATTTATTTATGTTGTTGTTTGTTACTTACTGTATGTATCACTTGTGTCTTTTAATTTTGGATGGCCATATGGCCATTTTGTGGGCAAGTAACTGTCCTTATGGCCTTCCTTTGTTTAGGTTTCCATTATGGTCTGGTCGCTTAATGTTTGTATTTCTTTCCCTTTGGTGTCTTTTATGGGTGGAGTAAGTTAATTGTATCAATTCCTGAGTTTGGGTACTCGTTAGAACCGCCTCGATTAGGCGGTTCTAACGAGTACCCGCAATCTATATTTTGAGCAGAAATAAGAAAAAACATCATAGTTTTTTCATCTTAAATTTTCCTTTTTTTGGCGATAAAGGTTACAATGTATTTGTATAGGCGTGTTTTCGTAATGTAGAGCTAAAAATCGCCTTTTTAAGCATTTTTATTTGGGTTGATTGTTTGTCGCTCGAGCATAAAAACTTTCAGTGCCAAAGTCCTCGTGACTATCATTGAATTGGAGGAAGTACATGTATTTTTTATAGAAAATAGTAGCCATTACGAAAACACGCCTATACAAATACATTGACACATTTATCGCCGAAAAAATGAAAATTTTCAGATGAAGAATTGTTATATTTTTCCTATTGTTGCTCAAAATATAGATTGTGAGTACTCGTTAGAACCGCCTCATAGAGGCGGTTCTAACGAGTACCAACAATCTATATCTCAGAGCAGAAACAAGAAAAATAAGGTTTACGACGGCTCAAACGTAAAGGCTTATTGAAAATTAAAGAGATAATGTTGGTTGGTGCCTGATGCTCTGTCTCTGGTCGGGCTCATCGGAGTCTAACTGTTTTGCTCCAGCATTTCAGTGGTTTCTTGCTGTCGAGTCCTCACCGTTGTCTCACCTCTGTGGTTCTTTGATTTCTGTGTTCACGGAGATGTTGCACTGATGAGTTAGGAGGCCTTCATGCGGACTGAATAAATTATTTGTCTAAATCGCGACGGAAGTAAGGGCGAGGATTGTGGCCACGTAAAATCGATTTAAGCCCCCCAGTGGAAATCTTCCACTGACTGTTCCAAGGCGGCTCTTCTGTGGCGATTTATTAATGTTGTTGTTTGTTACTTACTGTGTGTATCACTTGTGTCTTTTAATTTTGGATGGCCATATGGCCATTTTGTGGGAAAGTAACTGTCCATATGGCCTTCCTTTGTTTAGGTTTCCATTATGGCCTGGTCGCTTAATGTTTGTATTTCTTTCCCTTTGGTGTCTTTTATGGATGGAGTAAGTTAATTGTATCAATTCCTGATCTTTGTTTTACTTCTACTTTACCCCTGCAAACCCCAGTTTCACTATATAAAAGTGGGGTTAGAGGGGGTCAAAATTATATAGGCGTGTTTTTGTGATGGTTAAGTTTACTGCAGTATGGTCACTATGATATCTATCTATAAAAGCTGGGCTTGATTGACTGGGCTTGGCAAATAATGTAAACCCAGGAGGCGGTGTCTGATCAGAGTCTACACTGTTTATTTAGAAATTGGAAGTTAACTGTTAAAAAGACAGTCTAAGTCTCTGTCCATGATTATATTCTCAGTATACACATAAAGACAATCGACCAATCCTTACTCTGAGTGCTTTGATTTCGAATTTACTTTTTGGCTCGATTGTTTATCAATCGACCCAAAGGTATAAAGGAAAAAACCTCTATTAGTGCTGGAGTCCACGTGACTATCGCTGATTTGTAGGAATCTACGCAGATCATTTATAGAATTTTATCGCAATGAGGTCAGCGTGTTTACGTAAAAAGGTTAACTGTAAAATATGGGCTGGAATCATGGGTTAGGCTAGGCAAACAGTGTAGACCCAGATCAGACGCCACATAACGCGGCGTCTGATCAGGGTCTTCACTGCTTGCTTAGAGTATAGGAATTTAAGGGTCAGGCGCCGAAAAACGCAGCTTCTGAACAGTCTCTACACGGTTTGCTTTCAGTAAAGGAGTTTAAGCGTTAAACGAAACAGTCCACGCTCAGGCCCATTTTTCCTAACTACAACCAGAGACAATCGACCCACCAGTACTCTCAGTGCTTTAGTTTAAACTTGTCCAATTGTCACGCAGGTACACATTGGCTATGGGAAGTTTTATGCATGCTGCAAAAAGGGAAGGCAGAATTTACTCCTAGCCTCAAAATATCGTCAATGCTAGAAGCAGTGTACACAGACGTTGTGGACTCGATGCCGTCGCCGAGAATACTGAATACGCATTTACCGGTCCACCAGCTACCGGAAGATATGATCAGAAGAAAGGTGAAATTTGTACTGATTCACAGGTAAAATACAATCCATGTAAGTTACGAATGTTACTTATTTAACCTTTAAAATGCAAATGTTTTGTCGTCTGCCGGTTACCTATGAAGTCAATTGTTGCAGATGGTTTGGACCCTGACCAGATTGCTCCTAGATGATCACTTTGATCTCGTCTACACTGTTTGCCGGCATGCAAAAATGTTTTTAAAAGGTTTGCAAGAAGATTCTGCGGGCGACATAAAAAGACGGCATTTTCTGAAGCATATTTTGCATCTTAAGCGTAAGTTTTGAGATATTGGGGCACAAGCAAAGTTTACGTGAACCCACTATATATACCGCTGTATAATAATTGGTTTTGGTTTGTCGACCCTTTCAAGTTTATTTCACTTACATCGTACCGATCGTTAATCAGAGGTAGGCCGGAAGAAAAACCACCCGACCTTCCCTTGCCGACTTCGTTGCAGAACTTGGCGTCCCGCGTTTAGGGACCAAATGATTAAGAGACAGTGCTCTTATCCACTAGGGCACGGAGCCCGTTGAACCTTCTTTTAATTTTTATTGGAATAAGAACAACACCGGGTCAAAAACAAAGAAAGTGAACCCCGAACGGAATATTGTTCATACTTCAATGAACGTTAAATAAATTACCTCCGTTACCTATATTTACATTATTCTCCATCTGTTTTGTGACACAAATCCTGGTTGAGGGCTATCATTGGGTCAAGATAACATTTACACGCGCTCTTTAATTGCATGCGGTAGGCAAGGCCTCATATTCGATTCCGGTCCCCGCGTAAATGCTTACTGATAATTAGAGAGAATTAAATTTTATGTCATGTCTGCTGGTGTCTAATGCTCTGTCTCTGGTGGGGCCGATCGGAGTCTAACTGTTGGACTTCTTTTGCTCCAGCATTTCAGTGTGTCCTCACCGTTGTTTCATCTCTGTGGTAGTTTGATTTTTGAGTTCACCGATGAGTTAGGAGGCCTTCATGCGGAAAGAACAAATTAATTGTCTAAATCACGATGGAAGTAAGAGCGAGGAGATTGTGGCCACGGAAAATCGATTTAAGCACCCCTCGCCCCCCCCCCCACCCCATTGGTATTCGTTTCACTGATCTTTCCAAGGCGGTTCTTCTGTTACGTAGTGGGGTACCGTAGACCTATGTCGTATAGTGTTCTAGTTTTAGTACTTCGCTTTGATAACAATAAAATAAAGTCTTGTTAAAGTTTCTAAGTTTTAATTTTCATTTCATTTTATTTTCCGCGACAGCCCAAAAGTTGTATCAGATTAATTTCAATCTGATACTTTCAAAAATGAGATCTTGTCAAGACAGCTCTGATCTCGCTACATCGTAAAATAGATCTAACTAACGTGTTCAAAACTGGACCTTATATATGTTCTCTGAGCATTTCTAACATTTTACAATTCACGTTTACACCCTTATTATTTGTGCAAACGCCAATCATACTGCATATTTTCAGGACGCTACCACACAATTATTTAAAGGTTATTGTTTTATTAAATCCCTTTAAAAGCTTATAGTCGGGGATTTGAAATTCGTAGCACGCGTATTTAAGGAGTTTAATGCACCTTACTTTCTCACACCTAACTATGATACGAATTTATTTAGAGGTCTCTCAACATCTTGAAAATGGAGTAAGAAAATCAAAAAAGTGGGGAAAAAGACATAAAAAGGGGAGATAAATGTTCCTACCCTCTCTTCTCATTTAAGCATTCAAACAATTTCAAACGACATCTCCTTTGAAACTACAAGGCCAACTGGAACCAAATTATATGTGAAGCCGCCATGGGGTGGAAGAACAAACATATATTCTGAATATCTGGGTCACATGACCAAATGTCCGCCATGCCCATATATGGTAAAAACCTTTGAAAATCGCCTTCTCAGGAACCAATCGACCGATGACCTTGAAACTTGGTATACAATATATGGGACCCGGGCCCTATCGAATTTGTTCAAATGATGACATTTCGTTGACCTTGACCTTTCTTACGTCAAGATCGCATTCCATCACTTAGGATTTTGTATGGAAAAGACAGGGTTTTCTGGTTCTGTTGCAGCTTATGACATCATAGTTGATATTTGCAATCAGCTTAATGATCCTGGGACCATAAGATTAAATAGTTTTTAATTTTTCTAAAACTACTGGGCTAACTGATACCAAATTACATATACTGCATCCGTGTGATCGAGAAATCCAAGTTTGTTAGAGGGATCTGTGTGATCGTCACACCAATAAACGGCCAAAAGTGATTTTAAATTCTGCATCTCAAGAAATACAAGACCTTGGTATGCAGCATTTTGGACTTTAGCCCTAAGATGGTTCAAAGCTGACTATAATGTATGCGACGGCAACAAAGGAAAACAATGGTTGATTTCAAAACAATTTGGCATCAATGGTCTTGGGGTTGGCCTCTACTAAACCATTATGGCCACCATTATGGTTAAAATAAATGGCCACCACGGGTGTGTGTGTGTGTGTTGGGGTTGGATTTATGCCCACTTGAGCTCTGGTGAGCGTAATTTCCCATCGGCCGCTTTTTTACAATTTTGTGTTCAGGGAAAAGTCGCGTAATCTTGATGGCAAGCGTAAACCATATCTAATTGGTGTTGTCATGATACAGCAGCCACAGTTTTCTGCTTTACTGATTGCGCTTGTTTTGTTATCTTTTGTCGCTTAGCTTTATAAGCAATGAATTGGTGACCAGTGGTAGTTTGGTATGAAGTTACCATGACAGCATTACCTCTGAAAGACGACAATGTTCAGTAAAGATAACAGCGCGGCCCTATTTCAGTTTTGTTTTTTCAAAGGGTTGGCAGATTTTTGTTCAGTATTTCATAATTGAAGGAAAGTCGTGTTTTAATGAGTTTACGCCTCTGAACAATCAAGCCTACTTTTGACTGAAGGTGTGCGAAATTTTACTGCAAACAAAAAAAGAAACATTGTACAGTATTTGGTGGAACGATTTTACTTAAATGTTTTAGAGGTTTTTAACATTAATTTGCTGCAAAAAAAGATACTCTGCTAAATTTAAATATCGGCATATAATTCTCCAGCTGCGGATTTGATATACTCCAGATTATTTGCTGATTGAATGACTCTGGTTTTGGTCGATCTTTTGGCAAACATGCGCAAATTGAGGTCACCAAGTTACATGAAGATGCAGAAAAGTTCAGTCGAGGGTCGGTGTTGGACCCTATGTTCTCACCCTTCTTGACAAAGGTGAAGAGAAGAAGCTTGATTTACGTAGGAATCGTAACATTTATTATGCCAAACATCGTCCCTGTTCACTGTTCAATATATCTGACATACGATAATCGTATATACAGTCGAACTTCGATGGCTCGAACTCCGATGGCTCGTTTACTTTGGATGAGTCGAACCCGTTCTTGAGTCCGCAAGGAGTTCCTCCAAATACGATATAGGCGTAATTTAAGAAGATTATCTTCATTTATTTTGCAAATGTATACTGTGTGTACTCATTAGAATCGTCTCGATGACGCGATTCTAATGAGAACACACTGCAAAGTACATTTATAATACAGAACACCGAAATGATATCCACAATTATCTCCATTATGCCTCCTGGTATGGAACTAATAGTATCCCTCTGTGGCTCGAACTACCGCTGTCTCGAACTATTTTCATGGTCCCAAAGTGGTTCGAGCCGTCGAAGTTCGACTGTATCGTATTAGGTTTCAACTTCAAGTAAATTAACCCACCCGCCCGCCTAGTTCCTTTCTTATGCACGAACGCATTTCAGCCAGAACGCCTGAAGGTAGGTGCCTGATGCTCTGTCTCTGGTAGGGTTAACTGGAGCCTAATTGTTTGGTTTCCTTTGCTGCAGAATTCTAGCTATTTCATGCTGTCGAGTCCTCATCGTTGTTTCATCTCTTTAGTCGTTTGATTTTCTGTTCTCGGAGATGTTGCACTGATGAGCTAGAACGCCATCATGTAGAGTGAACAATTTATCGGTTTTAACCAAGACAATCAAGGGCGAGTAGTGTTACCATCTAAAATCTATTCAGGTGTCCAGCCCCACCCCCGCCCCCGTAAAACTTCTTACTGACCCCGTCGTCGATCCTTTTTTGTGTTTTATTATTTTCATAGTTTGTCCTTAAGATGTATGTATTGCTAATGCCTTTTTTATTTTGGATAGCCGCTCGGTCACGCGGGGAGATAACTGTCATTCTGGCTTTCCATCCATGAAGTTTTCATTTTGGTGTTTTGAATGGGAGGTGCGAGATATTTTGTATAGATTCCTGATCATTGCATACACTCTGTTTTTCAAACGTGATAACTCCTGATGGCTTGTCATAGAAGGCCTTTTTGGCCAATCTATATGGGACAATTGGGGTGGTTGGGTGGGGCAAAGGTGTCTTGCGTCCATAGGGCATCCAGCTGATAGTGGCTTACAGCTGGACAAGACCTGCTGTTCTTCCAGCAGTTATGGGTAGAGGGGGAAAACAGTTATTGCTTCTGTTTCTGCTTTTCTATTTTCCCATTTCTCCTCTGCCCCTTACTTTCATCTGCTCAACTATCTCTTCTGTCGCTTTTCTCCCTTTCTCTGGAGAGAGGACAAAAATGACCAACAAGGGGTGACCTGCCTTTAAACCCAAAACAATCAATATATGGGACAAATGTCAGAAAAAAGGAAGTAGTAATAAAGGAGATGAAGAACAGATTAATCAGTGTGTGACAAGAGACACAGGATGATTAAGAGCTAATGAAGAATAGAGGGACAAGGCTATCACAGGCAGGTTGCCCAACAAAATGGTAGAAAGTAATTGCAGGTGACATCTCAAGATGCACGTTTACAGGTATACCACAACTCTGGGAAATGGGAAGATAGAAGAATGTTTAAGGGATGGCTTCACGATACATTAAACCTCGGGTACAATTTATTTTTAGTCATGCGACTTAACAGAAAATAAGGTACCCAGTAAGATTTCAAGTGGCCAGTAACATTTACGTGTTTTAAATATAATAATGTCGATGTTACTTGGGGAGCCTTCAGCACAAACCGGAAACTTGGGATAATGATTCTTGAAATATGCAATGCATTCATTAAATGTTGATTGTTTCAAGTCACCAGTTTAGAGAATCACTTGCCAGTTCACCCGCTGACAAATAAGCTTGGTGATGTATATTCCCCTCACTAAATATAAACCGGAAGGAAATGGCCATCAGTAACTTTTCAAAAATATATCTATTGGTCCCTGTTATGATACATCTATGACCAGCCAGTAAAATAATTTAGTTTATGTTGGTTTTAATATAAATTTTTATCACGATCTGTGACACAACAGAAAAAGTGGTACAATGGTCCATAGGTATCGGAGTCCCTTGTTCATGCCCGGATTGAAACAGAGTCATCCAATTTCACATGCACATGCAAAAGTAACCGTCCTTCATACTGACGAAAAAGAAATTGTTTCAAAAAGTACTAAAACATATTTAGCGCGAAAATAGTGTAAAATTTACCAAATTTTTGGGGTCAAATTTCAATGGTCAAAATTTATGGTAACACCGGATGTAATTACGTCATATCATGAATTTTGGTGTCTTCGAGTATTGATAAATATTTTGGCTGATGCAATTAATCAACATTTATATGTAAGCGCAAGCTACACATAACTAAACTCAATCCAACTATACCATCCTCATGGGGGTGGGTGTAAACTCATAGAATTTTCAACCCCTTTTCCCCACCAGATTTGCTAAATAATCACATGTCATATAGGTTAGGCTCCTATCTCAATGAAACGGCACAAATAAAGCGTGAGAATTTTGGGTGCATTAAATTTGTAGAAATCTGGTCTCAAATCCCGGAATATTACTGCACCTGTTTGATTGACTTAACATTAAAACATACACCCCTATAACTGACATAAACCATAATATGTACTCGAGTGATAGGCAAATGTATATACAAATACCCCTTTTTGAGTGGCATATCCGTATACATTTTAGAATTGTAAGTTTTGTTTACTGCACCTGCATGTCTCTAGAAACTGATAAACACCAGGTGGTTACTGCGTAATCACATATTTCATATGTCAAAAGACGATTTGAAACCGTTCCAGTTGATTTGAATCCTTTCCAATATATACAAGACATGTAAATCAAATTTAGAAAGTACAATGCATCATTTTATAGCCTGTTAGCAAAAACCAATATTTTATAGAAAGAAAGATTCGCAATTAAGCTTTTAACAGTGTAGATAGTAAAATAACTGTTAATATGATATGCCTTTACGACCCACCAACAATATAGATCAAACCAGGCTAGTTTCTTACGACCCTTCAACATTATATGTCATACATGTTATACATGTTATATGCTCAGAGAACGACTATGTTATATACCTCCCCTTTTTATAATAAATTAATTTTCTTACACAGGAAAATTAATTTATTATCATAAACATCATATCTAAGATATGTCCAGTTGATTAAAGTATTTGCATTACACACAACAAGCTTCTAATATATGTCACACTCAAACAGTAATATAATCTTTTACCAATACATGTATGACTAGGATTATTAACACTGAAGCCTGATATATAAATTCACATTTAGATCAACACCCTTTCTTAAAATGACCAGGATATTTCTCTAAATGTGACCAGGATTATCCCACATATGCATACGCATATACACATAATAAAATTTCACTGAATAAAGTTATTCTGTTTAAACATACTTGTCACTCAGTTTTCTTGTCTCTTCTCTAAAGTTAACACTCTAGTCTATTAGTCATCTGTAAACATGTAACTTAAAAACACACACATGAATAACACAACACAATGATATTAGAAAAAAAAAATTTTTTGTCCGTTTAAACATCTTTCTTCGGCGGCGTTGGCGTTGGTATAGGATATATAGGTACCCTATCTTTTGGAATGAGAATCTTGTCGTCCTCCGATAATGGCTTCGTGTGAGCATTTATCACCATATGCACTGGGTATGGGCGCTTCTGCTCCTCCTCCCGTTCACCATAATAAGACTGCATGACTGTAACATCCGACTGTAAAGAAATTATGTTTAAATGTTCAAACCCTACTCTTATTTAAAATCTTCACCAATGCGCTTCTTAAGGGTAACACAAAGGACTTTACACAAACTTAAAAATTAATAAAATGTCAATCTTCGCCAATGCATGACCTTAAGGGTCATACAAAGTACATTACCGTTAAAATAACCAGGATTAATTCAATCGACCTGGATTCACTAACAAACTAACAACTATAACGACGAGGATCCTCTATATACACGTACAGATCACTGCCACATATGATTATTCTGTAATCACATCCTTGGACACAGGCCAAGCGAGTGATGCATCCGTCCGCTTGAAGGGTTTCTGTCCTTCAGAACTGTAATCGACGTTCCTTTTATCTAGCAAAGCGGACATCTCTATCTCTTCACAAACACCATGTGAAGGAGAACATTTTACATTCACATTCTCAAGGTCATGCATATTAGCCTGCCGTTTACCAATTACTTGGTCCAAATTACATGTACTTTTATGTCTAACTATACATACTATACTAACTATTACAAATGACTTCGCAGTTACAATTACAAAAGCATATGTCCAATGGTTTGTACCTTTCTTATCATCTACCTGTACCATTTTATATGCTCTTGTTTCGCGTAGAAAACTTTGCAATGGAATCTTTTTCAAGCCTCTCAAATGCGATGGAATATTAAGTGGCTTTAATTTTTCAAGTTCAGCTTTGGAATTATTCCAAATGAAAAACTGTAAAATATTATGCAATGACAACAAAGTTTAAAAAGGATCTGACCTTTCAAAGGCAGTTTGTTTATCAAAATATTCAGGCAGCTGTAAGTATTTATTATAGGCTTTGCAAGTGTTATTTAACTTTAAAATGTCAAATGGAGATTTAATTTTAATGTCGCTGACTCTACGTTTATTTATCTGACAGTTAACTGTAAACATCATTGGTTTATCAGTCACAATTATCCACACACCTGCAAACAAGTATTTTGTGGTTGGCAAATAAAAATCAAAAATGAGTTCCTTTAAGAGCAATGAAAACATTCATAAAAAAGAAGATGGGCAATACTACGTAGTTTCGGCTAATAAAGCCTCATCAGTGACCCTGCAATGATCCGGCAAACAAAACCAGAGGAAACATACTGCAATTTTGCGAATTTCGAATAGGCAGTCGATTCAAAGACTGATATAAATCAAAATGGGGTCCAAATAATTAAAAACCTGTCTAGAATGAGTCTAAACAAATAATTTATTTCTGATTTCTCAGAATATTCACGGTGATCTCAAAGGACCAAACCTGATCTAAAATAATGACTTGTTTACACATTGTTTTAATGTCATGCTTGTTCTGTGTAAATAATGCCATAACACAAAATTTATTAATGTTTGTTTGATAGTACGCAGTCTCTGGATTACAAAACTGCAAATGATATGTATTAAAAATTTGAAAAAAAGTTTAGATATCAACAAGCCAAACGAAAAGCTAATCGCTCGTGGCCTTATGAAACAAAATGTAAAATGCACTGTGTTCATCTTAAATGAACAAGTAAAACAAATTTAACCACTTACAAACAAAAGTAATATTTACACTTTATACACAGTGATATCTCAACTATGAGGTGATATAATTGTGCAAAATGTACCCCAAATGAGACACACAACGAAGTAATTCACCTTTACTTCAAGTCATACATTTAAGGAGGATTGTCTACAACATATTACCTCAACTTATACATATACAAGAAAAAATAGTTTACACATTCCAGGGATTCACCTGAAGAATGCTACTCATATACTATGAGTATCCAAAATGTATAAGCCAAATCATTATCCATACTCGAAGGTCGGTAAACAAATTCATGTTAATCTTAGTAACTCTAAATAGGAACAGCCTTCATGAGTCCTGTTATCAGGCTTACACCATTAAAACTCAAAGTTCGGCATACCAAGGTCTACCTTTGCTCAAAGTTCAAATTCATATTTATTGATACAAAAACATATGGTTTCATAATATTGCTTACCCTTTAACATTTAAGAGTAGCCCAAACATATAATGCCAACTCGTAATCATAATCATAGTCGCTAAGCGAACAATATAACACTTCAAACAACATCCTTAGAAGTCTAACATTATTTCACTGACCTGAGAAGCTGCAATACGTTTTGACCCTTCTCCGTCCTGAACAGACTGACCTCAACAAGAATGCTCAAGTGTTACAATAGTCATAAAATCCGACATTGACCATTACCTGGTGAGAATACCTACAATGTTGTAATGTGTAGCTGTCTAAATTAAATTACTATTCAACCTACAAAACCACACAATAATTTCTGGGGTTATAAAATTGAAAATACTAACACTTAAATTTCTTCCGCGGCCTATTTCGTAGGTTTAAGATGGGCACATCATCATCAGAATCGTAGCCTTGTAAGTTAACCCGCTTACAACCGATTCTGAAAGCCAATTCACTCAGAGATAGTTCTTCCGAATCACTGTCGTTCATGAATTCTACAAAAGTTTTAAAACTTTTCACATTTACTCGTGAAGCAATACAAGATGACGTATTGGTAACTGATGAATTATTTTCAACACATTTTTTGTTCTGTTTCTACCCCAGTTTCATTAAATTTCGACAATTTGAGATTTATAGGAAGACCAAAATATCTCACTCCAGAAGTTTGCTTTGCCATTCTGAACCTAATATCAAAGCACAAGGACTTAATAGATACTAAATTAAATATACAAATTATTACCACTCTCTATATTTCTTTAAGGATTCCCATCAAACGTAAAGACTGCGTTTCAGATTCCCTGCGAAAGCATTTAAAACACTATTAAGTTCTAAAGTTAAATTATTAAAAACTTGAGCAATATCTGGTTCTTGACCTTGCCCTTCCGCCATTTTTAAAGTTAATTAAATAAACTAAACCTATTTTTCTAAAATATTTTTTTTACATATTTAACATGGCTAACACAAGGCAGACTACTTGTTATTCATTGGTAAACTTTCAGCAAACACACATGAACAGAAAATGTAATAAGTAAAATGTCCTACCTTCTGTCCCGGTTGTTGCTGACTTTCCATCCTCGTGGTCCTATGTTAGATCCTTAGTTCAATCCTGGGAACTTTAGCACCAAATTAAATAGCCTACTGTTAAGTAGTGGGGTTTCGTAGACCTATGTCGTATAGTGTTCTTGTTTAGTACTTCGCTTTTTAACACAATAAAATTAAGTCTTTAAAAAAGTTTTAATTTTCATTTCATTTCATTTCCGCGCAAGCCCAAAAATTGTATCAGATTAATTTCAATCTGATACTTTAAAAAAATGAGATCTTGTCAAGACAGCTCTGATCTCGCTACATCGTAAAATAGATCTAACTAACGTGTTCAAAACTGGACCTTATATATGTTCTCTGAGCATTTCTAACATTTTACAATTCACGTTTACACCCTTATTATTTGTGCAAACGTCATTCATACTGCATATTTTCAGGACGCTACCACGCAATTATTTAAAAGGTATTGTTTTCCAAAATTCCTTTAAAAGCTTTCTGCACCTGTTTGATTGACTTAACATTAAAACATACACCCCTATAACTGACAAAAACCATAAGATGTACTCGGGTGATAGGCATATGAATATACAAATACCCCTTTTTGAGTGGCATATCCGAATACATTTTAGAATTATGAAAGTTTTGTTTACTGCACCTGCATGTCTCTAGAAACTGATAAACACCAGGTGGTTACTGCGTAATCACATTTTTCATATGTCAAATGACGATTTGAAACCGTTCAAGTTGATTTGAATCCTTTCCAATATAAACAAGACATGTAAATCAAGTTTAGAAAGTACAATACATCATTTTATAGCCTGTTAGCAAAAACCAATATTTGATAGTAAGAAAGATTCTGAATTAAGCTTTAACAGTTTAGATAGTAAAATAACTGTTAATATGATATGCCTTTACGACCCACCAACACTATAGATCATACCAGGCTAGTTTCTTACGACCCTTCAACATTATATATCATACATGTTATACATGTTATATGCTCAGAGAACGAATGTTATACCTCTGTCGCGGTTTATTTGGTTATGGCTTGTCTTTAAGTGTATGTATCGCTTATATTATTTTGTTTTGGATAACCAAATTGGCCATTTTGTTGGAAACTAACTTTCCTTTTTGGCTTTACCCTATTGATATTTCCATCAAGGTCTAGTTGTTTCATGGTTGTGTTTCATTCCCTTTGGCATCTCTGATGGGAGCTGTGGGTTAATTGTATCGATTCCTGATCATTGCCTTCACTTCTTTTTCATATATACTGTTAACAAAAAGTAGGGGATATTTAACATTCAGGCTGAATATATTAGAATAAATAAAGCGTTACCTGGCCAAGATGCATTTAATTCAAAGAACTATCAAATATCTATAAAATGAACCACACATTAATTCCAATGATCACGTCATTATGTAGCGACACGGCGACCAATCTTCTAAGCGTCAACGTCATTTTTCACAAGCCCTCAATAACGTGTTGGACCATCTCATTTGTCACAGCAGGCACTGAATCATCGTCGCATACTTCCAATTAGTCTACAAATCGTGAATTGAGGGATATTTTGCCACTCTTCTTGAAGTGCTGCACCAAGCTCACCCAGGGTCCTTGGAGGCTGATCGCGGCTTCGGACTCGTTTCCCGAGGATGTCACATAGTTTTACGTATTCGATGAGATACGTCTGGACCCATCGCAGGCCATGGTATTGTTCGAATATTTTACCTTGAAGGTACTCAATGCCAACACGTGCCCAATGAACCCTAGCGTTATTGTCCAGGACCGTCATCACGAAAACACGCCTATATAATTTTGACTCCCTTGAACACCACTTTTATATAGTAAAACTGGGGTTTCAGGGGGTATACCTTATTTTTCTTATTTTTGCTCTAAAATATAGATCGTGGGTACTCGTTAGAACCGCCTCGATGAGGCGGTTCTAACAAGTGCCCACAATCTATATTTTGAGCAGAAATAAGAAAAATATCACAATTTTTCATTTTAAAATCTTCATTTTTTCGACGATAAAAGTGGCAATGTATTTGTATAGGCATGTTTGCGTAATGGTGGCGTCGAGCAAACGGTATCACGCGAGGAGCCAATACGTCATCACGATAGTACAGTCCTGTAACTCTGCCTTGGCACACATGTAAATAAAAATAAAAAAAATTGAGTTCTTTTAAGAGCAATGAAAACATTCATAAGAAAGAAGATGGGCCATACTACGTAGTTTCGGCTAATAAAGCCTCATCAGTGATCCTGTAATGATCCGGCGACGAAAGCCAGAGAGGAAACATACTGCAATTTTGCGAATTTCGAATAAGCAGTCGATTCAAAGACTGATATAAATCAAAATGGGGTCAAAATAATTAAAATCCTGTCTAAAATAGGAGTCTAAACCAATAATTTATTTCTGATTTTTCAGAATATTAACGCTGATCTCAAAGGACCAAAAGTAAAATATAAACTGCACTATGGTTGGTGTACGGGAGACGTTTTACGGCCGACACACGACACAACACCAGCTGCAGTGAAGGCAAATAAAAATAAAAAATGAGTTCCTTTAAGAGCAATGAAAACATTCATAAGAAAGAAGATGGGTCATACTATGTAGTTTCGGCTAATAAAGCCTCATCAGTGACCCTGTAATGATCCGGCAACGAAAGCCAGAGAGGATAAGTCTGTTTTTCCAGTCATGGTGATCCCACCCTATGCCATATCAGACCCTGCTCTATATCCATCATGAGTAGCCCCCGCCCATAGGGGCTTGAAGAAATATATGGGCTGAATGATGCTTCCACGCATAGCTGAATCCGGTCTGCACACTAGTACTGGTAAACCGATAGAGGATCTTAGCCTGTCCAGGAACCGCGGTGCGAGGCGGACTGTCCATGCTAATAAAACCTATTGGTTTCATTGGGCGACAGGGCTTGAGATGTCATTTCATCTCAATCATTAGGAATAATCAAATATCGGGTATATTTTAGGCCCCCGCCATAGGGGCTTGAAGAAATATATGGGCTGCATGATGTTTCCACGCAGAGCAGAATCCGGCCCGCACACATGTCCAGGAACCGCGGTACGAGGCGGAACGTCCATGCTTCCAATTTTGTGGGACTTTTACCCGACATTGAGATGAAATGACATCTCAAGCCCTGTCGCCCAATGAAAGCAATATTGTTTATAAGCATGGACGGTCCGCCTCGCACCGCAGTTCCTGGACAGGCTTGGATCCTCTAAGCGGTTTACCAGTACTAGTGTGCGGGCCGGATTCAGCTCTGCGTGGAAACATCATGCAGCCCATATATTTCTTCAAGCCCCTATATATATCACTGTAGCCCAAAACGTGATTGGGACAGGATACTCAAGCCTCTGGTGCTTAAAAAGTTTGACTACCTCCGGAGTCCACTCTACATACATGTATGTTCAAGGCAACTACCTGAAATAATGTTTGGAGAATCTAACCTTTCTAGATATTTGTATGAATGTTTCTGCCTAAGTCTTAGATAAAACATAAGAGAATCTTATAAGGCAGGCACCTCCCTCCTTATCAACAAATTCTAGCACATTAAATGCATAGAGGATATTTGAGTTTTTCAGTGTAAGATCGAATTTTATTTCATCGAATGAACACCAAAACTGTTATTTTCACGAGTGGCGTAGCCACGAGTGAATATAGCAGTTTTGGTGTTCATGAGTGAAATAAAATTTGATCTTGCACTGAAAAAATCAAATTTTCTGTTTCTTACATGCTTCAAAAGGCAATATTTAGCGTCTTTAATGGTGTCGCTCACATTCGGAAAAAATATCTTTGTTCCTGTTCGTTTCGCGTCAATTTAGTGGTGTCCATCGTGTTTAGTGGGTATACTATTGGGTGCAAACTGAGAAATGGCCTGGGATGGTATTATTATGAATGATTAATGAAATAATTGAGAGAGTAGTTTTCCAAAGAAGTTGCTGGCAAGTCTAACGTCGCGCGACAAAAGGCGTGACGTCAGCGTCATAAATGACGTCAGTAACGTCCCCGTCACACATGAACGGGCTATGCGTCAATTAGAACACATTTCGGTATTGTTCAGTTATCTGACAAAGATAAAATTGAAATTAGAGTTAGATTTGAAGAAAAAAGTAGTCCCAAACAGTGAAAAATAAAAAATCGTATTTTCACTGTTTGAAACAGTGAAAATATCGATTTATATTTCACTGATAAATCTCTTATCATTCATTGAAAAGCATGTAAGAAATAGAGGATATTTGATTTTTTCAGTGTAAGATCGAATTTTATTTCATCGAATGAACACCAAAACTGTTATTTTCACGAGTGGCGTAGCCACGAGTGAAAATAGCAGTTTTGGTGTTCATGAGTGAAATAAAATTTGATCTTGCACTGAAAAAATCAAATTTTCTGTTTCTTACATGCTTCAAAAGGCAATATTTAGCGTCTTTAATGGTGTCGCTCACATTCGGAGAAAATTATCTTTGTTCCTGTTCGTTTCGCGTCAATTTAGTGGTGTCCATCGTGTTTAGTGGGTATACTATTGGGTGTAAACTGACAGTTTGCACCTGAGAAATGGCCTGGGATGGTATTATTATGAATGATTAATGAAATAATTGAGAGAGTAGTTTTCCAAAGAAGTTGCTGGCAAGTCTAACGTCGCGCGACAAAAGACGTGACGTCAGCGTCATAAATGACGTCAGTAACGTCCCCGTCACACATGAACGGGCTATGCGTAAATTAGAACACATTTCAGTATTGTTCAGTTATCTGACAAAGATAAAATTGAAATTAGAGTAAGATTTGAAGAAAAAAGTAGTCCCAAACAGTGAAAAGTAAAAAATCGTATTTTCACTGTTTGAAACAGTGAAAATATCGATTTATATTTCACTGATAAATCTCTATCATTCATTGAAAAGCATGTAAGAAAGGTAAATGTATTATGAATTGAAAATGAAATTATAGTAAAACATGCTTTAACAAGTAATAGTTAACGTATAGGTAACCGATTCCCTGCCTCTTCAGTTAATATAAATACAGTCAAACTTCAATGGCTCGAACACCATTGGGACCTCGAAAATCTGTTCGAGACAGGGGTAGTTCGGGCCACTGATTGTTACTGCCAGGAGGCGTAACGAGATACTTTTAGACATCTTTTCGGCGTTCTATTTTGAACATGTATGCTATGTGTACACATTAGAATCGCCTCAGCGAGGCGATTCTAATGAGTACACACAGCATACATTTGCAAGATAAAAGACTAAAATCTTCTTAATAATCCTCCACTATTTCTTATATAGAGGATTTCGCCAGGGGCTCAAGTATGGGTTTGACACTTCCATGGTAAACGAGCCATCGGTGTTCGAGCCATCGAAGTTCTACTGTATTATGAAAATAAATGTAAATGAGTACAACATGGTGGTAAAGATGACTTCATAAGGATAATGGCATTGGAGAGCCTTTTACTTAGGGTTTTTATCTGTAAAGGCTTTGAAATAACAGAATAGTCAAACACGTTATCTATAGGTTAAGTATAAATTGTTAAAATATATATTTACTTAAACCTTTTTTTTCTAACGAAAAGTGTCATTATTTTCTTATTTATACTCCAAACATAGGGAGAAGCGGTTCTAATGAGTACGAACATATAAATGAATACCTGCTCGAAACCGCCGCAACCATTGATTTTCCATTTTACAGGAATCCGAAGGACGTAGCTGTGTCCCTGTTCAAGTTCCATAGTGGCCTAATAAAGATATATGATTACAATGGTGAATGGAAAGACTACTTGCCCCTTTTTCTGGATGGCAAAAGTACGGTGAACTATTTTAAAGGCAATTATTTTCTCCGAAGCCTAAAAAATTCTAATACTCCATCATAGTACATTTCGAGCGATTTGATTAGTTGAAATAAATGTTTTATACTTCGATCAATTCCATGCGCAAGAATCTCAAAACTATTACATACAGCGACAGGTAGGTATAAAACGTGATGTCAACGAGCACGTTTGGGACCCGCGCGTTATACGTCATTATTCATGAAGCGACGTCAACAGCGTTCGATTAGAAGATGGAACACTGTTGAAAACGTATTTGTTAGAGGACAAATAAACTGAATTTTAAGACTTGACGTTTTTTTTTTTCGCTTGTATTTCTTTCAAAGATAGCAACTTCTAATTGAATAATCATTCCGCCGTGGCTGTCGGTAAGTTCATTTCTTACGCGTTCGATAGGATTCCTAAAAATTACCATTTTTGGTGACATTTTTAACATTTCGATAGCAAAGTTAGAATTATAAGGAATAACTTATCTTTTTTATGTTTTTTTTTTCGATGTGTAAACTCCGGGCGAAGGATTTCATTGAGTTTGTGAGTGATTCGCCGGAGTTTACACATCGATAAAATCCATACAAATGAAATTCATTCCTATAATAATGTCCTTCGGACCAAAGCACACATCAAGACTTATCTCATCTAAGTGATTCAGAGGTGATTATGAGCAGAAAGGAAACTTATGTGATAGAAGACTTTTACTGAGCTTTTTGTTAATGAGGCGGTTCTAAAGAGCACCCACAACCTATGCTTTGAGCATTTATAAGTAAAATGTCACAGATTTTCATCAGAAATGTAGCCATTTTGGAGAAGTGAAAAAGGTACTTTGTCGCACGGATGTGTTATCGTAATGTTTTTCAAATTTAAAACCAAAGAGGGTCTCTATGGCCTAGTGGTTGAGAGCGCCGACTCTTGATCATCAGGTCTCTAACCGCTGTGGTTCGAGCCTCGCTCGGGTCACATGTGAGACGCCAAGTTCTGCAACGGAAGGTCATGTGGTTTTTCCGGGTACTCCGGTTTTCGCCAACCTCTGATTAACGATCGGCTCGATATGAGTGAAATAATCTTGAAAGGGCCGTAAAACCAAAACCACAACAAAAACAAAACAAACAAAAAACAAACAAAAAAAAACAACAACAAAGAACCAATCACATTTACATTTATGGAAAATAATTCACACGTTGCTTCTATTCATTATGCTAACAAAGTAGAAGTAAAACAAAGATCAGGAATCGATACAATTAACTTACTCCACCCACCAAAGACACCAGCCTATACTGTTTATACACTTTATTGGCGGAAAGTGGGGTTTTCAGACGTGAAAGTGTACTATATTTTTTATCCATTTCTAATAACATATGCATTCAAACAATAAAGCAAGCAGTTTTATAACAACCACCCCAGCCCATCGGGGCTTGGAGAAATATATTGGGCTGCACGATGATTCCACACAGAGCTGATACCGACCGCACATGAGTACTGGTAATCCGCTTAGACCGTCTAAGCGTGCCAAGGAAAATTACTGCGAATCGGCCCGTCCATGCTTAATAACCCTATTGGTTTCATTGGGATTGAGATGTCATTTCATCTCAATGTCGGGTAAAAGTCCCATAAAATTGGAAGAAACGTCTCCAAAATGACCTAAATAGTGTTGACGGGGACGTTAAACCTCAAATCAAACAAAACGTTTTATAACAAAGTAATATTAATAACAATCAAAGGGCATATGGCACTGGAATGTCAAGTTCTTCGGACATTCAGTAGCGATTACCACTGGGGGATAATATAATAATCTTATATGGGTGTGAGGGGTGGATGGAAAAATCCGTCCTAAGGGTCACTGTCCGGCATCCCGAGGCTTGCCGAGTGATTCCGGACAGTGATCCCGAGGGACGGGTATTTCTATCCACCCCTCACACCCATATATGATTCTTTTTTTTTATCATACTTTCCGTTTCCTAGCGTGGATTTTAAATGCTGCAGTCACTTCGGTTACCGACGTCCGCCATATTGTGATGACACTTCAGGAATGTTTAGTGAAGTCACGTAATGTATTGTGACGTCAACCTTAACGACGGCGCGTACGAGGTCGTAATCAACCAATGCATTTATCAAACACGCGATAATATTAGATTTTGGGTCGGAACACCAGGGTCAGAACATAAATTTCTATCCCATGGTAGGCTTAAAATCACGGATTTCCTTGTCTGGTGTGCAAGAAAATCGTTTCTCATTTATAGTATAGGCATTGGTCCATCGTCCGTCGTCGTTGTTGTCTGCGTCTGCGTCGTCAACATTTTCAAACAACACCTCCTCTGAAACTACTTGGCCAATTGAAACCGAATAACATGTGGAGCCTCTATGGGAAAGGGCAACGAAAGTTTGTTCGGGAGGACTGGGTCACATGACCAATATGGCCACCATGCCCATATATGGTGTTAACCTTTAAAAATCTTCTTCTCAAGAACCGAACGACCGATGATCTTGAAACTTGGTATGCAGCATCGGGGACTCGTGCCCTACCAAGTTTGTTCAAATGATGACCTTTGGTTGACCTTGACCTGTTTTACTTCAAGGTTAAATTTGGTCACTTAGACATTTGTATGGAAAAACGGAAAAGCAGTCGATTTTTCTGATTGTATGTTAGCTAGTGGCATCAGAAATGGTATTTGCAGTCAGCTGAATGGAAGTTTATCAGTTTCAAAGGTCAAGGTCATTTACCGACCTTTGTCCAGGACGCCACAGATTCAGTATTTTTATCTTCCTCTTCACTTAAACTACTGGGCCAATTGAAACCAAATTACATGTGGAGCCTCTATGGAATAAGGGAACGAAAGTTTGTTCGTGAGGACTGGGTCACATGACCAATATGCCCGCCATGCCCATATATGGTAAAAACCTTTCAAAATCTTCTTCTCAAGAACCGAATGGCCGATGATCTTGAAACTTATTATATAGCATCAGGGACTCTGGCCCTACCAAGTTTGTTCAAATGATGACCATAAGTTGACCTTGACTTGTTTTACGCCAAGGTCAAATTTGGTCACTTAGACATTTGTATGGAAAAATGGCAAAACAGATGATTTTGCTGATTGTATATTAGCTAGTGGCATCAGAAATGGTAACACAATCAACTGAATGGAAGTTTATCAGTTCCAAAGGTCAAGGTCATTTACCGACCTTTGTCCAGGACACCTCAGTTTCAGTATTTTTATCTTATTCTTCACTCAAACTACTTGGCCAGTTGAAACCAAATTACATGCGGAGCCTCTGGAATGAGGGAACAAAAGCTTGTTCGTGAGGACTGGGTCACATGACCAATATGCCCGCCATGCCCATATATGGTAAAAACCTTCAAAAACTTTCTTCTCAAGAACCGAATGGCCGATGATCTTGAAACATGGTATACAGCATCAGGGATTCTAGCCCTACCAAGTTTGTTCAAATGATGACCATAGGTTGACCATGACCTGTTTTCCGCCAAGGTCAAATTTGGTCACTTAGACATTTGTATGGAAAAAAGGCAAAACAGTGGATTTTTTCTGATTGTATTTAAGCTAGTGGCATCAGAAATGGTATTTACCTTCAGCTGAATGGAAGTTTATCAGTTCCAAAGGTCAAGGTCATTTTCCGACCTTTGTCCAGGACGGCTCAGATTCAGTATTTTTATCTTCTTCTTCACTTAAACTACTTTGCCAGTTGAAACCAAATTACATGTGGAGCCTCTATGGAATGGGGGAACGAAAGTTTGTTCGTGAGAACTGGGTCACATGACCAATATGGCCGCTATGCCCATATATGATAAAAACCTTTAAAAGCTTCTCCTCAAGAACCGAATGGCCGACGATCTTGTAACTTGGTATGCAGCATCAGGGACTCTGGCCCTACCAAGTTTGTTCAAATGATGACCTTTGGTTGGCCTTGACCTGTTTAATGTCAAAGTCAAATTTGGTCACTTAGACATTTGTATGGAAAAAATGGATGGCGGGGTAGTGGATATTTCTGATTGCCTTGTAGGCTGTGACATCAAAAATGACATTTGCAGTTAGCTGAATGGAAGTTTATCAATTCCAAAGGTCAAGGTCATTAATGACCTTTGTCTTGGATGGCTCAGATTCAGTATTTTTATCTTCTTCTCCATTAAAAGAGCTGTGCTGATTGAAACCAAATTACATGAAAAGCCTCTATGGCGGTGAGGAAATTAACATTGTTCGAGGTATTGTTGTCACATGACAAAGATGGGCACCTTGCCGTTACGAAGTATATGGTATAAACCAGATGAGCCCTGGTGAGCGTAGTGGCCAATGGGCTTCTTGTTGTCCAAACTTCACTCTAGGATCTAATATTATATACACTACTCAAAGTAATAAAGGTGTATGTGTGAATTCGGATTTAACGTCGCTTTCAACAATTTTTGAGTCATATCACGACGGTGTCTGGTTGCGACAGGGAGCTCAATGCTCACTTTTATAGTGCTGCCTCACTGAAGTATCATGTCCCAGACACATTACATGATACCACACCCAGTCACATTATCCTTACACTGGGTCGACCAGTTATAGCTCTACCCCGTAAATCTGAGTGCCAAGCGAGGAGCAGCTCGTACCATTCTTAACGACTTTGGTATGTCGCGGCCCGGGATCGAACCCGTGACCTCCCGTTCCCCGGAGCGGATACTCTACTTACTGAGCTATCGGGGCCGGTTCCCCTTGAAAGTAACTAAATCATTAGAAAAACAGAGAATAACATAAAATTAGAGTGAAACTGAAATACTGGCCCCCGCCCATCGGGGCTTGAAGAAAAATATGCATGATGCTTCCACGCAGAGGTGAAACCGACCCGCACACGAGTACTGGTAAACCGCTTAGAGGATCTAAGCCTGCCCAGGCAACGCGGTGCGAGTTGGCCCGTCCATGCTTATGTACCCTATTGGTTTCATGGGGCGGCAGGGCTTGATTTGTCATTTCATCCCAATGCCAAGTAAAAGTGCCACCCAATTGGAAGCAACGTCTCCAAAATAACCTTTACAGTGTTCACGGGGACGTTAAACCTCAAACAAAACAAAAATGAAATACAAATAGAATAACTGTGATAAATTGGGCCCCGTCAAGCGATTTTGGTTCTTATCACCTATGCGAGCAGCGAAGGTTCTGGCGAGCCTGCGCATCCGCGCAGTCTCGCCAGCACCTTCGCTGCTCGCTCATACAAGCATTGAATCAAGAGGAACCTTCAGACAGAGAGCCATATCCCTAGGTCCTCTGAATGGCTGAGCATGCGCAGTTAAAATTTGTCATTGCGGATTGCTCGAAGATCTTGGCGGGGCTCAATTATAGATGACGAGCTCGTTCCACACAATGTAAGCTGGAGCTAAAGAGAGTCAAGCAAGAGACGAATCATCAGGCACCAACTACTAATAATCTATTTTTAACCTATTTTATGAGAAATTCCACGTTTTCAAATGAGCCCCGCCAAGCGAATTTGTGTCTTCGAGCATTCCGTCATGACAAATTTTAACTGCGCATGCCCAGCCATTCAGAGGGACCAGGGATATGGCTTTCTGTCTGAAGGTCCCTCTTGATTCACTGCTTATATGAGCGAACAGCTAAGGTTCTGGCGAGACTGCGCGGATGCGCAGGCTCGCCTGAATCTTCGCTGCTCGCATAGGCGATAAGTACCAAAATCGCTTGACAGGGCCCAAATAAAAAAATCAACCCATTACGTACGATAACACATTGTGACAAAGTTCACCCTTTCATATCTCCAAAATGGTTATATTCTCTATAAAAACATATTATACTTTTCTTATTTATAACCCAAACATTGGTCGTGGGTACTCGTTAGAACCACCTCAATGAGGCGGTTCAAACGAGTACCAACAACCAATGTCTTGGAGCAGAAATAAGAAAAAATAGTGTATACTCCTGCAAACCCCAGTTGTCTCTATACAAAATTGGGGTTAAGAGGGGTGTTCATTACTCAGTCTTGTTAACATCATGAGATATGGAAGCATCTACTGTATCTCACGCATGAGAGCTGGTTAATTTAGTCCCTGATCATTGCCCTTATCTTTATTTTTATCTCCACTTTATGCACCATTTTTTTTACTTTAGCTGATTGCAACGACTGGTTTGATTATGTGAAAAGCTGGGAACAGTTTGTAGATGAGAATCCAGACTATCCAATACATTTGATGTTCTACGAGGACATGAAGGAGGTGAACGTCTTTTCGGATTTACTACTACTACTACTTATAATAATAATAATAATAATAATAATAATAATAATAATAATAATAACTATAATACAAATTATTAGTATTATTATAATTATAATAACAAGAATTTGTTTTCCAACAAAACCTCTCTCCTTTTTAGTGTCATATTGTGTTGTACATTCAGCCAACATTTACACAAACTAATGAGATTGCATGAAGAGTACAGGAACCATCTGTTTAGAATTGTTGTAATTACTCTCCTTTGAACATTGTAAATTACAGTTTTGCCCTTGAAAAATGTATCAGGTGTATACATCTTAAAGTCTGGAATACAGGCGGCCAGAAAGATGTTGAACTATGTTCATATAAAGTTTGGTGAAGATTTCTTGAACGGTTTTCAAGTTATAGAGCGGACATGATTTTATGACAGACAAAGTTCCAAGGGAAATTATTGTAAAAGTATAAACGCAGGAGTTATAGCCGGACCTTGCGCTCTGCGCATCGTCCAATATTATCTGGTATTTACACGCAGTTTCTTGAATATATCTATAACAGGTTTCAAATGAAAAAGCGGGCACAATTTGTGATGGGCAAACTTCCAAAGGAAAAAACTCAAAAAAGTATAAAAGAAATAGTCAAAATTCTCGTGCTTTATATGTCAGCAAATGTTGATTGATATTTATGTGAAGTTTTGGGAAGATATCTTGGAAGATTTTCAAGTAACAGATCGGATACGATTTTGTGACGGAAAAATTTCCAAGGGAAATAACTCAAAAGTAAATATGCAAGAGTTATAGTTCTTGCGCTCTACACGTCATCTAATGTTGGTGGATATTTCTATGACGTTTCGGGAATATATCTTGAAACGTTTTAAGTTTTTAAGTCAGCACAATTTCGAGACGGAAAAACCTCCAAGGGAAATAACTCAAATATGGTATACTGCAAGGGTTATAGTTCTTGCCTTGTCTAATGTTGGTTGATATTAATATGAAGTTTCATGAAGAAAGCTCGAACGGTTTTCAAGAAATAGAGTGGACACGATTTTGTGATGGAAACACTTTCAAGGGAAAATAACTCAAAAAGTATAAATACAAGTTCGACTTTCAAGGTCATGGCCTCAAGGCCAACGTCAGTGTGGCTATTTTTAGAAAAAAAAAACATTGGCATGGCTCAAGCGGTTACACTATGTAAACTGTATTTCACACAAATGTGGCTTATGATAACATCTCAAGCGAGTTGACTGTCAAGGTTATGGTCTTTAGGTCAAGGTCATTGTGGCTACTTAAAGAAAACCTTTGTGATCGCTCTAGCACCAAGATTTATTGACAGATTTTAATATAACTGTACACAAATGTTGGGTTGATAATATCTCGAGCCAGTTTGACTTTCAAGGTCATGGATTCAAGGTTACGGTCACTGTGGCTATTTTTTAAAAAAAAAAAAAAAAAAAAAAACATGGTCATTTCTCTAGCGCTTATATTTATTAATGGCTTTTAATATAACTTCATACAAATATTGCTTATGATAATATCTTGAGCGAGTTCGACTTTCAAGGTCATGGCCGCCAGGTCAAGGTAATTGTGGATTTTTTTTTAGAAAACTTTGTCATCACTGTAACGCCTGTAATTTATAAATGGTTTGAATATAAATATACACAAATATTGTTTATAATAATTTCTTGAGCGTTAGAATTTCAAGGTAATGCGTAAAGGTCAAGGTCACTGTGGCTATTTTCAGAAAAGGATTGTCATCGCCCTAGCGCCTACATTTATTGATGGATTTTAATATAACTTCACACAAATGTTGCGCATGATTATTTCTCAAGCGGGTTTGACTTTCAGGGTCTTGAATTCAAGGTTAAGGTCACTGTGGCTATTTTTAGAAAACTTTGTCTTCGCTCTAGCGCCTTCATTCATTGATGGATTACAATACAATTTCATAAAAAATGTTGGATAACTTTAGACACGTGTTCGGTATGATACTATCTCGAGTAAGTTCGACTTTCAGGGTCTTGGGCTCAAGGTCAAGATCACTAAGACAATTTGTTTGAAAAAAAAAAAAAACATTTGTAAACACTCAAATGCCTAATAATGCTCAAATGATTTTAACTTAAAACAAATCTTGGGTATGGTAATATCTCGAGCAGGTTCGACTTTCAGGGTCTCGGGCTCAAGGTCAAGGTCACTGTAGCTATTTTTTGAAAACTATAGCGCTTGCAGTTATTCATGAATTTTAATTTCATTTCACACAAATGTTGCGTGTGAAAATATCTCGAGCAGTTTGATTTTATGGTCCCTCGGCTCTAGGTCAAGGTCACCGTGACCATTTTAGAAAAACTTTGCCATCGCTCTAGCGCTTTCATTTAGCGATGGTTTTTAATACACCTTCACACAAATGATGCGTATCATGAGATCTCGAGCTAGTTGGACTTTCAGGGTTCTGGCCTCAAGGTCAATGGTACTGTGGCTATTTTAGAAAACTTTGTTAACGCTCTAGTGCCTATGTATTAATGTATTTTGATACAACGTCACACAAATATTGCGTTTGATAATATCTCGAAGAAGTTCTTTCAGGGTCCTGGGCTATTTTTTAAAAGACATCATTCTAGCACCTGCATTCATTGATGGATTTAATGTAACTTCACACAATTGCTAGGCTAGCCTTATGGTCAAGATCGTTGTGGCTATTAATAAGTTGTCTTGCGCGAGGGGATTTGTATCGCCTGCGATGCCTTATACAAGGCGGTTCTTACGAGTACCCACAATATATCTCTTGGAGCAGAATTAGAAAAAGTATGACCCCGAATACCCAAATATTCTCTATATCAAGTGGGCTTCAAGAGGTTGTTCAATTCACGCACTTGTTCACTTGACAATATTTCTGAAAGCCAATTTCGTCAAGAGTAATCTTAAGTTAAACATTTAGGAGTTTAGGACTAGCATCAGTTTGGAAAAAATACAGCAAAAACAACAACAAAAATACAAATACCTAACGGCATTGTGGCCAGTGGGGCTTATGTTATGGCCCTATGTACGTCGTGTGTCCGTTCGTCCGTCCGTGCGTTTACTTTTTTCTTTAAACATCTTCTTCTCCTAAACTACTTGGCCTATGTAACCAAACTTCACAGGAATGTTCCTTACATTGTCCTCTTCTAAATTCCTGCACAGAATTTTGTTACACACATAACTCTGGTTGACATGGCAACAAAACCACAAAATTCTTTTTCTCCAAAACCGCTTATTGGATTTCATTCTTATTTAGCATGAATATTCTTTGGGTGGACCTCTGTCAGATTCCTTGAAAAAATTCTGATCGGACAAAAAACCTGGCCGCCATGGGCGGGGCTTATTGATTGCCAAATTCATTGGCCACGCCCCGGGGCTGATTAGCTCACATAGGCTCATAATCGAAAAAAAATATAACAATTTCTTCTCTGAAACCATAAGGCAAAGAACTTCGATACATAGGATGTAGCAACTTGAAGTGTTCAACTACATAAATCAATGCCCCCTGGGGGTCCAAATAGGCCACACTCAGAGGCTCATTAGCTCCCATAGAAACTTAAAGAAATCTTCTTCTCTGAAACCATAAAGCTCAGAGCTAATATACTTAGTATGCAACAACGTCAAGTGGTCACTTACATAAATCCTGCCAACCATGCCTCTAGGGCAAAATGGCCACCTCCCTATACCCATTAGCTTCCATAGACTCATAATGGGGAAAACTTAAAAAATCCTCTTCTCTCAAACCATAAAGCCCAGAGCTTAGTTATTTAGCGAATAGCAGTGTTAAGTGGTCACCTACATAAATCTTGCCAACCATTTACCTAAGGTCCAAATTGGCCATGCCCCTGGGCTCATTCGCTTAACATATAATTTTAACGAAAAGGTAGGTCATCGCTATGGGACTATTTAGCTTTAAAACCCCGTCCAAAATGACGACGTAGGCTCGGAGGTTAGAAAACTTTTTTTCATGCTCAACTCAGCTGAGCATGAAATTTGTATGCTCTTAACTATCAAAATACGAACAAATCAGTGCCCGAGGTTATAAAACTTGGGCATGAAATTTGTCCTGCTCGTAAATTTAAAAATGCCTAGGCATTTTAAAATTTGTGTGCAGGACAAATAACATTCTCTGCTATCTGAGAAAGAAAAATCGCTCAACTTCTTAGTATTTTAATGTTTATGAGTACCACAAGTTTCATGCTCCGCTGAACTGAGCATGAAACATGTTTTATAACCTCGGGGCTAGCTCACAAAGGCATTCCTGCCAAAACATTTTAAAATGACATTTTGAAATTTATTAGTAGGATAAATTTCATGCTCAGCTGAGTTGAGCATGAGAAGCGTTTTATAACCTTGGAGCCAGGACAATTGGCAAGATCCGTTTTTTGCGGTCCCCGCCCATCGGGGCTTGAAGAAATAGATGGGCTGCATGATGCTTCCACGCAGAGCTGAACTGACCCGCGCATGAGTACTGGGAAACCGCTCAGAGGATCTAGGCCCGCCCAGGCAAAGCGGTGCGAGTCGGACCGTCCATGTATATAAACGCTATTGGTTTCATTGGGTGGCAGGGCTCGAGATGTCATTTCACCCCAATGTCGGATTAAAGTCCCACAAAATTGGAAGCAACGTCTCCCAAATGACCTTTAAAGTGTTGACTGGGACGTTACACCTCAAATCAAACAAACATACAATATCCGTTTTTTCCTGGTTTACGGCCTTTCAAGATTACTACAGTAATTTCGAGTTTATCTTTACCCAGATGTGACCACAGTGGGCAAAAACCGATACCCGCAGAAAAACCACCTGACCTACCGTTGCAGATTTTGGCGTCTCACATGTTAGAGACCTAATGATTAAGAGTCAGCACTCTTACTGACTAGGCCACGGAGGCCCGTTCAAAATCCGTCTGGTAGTGGCAGTATAACCATTATCACTACCATGACCATTGTAACTACTACTACTACTACTCCTACTCCTACTACTACTACTACTACTACTACTACTACTACTACTACTACTAAAACTACTTATCATCAGCATCATGAACATGAACATCATCATCATCATCATCATCATCATCATCATCATTTTTTCTGGTTTTGTCATGCTTTTGACACCCACTAAATTTCTGACTTGACCTCTGCTTTATATTAGTCTAGTTAGGAAGGTTATAGTCAACTTAATATTGGTTACATTTATGATATGAGGTCTAATTTTTTAACAGGATAGCGCCCGAGAAATAGAGAAACTGTCCAAATTCCTGGAGCTTTCGGTTACTAAAGACTTGTGCGAAGCGATTGCGGTAAAATGTAGATTTGAGCAAATGAAAAAGGATAAGGCGCCTGGCCCTGATCACTTTTTAACAACGTCCTGGAGAGACCACAAGCAAGGGATTTATCGAAAAGGTGAGTGAGTGAGTGAGTGAGTGTTTGAGTTTTATGTCCCATTGACAGCTAAGGTCATACGGAGACGGGACCTCGGTTAAAAGACATCCGAGAATCTGGAGAAGCTGTGGTCTCTGGTTTACAAGGCGAGTAGCGTAACCACTAAAACACGGAGGCTTCTTTATCGACAAGGTACTCTTAGGCATGTTGATGGTTGTGGGCGATATTCTTGTTAAACATCATCATGATAAAACACCAGTGCGACATTGTGCGTTTTTTAACATATCCCAAATGGCTTCCTTTCTGATGGGTGCTCGTTAGAACTGGCTCAATGTCTGCCCAGAAGGCGCATGACGTAATTGTGACGTCACATCAACGTCAATACAACCTCATATCGCTTATTCAACGTCACATCAACGTCGGTGCAACTTCTCGACGTTGCACCAACGTTGATTTGACGTTTCCCTAGCGACATTTGCCTGCTGGGTTGGAACAGAAATAAGAAAAATAAAGTACGCCTCTTATACGCCAGTTTCTCTACGAGGGTGGGCTGAAAAGTTCTGAGCCTGACCAAGATCCAATGGTTTGTCCATGCTGAAAGTGCCTTATTTTTCAACATAGTCTCCCTTCCTGTCCACACACTTCCTCCAGCGATGCTGGAGTCCTTGGATCCCAGTGGTATAGAAGGTCTCATCTTTCTCCCTGAAAAACTCCTCCACAGCAGCTATCACCTCCTCATCTGACCGATAATGCTGCCCAGCCAAGTGCTTTTTCATGTTTGGAAACAGGAAATAATCTGATGGAGCTAAATCAGGTGAATACGGATGGTGATCGACAAGTGTGAAGCCACAGTCATGCACAGCAGCCATTGCGACAACCGATTTATGAGCAGGTGCATTGTCCTGATGGAACAAGACCCCTTTTGTCAATTTTCCGGGTCGTTTAGCCTTAATTGCTTTTCGCAATTGTTTTAGCAGATCTGCATTATACTCCCCGTTAATTGTTCTGCCTTTTTGAAGGTAATCTATGAATATTATACCTTTGGCTTCCCAGAACACTCATGCCATCACCTTCCCTGCAGAGGAGACGACCTTTGCCTTCTTTGGAGGGGGTGAGCCAGGGTGCTTCCATTGCATGGGTTGTCTTTTGGTCTCTGGCTCAAAGTGATGAACCCAAAACTCATCCTGAGTGACAAAACGGTCAAGAAAACAATCTTGGTCTGCTTCAAAAATAGCCAAGTTGGCTTGTGACAGGTTCAGTCTGGTCAACTTTTGGTCAGGCGTCAAAAGCCGTGGCACCCATCTGGCGGAAACCTTCGACATTCCTAATTCACTGTGTAGGATGTTCTCTACTCGTTCACGGGAGATGCCAACAGTGTTAGCTAACTGATTTACAGTTAAACGCCTGTCATCCATCACGGCCCTGTGCACTTGGCTGATGGTTTCCTCAGTTGTTGCCGTTGGTGGTCGTCCACACCGGTCATCACCTTCAAGGCTGTCCTTGCCCATCTTAAAATTTGCTGCCCACCTTTTCACGGTTGCATACGAAGGAGCATCATCCCCTAATGTAGCAACCATATCGGCATGAATGGCCTTAGGAGCTAACCCCTTTTTATAGGGGTACTTGATGACACCACGATGCCAGATTTTGTTTATTTTCTCAAAAACGTGCTAGTATCAATTTTCAAAGTCTAGAATTTCTACGTTATTGCAGGTAAACTTGAACTCATTTGAGTCAAATCAAGTAATAAAGGTTTGGATATAATGAATACAAAATTTCATGGCTGTTCGATGCCTGCTTCTTGGTAAGGCTCAGAACTTTCCAGCCTACCCTCGTATATTAAGTGTTCATTTGTGTGTGTGTGTGTGTGAATTCGGGTTTAACGTCGCTTTCAACAATTTTTCAGTCATATCACGACGGTGTCTGGTTGCGACAGGGAGCTCAATGCTCACGTTTATAGTGCTGCCTCACTGAAGTATCATGGCCCAGACACATTACATGATACCACACCCAGTCACATTATCCTGACACTGGATCGACCAGTCCTAGCTCTACCCCGTAATCTGAGTGCCAAGCGAGGAGCAGCTAGTACCATTTTTAACGACTTTGGTATGTCGCGGCCCGGGATCGAACCCGAGACCTCCCGTTCCCCGGAGCGGACACTCTACCAACTGAGCTATCGGGGCCGGTAAAGTGTTCATTTCATGGACTTGTTCACGTCATGTACAAAATTATTGTGTATTATAATTATTATTATTAAGCAAACATAATGAATACATTATTGCCGATGGGCCTACCAAGGAGGACATTATGCCTACTCTCCGTGGTGGGTCGATCAGTAATTTTTTTTATTATTTGGCAGAATACAAGTCTAACATTTGACAAAGACTCACGAATCCAATATTATGTTAATACGTTGTTTAATGTTGTTTGTTTAATGTGTTTTACCCCCTTTCTAATCAGGACAGTTTTTTCACATTGATTGTGTGCCAGGAATGGCCCAAAATTGGAAATAAATTCTATTCTATTCTGTTCTAATGACTAAAGGTCAACGCTTTTAATCAACAATATTTATTTGAAGACCCTATAAGTGCGAATCATATTAGAGAAGCGATTGGTATAGTGAAGCTAAAATAACGCCTAGGATCTTACATGAGTGTGCATGTATCATTGAATGCGAGGCGTGCCTGTGAGTCGGTGTTCAGATTCCATGACGGTTCGGGCGTAAAGCTATTTAATAGTTAGTCGGAACCGGATCTGTTGTTTTGTCTCTCGCCTGCACTTGGAGACAATCGACCCAATCGTGTTGTCTGGACTTTGATTAACCCATTCAGCCCCAGAAACCCCTAAAGGGGTACATTGGCAAACAGTGCAGGCCCAGCTCAGACGCCGCAGAACGCGGCGTCTGATCAGGGCCTACACTGTTTGCCAGAAGTTAGGCCAATTCCCAAATAAATTTTGAAGAAAGCACAACCTGACACCCCTAACTTTTGAAATTGACTCCAACTATATATAAGGAGGAAGATTCCATTTGGTACAAAAAGGGTGAAAGTAGAGACTAGTTAGTGGGTTAAAAGAATACTTGGCCGAACCCACGAATGAAAATGCAGTAAATGTATAGACAAAATGAAAAAAAAAATAAACCAAATAGTGTAATCTCTTTGGAGCTTGTATTCCTGTCTCAACTAATGAATATTTGCCTGTTTTCATCCATTTTCCAAAGACCACCTTTGACAACGTGAGCGCCAGTCAAGTGAGCCCTGAATATCATTTTTTACGCCTGTGGTATGGCACGGTCGGGATTTGAACCTACAAGCTCTACAGATCCAAAAGCAAACGCTGTACCACTTAGCTGTTGGGGCCGGACTCAAAGGACAGCAAACTGGCAAGCCGAAAAGCTACCGGGATTCAAGCCAATCAATACAATTGCCATCTGCTTGCCTTTAACCCTTCTCCTGCTGTTCACGACAGCCCCCGATCTTTGCAAACAGTGTAGATCCAGGTCAGATGGCTCCATCTGATCAGGCTCTACACTGTTTGGCATTCAATTTATGAATTTGTAGCAATAAATAACATCAAGTAATTTGATAGGTTAATAGACAGAAATGGGTGTGGCTTAAATGAATATTCAGCAAGATAAGGGTTACAAGGCATTGTTGGAGAGTACAGGGCCAGATCGGACTGCTCTTTCAGGAACAGTCCGATCAGGGTCCGCACTGTTTGCCTTTTTGAGAAAATAGGTTTGAAAAGTGTGCAGTAATAAGCAGCAGACAACATTTTAACACGCATTTTTCTTGGCGTCTAAAAATTTTAAAATAGTTTACAAGTTGGTATAAACCATTACGATGACACACCCATGTGGCACGCTGCATTCTTTAATATCCCCAAATGGCTACTTTGTCATTTGGAAAGTGGTGATATGCTTCTTATTTTAACTCCAAACGTAGGTTGAGGGTGCTCGTTACGAGTACCCACAACCTATGTCTCGGAGCAGAAATAAGCAAAAATATACTTCCGCTTTAAACCCCAGTTCACTATATGAAATGGGGTTTAGAGGGGTGTTCATTTCACGGACTTGTTAGCGTGATTTATTACATTTCTAACAATGAATTACCTATTTTTCTCGGTGAAAGAAAACCCGATAATCGTTCAACAGTGAATTATTTCATTTCTTCGTTTCGGATGTTTTGACGTCATAATTGCTAGGCGACGTTGCTGACGACGTTTGTTACAACAATAACAATAGATGACGTTTGGTGGAAAATCTGATAAAATCATAGAAATCAGACTTAAATTTTCGCGTCCATTTAACGTTTTTGAGGAGAGACCTACAACACGAAGATAAAGTATTATTTTCTTGAAAATACAGTTCTACTTTCATGACATTGTTGGTTCTGTATTTCAAGGACAGGATGATTTTTGCTTTGAAATGAAAACAAGATGGCGACTGATTTTCAAACTAAACGACGCCTCCTGAAATCCATACCCTGACTTAAACTATATTGGTTGGAAATTTGAATGGTTGAATTTGAAATTTCAAAGGTAAAACCTAATTGGAAATGTAATAAACAATTTATTTGTTGTTTTGATTGATTACGGAGAAATAATTCACTCGTGATCTAAGGCTTTCGTGTAAAAAACTCGTTCGCTATCGCTCTGTCGTTTTTTACTCGGAAGCCTTAGAACACTTGTGAATTATTTCACCGTAATCGATAAAAAAAAACCAAATAAACTCTATGTTTTATGCCAAAAGCACAAATCACTGGTTTAGATTATAGCAAAAGTTTGTATATTTTCAGGTGAAGTCGGTTTCTGGAAGAATTTGTTTACCGTGGCACAGAATGAGGAATTCGACAAAGTCTATGAAGAAAAGATGAAAAATAGCAAATTGAAATGTCGGTTTCGCTTCGAGATCTGATCACTCCAAAAGGTGGTCTCTGACCTGAGGACGCTGTATGCAGAAAATACAAGGAAAATAGAACTGCAACCTGCTAAATGAACTCTTTAAGCAGAATTAATCCTAATTTTTAAAAATTCTAATTCTTCTAATTGGTCTTAAAGGCATTTATTCTTGATTATTAAGGACTATCATTTCATTAGATAATATTATGTAGCCCACATCGGAAGGTCAGGTGGTTTTTCTCTGGGTACTCCGGTTTTCGCCAACCTCTGATTATCGATCGGCTCGATATGAGTGAAATAATCTTGAAAGGGCCGTAAAACCAAAAAAAAAAAAAAAAATGTAGCCCACATTGCTGACTCAAAAGAAGTCCTCTGTCTTCAACAGGTAAGGGGCCTCCTTGGGGAAAATCATTAGTTTACTTACTGTTATAGTGTTCGCTGATAAGATTGACTAGGCGGAGCTATTCAGGGATTGTCAATATATGTCAAGTTCGCTGAGTCCACCTGAAGATTCGGTAGAGTGCCTTTCGCACGCTTTCTACAAGCGGACGAAATGGTCATATACGCCACAGCTATGCTTGTGTTACAGTTGAATAAACACAATCGGGTGACTTGGTTTACCTTTTTGTCAATGGAATTTTCCTAAGGCAGGTACAAACGATAGCTCCGCCTAGTCAATCTTATCTGCGACTTCTATAACTAGAGTGTACATTATTGATTTTCCCTCATTCAGGAGATTTAACAAAAGCTACTAATCCCCCTATTAAGCATCGCCTTTGATCTGCTATAGACAGTATACCACACGGGGCAATGAAACAATCATGATCACACGGTGTATCCTACTGTTACAAGAATAAATGTCTCTAATAGCGAAATTTCACTGTATTCATTTGGTTTGTGAGTGCGCTCTGTTACAAATGCGAAACCCTTTTACGCCTGAGTATCGGAAGTAGACTCTCATCTTTGAATTTGGGCATGTTCAATCCTGTAAATACATGTATGTGTTTTTTGATCGATTGATTATCAATCGACCAAAAGTTATGAAGCGCAAGTAGCTCTTCTGTGCTAAAGTCCACGTGACTACCACCGACCTATAGGAAATCCAGGCAATTGATTTATAAAAAAGAAAAGAAAAAATACAGGGTTAATTTTATCGCAGGGAGGTCAGGGTGTTGCAAAATAGGGTTATCTATAGAATATGGGCTGGAACCATGGGTTGTGCTTGGCAAACAGTGTAGAACCAGATCAGTTGTGTTTGGCAAATAGTGAAGAGACTCAGATCAGACGCCGCAGAATGCGGCGATTTTGCAGCATCTGATCAGTATCTACACCGTTTGCGCTTGGCAAACAGAGTATAAACCGTTTGCTTAGAAACTAGAATTTTTTGGATAAAATTAAAATCTCAGTCAAGGACAGTTTTGCAGCCTTCACTCAGAGACAGGCAACCAACCAGTACTCTCAGCTTTCATTATGCTTTTTTATCCCCCGACCGAATAGGTTCGGGGGATATAGCGATCAGCCTGACGTCCGTCCGTCTGTCCGTCCGCCTGTCCGAGCGCATCCACGGGCATATGTTGGGTAGACATAAGTTGGGTACTTGCCGTTTATTCCGTTAGTGTCCGAAAAAGTAGCCAACAAATTTGATGGGACATGTTGGGTACTTGTGCAAATTTTAGCTGATTGTTGGGTACTTATAGGTGAAAAATTAGCACTGTAGTACCCAACAAATGTCCATCTGTACGAACGTCCGTCCGTCCGTCCGTCCGTCTGTCTGTCTGTCCGTCCGTCATGTTTCTGCTGATTGGATCTCCTCTGCAACCACTGAAGTTACACTTTTGAAACTTTGCATGTGGATAGTACATGGAATGAAGATGGCAGTGGGCAACTTTTTTGTGACCTCGACCTCAACATGACCCCAAGGTCAAAGGTAAAAAATTATGATTTGCCATATCTCCTAAACTATTGGAGTTACACTTCTAAAACTTTGCTTTTTGGATGGTCCTTGGAATATAGAATATGTAAGGTTACTTTTGGTGTGACCTTGACCCCAAGGTCAAAGGTCAAAAAGTATGATTTTGCCATATCTTCTAAACTATTAGAGTTACACTTCTGAAACTTTGGTTATTGGATGGCCCTTGGAATATAGAATAAATTTGGATACTTTTGGTGTGACCTTGACCTCAACATGACCCCAAGGTCAAAGGTCAAAAATTATGATTTGCCATATCTCCTAAACTATTGGAGTTACACTTCTGAAACTTTACTTATTGGATGGTCCTTGGAATATACAATATGTTGGGCTACTTTTGGTGTGAGCTCGACCCCAAGGTCAAAGGTCAAAAAGTATGACTTTACCATATCTTCTCAACTATTGGAGTTACACTTCTGAGACTTAGTTATTGGATGGCTGTTGGAATATAGATAGATTGGGATACTTTAGGTGGACCTCAACATAACCCCAAGGTCAAAGGTCCAATAGTATGTCTTTTTCATTTCTTCTAAACTATAAGAGTTACACTTCTGAAATTTGCTTATCAGTTAGAATGTTCTTTGCATGTACTTTTGGCTAGCTAATACATAGTCATTATAGTTATTAACAGAAAAAGCGGATATTTGCTATGGTATACCATCGACTACAGATCTAGTTTTTACTTATTGGAAAGGTCTATTGCCAGTTAACTGGCAATAGCGGTTTTACGATAAAATCGCTATTGCCAGTTAACTGGTAATAGCGGTTTTACGATATAATTGCTATTGACAGTTAACTGGTAATAGCGGTTTTACGATAACATCGCTATTGCCAGTTAACTGGTAATAGCAATTTTAACGTAAAATCGCCAGTTGACGTGCAGAATTATTCCATTTACAGTTATGAATGTAATGGCTTAAATGCATGTTTTTGTTTTTCTGCTTTGACCAAGCATTTCCATATTTTGCATATGTAATCCATAATCGCCCCAGCTCATCGGGGCTTCAAGAGAAATAGAATGGGTTGCATAATGCTTCTATGCAGAACTGAAACCAGCCGCATGGCATATGAGTACACGTAAACCACTTAGAAGTTTAAAGCGTGATGCGAGTCGGACCGCCCATGCATACAAACCCTATTGGTTTCATTGGACGATAGGGCTTGAGATGTCAATTCATCTCAAAGTCCGGTAACAGTCCAAGAATGCGGGTTATTGATAAAACCAGTTCTTTGAAGGGGTTCTAGTGAGTCTAGGGCAGAAATATGAAGTATATCAGTAAATTTAGACAGTAAATGTTTATAGGCGCGTTTTCATAATGAATTGTTATTCCAAACATACATTACAAAAACACGCCTATACAAGTACATTGCCAAATTTTGATCAGAAATGGAAATTTAAGAAGCTAAAAGATATTCTTCATACATCTGTTCAAAACATTGATTGCTGGGACTCGATAGAATCGCCTCGACAAGGCAGTTCTATCGAGTATCCACAATCTATGTTGTTCAACATGTATTTCATGTAATCCCAGCCAGCTAGATTACAAAGACATGTTTCATGTAAGTGAATTCCAGTTCTCGGACAAAAGTAAGACTTCTTACTCGTAGCAAAATAAAGACTGAATTGTTTTTAAATGTGTAAGTTAATGAGGACACATAGACATATTTGAGGGTGCTGCACGTACATGTACGAGTAAGAAGTCTGAAAAGAAAACAACAAGAAGAGAAAGACAGTTGGTTCTGTCAGTTTTATTACAACGAAGCTAGGGAAACTTTGAATATGTAAAGTGAAATTATCCCAATTAAGTCTAACACATTTCCGCCAGTTTAGGACTGTATCCCTAAAAAGTGATGCTAGTCGGACCCGTCCTTAAATTCTAGCGTTTTCTATGGACGGTAGGGCTTGAGATGACATTTCATTTCAATGTCGGGTAAAAGTCCAACGTCTCAAATATGACCTAATTAGTCTTGACGAGGACGTAAAATCTCATCAAACACCAAGCAAAACCCAGCGACGACTCAGATTAATATGCGCATCCACCAGTTTAATCAGTCTAAGATGTATGCGCAAGGGATAACCAAGATATTACATTTCACCCTGCAAATGATGCCAATTTAGCGTGTTTGGACACTGAAATTTTATCAACGCTGGCTGACAGGGATCAAACCCAAGACCTCTAGCATCAGAGGCAAGTGCACTAACCACTTGAGTCATCACGCTCCTTGTAATATGTTTAGATAGGCGTGTTTCCGTAATTGTTCTACAATATAGATCATGTAGGTCCTAAACCCCACTCCACATTATTGTTCATATTTCTGTCCGAAACCAAATGTCATTCTTTACCCGTTACTCGTTAGAACCACCTCGATGAGACAGTTCTAGTACCTATATACTGTGTTGTTGGAAGCAGTAGGAACATACCTTTTACATATTTCTTCCGAAAATATTCGCATATATGTATGTCTACGTGTCAGAAATTCATTCATTTGTTTATTTTCAGTAGTTCGTTTTCATTCATGCTTCAATAACAATAAAAAATTGTCATAAGATATTTTATATTAATCTTTTAACTGGTAATAGCGGTTTTACGTTAAAATGGCTATTACCAGTCAACTGGCAAAAGCGGTTTTACGATAAAATCGCTATTACCAGTTAACTGGCAATAGCAATTTTATCGTAAAACCGCTATTACCAGTTAACTGGCAATAGCCACTTCGTTACTTATTTTTATACCCGCTTTTTCGAAGAAAAATCGGGCATATTGTTTTCGTACCACGTTTTACTCCGGCGTCAGTCCGTCCGTCCGTCGGTCCGTCCGCTACGTTTCTTGTGATTGGATCTCCTTTGCAACCACTGAAGTTACACTTTTGAAACTTTGCATGTGGATAGTACATGGAGTGTTGATGGCTGTGGGCACCTTTTTTTACCTTGACCTCAACATGACCCCAAGGTCAAATGTCAAAAATTATGATTTGCCATATCTCCTAAACTATTGGAGTTACACTTCTGAAACTTCGCTTATTGGATGGTCCTTGGAAGATAGAATATGTTAGGCTACTTTTGGTGTGACCTTGACCCCAAGGTCAAAGGTCAAAACTCAAAAAGTATGATTTTGCCATATCTTCTTAACTATGAGATTACACTTCTGAAACTTTTATTAATGGATGGCCCTTGGAAGATAGAATAAATTTGGGTACCTTTGATGTGACCTTGACCTCAACATGACCCCAAAGTCAAAGGTCAAAAATTATAATTTGCCATATCTCCTAAACTATTGGAGTTCCACTTCTGAAACTTTGCTTATTGGATGGCCCTTGGAATATAGAATATGTTGGGCTACTTTTGGTGTGACCTCGACCCCAAGGTCAAAAGGTATGATTTTGCCATATCTTCTAAACTATAGGAGTTACACTTCTGAAACTTGGTTATTGGATGGCTGTTTGAATATAGAATAAATTGGGATACTTTAGGTGGACCTCAACATAACCCCAAGGTCAAAGGTCAAAAAGTATGACTTTCCTATCTTCTAAACTATAAGAGTTACACTTCTGAAACTTTGCTTATCAGTTAGAATGTTCTTAGCAACTTTTTTTAACTTACATGTAGTTTTGGCTAGCTAATACGTCTTTAGTGTTATTAATAGAAAAAGCGGGTGTTTGCGATGGTATACCATCGACTGCATATCTAGTTTATTTATTATTATTATTATCATTTATTTATTTATTTATTTTATTTATTCTTTTTTGGGGGTGGGTGTGGTTTTGCGGCCCTTTCAAGATTATTTTAACTCATATCGAGCCGATCGTTTATCAGAGGTGGGCGGAAACCGAAGTACCCGGAGAAAAACCATCTTACCTTCCGTTGCAGAACTTGGCGTCTCGCATGTGACCGGAGCCAGGCAAACCTGCAGAGGTGAGAGACCTAATGGTTAAGAATCAGTGCTCTTATCCACTAGGCCATGGAGGCCCGAATCCAAGTTATATATACATATAAGGCATGCAAAATATGAAACAACTTATGGATAATATAATCCACACACATATAAACATAAATTTATACAGTCATGAAGAACCATTTATCATATGACGTCACGTCTGAGAACGTAATAACGCCATGTAATATTTTCGATAATCCACTAGTAGATTAAATATGCAAATTAGCTAGATACGTCCCGTAAAGTTACATGTACCACGTTCTCAACGGCGTCGCGTTTACTAATGGCGGAAAATTTGACATTTTTGTAAACAATCGTGAATAAAATGCGTTTGAAATGTCATATGATAAATAGAATCTTGCATTCGTGCTCATGTATTATTGAATTTATTAAACTCGTTGAGGAAAAGTGATAAAATGCTCGGCAAAGCCTCGCATTTTATCCCTTTTCCTCAACTCGTTTAATAAATTCAATAATATATGAACACTCATGTAAGATCCTCTATTTAAAACATGATCGTTTTAATAAAATTTCATTTTGAAAGATTTTTTTGATTATTTTAAAAGCAACATCTGCTCATTTATCATTAGATTTGCTATTGGTAGCCTTGTACATGACAACATCGTCGACGCGTCTAAAACGATGACGTCAAACGATGTTGTTGCAACATTCTTCTGGTGATATTTACTTACCATGTTCCAGTCTGATTTCCTTCCAAATACAAATCCCTTTCCTGCGTCCTCGTGATAAGATCCGGTACCAGTCTCTTCCATCAAGGTACACAGGTTCCCTGACCTCTTGTAATTTATCGATGTACAAGGCGCACGCGTCCTACATTCGTAAATACAGCGCGACAAACTTGTAGAGAAGAACTTCCGGAATGTCGTCACGTTGTAAACGGAAGAAAAATATAGTTTATCGTAAGTATTACATTTGAAGACAGCAAACTGCCACAAAGTTACAAAGAACACTTTAAATGCCTGTTTGAAGAGCATTACTGATTAAAACGAATACTAATTATGTCGATTCCTGGAAATGAATTTGAGAATGATTTGTCAAAGCAAAGCCAACATAAGGCCATCCTTAGAAAATTATTTGTTTGCTGTCACCCGACCCATAGTTTTCAAGATGGGCAGGCAGGTAGGTAAAACATTTTTTATAATTTTTTATTTATTTTATCTTCTAAAGGTCTAATTAGCTTTACTCTTTTTTCTTTCAGCAATCCTGTGTCCACATACTAGTTTAACATCCCAAATACGAATTGAGACTTTTTGAACGAAATTTAAAAAAAAAAACCTGCTGTTCAGTGTTCACCACAATCAATACCTTTGCAAACAGTGTAGATCCAGATCAGATGAAGAAGCCATCTGATCAGGGTATACACTGTTTGTCATTCATTTCGTGAATTTGGAACGTAAATATTATTTCATGTAATCTGACCGGCTGATAGTCAGAAAAGGTTTATATATCTTTACATAAGAAATTAAAAAAAAATCTTCACGATGACCAATAAAACTTCTTCGGTTGGGGCCATTTTTCCGGGTAGATAGGGTGACAGCAAACAGAATATTATTTATGGTCAGCCTAACGACAGCACAGAATGGAACTACAATGGCGCCTTTATCGGATAGAAGTTTTTGATATCATAATTATTTCTGCTCCAAAACTAGATTGTGGGTGCTCGTCAGAAACCTGGTTCTAATGAGTTGTTTTTTTTTTGTTTTTTTTTTGTTTTTGTTTCAGCAAAAATAAGGAAAGTAATGTTTACCCGAGTAAACCCCAGTTTTCCTTATGTAAAGTGTGGGTAATAAAGGTATTCTTTACACCAAAAATAGAAGTGAAGGCAATGATCAGGAATCGATACAATTAACCAACAGCTCCCATGAGAGACACCACAGGATAGAAACCTAAACATGAAAACTAATAGACCGTAATGAAAACCTCACTAGCTGAAAGCCAAAAGGACAGTTACTTTCAACAAAATGGCCATTTGGCTCAACAAAATAGAAGTAAAGGCAATGATCAGGAATCTATCGCAATCCCCTGAGGACTGGAAAAGTAAGTGCATTAAATGCATGTACGGGGATACCTTTTAAAGCCACCAAACGGCCAAACCTGTTAATAATATATCTTTTCTCGGAATACTTGCACATTGTGCCGGCCTCAGTGGCACAGTCGGATGCGCGTCTGACTGGTGATCAGGAGGACGCGGGTTCGACTCCCGCCGGGGTCGGCAACATTCTTTCGTGGAGATTGATCATGAAATCTTTTCTACGGTCATTCTCTCCCTTCCGCTGATTCAAGAAGGGCATTTGTCAGTTTCTGGCGAAAGAATGTGCACCGTACTGGTTAACCGCTTACGTATAAGCCTGCCCAGGAAAATGTTGATAGGTAAACTGACCGGCTCAAAAATGACCTAAATAGTGTTGACTGAGCCGTAAAACTCCAATACAAACAAACAAACGTGCGCATTGCATATAAGTGTGCTTCTTGTTAATCAGTCCGACCTGAGAATCGCCTTGTAAAGAATAAAATACTGTTTACAAGGGTACTTACTTTTTTCCTGTTGTTTTTTACTCCAAATATAGATTGTTGGTATTACAGACTGTTCTAACGAGCACCCACAATCTTCATTTAGAACATTATTGCGGTTTAAATTAGCAGCCTCAATCTATATTATTTTAGAGAAGAAATAAGAATGAAAACAAAATACAACATTTCATCTGGAAGTTGTGGCATTTCACAGAATCATGACAGAGTTTATTTCCGCGTATATGTGCTGTACAAAGTCCGATTACATGTATCAGAATCATACCAAACAGTACAGTTTGTGGACAATAGACATTGATCTCAAAAGTCGAAGAGCTTTGTTCGTCTTCATCTTGGTACAAGAACGTACATTTAGAACTTCCGTTTTCACAACCATGTGCAAACAGTCATAATTATCAAGTAAACAAAAGTTTTATTTTCTATATCCACCATGTCGCGTAGGTCTGTGTTAACGTTATGATTTGTTTGTTTGATTTGAGGTTTAGCGTCCCCGTCAACACTGTAAAGGTCATTTTGGAGACGTTGCTTCCTATTTTGTGGGACTTTTATCCGATATTGAGATGAAATGACATCTCAAGCCCTGTCGCCTAATGATACAAATAGGGTTTATAAGCATGGACGGGCCGACTCGCAACGCTTTGCTTGGGCAGGCTTAGATCCTCTAAGCGGTTTACCAGCACTCGTGTGCGAGCCGGTTTCAGCTCTGCGTGGAAGCATCATGCAGTCCATCTATTTGTTCAAGCCCTGATGGGCGGGGCCGGAATTATCGTTATGCTATAATGATTTGCGTCTGTACTCGTCAAAACATACAATAATACCTGTATGACCACTAAACATCACGAAAACAAGCATTTATAAATTTGACCCATTTGAACCCCACTTGTATATTGTAAAACTGGGGTGTACAGGGGTAAAACTTGTTTTTCTTATTTCTGCTCTTAATTATATATTGTGGGTACTCGTTAGAACCGCCTCATTGAGGCGGTTCTAACGAGCACCAACAACCTATGTTTGCAGTATAAATAAGAAACATATCACGGATTTTTTTTCAGAAAAGTAGCCATTTTGGAGTTGTGAAAATTGCACTATGTCGTACGGGTGTGTTATCATAAAGTGACCACAAAAGATATGTCAGTCTGCGCATCTCACCAGTATGGTAAAAGGCGTCAGGTGATTGGGCATTATGAAAACACGTCTGTACAAATACATAGGAAATTTTACCGCCGTAAAAAGATGAAAAATTTATGATGAAAAATTGTGATTTTTTCTTATTTCTGCTCAAAATATAGATACATGTATATAGATTGTAGGTACAGCTTAGAACCGCCACTTAGGCGTCCAACTGATATTGATTTACAGTTGGATAAGGCCAGCAGGTAGAGTAGAGGGCAGGGGGTGGGGATGGGGAGAAGGTTTTTAGTTCTTAAATTTCTACACTTCCATTCATTTTCCCTTTTCTCCCCTATACTTTACTTTATTTTCTCAACTGTCTATCTCTTTTCACAGTTTCTCTGGGAGACACACAAAATGACCCACAACGGATGACGTGTCATTAAACATAAATACAATCTTTGATGCACTATTAATACGAGAGAGAGACAATAAAAAACAGACTTAACTTATTTCTGGGTGAGATAGATCTCTTCCTTTTCGATATAATTGCCCTCTATAGTGATACACTTGGACCAATGCTGTTCCAGTGCCACCAGCCCAGAACTGAAGAAGCTAGGGTCCTTGTCTCCGACTCACGCCTCAGCTGCCGCCACGACCTCCTCATTGCACCGGAAATGACGTCAACGGATATCCTTTTTCCAAGTTTGGAAATAGGAAATAGTCACTAGGAGCTAAGTCCGATGACTAGGTGGGTTGCAGTATGGTACGTACCCATGCCGCTCAACAGCATCTGTTGCAGTTTTACAAGTGTGGACTCTTGCATTGTCCTGTCGGAGCAGAATCTCTTTGGAAATTTTACCTCGGCGTTTTTCAGTTCTCAGTTGGTCGAGCAAATTTGCATATTACGCACCTGTAACTGAACTTTTCTTTGCTAGGAAGTCCAACATAATAACGCCTTGTGCGTCCAAATATACAGTTGCCATCACCTTGACAGCAGAGGGTTGCGTTTTGAACTTCTTTGGCCTCAGAGACACCGGCCCTACCCACTGGCGACTTTTTATTTTATTCTCTGATTCATAATAATGGACCCAGGTCCTAACTACAATCGCCAGACGTGAAAGACAGACAACTTCTTTTGGCTTTAACCGCTTCAACAATGCGCTACATACTGATGCTCTGGTTGTAATTTGCTCGCTGCTAAGGGATTATGGGACCCAACGGGTTGTTAGCTTGCGCATACCCAAGTGATCATGCAAAATTGTTGAAACGCTACCATGTGATATGTGCAATGTATTCGCTATTTCTTCCACTTTAATTCGCCTATCAGAGTACAACAGATCCTATCCCGAACTGTGTTACATATTTGTTCATCGATGACATCTGATGGGCGTCCAGACCTTGTTCCGTCTTCTCATCACGAAAACACGCCTTTATAATTTTGACCCCCTCGAACCCCACTTTTATATAGAAAAACTGGGGTTTACAGGGGTAAACATTATTTACTTATTTCTGCTCTAAAATATAGATTGTGAGTAGAAATAAGAAGTATTTCACAATTTTTCATCTAAACATTTAGTATTTTTTTGGTGGTAAAATTTACAATGTATTTGTATAGGCGTGTTTTCTAAATGAATTACGTTCTACCGTTGAATTCCCCAACCCAGAATTAAACTGGTGCATACGATAGTGCAGAAGACCTATACACATTGGTCAACCCGCAATGTATTTCCTGACCAATTTTCACTTTCAAATACAAGTACAAATACAAGTACCGAATTACAGCACGGTACTTAACTTTTGACGACAGTTTGCTTTTGCAGCGCTAGCCATGTTTAACGCTCAATGTCGTATGAGTGAATGACACGGTAACTGTGCGATGTTGTCCTCATGCCTAAAACAGGTATTGAAACAACGCATGAAAATCTTGGTTGCCTCGGTCAACTGAAAATGGGATAGGCTGGTTACTTCTTGGCTTTGCAATTGACCGAGACACCCATGATTTTGATGCCCTGTTTCAATGCATGTTTAAGGTATAAGGGAAAAATTGCACCATTGTCGTGCCATTCACCCATAAGATAATATTTGCATTTGCAGTGTAAAGTCTAATGTAAACCTATAGGAAACAATTTAGTTCATGCTTCCATGAAAGCATCAAGTCACATGATTTTCAGTGACGTCAAGTGACGTCAGTCTAAACAAGTCTACAATCTCAACGCTGTTCCGCTCTTTGTAGAAAAACAGCGTATAAATGTTTTTCTTTTCGCCCAGTGCTGGGGGCAAAGAATGTAAATATAAAACATAAACCTATTTTTCTGCTTTTCATGCAATTATGAACGACAGTGGGTTGCGAGTAAAGTTTACTTAAATCCCTTTTGGGTTCATTTACTTTGCACGCGACACACTGCGTTCATACTTTCATGAACAGCAGAAAAATAAAATTCATTCCTTAATGCAAAAGCAAGCTTTTCGTCAAAAGTGGAATACCGTGCTGTAATTTGGTACTTGTAAATACAGGTAAGGAAATACATTGCGAGTTGACCAATGTTTGTGGGTCTTCTGCACCATCGTATGAGCGGTAGACGAAACCAGGTCTGGATGCCCATCAGATGCCAAAGATGAAGAAATGTGTAACAAAGTACGGGATCTTGTGTACTCTGATGGGCGAATGAATAGCGAATGCATGATTTCACGTGGTAGCGTTTCAACACTTTTACATGATCGCTTAGATATGCAAAAGCTAACGGCCATTGGGTTCCAAAATCCATTAACAACGGGCAAATAACAACCAGAGCATCAGTATGTAGCGCAGCGCATTGCTGAAGTGGTTTAGGCCCAAGAGGGTGGTTTTCTTTCAGGTCTGGTGACTGTAGATGTCATCTGGGTCCATTATTATGAGCCAGAGAATAAACCTCTAAGTCGCCAAAGGGTTGCGGAATCTCCGAGGCCAAAGAAGTCATTATGATAATATATCCGTGTGATATAGTGCATTTATCAAACCTAAAAAAAAAGGAAATTTTTCTGATAAAAATTTGTGATATTTTTCTTATTTGTACTAAAAACATAGATTGTGGGTACTCATTAGAACCGCCTCCATTTATAAGAAAGATATCACGGATTTTCATCAGAAAATGTGCCATTGGTTTGAGAAGAGCTTTGTTTGAGCACTATGACAGGCAACCCAACATATAATCTTTCTTCTTTGTCCAAAGATGAAATTCTGCAAAACCACCAATCGGTGATGCTTTCGTTTGGAATTTCCCTCCCAGAGGAAGATATGGAACTTCCAAAGTTGTACTGGATTCCTTAGCTTCACAAGAATCCGTACAAGCAGAGATTTATCGCGGGTTCATCTAAGTACTCAACCAAGCCTCTTTCACAGATCCTAACACGAATCCTTGCTGCAGTTAAAGATGGCCTTCAGAAATATTGTGACACTGCATATGCCAGGAGTGGTGTGAATCAGATGTGGATCTTGAAAAACTCCAAAGAGCTTCTAAAACATCTTCAGTCACAGTCTTTTCTCTCAGTAAACAGCATAAACTCTTTCGATTTCTCAACACTCTACACAACTATTCCTCATGATAAATTCAAATCTAAACTCAAGGAAATCATAAATCAATGTTTTTTCCACAAGAATGGTAACAGTCGCTACCAGTATGTTGTCCTTGGCTACAAAGACACATACTTCGTTCGAGATCACTCTGATGCAGGTGTCATAAGGATGCTGGAATATCTAATTGACAATATTTTCGTGGAGTTCAGTGGCCTATTATTTCAGCAAACAATTGGCATACAAATGGGTACTAATTGTACACCGTTGCTTGCCGACTTGTTCTTGTACTCGTATGAGGCGGAGTTTGCACAAGGTCTCCTCAAAGCAGGCAAGAAACGCCTTGCACAACAATTCAATTTCACCTACAAATATATAGATGATTTATTGTCTCTGAAAAATGCTAAATTCGCAGAGTACTTGGAATTCATCTATCCACGTGAACTTGAAATTAAGGAAACAACAGAGACTGCAACCTCCTCCTCATACTTGGATTGTTATAGCTATATTGACAACGGGAAGCTTACTACTAGGTTGTACGATAAACGAGATGACTTCAATTTTCCCATTGTTAACTTTCCCTTCCTGAGCAGTAATATACCGTCTGCACCAGCATATGGAGTTTACGTTTCACAGTTAATCCGTTATGCTAGAGCCTGTTCCAAGTATAAGGACTTTATGGAACGTGGGAAGTGCTTACTTCAAGGTTGTTATGCCAGGGGTATCAAAAAACCAAACTGGTATCAACACTAAAGAAGTTCTATGGGAGGCACCATGATCTTTTTGATCCGTACAATGTGGCCATTTCCAGAATTATTTCTGATATGTTTGCCAATGGAAAGCCATAGGAAGACTTCACAAATCTCGGACATACCCTTCTCGGCATTTACACCTTTTCTTCGTTCGGGTCGATGGGCATAGTGGGCGAAGCTTGCTTACCAAGTAATGCTTACTATCCACGGACGCCTGATTACACTCTTCTGGAGTCCATGTTTGTTGATCTGAACATTGATATTTGCCATTTTGTCTATGGAATAATGATTTTGGATTAACGCTTAGGTACTACGACTTAAACTACTTGGGAGATGTGAAAAATTCATTTTATCGCAAAGGTGTGTTATCCTAATGAGTCGCCAGTGGGTTGGACTGGAATCTCCGGGGCTAAAGAAGTTCAAAACGCAAAGGTCTGTTGGCAAGGTGATGGTCTGTTGGCAAGGTGATGGCAACAGCATTTTGGAACGCAAAATGTGTTATTATGTTGGACTTTCTAGCAAAGTAAAGTATAATAACAGGTGCGTAATATGCAAATGAGCCAGCGCACGACAAAACCTACAATAAGACATGTGCGCCAATCGAAGACTCAGATCAGCCTGCGCATACATATAATCCACCAGAGACTTCCCTTGCTGCATGAAGGAGCATTGGACCCTTAGATATACTTAGCGCGCACAACGAAGAATCTGATTAGACTGCGCGGAAGCGCAGACTGATCTGGGTCTTCGTTTGGCGCACATGTCTTATTGTAGGTTTTATCATGCGCTCGCTCAAATTTGCTCGACCAACTGAGAACTGCGATCCGTGAAAACAAGATATTATCTTGTTCGCACAACATAGATCTTGTGCAGACAACATAATGTCTTATGTGTCCGATTAAATTGTGCTAACAGGATAATATGTTGTGCGAACAAGATATTAAGTTGTGCGAACAAGATATTGCTTGTATGCACAATATGATATGTTGTGCGCACAAGATATTATATTGGCTGTACAAAATCCGTGTTGAGCAAACAAGATAATATGTTGTGCGAATAAGATAATATATTGTGCGAATAAAATAATATGTTGTGCAAACAAGATAATAACTTGTGCACACAAGAACATATCTTGTGTTCACAAAGAAAATAGTTTGTGTTTACAAGATATTATGTTATGCGAACAAGATAATAAGTTATGCGCACAAGATATTATGTTGTCCGCACAAGATCTATGTTGTGCAACAAGATAATATCTTGTGCACACAAGATTTTATCATGTTTGCACAACATATTAAAATAAATTGCATGTCACTTCCAGGATTCCGTAAATACGAGTATGTACCAACTGTTCTTTCAAAGTAGGTAAGATTGTTTGTTACTTGCAATGATATCTCTTTGACCGAAAGCACACCTTGTCACTATGTGACAGGTGAGCTAAAAAGGAATGTTGTGGGTACTTGTTGGAACAGTCACAAAAAAGCAATTGACGGGCATCTTTTTCAAATAATCAAAAATATTATCACCATTTTCCCATCTGTTCTCTATATCTGAATCGCAAATACTTTTTTCTCTTTTCTTCTGTTACTGCTACTCGCTGTTATATATATTTTTTCTCAATTTGTATACTAAGTCACCATAAAATTCGGGTTCCGATAGACCTTGTTGCAGAAGAGATTTAAGTCCAATATTGAATTTTGAAATTAAATCAGAATGACGTCTATAAAATTTTGAAAAGGCTTTGCGTAGTTTATGGTACCGAACAAACTACAATTCATCTACTGTAGTTCAATTAATCAAAAATTGACCAATCGATCTTTCAAAAGCACTGATGACACGATATAGATACACAAAATGACCAATAGGCTATCCACAATGAAATAACACTAGCGACACAAACACCCAAAGACAAACCATAACAAAAATAAATCGGGACAGAAGAACCGCCTTGGAACGGTGAGCGGAAACGAATCCCACTGGGGAGCTTAAATCGATTTTACGTGGCCGCAATCCTCGCTCTTATTTCCGTCGCGATTGAGACGAATAATTTGTTTAGTCAGATGAAGGCCTCCTAACTCATCAGTGCAACATCTCCGTGAACACAAATAATCAAACAACCACAGAGATAAAACAACGGTGAGGACTCGAAAGCAAGAAACCACTGAAATGCTGGAGCAAAAGAAAACCAACATTTAGACTCCGATGGGCCCGACCAGAGATAGAGTATAATTTTTAGAATTCAGAAGTGACAAACGCATTTCTTACATTGCATGCAAGATAGAGGGAGTTTAAAACTACCCAAAAGGCGCTGTTGTCTTGTATATAAACTTACTGCATTTGACAACATTGTAGTAGAACTAATCAAAAACTTATTTGAGTCAACCCTCGGATTCAAACTTCTCAAAATACTTATCTTGCGCAATGTTGGGCGACAAAATTGGTATGTCAGTTTCAAGAGTATTCTTTGTCCTGTATGTTAATAACTTCAGGGACCATTTTTCATTGCAGCTAGTTGATAAGGAAGCGTTGCAATGTTGTTGATTGTGAAATTTGAGTGGTGGCATGAACAAAGTCACGCGTAGCTATCAAAACTTTATGTGCACAATGTTATCGGACTGCACCGTAATGGAAACATTCTTGTTATTGTGTTATATGAAGGTTCAAAATGGTTTTATTTATTATTTAACTTTATATGAATATAATGCCCCCGCCAATCGGGACTTGTAGAAAGATTGGACTGCATGTTGAATCCATGCAGAGCTGAAACCGACGGGAGTACAGGTAAACCGCTTAGATGGTCTGAGCGTGCCAAGTCATAGTGGTGCGAATGGGACCGCCCCTGCTAGTTAGTTAGTACGGTGGGGCTTAAGTTGTCATTTAATCTCATTGCCAGGTAAAACTCACACATCATTGGAAGAAACGTCTCCAAAATTACTCAAATAGTGTTTGCGGGGTCGTAGAACCTCAATTTAAGGAGGGTCGCGCATTATTGACTCTGCCGTAATCAAGTTCGATTTTTCTACCTCAAAATTATTATAGTTTCTATTTTGTTTCCTGATGTTTTTGTAACATTTAATAACCAATACAATGTGTTTTTTTATGTAAAATATTTTTGCGACTTCATCGACTACTTTTCGGTCTAGCTGGCATGGCTGCAAGCACAGGGAAATAGGAAATAGAGAGATAAACAGGCTGACCCTGTATTTCTCCTGCCACTGATTTGTTTCCTCAGATTGCAGTTCATCAACTTTCCACGGCAACTCTGAACTCTCTTTAACGCAAGATGTTTACTTTTTTTTCCAGTGGTGTCAAAAATATAGCCTCGAAGAGTCTGCTAATTGCCAACACAGACAACCAAAACAATGAATCAATAATGACCTTTACTTTAGTTTGCGTGCCGTCATATACATGAAAAAAAAAACTTCCAAATTTACCCATTTCCTAAGAGTAGTAACTGTAATTCTTAGACACCAGACAAGCAAATCCGTGATTTTACCTTGGGATAGAAATTTATGTTCTGACCCTGGTATTGCGACCCAAAATCGAATATAATCGCGTGTTTGATATATCCACAGGTTGATTTCGACCTCGTATGCGCCGTCGTTAAGGTTGACGTCACAGCAACGTCACTAAACATTCCTGCAGTGTCAACACAATATGGCGGACGTTGGTAACCGAAGTGACTGCAGCATTAAAAATCCGCTTTAAGAAATGGAAGGTATGCAAGAAAAAGAATCCAATATGGGTGTGAGGGGTGGATATAAAAATCCGTCCCTCGGGATCACTTTCCGGCATCACTCGGCAAGCCTGGTTATGCCGGACAGAGTCCCTCGGGACGGATTTTTCCATCCACCCCTCACAACCATATCAGATTCTTATATGCCTAGCAGCGCACATCACTCTGTTAATTATCTGTCACACGCTTTCCGTCCCAGTCTCAATTACTGAGAGAGGATCAAAGGGGAGCGTGGTAGCTAAGTGGTTAGTGCACTTGCCATTGATGCTAGAGGCCCCCGTTTCGATTCCCGGCAGTGTCCAAACATGCCTACACTCCATCATTGGCAGGGATGAATGCCACAAGTGCACCGTCCTTCGGATCTGGACGTTTACTGAAGGCCGCCATGTGCAGGGAGAACCATCCCCTGTGCATGTTAAAGATCCCTGCCGTAATTACATTATTTCTGTGTAGGCTTTCATCCTGCAAACTTGTAGTGTTTGTAATGTACACCTGCGAGAAGTGGTCAAATGTGACCGATCGCAGTTCCAGTAGAAAGAAAGAAAGAACGGAAGTCGAGGCTCAAACTTTGTAATCGAGGAGGGAGAATTGTATCAGTGTTCTTCATCATTCAAAGGCGTCGTACAAAATCTTCTCATACTATTAGTCTGTACAATACTTGATAGCCGCCCTGCCGAACGGGGCTTGAAGAAAAAAGATTGTCCTGCATGATGCTTCCACGCAGAGATCGAACATGAGTACTGGTAGACCGCCCTTCCCAGCTAAAGTGGTGCAAGTCGAACCGTCCTTATAAACCTATAGATTGGTTTCATCGGTCGTCGGGTTTCATCTCAATGTCGGGTAAAAAGCCCCACGAATTGCGAAGCAACGTCTCCAAAATGACTTATACTGCGTTGACGTTAAAATTGACATCTCATGACCTGCTGCCGAACGAAACCAATAGGGAATCGTCGGTTTACACCAAATGTCTAATGAGGTACAATCCTCTCCAGGACTTTGTGACCTGTTCTGTCAGCTTCAGACCACGGTAGTTGCCCCTGCAATGTCCTTGTAGAGACAGACAATGAAACTCTGCTCCCAGTCAGAGGGCACCTTGCCATCAAGGATAGTCACGGATCAGCGAGGCACCCACATAAACATCTGTACATATTATCTCCACTACGATGCCCGACGGGCCCGGTGCTTTGCCAGCCTTCATCTGAGAGATAGCCTTCCTAACCCTACCGATATTGATTGGGATGGGGGGGGGGGGGGCTTCCGCTGTCCTCTGGTGGTTCATCAGACAGGTGGCCCGGGTCCCAGTCAAAACGTTGAGTAGTCCTTGGTAGTGCTATAACCAGTCCCTCTGCTTTGAGCATTCACCCATTGAAACCTTCCTTGCTTGTTTCTTTGCTTGTTTGGCATCTTTAACACCAGCACTCACTTACGGGTTGAAAACCTCCCGGAAATGGACTGAACAAATTGTCTAAACCACGACAGATTTAAGAGTCGAGGATTGCGGCCGCGTAGAATCGATTTAAGCACCCCCAGTGAAATACTTTCCATTGACAGTTCCACGGTTTGTTTTTATTATAGTTAGTCTTTGAATGTTTTTTTTTTTTTTTTTTTTTTTTGGTTTGGGTTTTACGGCCCTTTCAAGATTATTTCACTCATATCGAGCCGATCGTTAATCAGAGGTGGGCGAAAACCGGAGTACCCGGAGAAAAACCACCTGACCTTCCGTTGCAGAACTTGGCGTCTCACAAGTGGCCCGAGCGAGGCTCGAACCTACGGCGGTGAGAGACCTAATGACTAAGAGTCAGCGCTCTTATCCACTAGGCCACGGAGGCCCAGTGTATCGCTTAACCGCTTATACATATTTTTGTTTCGTATAGCAAGTTTGCCGTAACCGTCTTTTTGGCTTTCTGCTAGTGATGTTTCCATCGTGTTTCAAGTTCGTGGTTCTTTCTCTTTGGTGTATCTGATGGGAGATGTGGGGTTATGGAATCGACTCTTGATCACATTGCCTTCACTTCTATCTATTTTCTGAAATTATCTGGAAAACTTATCTCACCTCCCGTACAAATCACAGTTTTCAGAAAAGATAATTAATAATTAAATTAAGCTTCGGGTCAATATGCCATGCAAAACCTGTAAAAATCAAACTTTTACTAGTTGTTTTTGGGTCGATCGTTTACGATCGACCCTAATTTACTAAATGGCAAAACGGAATTCCTGCAGTTGTCCACGTGACCATCACTGATTTGGGAAAACCAATATTAATAGAACTTGAAACGTTGCGCTATTTTTATCGATGCAGCATATAGGTCAGAGCAGTCGGATCTATCAATAGAGTCTTGACAGGAATCGTGTGGACACTGAATACACAGATCAGACGCCGCGGAATGTGGTTTCTGCTCAGTAGGTTGCACAGGGACTACCCTGTTTGCTTAAATAGTGGCATTTGAAGGTTAAACGAAAAAGTATAAGAATGCCAGGTTGCTCACGTAATGAAAGAAAAACAATACACACTGTCACGTGACGTCTACACAAATGTATGCCAAGTCAAGTAAAAATAGACTTCTCGCACTTCTGTTTAGAACCTTGAAATGTTTAAGAGCAAAAAATGAGCAGCCCCGTCTTTATAGGTGGTACCGTTATTAGGCATACAGTGTAGACCCAGATCGGATAGACACTACATTCCTTCTGATCAGGGTCGTCACTGTTCGCCATATGTATGTAGCAACAGTTTTGAACATGATTCAGACCCGTACGCAGACTCTGAAAAGGGGTGGGTTGAGGGTGCGAATTTCGGGTGAAAAACTGCATGAATCTGAGATAAATTCCAAAAGTGGGGATAGGCTCTGTTTGCATCCTCCTAACTGTGTGCGGGCCTGCACAAACAGGTAAAATTAACTTTTTTGTTTGAGCATATCGCTGAAGGGGCTCTGTTACAGATCACTGTTATTCAGGAGCCGGGATGCAGTGGTTGGACTTAGCGAGGAGAAAAGAGAGAGGAGAAACAACGACAAACATTGTAGATGCTGATCAGAAGCCATCGATGGAACTACACTGTTTGCAGCTGGATAAAATGTTAAACGTGAAATATTTTTTCAGCACATATTGTTTTGCATAATCAATGAAATACTCTAAATTCAGAAAAATGAATCAATATACGCGTATATAGAAGGGAAACAATTAAACACATTAACAAATAACAAATGACAAGTACATAATAAATAATTTGACGGAAATGCTACCATATTCTTTTGTTCAGACAAAAATTGACTGAACACTTTTCTTATAATGAAGAGATTTAACGGGTACCCAAGTCTATGTTATAAAACAGAGAATCTTTTGCTTGCTTTTGTCCGCGTGATTATCACTGACGATCTGACCGTGAACAAAAAACAAGTACTGGTTGTTAATAGCATCCCTAAGACGTCAGAGCGAAGCGTTAGAAGGAAATCCTTGGCTGTGCTCGTTTGTTTGTTTGATGTGAAGTGTAACGTCCACGTCAATTGTTGGATGTGAGGTGTAACGTCCACGTCAACACTGTATAGGTCATTTGGAGACGTTACTTCCAATTTTATGGGACTTTTACCCGACACTGAGATGAAATGACATCTCAAGCCATGTCGCGCACTGAAACCAAAAGGGTTTGTGAAAATGACCGGTTCGACTCGCACCGCTTTGCCTGGACAGGCTTAGATCCTCTAAGCGGTTTACCAGTACTCGTGTGCGGTCGGTTTCAGCTATGCATGGAAGCATCATGCAGTCCATCTATTATTCAAGCCCCGATGGGCGAGGCGGATGGACTGGGCTCGTGCACTCTTGCATTGGCAAACAGGATCTACATAATCAGACGCCACATAACGCGATATCTGATCAGATCTACTGTGCTTGCTTAAATTTAAATGAACAGTTTGATTCTCAGTTCATGACTATTTTCCCAACCTACACTCAGAGACGATCGACCCACCAGTACTCTCAGTGCTTTGATTCTACTTTCCCTAATTTTGGCAGGAACTAAAATGGGAAAATGGAATTTAGATATTTTTGCATCAGCATATTGCATTTTGTATCGATTTCAGCCCATTTCATTTGGGGGTGGGGTAATACATTGGCAACAAAGTAAGACAAAAATGTCCAATAATCTTTCCAAGGTCAATTAATAACATATATCTAACATTGTTTGACCATCTGCAACAATGTTAATGGCTTTATATACTTTTAACATGAACAAATAGCAAATATGGCAATATCAGAAAATGCATTTTTGGCCAGAAAAATCAAATTATTACACCATAAAGCTTATAACTGGGAGTGTGGTTCACCTCAAATGAAAGCAAATGAAAGAGTTTGATTCTTCTCACATTAAGGAAGCAAAAGTATGTGCAATTATGAAGATATGATCCTTGTTATTGTCATTTAAACGATATCTTAGTGGTTTTTAAGTCATTTTTATTAGGGGGTTGGGTAACTTATTGTGCATTACTTCAACCAGATGCATGGTAACAGGGAGAAATTCTATGCCTATCTCGTATTTCGGTTATTATTATATTATATAAATGAAAATAAGAGAAATCTAAAGACGGCGAATGCATTGTTTTATCAAATATAGCGAAAATTGCATATCAAAATATCAAACAAGAAAAACGCCAAATGGCATTATGGACGGGTTTTTCAGGGTTAACCAAAAGGTAAACCGGGACGCGGACGCCCGACCGGCCGCCCGTCGCTATTCTAAAGCACGGAATTTTTCCTTGAAAACCCCGTCCAAAAATGCCAAATTCCCACAAAAATGTTGCTCCTTGGCAACACCTTGAAATAGAGGTTAACCAAAAGGTAAACCTGAAAATGAACAGTTAAATACGTTTCCAAAAATGCCAATTTCCCACATGTTGCTCCTTGGTGAAAATAATGGATTACATATGAAAGTGAACCCCCAAATAAACAGTCGTAATATGGAAGCAATCCAGAGGGTAATAAACTTTAAGGTAAAAGGTAATACATAACTTTGAAAAAAGGTTAACCAAAACGTAAACCGGGACGCGGACGCACGAAAAATGCCAATTTCCCACAAATGTTGCTCCTTGGTGGAAATAATGGATTGCATTTGAAAGTGACCCCCCCCCCCACACACACACACACAATTAAACAACAGTCGTAATATGAAAGCAAACCAGTGGATAATAAAGGTAATACATAACTTTGAAAAAAGGTTAACTAACAGGTAAACCGGGACGCGGACGCCCGAAAAATGCCATTTCCCACAAAAATGTTGCTCCTTGGTGGAAATAATGGACTGCATATGAAAGTGAACACCCAAATTAAACAACAGTCCTTATATGAAAGCAATCCAGCGGATAATAAAGGTAATACATAACTTTGAAAAAAGGTTAACCGAAAGGTAAACCGGGACGTGGACGCCCGGTCGGCTGCACGGACATCGCTATTCTAAAGGTCGGAATTTTTCCCTGAACAATCCGTCCAAAAATGCAGAAAAGGCCCTATTAAAACTAGTGTTTTGACAAAAATCTGTCAAAAATATTTGTCTTTCATAGCTAAACAGGCAAATATGACATTATCCTGCATTGTGTTTTCTTTTAACAAACTGGAAAATATTGTTTTGCACACTCGTTATCGATACTTTGTCAATGAAAGGGATAATTAATGAAACATTTGATTATTTCGAAAACAGAGTCCCTCTTTATGGCTAAACAGCAAGAAAGAAAGCATGGCATGCCTGTATTTTTATACCGGCAAAAGAAAGCAGAGACTTAAAACTACAAAATATAAGCAAATAAAAAAATCTAAAGACAAATGAATTACTCCACACCCTCCTTAAACAAACAGATATATGTATATCACAATATGGTTTAAGCCTTTCGTACAAAGTATGGCAAAATTGCCAAGTTGCCCAAAGTCCTACCAAGTATAGAGTAATTTCAGTTTTACTCCTTGTTGGCTTGTTTACAGTTGGTATGTTTGTTCTTGAGATAATAAACCCATTGTATATTAGTAGACTCTTTCATTGCTAGATGTTGGACAAAGTAGAAGTAAAACAATGATCAGGAATCGGTACAATTAACTTACTCCAACCACCAAAGACACCAAAGGGAAAGAAATACAAAAATGAAGCGGTTTGACCATAATGGAAACTTAAACAAAGGAAGGCCATAAGGACAGTTACTTTCTCAAAAAAATGGCCAAATGGCCATCCAAAAAAAAAAAGACAAAAGTGATACACACAGTACGTAACAAACAACAATATAAATAAACTGCTATTTGTCATATAAGGGGTGGTAGGCCTATTTTGTTTTTCGTTTTTATTCTATCGTTGGTGGAAAATTCTGTTAGGAGACAGTGCAAATCCATATCAGACGCTGAGTTCTGCGGAGTCTGATCTGGCCTGCACTGTTTGGCAAGGTAGCCCTTTAGGGGTTTCCCGCATGCAATGGGTTAAGATATTGTGCTGCCATTCTGAAATATCCTCTGCTGTGAATAGCCCTTACAGTCTTCCTTTCAGCAAACCATTTCTTTTATCTTTCTTAATTAAAATTGTATCCCGAACTTCATTTGCTTACTAAAATAGATATCTAGAGCTTCGCGATCGATCAGTGTCTTCTGTAATCATGGCTGTTGCCTCTGGTTCATAACAATGCATAAGGTAGTCTCTTATTAAGCTGATGCTGAAGATTATAAGAATCTTATATGGGTGTGAGGGGTGGAAGGAAAAATCCGTTCCGAGGGACACTGTCCGGCATCACGAGGCTTGCCGAGTGATGCCAGACAGTGATCCAAAGACGGATTTTTCTATCCACCCCTCACACCCATATAGGATTCTTTTTCTTGCATACCTTCCATTTCTTAGCGCGGATTATTAATACTGCAGTCACTTCCGTTACCGACGTCCGCCATATTGTGGTGACACTGCAGGAATGTTTGGTGACGTCACGTAACGTGCTGTGACATTAACATTAACGACGGCGCATACGAGGTCGCAATCAACCGGTGCATTTATCAAACACGCGGTTATATTCGATTTTTGGTCGGAACACCATGGTCAGAACATAAATTTCTACGCCAGGGTAAAACCACGCATTTCCTTGTCTGGTGTGCAAGGACGACGGTTTCTGACCTAGCAAACAAATGAGACAAGCCGTTGACTGATGCAGTAACCTTGCAAATTAACGAAATTTGCTTTATTTTCACTTCCCTAGTTCATTAGCCATTGGTTCGATTTCAAAATAATTTCACAGTAATGCTCCTTGGGTAACCCTCTACCAAAACTGCAGAAATGGTTCTGCTCCGCCGAACAAAGTGACCACCAGAGCCAAAAATAGAAAAAAACCTTTAACCAACACCTACTTCCAGGCTAATGGTCTGATTTTAAAATAATTTCACAGATATTATCCTTTGGTGACCCTCTGCCAAATGTTCCACTTCACTGAACAAAATGGCCACCAGCGTTAGAAATAGAAAAACCTTAAAAGGACATCTTTCTTCCTACGTTAATAATCCAATTTCGTAATATTTTCACAGAAATGTTCCTTTTTTACCCTCTACCAGTATTGCTAAAACGGTTTCACTTCACTGCCGGAGGTAAAAATAGAAAAACCTTTGAATGACATACCCCCTTAGGTCAATGGCGCAATTTCAATCCCAATTCACAGAAATGTTTCTCTTGTATTTTTGTACCAAAACCAATTAAACAGGATGGCTCAGCTTTTGTCTGTTCCATTGATATATCCCATCGCAAAGTAGGTATAATTGTAGGCCTACTGATGATTTTGGAGTGGTTGGTTGAGGCAAAGGTGACGTGTATTTTGCGTCACAGGGGCTTCCAACTATTATTGACTTTCAGAAGGTCAAGGCCTGCTGTCCTTGCGGGTAGAGGGGGTTGTTATTACTTCTGTTTCAACACTTCCAATCATTTTTGTCTTTCTCCACTATCCCTCATTTTCATCTCCTCAACTATCTCTTTTCACCCTTTCTCTGGGAGACGCCACAAAAAGACCCACAAGGGTTGACATGCCATTACACTCAAAACAATTAATCAATCATGTACGGATGATTGCTTAAATTTCCGAAATGGGGTTTGCCCTGCTGAACAAAATGTCCATATGACTGCAGAGGTAAAGATAGAAAAAATCATTAAATAACATCTCGAATGGCCCAGTTTCAAAATAACTTTGACAGAAATGTCAAAAGTGAAATGTCTATCAAAAGTGCTTACGTGGTTCTGCTCCTCTGTACAAAATGGCTGTCAGAGCTCAATATAGAAAAAACTGTAAATACCACTGTTAGTATATCATAACTCAGGTGAGCGAATTAGGTCCATCATGGCTCTATTGCTCTTGTTTCTGCTCCAAAATTACCTCAGTTGCTTACGGAACTCGGGTTGCTTGGGTGGCTAAATATAGAATTAAGCTGAAAAAAATAAAGAAATGGCATTTGATGCGTCCTTAAAACTATTTACAATCTGCATAAGAGGTATCCTAAAACACATACCTCTGAGTCTCAATTTTGCACTGTACAGGCTTTGAACTCTTCTGCGGACTTGGCATTCACCGCAGAGGAGGGAAGACTATTCCCTAGAAAAGAAGGGATTCTTCAGGGCATCACTGTAGGACTGGTGCCTACTATATTGTGAGTCGTTTACTTTTGATGCCCTTGTTTAGAGTCGACGCTGTTACAGGGGTCAAGTATCTATTTTTATTAATAGACACTGTATCAGAGTTTATCTTATAGAAGAAGGTTAAAGAGGACTGCTCACGACGGGCCTCTAGGGGCGGCCACTCTAGCTTATTAAGCATGTCACCGACGCTACTTCTATTTCGCCATCGCCTGTAGGTCCATCGAGCAGCTGTCCTCTGCACCTTCTCCACCTGCTGAATCTAAATTTTAACATAGGGATGACAAACGGGTGATGCATATTCAAGTTGATGGCGAACCAATGTTTTATATGCAACACCCTTTGTCTGCCTAGGTGCAAAGGCCAAGTTACGTCTAATGGATCCTAAAGTCCTAGTTGCTTTAGATGTAATCTCAGAGGCGGTTCTAATGAGTTCCCACAATCTATGATTCAAGCATATTTTCGAAATGCTAGACAATTATTCGCATGGCTCAAGTTATAAAATAGCTACGAATAAATTAGGGTGATGCCTTCATTGTTTTTTCTCGTCAATGAAAAGTGTGTATACTCATTCGAATCGCACCGATGAGGCGATTCTAATGAGTACATACACCATTCCTTTATCATATACTCAGAGTAGACAATTGAAACATAATGTTTAAAATGGCATGATGCCTCCTTCCCTGGTGATATGTGTACCTCTCAGTGGCGCCAACTACCCTTGTCTCAATCAGTGGCTCAACTTTCTCTGTCTCGATCAGTGGATCAAACTTACATTGTCTCAAACAATCAGTGGTTCCAACTACCTCTCTCAATACTTGGCACAAACTAACTCTGTCTCGATCAGTGGCTCAAACTACCGCTGTCTCAATCAGTGGCTCAGACTACCTCTGCCTTAATCAGTGGCACAGACTCTCTCTGTCTCAATCAGTGGCTCAAACTAACCTTGTCTCGATCAACAGCTCAAACTACCAAACTCTCAATTAGCAATTAAAACTACATCTGCCTCAGTCATTGGATCAAACTATCTCTTTCACCATCAGTGGCTTAAGCTACCCCTGTCCCAATCAGTGGCATAAACAGTATCTGCCTCAATAAATGGCTCAAACAACCTCTGTCTCAATCATCGGCTCAAACTACCTCTGTCTCAATCAGTGACTCAAACTACCTCTGTCATAGTCAGTGGATCAAACTAACTCTTATCTGAATCAGTGGCTCAAACTTCCTGCCTCAATCAATGGTTCAAATTACCTTTGTCTCAATCAGTGGCTTGAACTGCCTCTGTCTCAATCAGTGACACAAACTACCTCTGTCTCATCCAGTGGCTCAAACTAACTCTATCTGATTTAATGGATCAAACTACCTCTGTATATATCAGTGGCATAAACTACCCTTGCTCAATCAGCTATTCAAACTAACTCAGTCTCAATCAGTGGATAAAACTTCCTCTGCCTCAATTAGTGATATAACAACATTTGTCCAAATCAGTGGCTCACACTATCTCTGTCTCAATCATTCTCTCAACTTACCTCTGCCTCAATCTGTGACTCAAAATACCTGCCTCAATCAATGGCTCAAACTACCTCTGCCTCAATCAGTGGCTGAAACTACCTCTGTCTCAATCAGTGGCTCAAACTGCCTTTGTCTCAATCATTGGTTCAAACTATTCATGTCTCATTCAATCGATCAAACTACCTCTGTCTCAATCAGTTGCTGAAACTACCTCTGTCTCATTCAGTGGCTCAAACTGCCTTTGTCTCAATCATTGGCTTAAACTCCCCATGTCTCAATCAGTGGCGTAAAGTACCTTTTTTCAATTAGTGGATCAAAATACCTCTGTCTCATTCAGTGGCTTCAACTGCCTCTGTCCCAATCAGTGGCTCAAATGCCTCTGTCTCAATCAGTGGCTTAAACTTCTGCTGCCTCAGTCATTGGCTCAAAATGCTTCTGTGTCTGTCAGTAGCTTAAACGTCCTCTGTCTCAATCAGTGGCTCAAACTACCTCAGCGTCAATCAGTAGCTCAAACTATCTCTGTATCAATCAGTGGCTTAACAACCTCTGTCCAAAAGAATCAGTGGATTAAACTATCTCCGTCCAAAACAGTCAGTGGTTCAACTACGTATGTCTCAATCAGTGGACCTTACTACTTTTGTTTCAATCAATGGATCAAACTATCTCTCAAACTGCCTGTCTCATTCAGTCTCTCAAACAATATCTGTTTCAATCGGTGGATCAAACTACCTCTGTCCCAATCAGTGGCTCAAACTACCTATGTTTCAATCAGTGGCTTAAATTTACTCTGTCTCAATCAGTGTCTCACACTACCTCTGTCTCAATCAATGGCTTAAACTATCTCTGTCTGAATAACTGGTGCAAACTGCCTCTGTCTTAATCAGTGGCTTACGCTTACTCTATCTCAACCAGTGACTCAAACTATCTTGCAGGGGTATACACTGATTTGCTTATTTCTACTCCAAGACATAGGTTGTGAGTACTCGTTAGAACCGCCTCAATGAAACAGTTCTAACTAGCACCAACAACCTACGGGGCGAGTCGATAAATAACCAGCCTAACTTATTTCTGGTTGAAATCAGTCTCTTCTTTTTCGGTGTAATTGCCCTATAGAATGATACACTTGGACCAACGCTGGTCCAGTGCCGTCAGCCCAGAACTGAAGAAGCAAGGGTCCTTGTCTCCGACGCACTCCTCAACTGCCACCACAACTTCTTCGTTGGACCGGAAATGACGTCCACGGATATCTTTTTTCAAGTTTTGGGAATAGTAAATTGTCACTAGGAGCTAATTTCAGTATTAGATCGTACCCATTCCGCTCAACAGCATCAATTGCAATTTCAAAAGTGTGGACTCTAGCATTGTCCTGTTGGAGCAGAATCTCTTTGGTGAGTTTACCTCGGCGTTTTTTACGGATCGCAGTTCTCAGGTGGTCGAGCAAATTTGCATAATACGCACCTGTATTTGTATATTTCTTTGCTAGAAAGTCCAACATAATAACGCCTTTTGGAATTCTTTTCCACTGACTGTTCCAAGGCGGTTCTTCTGTTGCGGTTTATTTTTGTTATGGTTTGTCTTTGGGTGTTTGTGTCGCTTATATTATTTTATTTTGGATAGCCTTTTGGCCATTTTGTGTGAAAGTAACTGCCCTTTTGGCTTTCCGCTGTTGATATTTCCATTAGGGTCGGTTATTTTAATGTTTGTGTTTCTTTCTCTTTGGTGTCTCTGAAGGGAGCTGTGTGTTAATTGTATCGATTCCTGATCATTGCCTCCACTTCTACTTTGTGTGTCCCAAAATACAATGGCCAACACCTTACCAGCAGAGGGTTGCGTTTTGAACTTCTTTGGCCTTGGAGACCCCGGCCCTGCCGACTGACGACTTTGAGTTTTATTCTCTGGCTCATAATAATAGACCCAAGTCTCAACTACAGTCACCAGACGTGAAAGAAAACCGTCTTCCTTTGACCTGAACCGTTTCAACAATAAGCTGCATACTGATGCTCCGGTTGCCATTACCTCGCCGTCAAGGGATTTTGGGACCCAACGGGCTGTTAGCTTGTGTATACCAAAGCGATCATGTAAACTTGTTGAGAGGCTACCACGTGAAATGTGAAATGCATTCGCTATTTCTTCCATCTTAATTCGCTTATCAGAGTACATCAGATCCCGTACTTTGTTACACTTTTCTACATCGGTGGGATCTGATGGACGTCCAGACCTGGTTTCTTCTTCTAGAGACGTTCTTATTTCTTTTTTGTTTCCAGGCCTCTAGACATTTAATAGAAGTTGTATTCTTTGGTGGAAACGTTTTTGTTTGTTTTTGAACAGCACCATATTTTCCCTTTGAGATTTATCACAAAACACGTTCTACATGTATAATATACATACATACATATATATATAATAATACCCGTGGGACTTAAGTAAAAAAAAGAGGTTGCCTTTTTCCACTAACTTGCACTCCTGGAAGAGTACGTGACCAGAAGCACATGTTAACGACGACTCAAGCTTAAGCCTGGGCAGGGTAAAACTTACGATGTGACCTGTGAAACAAAAAAGGACATAGATCAGACAGCGCCCCATTTAATCTGTTTAGGACCTTTTGTTATTCATCTAAGGGCAACCCAACCAAGCGAGTTTAGCAGGTTCATGCGGACAGAGCATGCTATGATCAGTGATCTATGTCTACGCTACCACGAGGGTTTTGCCGTGTGGTAATGTTGAAAAAAAAGCAATACAAATGTACGTAAATGTAATAAACACTGACGTCCTATTCTTGCTATTAAAAAGACTTCCCCCAATTGCGAATTTCAATACACAATTGTTGCGCCACAAGGAAACAACAGCTAGCTACTTTTTTCTAGTTTGAAAATGAAGAGGGCAATTGGCTTGTGCGTTTTGGTACTTGCGTTCAGCATGGCTTTCGGTGAGCAGTTAAAATATATTTTATTTTATCCGAGACACATAGGCTAAATATTAACATCACGAAAACACGCCTATATAATTTTGACCCCCTCGAACCCCACTTTTATATAGTAAAACTGGGGTTTTCAGGGGTTTTGAATATTTTACGTATTTCGGATCTAAAAGATAGGTTGTGGGTACTCGATAGAACCGCCTCATTGAGGCGGTTCTATCGAGCACCCACAACGTATTTTTTAAGTAATAATAAGGAAAATATCATAATTTTGCATCCTAAAATTTACTTTTTTCGGCGTTAAAATTTGCAATGTATTTGTATAGGCGTGTTTTCGTAATGAAAGCCATTGCAAAACATATGACGAAGTCCATTGCGATTACACACCCGTGCGACATAGTGCTTTTTTTCAACATCTCCAAAATAGCTACTATTCTGATGAAAATCCATGGTGTTTTTTTTTTTTTTTTTTTTTTTTTTCTTATTTATACTGTAAACGTAGGTTGTGGGTACCCGTTAGAACCGGTCCAAACGAGTACCCAAAACCTATGTCTTGGAGGAGAATTAAGAAAAATAATGAACACTCCCGTAAACCCGAGATTTCTCCATATAAAGTGGGCTTTAGAGAGTTGTTCATTCCATGCAGTTGTTCATTTGATGATTACAAAAATATTACAAAATCATTGCAAATAACGGATAAGAACGAACGCTTGGAGCTTATTTGCTTCCGTGAGCAGATTTTGTTTTATTCTCACATATGATTACGTCTCTGCTGGCCTCGGTAGCTCAGCTGGATGCGCGTCTGACTGGTGATCGGGAGGACGCAGGGTCGATACCTGCCGGAGTTGGCAACGTTCTTTCGTGGATATTGATCATGAAATCTTTTTTACGGTCATTCTCTCCCTTCCGCTGATTCAAGAAGGGCATTTGTCAGTTTGTGGCGAAAGAAGGTGCACTGTACTGGTTAACTGCTTTCGAATAATAAAAACACTAAAAAAAGGTTGCCTTTGGAGACAAAGAACATAAAAGAACGAAAATCGGAGGCTCAGTTTTTTTTAGGAAAAGTGTGAAAAGGTAAAATGACCGGCTAAAATGACATACATAGCGATAAACTCCAATACATACAAAACAATGATTACGTCTCTTATCGCATAGGTCTCGAGCCTCGTCCCACATGTGAACGCGAGGTTCTGCAATGGAATATCAGATGGTTTTGCCTTAGAGAAGTCCTGATTTCGCCGAACTCTGATTGAATGATCGTTTCGATACACGTGACGTATAGTCATAATGACCAAACTTCATGAAACGGTATTTGTGTCATCACGTTGACGAGTCCGTGAAAATGAACAACCCTCTAAACCCCACTTTACATAGAGAAAACTATTTTGCTTATTTCTGCTCCAAGACATAGGTTGTGGGTACTCGTTAGAACCGCCTCATTGAGGCGGTTCTAACAAGCACCCACAACCTATGTTCTGAGTATAAATAAGAAAAACATCATAAAATTTTCGTCGGAAAAATAGCCATTTTTGGAGACACGAGAGAATGGGCTAAGTCACACGGATGTGTTACCGTAATGTTTTAAAAACCTCCGACTGTAAACTGAGCAAGAGGTCTCTAAGGAAAACAGCTCTGTTGGTGGTGCCTTAGCTTTGGCTTACCACTGATCAGTTTTCTACATGGCTTCGTTGTTTTCGTTAGCTTTATAATCACCAGCTCAGCCTCACCACTTTGCTCGGCCAAGTGCAATTTGTTGCCAAGTTCAAGTCCTTATGGAAGATTGTGCCGCTTCTGTTGAAGATCATGGCAGTCTATTACTCACTTGTAATTATTCATATAGGCTTGATGGCATGACCTCTCCATCTTAAATGTGCCTTTTTCATTATGTCATGCTGACAAATTTGTGTGATCAACAGCCCTGTAAGCCCCACATTATATAAAGACAACTGTGGTTTACAGAAGTATACATTATGTTGTGTTTTTTCTGCTCAAGACATAGGTTGTCCGTACTCGTAAGAACCGCCTCAATGAAGAGCTGTTCTATCGAGCAACCACAACCTATGTTTGGAATATAAATAAGAAAATATAACAAATTAAGAAGTATTCTGGGCCAGACTAGCTAGTTTTGGCCAATTAGGTCTCATCAATTACTCTCAAATTCCACAATGGAATGAATTATCCCAAAGGCATGAAAATATATTCTTGCACACCAGACAAGGAAATCCGTGATTTTACCCTGGGATAGAAATTTATGTTCTGACCCTGGGGTTCCGACCCCAAATCGAAGATAATCGGCAAGCCTCGTGATGCCAGACAGTCTCCCTCGGGACGGATTTTTCAGTCCACCCCTCACACCTATATAAGATTCTTATAATCCCAAAGGACAAGAAAATATATACTACACCATGGTGAAAGACGGGACGACTTTATACGGCTGCCACATATTCAGTTATTACCAGCCGTATTGCAGTTAAATGAATTTACTTTGGAAGCAAGGATAGCCCCCGCCCATAGGGGCTTGAAGAAATATATGGGCTGCATGATGCTTCCACGCAGAGCTGAATCTGGCTCGCACACTAGTACTGGTAAACCGCTTAGTGGATCTAAGCCTGTCCAGGAACCGCGGTGCGAGTCGGACCGTCCATGCTAATAAACCCTATTGGTTTCATTGGGCGACAGGGCTTGAGATGTCATTTCATCTCAATGCCGGGTAAAAGTCCCACAAAATTGGAAGCAACGTCTCCAAAATGACCTTTACAGTGTTGACGGGGACGTTAAACCTCAAATCAAACAAACAAACAATTTGGAAGCAAGGAAGTGACAAATTGTGAAGTATTTACGTTTTTCTCGGCCATTCATGCTAGTTTCTCATCAGATATTAATTTTTGCAGTATAAATTTCTAATTTTTCTAAAACTAAGACTGACTTGTCAGGTGGGACATGTATCTTAGCGGATTTGGTTGCCACTTTTTGTAATATTATACATTTTGCAAGTCTCGCTACTTTGGGCATCTCCTGCCTGATGCCCGGGACATCCGTGGAGTGTGGGCCATGTTTGCTGATGTTGGCTCGGTGGGGGACACCTATAAGTTCCCTGGTATGCGTCTCTTGCCTGATGCCTCCAGTTGACCTGTCTCATGAGCTACGTCGGTCGGTGTGTGCTCGGAGGGGGGTATGCTGTGTTTGCCGGGTCTAGTCAATCATCCGTTTCGGTTTCAAAACTTTGGGGTTTAGACACATTGATGAAGATTAAATATCAGAAAGGCATATGTGTCACTAAATTTGTTATAGTTACGCAATAATTAATATCCTGACATATTGTCAAAATTCCACAACGGAATCCCACAGGACTAGAAAATATCATCTACACTACGATGGAGAAGCGTGTATGGGGAGGTCCCCCACACATTCCCTTAACACCAGCTGTAGTGCATTACGAAAACACTCCTATACAAATACAATGTAATTTTTACTGCCGTAAAAATGAAAAAAAAAACAAACGTAAAACTTATTTATCATTACGATAACTCACCCGTGCGACATAGTGCATTTTCCACATCTCCAAAATGGCTACTTTTCCGATGAAAATCCTTGATATTTTTGTTATAAATATTCAAAACATAGGTTGAGGGTGCTCGTTAGAACCGCCTCAATGAGGCGGTTCTAACGAGTACCCACAACCTATGTCTTGGGGCAGAAATAAGAAAAATAATGTGTACCCCCGTAAACCCCAGTTTTCTCTATATAAAGTGGGGTTTAGGGGGGTCTTCATTTCACGGACTTGTTCACGTGATGATAATTTCGACTCCCTTACACCCCAATTTGATACAGGTAAACTTTGATTTACAGAGGTATACATTACTTTTCTTATTTCTTAAACTGTGATAATGGCAGGGGGAATTTTAACGGTCACACATTCACTTAACACCAGCTTTAATGAAATTAAGCAGGTTCTGTTTTGTTTTGTTTTGTTTGAGAATTAACGTTCCCGTCAACACTGTAAAGGTCATTTTGAGGAGGTTGCTTCCAATTTTGTGGGAGTTTTACTTGACATTGAGATGAAATGACATCTCAATGCCTGCCGCCCAATGACTCCAACAGGGTTTAAAAGCATGGACGGTCCGATTCGCACCGCATTACCTGGGCTGGCTTAGATCGACTAAGCGGTTTACCAGTATTCGTGGGTGGGTCTGTTTCAGCACTGCGTGGCAGCATCATGCAGCCCATCTATTTCTTCAAGTCCCGATGGGCGGGGGCTAAAGTAGGTTCTGTAAAAAGTTAAACTGTGGAAAGAAAGGAATAAATAATACATTTTATCATATGACGTCGCGTCTGAGAGTGTAATAACGCCATGTAATATTTTCGATAATCCACTAGTGGATTAAATATGCAAATTAGCTAGTTACATCCCGTAACGTTACATATACGACGTCCTTAACGACGTCGCGTTTACTTATGGCGGAATATTGACATTTTTGTAAACAATCGTGAATAAAATGCGTTTTAAATGTCATATGATAAATAGAATCTTGCATTCGTGCTCATGTATTATTGAATTTATTAAACTCGTTGAGAAAAAGAGATAAAATGCTCGGCAAAGCCTCGCATTTTATCCCTTTTCCTCAACTCGTTTAATAAATTCAATAATACATGAACACTCATGTAAGATCCTCTATGTAATGTGTTCAAGTTTTTTTTTCTGCGCAAAACTAGCTAGTCACTTAGGCTTTATCAGTGACCCTCAAGTGTTTTTTTTTTTTTTACCAAAGTTATATAATTGAAATAATGATTCCAAAGGGACTAGAAAAATATTATGCACTGTGATGAAGCCGGAAATTGCATCACAAAAACACGCCTATATAATTTTGAACCCCACCTTTATATAGTAAAACTGGGGTTTACAAGGGTTTATTTTTAAACAAACTTTATTTTTCTTAATTCTGCTCTAAAATATAGTTTATGGGTATTCGTTAGAACTACCTCATGGGAACCGTCTCATTACACACAATCTGTATTTTGAGCAGAAATAAGGAAAATATAACAATTTTTCATCTCATTTTTTTTTTTTTTTTTTTTTTTTTTTCATTTTGTTTTCGCGGTAAATTTACAATGTATTAGTATAGGCGTGTTTTAGTTTATAGTAATTTATTTTAGTTCGATTGCGATTGAAGCTTCAAGCTTATTTAATCGCTCTCGAACGCTCATTCCGGATGTTTTCACGCGCGCGAAAGAAATGCAGCGACTATTACACCACTGCTACCCATTTACACCTGGGTGGAGTGAGGCAGTGTCATTACGTGTCTTGCTCAAGGACACACCTCGATACCGGGTGCCGGATTCGAACGCATAACCTCACGATCATGAGTCGAACGCGTTAACCACTGCGCTATCGTGGCTGACCACTGCGCTATCGAGGCGTGTTTTCGTAATGGATGAAGCCGGAAATTGTGTCAGGAAAGAATTTATTACTCAGGAGCTTATTTTTTCCTTAAATTGTACAACCCCGGTTCGATCCCCGGCAGCGGTAGTAAAATGTCGGTGTCCGAACATGCCCCACTGGCATAATTTGCAGGGATCCCTGTCGTAATTACATGATTGCCGTGTATCATTTTGTTCCTGCAAATCTAGAGTGTACGTAATGGACAAATATTACCGATCGCAGTCATCACGTAAATAGGTTCGTGAAATGAACACCCCCTAAACACCACTTCATGTAGAGAAAACTGGGGTTAAGGGGTATACATTATTTGCCTTATTTATGCGTCAAGACATAGGTTGTGTGTACTCGTTAGAACCGAGGCGTTTCTAACGAGCATCAACAACCTATGTTTGTGTTATACAGAAGAGAAAAATCAAGGGTTTTCATCAGAAAAGTAGACATTTGGGAAATGTGAAAACTGCGATATGTAGCACGGTGGCAACAGTAGATGGACTGGATTGGATTTGGTTTGGATTTGATTGGATTAGACTGGCTGCAGTTTGGACAAGAACTGGGATTTGATTGGGATTGCATCAGATCGGGATTGGGATCGGATCGGATTGAATCGGGTTGGACTGTTTTGTTTGTTTGTTTGATTTGAGGTTTAACGTCCCCGTCAACACTGTAAAGGTCATTTTGGAGACGTTGCTTCCAATTTTGTGGGACTTTTACCCGACATTGAGATGAAATGACTTCTCAAGCATTGCCGCCCAATGAAACCAATAGGGTTTATAAGCATGGACGGGCCGACTCACACTGCTTTGCCTGGGCAGGCTTAGATCCTCTAAGCGGTTTACCAGTACTCGTTTGCGGGTCGGTTTCAGCTCTGCATGGAAGCATCATGCAGCCCATATATTTCTTCAAGCCCCAATGGGCGGGGGCCATGGGCTGGACTGGATTGGACTGGACTGGGCTGGACTGAACTGAATATGCCCTGGAGGTGCATACGTTCTCCTTAAATATAGATCTGAAACAGGTTGAATGCCACAATACCTGCAAATTTCTCAACTGTAGAAAATGAGAAAATGAGGAAATGAAAACTTAAGATCAAGTTAAGATTCAAGGCTCTTATACTGCTGGTGTCAACGTGACTACCACTGACCAGTGAAATTAGAGCGTGCACTAATGAAACATTACGAAAACATATACATATATATTGGACAAGTTTATTACCAAAACTTACCAAAAATTGAAAAAATGTCAGATGAAAAATTCTGAAATTTCTGATATTTTTGCCCGAAACATAGATTGTGGGAACTCGTTAGAACCGCCTCCTGGAGGCGGTTCAAACGAGTACCCACAGCCTAATGTTTTGAGTAGAAATATGAAAAGTATTGTATACCTCTGTAAATCGCAGGTTTACTGTACAAAAATCGGGTTTAAGGGGGTCAAAATTATAAAGGCGTGTTTTCGTGATGCATACACTAAGCACAATGACAACCAAGGACCGTCATGTCTTTTTGATATTGAATTCCTAAGCCCATTCAGGCGTAGGTTCCCAAAATTTGGGACTTTGGCAAACACACACGGGGTATTCGACTACCTGGAACGCAGACGGATACCAAAAACGCCGACGGAAAACAAAACAACAAACATTCGTGGTGAGTTGAAGAAATCGCGTTTTACGGGCATATATTAAATAGATGCCCACAGATGTTGATAGCAATCTGTTTCGCAGTGTTTCGGAATACTTTCCACGAATTGTGGATGCAAATCCTTCTGTCAATGACGAATTATGACCTATTTTATTCTGCAAAATATAGATGTTTGATGCAAGTCGACAGTTTTTTTAGTTTTACAGCAATGTGTGTGTGTGTGTGTGTGTGTGTGTGTGTGTGTGTGTGTGTGTGTGTGTGTGTGTGTGTGTGTGTGTGTGTGTGTGTGTGTGTGTGTGTGAATTCGGGTTTAACGTCGCTTTCAACAATTTTAGTTTTACAGCAATAATTCGTATATAATTTCCAATGTTTCCTGAATAGCATAAAATACTAATGTATTGAGTACCTGCCATGCGTTATTAGAAATAGCAAAAAGCAGGATTTTAGAATTATAGATGTGAATTTCTTGATGAGGGTGTTCGAATAAGGATACCAATGACGACCCGCACAGATACCACGCAATGCAGACGGCACAAAGTTATGGTTACCATTGACGTGGAAACCACAAGCTTGGAAAAATAAAAAAGGAGTAAAATACATTCTGTTTTCGTTTAATTGGAAAGTTAATCTAGACACTGAGTCTTACCACAGTGTACCTCGACCAAAGAGGGTATTCTCGATGTAGAAGGGAAGGCAATGACCAGGAATCGATACGATTGTCTTTCGCTTTTCGCCAAAAGACACCAACGTGACGGTTTGTCTTAATCCCACATGCGGGCCATATTCGCGCATATGACTTTATATAGCGCACATGACCCGTCAATTCTTATTAGGTGTCATAAATCTGTGATTTCATAATGTTAGATATTTTTACGATCAAATAGGCACGATTTGTAAATTTCCTTAGGTATATTAATAGCGTAGTCCCACATAACAACCACGGACATGAATTCAGTCCTTCTCGCTACCTTTAGTCCACGCAGAGTACTTTTAAATTCATTATTTTGACAGATAAATATGAATATTCAGTCGAACTTCAATGGCTTGAACACTTTTGGGACCAAGAAAATTTGTTCGAGACCACGGTGGTTCGAGCCACAGGGGGTTGATCTTGGAGCTAGGGTAGGAGGCCGAATACGGACATATTTTCAGTTTTCTTCAAAATAAATGCATGTCGTGTGTACTCATTAGAATCGCCTCATCGAGGCGATTCTAGTGAGTACACAAAACATACATATATTTTCAAGATCAAATTAGACAATTATACAAACTATATTAATATCTGCAGTTATGGAATTTTCTTTCTAGGGACTCAAGAAAGAGTTCGACTCGGCCGTAGTAAATGGGCAATCAGTGTTTGAGTCATCGAAGTTTCACTGTACATTAAATTTCAAAACAGATCGTTTTTTTTTTTTTTTTTCGGTTTTGGTTTTACGGCCCTTGTAAGATGATCCACAAGGACAAACAAATGTCCCGCTGCTGTGCACACCCATTTTATGATGTCTTGAGCTGGCATAATGACCAAAGGAAACTTTGCAGTTGGCGCATGAGAATGTTTTCCCAGTGACACATGAATTTTCATGTGCCGGTTTTGCGTACCTGCTGAAGAAGCTTTTAGCACATTTCGTACATGTGTAAGGTTTCATGTTTGTGTGGATATTTAGATGGTCTTGGTAAACAGGTTTCCGGATGAACTTTTTGCCACATCCTTCAAAGGGGCATACGAATAAGTTTTCATCGGTTGCCTCAAGCTGAATATGGAGACGTCTGATATGTTCCCCTAGAGCTGATTTACGCTTAAATTGCTTTCCGCATGTGTCGCAGACAAACACGCGACTGTGTTTGCTCTCCATGTGCTTTTGCTTTCAGTTTCTGTCTCGAAGAACTGTGTGCACGCGGAACACTTAATTACGTTTTCTGTGTGGCTTTTAAGATGTCGTTTTAAGTTATCCTGGAATGCAAAAGATTTGCCGCAAATGCCACATTATGATGCATTTGCTGAAACAGTGACTTCGCTAAAAGAGCCATCTAGGGGTTCTGTAAGGGACTCTTGAAACTCTTCAGGCTGTGGGTCGCCGATTTCAAAGTCTTCAAAAAGGCTGGAATTCTCCATTATACCTGAAATCAGAGTACTATTGAAGTTTACTAGACAGCATTTACTAATGATTAGGATTGGTGGAGTACACAGCAATCGACTAAAGAAATTAAGCTTTACATTGTACAGCCGCTCAAGACTGTGTCATTTGTTTGAAACCAACCTCCAGTTTTAATGCCATGCAATGGTGAATAGGTTGAGTTGCCAGTATCAAACAATACTACTGGAACTATAATGCTATTTCCCGCGCCAATATTACTGACTCCAGGTGCAACTTAAGCCGTATATGTGTAACCGGTGCGGCAAAGTTAGGCTACTCCAATGGGAATTGAACTCAGGCGGCCGGCATGCTAAGCAAGCAACTGACCACGTCGCTTTCAAAAATGGCATGACAGAAAATACCTATAACCTGTGACATTGTCCCTAGCAAAATTGGACCTGGAGAATCATGAGAAATGATTAACAGCGAGTTCTTATGAACACGTAAGATATTTATGGTGGGCGCTACAATGTTATAGCTGCAGTTCTGACAACTTAGACAACCTCAGGAAGCAAACGCTTTGTTTGTTTGTGTTGGAGTTTAACGGCCCAGCCAACACTATTTAGGTCATTTTTGAGCCGGTCAGTTTACCTATCCACACTTTCCTGGGCAGGCTTATACGTAAGCGGTTAACCAGTTCAGTGCACATTCTTTCGCCAGAAACTGACAACTGCACTTCTTGAATCAGCGGAAGGGAGAGAATGACCGCAGAAAAGATTTAATGATCAATCTCCACGAAAGAATGTTGCCGACCCCGAGGGGAGTCGAACCCGCGTCCTCCTGATCACCAGTCAGACGCGCATCCGTAAGCAAACGCTTTAACAAGTCGCTATACCGCAAGGTATATATACCGACACCATAGCCATATGCACGCACGATCGCCTTCTGAATAGCTCGGGATTGTTTTCCATTTCGATCTTCATGGGTGTCAGATTTGTTAACTACTTTATTTGAAGTGAACATTATAAAATTTTAACAGATGCCGAGTTTCTTATGGTCTACGTCCAGCAGACAAAATAAGGTGTACTTTTCCTCCGGAAGCATTTAACAGCAATTGATGACTGGTTATGTTCTATTAACACGTCATCCGTGTAAATAGTCACAATGATAAAACACGGTCTTCACCGGAAACGCTTCCTTCAGTTTATCGCAGGCTTACAAAATCAAAATTGCGCCCGGTCCATTGGGGCTTGAAAAAAAAGATTGGGTTGCATGCTGCTTCCACGCAGAGATGAAACTGACCACACATGAGTTCTGGTACTGGTTAACCGCTTACAAGGACTAAGCCTTCCCAGGAAAAGTGGTGTAAGTCAGACCGTCCAATGCATATAAACCTTTTGGTTTCAATGGACGACAGGACTTGAGATGTCATTTCATCTCAATGTCGGGTACAATTCTCACAAAATTGGAAGCAGAGTCTCCAAAATAGGTTAAATAGAGTTGACGGGGACGTTACCCCTAAAATCCAAAAAAAAAGTGTTCTGAGTTAACACGATCCAATTTTCTGGGACTGCTACCCCACACACTGAGATGAAATAACATCTCAAGCCCTGTCGCACAATGAAACCAATTGGGTTTATAAGCATGGACGGTCCGACTCGCATCACTTTGCCTGGGCATGCTAAGATCCTCTAAGCGGTTTACCAGTGCTCGTGTGCGGTCGGTTTCAGCTTTGCGTGGATGCATCATGCAGCCCATCTATCTCTTCAAACCCCGATAGGCGATTGCGTTTGAGTTTTACGTCCCAACCAACAACAAGATCATATGGAGACGGGACCTCTGTGTAAAGACTCGCCCGAAAATCTGGTGAAGCCCGGAATCGATCCCACGACCACTGGTTTGCGAGGCGAGTAGATTATCCTCTGCACCACGGAGGCTTCTAATTGACATATATGTGATATAATACCGAAACGGAATGAATACAAAGTACCTGCATGTAAAACATGGTGTTTTTACAGATGCCTATGCACAGTATGCCGCGATGAGACCTCTCATTGGGAGCTGTCTATATCTCGCATTTTGATGATTTTAATTGACGCATCTTTATGGAACCCGGGAAGGGACATGATTTGTTTTAATATGTTGTGCGAACAAGATATTAAGTTGTGCGAACAAGATATTATTTTGTGCGAACAAGATAATATGTTGTGCGCACAAGATATTATCTTGTGTAGACCACATAATTTATCTTGTGTGGACAACATAATTTATCTTGTGCGGACAACATATTATCTTGTGCGCACAAGATAATATCTTGTTCGCACAACATATTATCTTGTTTGCACAACATAGAGCTTGGGAAGTTGTGCGAACAAAATATTATCTTGTGCGCACAACTTATAAAATAATAGAAAAAAATCATGTCCCTTCCAGGGTTCCTTACATCTAACATAATAGCAACTATGCATTTTTTTTTCGCAAAATTCAAAGATGAAAGTGGCAGAAACTCAGGGCGTAAGTGTAAATATTTGGTCAGCTGTCTGAGCGATTAAGCTGTGTAGTATGAGATCAATATTTGTCAAATATGACAATGCAGATCAAGTTGAGACGCCGCAAAATCGGTGATTGGTCTACACCGTTTGCTTAAACGGCCAGTCTATTTGAATAAAAATTACAACAAATAAAACAAAGGAGAAACCCGCCTGTCAAGTATTGTTATGTGGAAGATTCTGGTTGTCATATATGGGTACATGCATCATGAAAGGCGCCTGCGACCAGGTAAGAATCATATCAACATGTGAAGCTGTACAATCTGATTGCTTTCAGATGCATCTCGGTGCAGAAATGATTTAATATGACATGCGATGGAATGAATGCGCAACATGTCTAAATATTTCGAACAAACAGTGTCATGAATGTCTAGAGTTTGCTAAGTATGACAGAAATTAAGAAGTATCACGCATTTTGTGCAACAGCCTGCAGATGCACAACAGTTTTTAAACATGAACAGGTTGGAGCAACATCTATCCGTCAGCAGTTGAAACCTGCTTTCTCACGAACAGTTTTGACGGATTGCATTCACATTTCCTATACACGATTGTCTCGGATAAAATCCGCCACTTTTATGTGTGTAGCGGGTTCTTCTTCTTCTTCTTACTACTACTACTACTACTACTACTACTACTACTACTACTACTACTACTACTACTGACAATCCGTTGCAGAACTTGGCGTCTCAAATGTGACCCGCGCGAGGTTAGAACCCACAGCAGTGAGAGACGATATGGTTAAGATAGACTATCTGAACGAAACCGCCAACAAATGCGGACCTTTGGAAGTTTAAATGCACATATACATATATTTACACAAGAACCACCACTGTCGATCAGACCTTTTTTAGTTTCCTGCCTCTTCAGTTTCCTGCCCTTCACAAACATCCGAAGACTTGCTTGGGTCTAGTGATAGACTTCTAAATAGAATAACGGAATGAAACGTCAAACATTAGAATACTTGCATGAAACCTCGAACATTTATCAGCCGATTTGTGGTCTATCTGGAAAATCCTCTATGAATGATTTATCTCGAAAATCCTCTGTTAGTTGTAATTTCTCTTTTTATCTCCCGTACGAATAGGTTCGGGGGATATAGCGATCAGCCTGGCGTCCGTATGTCTGTCCGTCCGTCCGTAGACGCAACCTTGTGATGGCCACAACTCCTATACCCTTTGCGATTCATTGATGGTTCTTGGCACAATTGTTCACAAGGCTGAGACGGCGTGTCATGCGCAAGAACCAGAACTCAGGATGCCATACTTTTTGAGTTATCTCCCTTTTTAATAAAATAGAATGATTACTTTGTGGTGGCCATAACTCCAATATCCTTTGAGATATATTGATGAAACCTGGCACAGCTGTTCACAAGGCTGAGACAGCAATTCATGCACAAGAACCACAAATCTGGTTGCCATGGTTTTTTATTTATATCCCCTTCCAATAAAATAGAGTGAATACTCTGTGATGGCCATAAGTCCAATACCCTTTAAGATATATTAATGATACCTGGCACAGTTGTTCACAAGGCCGAGATGGTGTGTCATGCATAAGAATCACAACTCTGGGTGCCATGGTTTTTTAGTTATCTCCCCTTCCAATAATATAGAATCACTACCTTGTGATGGCCACATATTGATGGTACTTGGTACAGTTATAAATGAGTTTAAGCAGGTGTGTCACGTGCCAGAACCACAAATCTGGGTGCCCTGGTTTTTTAATTATCTCCCCTGACAATATAACCTTGTGATGGTCATAACTTCAATACCCTTTGAGATATATTGATGGTACTTGGCACACTTGTATGCAATGTTGAGACGGCGCTTCATGCCTAAGAACCATAACTCTGGGTGCTATGATATTTGAGTTATCTCCCCTTCCAATATAACAAACCGATTACCTTGTGATCACCGTACCTCCAATACCATTTGACATATATTGGTGGTACTTGATGCAGATGAACATGAGGTTAAGCAAGTGTGTCATGCTCAAGAATTACAACTCTGGGTGCTCTGGCTTTTGAGTATTCTCCCCTGCCAATATAACCTTGTGATGACCATAGCTCCAACCCCCTTTGAGATATATTCAAGGAACTTGGCGCAATTGTATACAAGGTACAGAAGGGGTGTCATGTGCAAGAAACACAACTGTTGGTGCTGTGGTATTTGAGTTACCTACCTTTCCAATATTAATAACAGTATGACCAGCTTCTGATCATCATATCTCAAATACCCTTTGAGGTATATTGATGGTACTTTGTACAGAAATACATGAGCTTAAGCAGGCATGTCATGCGCAAGAACCACAATTCTGAGTGCCCTGGTTTTTTAGTTAACTCACCTGACGGTATTATCTTGTGAATGCCATAACTGCAGTAACTTTTGTGATATATTGCTGGTTTAATTCTGGTGCACTTTCTATTGGTGAACAATCTTCTGAAGGCCATATTGGCTTTTGGTCGGGGGGATTTGCCATCTCTTCGATGGCTATTTTTTATTATTTAATTCAATAAAATGTGGAACTATTATAGTAAAAAAATATTAGAACCAAGGAAAGGCTCTCTGACTGTTCCTCTTCATCAGTTATCTTCTGAAGACACTTATGTAAGTATAGGAAACATGAACTATCCAAACATTTCCTGAAATGAAAGTCGTTGAAATTCATAATCCCTATACCAGACACATGCAGAGAGAGAGAGAGAGAGAGAGAGAGAGAGAGAGAGAGAGAGAGAGAGAGAGAGAGAGAGAGAGAGAGAGAGAGAGAGAGAGAGAAAGAGAGAGAGAGAGAGTAACCATTTACTCGTATTACGCTATTTTCACCATCGTTGTTTATATACGGCATGAGAAATATTCAACACTGTTCATAACCGTGCTTTTTGGACCTCAAAATTAAGGAGATATGGAAGTAGGCATTGATTTAGCCATTAATTGTAAATCCGTCATTGGTATCCATCGTCTGCGTTTCATGGTTACATCAAAGAAATCCGTCTGTCGTAAATATTATCTTCTTTCAGCATGGTGCACTCAAGTCCATGCTTATTGCTGCCCGAGCAACGTATGGCACAAGTATATAGGAGTTTATTTTTGAACAAGAACTATTTCTCTTTCAAGCTACAATGACATCTTTGGATAAATCGGTTTCATTTCTGGTACTTACACTAATTCTTTTAGAAATTGTGTATGTTTTGCATTTTAGTTGTCTGTAAAGACGCTTTCATGTAATCTATCGAAGCTAAAAGCACCATTACGAAACAGCTGTGACAGTTCCAGAAGAATACAGCAAAAAATCAAAACTGATTTTTTTATACTATGGGTCGCAAAATACATGATTCTATCAACTCAACCTCTTTCAAATCCAAGGTAAACAGTCGGCGTTTTTGGTATCCGTCTGCGTTCCAAGTAGTCAAATACCCCGTGTGAAACGGTGTTGGCGCAGATGAGACGCCATAGAACACGGCATCTTGTCAGGATATACACTGTTTGCCCCAAGCTAAGTCCGCTTAAACCATGAAAGCGTACATTAAATTCTGTTGGGTCAAGCCCTAGGTTGAACCGTGACACGTCCTGACATTCATATCTTCGCAAATGATCCAAAAAGCACCGCGTCTGACATCATGAAAAATGAATATAAGATAAATACACTACAATAGAACAAAATTAAACAATACTTATCTAGATCTGTATTTACAACAAAAGTTGAAAATAATAATCAAGTGTAATCAAAAGTTGCAAAAAGCAGACCACGTCTTCTGACAATGATGACTGAATCAAATCTGACCTTGAAATGTATCCACCGAATTTACCTAGACTGGCTAACAATACATAGACTAGCGACTAGCGAAGCATTACAAATACGCGTTTCTAATCAATAAGCCTTATTTTTGCATTTTTAATTTCGACTTTTTTCAAGCCCAAATACTGCAGAAATGTATACTTGTTTTTGATATAAGTGCAGTGACGGGGCATGGTACATGACTTGCAGTTTTATGGATATCCATAATATTAATTCCATAATTCAGCCCGATTTATAGATATCCATAATTCAGCCCGATTTATAGATATCCATAATTCGATTTAAGGATGTCCATAATTCGAATTATGGATATCCATAAATCGAATTGTGGATGTCTTACAAATATGGATTAAATAGTAAAACGGCACCGCATAAATTTTGTCCACTTTAACACAGATTTAAGAATGAAACTGACTTTTAAATGTAACAAAATGAATGTCGTAATCGGTAAAAGAACATGCTCGTCTGAATTTGGATACTTTTTTTTTCGCCCCTAAGATAAATAAGGGGAATGGGAACACCTGGCAGATTTTTTCGCCATTTTTCAAAGGGAGACAATTTTCGAGACTTCCTGTTCGCTTTGGTATAAGCCCTGTCCCACCGAACAAAAGAGGTCTACTCTTATAGGAAAGAATTTGCTCCTGAGGAGCAAATTCTTACCTTTAAGAGGTGACCCCTACTGACATGGGAGACAAAAATACTTTTGTAGGAGTTGCTTCCCCTGAAGGTGTTCCCATTCCCCTTAATCTTGTTGGCCAGTCCTTCTTATCCACACAAAAATGACGTTGCTCTTCTGTGGTGGACGTAATTCTGTGTACCTGAATTTCGTAAGGTTTGTCTTTGAGTGTGTGTATCGCTTATATTTTTTGTTTTGGATAGCCCTTTTTGTGGGAAAGTAACTGTCCTTTAGGCCTTCCGCTGTTGATGTTTCTATTAAGGTGTAGTGACTCCATGTGTTTCTTTCTCTTTGGTGTCTCTGATGGGAGCTGTTGGTTCATTGTATCGATTCCTTATCATTGCCTTCACTTCTGTTTTGTGTGTTTGTATTGGATTTTAACGGCCCAGGTCACACTGTTTTAGATCATTTTTGAGCCGGTCACTTTACATTATGTACCTATCCACACTTTTCCTGTACAGGCTTAGACGTACGCGGTTAACCAGTACAGTGCATATTCTTTCGCCAGAAACTGACAACTGCCCTTCTTGAATCAGCGGAAGGAAGGGAATGGCCGTAGAAAAGATTTCATGAACAATCTCCACGAAAGAATGTTGCCGACCCCGGCAGGTATCGAACCCGCGTCCTCCTGATCACCAGTGAGACACGCATCCGACTGAGCCACCGATGCCGGCTCACTTCTATTTTACTAAAGGGACAGTAGCATTAAAGACAAAACCTCGTGGTGTAGTGAGTAGGATACTTGCCTCATACACCTGGGGATGTGGGTGTGGGTTTGATTCCGGGCTTCTTAAGACATTCGAATAAGTCTTTAAACTGAGGTCCCGTCTCTGTTGGTGGGACGAAATAGGTTATATAAAAAGGTTATCCTTTGGAAGCAAAGAATACACCACAGAACTTACAATATGAAGTATATAGTTTTGTTCCCCAGACTAGCTAATTTCGATCAATTAGGTCTCATCACTGAAACACACATACACTAGTATAAAAGACCCCAAAAATCCAATGGTCTGATAACATATGTTTTCCAATCTTTCTGCACTCATTTTCGTGTACAGATTCTACAAAATGTAACATGAGTATTATTATTTACCACGAACTGATTATTATGCATACAAATTGTAACATGAGTATAATTGTATACCACGAACTGATTATTATACATACAAATTGTAACATGAGTATAATTATATACCACGAACTGATTATTATGCATACAAATTGTAACATGAGCATAATAATATACAAATAATTGTTCAGATTTAGATTTATGTTTCAGAGAGAATAAAACATGGTATAATTATATACAATCAATTTTTCCGACCTACCCAACCCTGGGAAGGGACATGTATCTTTTTTAATATGTTGTGCGAACAAGATAATAAGTTGTACAAATAAGATATTATCTTATGCGCATAAGATAATATGTTGTGCGCACAAGACAGTCAACATAATATATCTTGAGCGGACAACATAGCACCTTGTGTGCACAAGATATTATTTTGTTCACACAACATATTATCTGTTTTGCACAACATGATCTTGTGCGGACAACATTATATCTTATGTGTCTGATTAAATTTTACTTACAAGATAATATGTGCAAACAAGATAATAATATGTGCGTACAAGATATCATGTTGTCCGCACAAGATCTATGTTGTGCAAACAAGATATTATCTTGTGTGCACAAGATAATAACGTGTTCGCACAAGATATTATCTTGTTCGCAAAAGATAATATCTTGTACGCACCAGATATCATCTTGTTCGCACAACATATTAAAAAAAAATGCATGTTCCTAATGTCAGTTATATTTTATTCAGAGCAGAAGTAAAACAAAGATCAGGAATCGATACCTTATAACTTACTCCACCCATCAAAGACACCAAAGGGAAAGAAACACAAACATGAAGCGACCAGACCATAATGGAAACCTAAACAAGGGAAGGTCATAAGGACAGTTACTTTCCCACAAAATGGCCAAATGGCCATCCAAAATAAAAAGACACAAGTGATACACACAGTAAGTAACAAACAACAACATATCTAAACCGCCACAGAAGAACCGCCTTGGAACGGCCAGTGTAAAGAATTCCACTGGGGAGCTTAAATCTATTTTACATGGCCATAATCCTCGCCCGTATACACTAATTTTGTTTAGTCCGCATGAAGGCTTCCTAACTAATCAGTGTTACATCTCCGAGAACATACATATCAAAAAAACTACAGAGATGAAACAAGGTTGAGGACTCGACAGCATACAACAACAGAATTGCTGGAGCAAAAGAAAACCAACAGTTAGACTACGATGGGCCCGACCAAAGACGGAGCCCGCGTAGAGACTGCGCGTTGTGTGTGGCAAATAAAATGAAAACTAATAACTTGCGTTAATCTTTATCTTAAATAAGTCCCTAAAATAGATATACATCTAGAATGCCCCCGCCCATTGGGACTTGGAGAAATAGATTAGGATGCATGATGCTTCCGCAGAGAAACACGCCTATATAATTTGAGCCCCTTGTAGCCCATTTTTATATAGTAAAAGGTAAACCTTATTTTTCTTATTTCTTCTTTAAAATATAGATTGTAGGTACTCGTTACAGCCGCCTCATCGAGTGGGTTTTAACGAGTACCCACAGTCTATACTTTAGAGCAGAATTATGAAAAGTATCACAATTTTTTCAGGAAAACAGGTCCGTAAGAAATAATGGCGTCCAACATGGTGTCAGAAAATGATAAATATTAGGTAAAAACCAGTGCTTCAGCTGAAGTGCACGACTCGCGGGATGCTTTTAGCTTTATGAGTGTTACCATATATGGGTATGGCGGCCATTTTGGTCATGTGACCTGGACCTAAAACGGTTCCCCCAATAAATGCGCCTTATCGTAAGGAGTAAAAATATATCTTATACTTTAGTACTGTATTCTGAATCGTTTGCAGGATAAAATGCATTCTCACTTTTCCAATACAAAAGCATATATGTCAAAGTTTGACCTAGGCACAAAGAAGGTCAAGGTCAACCCAGGGTCACCATTTTAGCAATTTATGATGGGCCTACGTCCCAGATGCTATTTATCAAGTTTCGTGGAAATCTGCCCAGTGGTTCTGGAGAAGACTATTTTGAAGGTTTTTTTACCATATATGGCTTGGCGGCCATTTTGGTCATGTGACCTGGACCCCATGAGCAAATTTTGGTTTCTCCCATCCGTTAGAGGCTCCATATGAAATTTGACTTCAATCGGCCCAACGGTTTCCGAGGAGAAGAAGTTCGAAAATTTTCACATTTTTCGCCTCGGCGAGGCTATACTAAATGAAATGTAATATTTCGCAAGTTCATTGGTTAGATCTCATTGATATCTATCAGTATGCAAAAATTGTTTAATGTTCCAAGCGGTTAAGTCACTATCACCAATTTTCAGAAACGGGTTACGGACGGACAGACAGACAGACCATATATGGCTTGGCGGCCATTTTGGTCAATTGACTTGGACCCCATGAGCAAATTTTGGTTTCTCCCTTCCCATAGAGGCTCCATATGAAATTTGACTTCAATCGGCCCAACGGTTTCCGAGGAGAAGCAGTTCGAAAATTTTCACATTGTTCGCCTCGGCGAGGCTATACTAAATGGAATGTAATATTTCGCAAGTTCATTGGTTAGATCTCATTGATATCTATTGGTATGCCAAAAATTGTTTAAATATTCCAAGCGGTTAAGTCACTATCACCAATTTTCACAAACGGGTTACGGACGGACAGACAGACTGACAGAATGACAGAATGACAAGGTGATTTTAGGGCACTTTTAGAAAATCAACGGACTTCAGTCGGTCGCTTTTTCTGCGAATCGTGCAATTATAACATCTTTATTATTTCTGCTTTCAGCATAGATTGTGGGCGCTCGTTAGAACCGCCTCAATGAGGCGGTTCTAACGAGTACCCACAAACTATGTTTTTGAGCAAAAATAAGGAAGATAATGTATAGCCCCGTAAACACCACTTTGCTGTATATAAAGTGGGGTTTAGGGGGGGGGGGGGGGGGAGTCTTCGTTTCACGGACTTGTTATCGAGATGGTTTCCATCCAAGAAACCAAAGGGAAAGAAGCACCAAAACGCAACAGCGCCCTATTTAAAAGATTACAAGAAGAAAGCATTATGGGTAGTTTTGTCCCAAAATAAACAAACGGTTATCCTAAATAAAAACAGGTCGAAAATCATTACAATAAAGCACCTGTGCGACATAGCCTGTATTTTTTCACATCTTCAAAATGGCTACTTTTCCGATAAAAATAAGTGATGTTTTTCTCATTTATTCTGCAAACATATGTTGTGGTTGCTCGTTAGAACCGCCTCATTGAGGCGGTTCTAACGAGTATTCACAAACTAAACATTGTTTGTGGGTGCTCTTAGAGCAGCGAGGCAGAGCAGAAATAAGCAAGATAATGTCCCCCAAACCCCAGTTTTCTATATATATATAGTGGGGTTAAGGGGTCTCTATATATAGTGGGGGTTAAAGGGTCTTGTTCACTTGACTAGAAATGGTGTTTGTAAACTCTATGACCCCAACCATATGCTAGCCCCTAAATGCCAAAATTTCCAAAGGGCCATAACTGAAGAACAAGACATCATCCATTTTTTTCAGAATTTATTCAAAAGTCAATCAGGTATTTTCTAACTACTACCAATAATTTCATCAACATTTAAGGCTCTAGCTTCAATAGTTTTTGAGATATTTTGCTGACAGGATTTCACCCATATTTTTCAAAGGGCCATAACTCCGGAAATGGGCATAATACTGACAAGAAAAAACTACGTATCACAGTTTTATCAGGAAAGTAGCCATTTTGGAGATGTGATAAATGCACAATGTCATATGACGTCGCGTCTGAGAGTGTAATAACGTCATTTATTACATACCTTCTATAGGAAAATTACATTAGAATATTTCAATACAGGCTCATTTTTTCGCTATTTTGATGGCACAGTCACGTGACGGGGCCAAAAATCCATATAATATGGCTTTTTGGCACTGCCTTTCCATATTGGCACTGCTCCACTCTGTTACTATAGCAATAGAACGTTAATGCCGTACCCCATAAGCTTCAAAATGGCCGCAGAAAAATCACTTGAAGCAATGTCAACCCGACTGCTGGACCTAGACAGAGCGATAGAAGACAGTGATAACAATAGATTTTGAGAAAAGTCTGATATTTCGTGGCAAGCATGAAAAATGATAAACAAAATACTTTTTAAAAGAAGTTCACTCACGATTGGGAAGCATTGAGAAGGACGTTGCTTTCAAGCACAGCAGGGATGTCCCAACATTTGAAACAATAAGGTCTTGCCAACAACCTTAAACGAACGGGTCCCTTCACTTATGAGGAGCTGGAAATTGTGCGGAAGAAATCTGTGGGAGGGAAAATGTCCCTAAAAATTGTCTTGTATTTTAACGTAAACAACCACCGCGACCGACTGCTACCCACGGAATCGATTAAGCATTAGCTTGCTGAATGACACTAAGAGCCTTTAAAATTAAAATGGTATTCAAATAAACACAAAACATTCTGTAAAAACCTTTAAAACCATTCTTTGAACTGCACAAATTCTGTATTTAAAATGGCGATTTGTTTTTGTTTTGACACTTACAGTTGCGACGTCACTTGTGACGTAATTTGCTGCGCACTACTGTGTTACTGTATTACCGTGAGCATGGTTAGTGTAGACCCACTAATCAGTTACATAATTGAAAAGGAATTTCTTTTTTTTTTTTCGGCGGATACCGAAAATATATCCTCAATACACTCGATGAAACGTTCCCGGCATCAACCTTTAAAAAGTAAATATTCTCTTTGCCTTCATTTCTTCACGTTGCAATATAACTATGCTATATAAATGATGTAATAAAGAGGTTATGATATGGTGAAGGTGTGCCTCTAAGTCATATTGGCACCGGAAGTCATATTGGCTCTCGGGCTAAAGCCCTCGGGCCAATATGACATACCGGTGCCAATATGACTTAGAGGCACACCTTTACCATATAATAACCTCTATGTAATATTTTCGATAATCCACTAGTGGATTAGCAAGATACGTCCCGTAACGTTACATGTACGACGTCCTTAACGACGTCGCGTTTACTAACGGCGGAATATTGACATTTTTGTAAACAATCGTGAATAAAATGCGTTTTAAATGTCATATGATAAATAGAATCTTGCATTCGTGCTCGTGTATTATTGAATTTATTAAACTCGTTGAGGAAAAGTGATAAAATGCTCGGCAAAGCCTCGCATTTTATCCCTTTTCCTCAACTCATTTAATAAATTCAATAATACATGAACACTCATGTAAGATCCTCTATATGTCGCAGGGGTGTGTTATCGCAATGTGTTGTAATATTCAGAGTGGTGTAACCTATATAATTTTCACAGTATCCAGACTCGCTGTACCCTCCATCGGATGCATCTGGTATGTCAACAACGAATGCAAACATTCGTGTGTTACCAAAGGTCGGACATTACAAGATATTTTAGATTTTATTCAGTGTGCAACTGTTATTCAATTAAGAAATGAACTTTATTTTTCTGCAGTTCATGGAAGTATGAACGCAGTGGGTCGCATGCAAGGTAAATGAACCCCGAAGGGGGTCATGTAAACTTTGCTCGCGACCCACTGTCGTTCATAATTTCATGAAAAGCAGAAAAATTAAGTTTATTTTTTATATTTACATTAATTGCCCCTCAACAATGGGCGAAAAAATGCTTGTAGGGCAAACTTTTAAAGTTGAAAAACATTTACACGCTGTTTTTCTACAAAGAGCGGAGCAGCGTTGACGTCATCAACGCCAGTAGAGAACAATGGTTTAGAATGACGTCACTTAACGTCACTGAAAATCATGTGATTCGATGCGTTCATGGGCGTATGAACGCAATTGTTTTCTATAGGTTTACATTAGACTTAACACTGGAAATGTAAATATTGTAATATAGCTTTGACAAACTCTAGCGAGATAAGAAATTAAATCTGATGAAAGTCCTACCTTAAATTACATAATGTTATTGCCAAACTCGTTTTCAACATGTTGTGTAAACTACAACTTGCACAAAGACAGAGTCGCTATGCTTCGAGAACGTGCGTATATTGTCAAGTTGTGAGGTATGAATGTATTCAGGAGGCGCGTATTTACATGAATGTATGATTGGTATTGCTGTGGTATGGAAAATCTGTGAAAAATTTGGAGTTGAATAAATGACAAGTTGTAGGTGCAGCTGTACCCCTAACTGCCATCTTTGAGCAGACTACTGTACCATTAACTGCTGAGTAACTGTACGCCTAACTGTGATTGCAAATTAGTTCAGATCTTAATAATAATCATATTAGTTCAGATCTTAATCGTCCTTTTATTTTTTTTATACTGGGTGCTTTGGTGAGGCAAAAGTTGTATTGTCATTTCTTCTGTTTCTACCCTTACATTCATTTTCATTTATTTCCTACGTCCCTAAATTTTATCTCCTCAAATATCTCTTCTATGTCTTTTCTCACTTTCTCTGGGAGGCAACACAAAATGACCTACCAGGGTTTACGTGCCGTTAATTTATTTGATTTGAGGTTTAACGTTTCCCTTTGGAGACGTTGCTTCCACTTTTGTGGGACTTTTACCCGACACTGAGATGAAATGACATCTCAAGAAGCCCTGCCACCCAACAAAACCAATAGGGTTCCTTTCTTCCAAAGGATCTAACTTTCCACTGACCGTTCCAAGGCGGTTCTTCTGTGGCGATTTATTTATGTTGTTGTTTGTTACCTTCTCTGTGTATCACTTGTGTCTTTCAATTTTGGATGGCCATATGGCTATTTTGTGGGAAAGTAACTGTCCTTATGGCCTTCCTTTGTTTAGGTTTCCATTATGGTCTGGTCGCTTAATGTTTGTATTTCTTTCCCTTTGGTGTCTTTGATGGGTGGAGTAAGTTAATTGTATCGATTCCTGATCTTTGTTTTACTTCTACTTTTCAGAACTTATTTATTTTCACTGTAGCTGGTGTTGTGTCGTGTGGCGGCCGTAAAACGTCTCCCCGTACATCATCATAGTGCAGATATTTTCTGGTCCTTTGGGATCATTGAGTTCATTTGGTATCATTTTGAAAATAGAGTTCTGCTTAAGCCGGTGCTAGAGGGCGTGACCGGTGTTGCACATTTCAGTACTGGTCATGAACAGACTCAATAAAACCGAGTCTGCTATTTTCTTTTATTTGGTGTATTCCTTGCTTCCAAAGGATCTAACTTCAGAACTTATTTATTTTCACTGTAGCTGGTGTTGTGCCGTGTGGCGGCCTTAAAACGTCTCCCCGTACATCATCATAGAGCAGATTATATTTTCTGGTCCTTTGGGATCATTTTGAAAATAGAGTTCTGCTTAATTTGGTGTATTCCTTGCTTCTAAAGGATCTAACTTCAGAACTTATTTACATGCACTGGCGGGCCGACTCACACCACTTTGCCTGTGCAAGCTTAGATCCTCTAAGCGGTTTACCAGCTCTGCGGGAAGCACCATGCACTATTTTGATAACTTTATAAGGTCCTTAGGTTCCGATCATTTTTGAAGGCCCCGCCCATCGGGACTTGACGAAATATAAGGACTGCACGATGCCTCCAAGCAGAGCTAAATCCGACTCGCACACGAGTACTGGTAAACCGCTTAGAGGATCTAAGCCTGCCCAGGCAAAGCGGTGCGAGTTGGCCCGTCCATGCTAATAAACCCTATTGGTTTCATTGGATGACAGGGCTTGAGATGTCATTTCATCTCAATGTCGGGTAAAAGTCCCACAAGATTGGAAGCAAAGTCTCCAAAATGACCTTAGGCACAGTCCGAATTTTATATCAATAATGTCTCTAGGGTACAATACACTATGCATCATAAAAATTAACCGATTTGGTCAGCTAGGTATTGTATGAATTTGACGGCTCTTAGAGGGTTGCTGTTACTGATCAGGCTTTTGTTTTCACATTTAAGTGCCTCATCGGAACAATAGAGACAGAGCAGCTGGGTTTTGAAGAGGCATTCTGTTTAAATTTAAGTGCCTTCTTCGAACAATAGAGACGTGTCATATATTTATTCCGAGGTCAAATCATCGATATCCAATATGGCCAACGCGCCGTGACGTCATCCCCGCGCATGCGCAGTACATGAGACCAAACCGTCCCCTATACTACTCATACGACGCAGACTACGACGACGGACAACTGCCTCTCCTATAATCTCCCCCGGAGCCTTCCGCTCTGGTGAGCTAAAAATACGTTAATACTATTTGCCACCTGGGTACCTTAGTTGCACAAATAAAAATGACTAGTCCATGAGCTTTAAAGTAGTAGTCACCACTTAATCCATTGAGTACCAGAAACCTTAAAACGGGTAATTGGCAAACAGTACAGGCTCAGGTCAGACGCCGCAGGACGCGGCGTCTGATCAAGACCTACACTGTTTGCAAAAACACAAACTGGCACCCCTAAATTTTGAAATGGGTGTGCTATATATGAGGAAGATTCCATTTGGTACACAAAGGGTTAATCTTTCTTCTCATTACGATAAGCCACCCGTGCAACATAGTGCATTTTTCCCATCTCCAAACATGACCATTTTTCCGATGAAAATCCGTGATGTTTTTCTTATTTATACTCCGAACATAGGTTGTGTGTTCTCGTTAGAACCGCGAGTACCCAAAACCTACGTCTTGGTGAAATACGAAAAATGATGTTAACCCCCGTAAAACCCAGTTTTCTTTATATAAAGTGGGGTTTAAGGGGGTCTTCATTTCACGCACTTGTTTACGTGCTTTTTATTACGAAAACACGCCTATACAAATACACTGTAAATTTTACCAACTGAAAACGAAACTTTTAGACGACAATTTGTTATACTTTTCTTAATTCTGCTCAAAATATAGATTGTGGGTACCTATTAGAACCGCCTCATCGAGGCGGTTCTAACGAGTACCCACAATCTATATTTTAGAGCAGAAATAAAAAAAAATAAGGTTTACCCCGGTAAACCCCAGTTCTACTATATAAAAAGTGGGGTTCAAGGGAGTCAACATTATATAGGCGTGTTTTCGTGATGTCCTCCCTTTGCCATGATGAGTGGTATAACCTGTAAAGGTGCATATTAAGAAGATATCATCTGCACTTACTTTCTATCTTTTCGTTAATGTGTCATTTGAATGCGTCTCTTTTCAAACTATGATTTCGGCCCCCGCCCACCGGCTGCATGATTCTTCCACGGACAGCTGAAACCGACCCGCACACGAGGACTGGTAAACCGCTTAGAGGATCTAAGCTTGCCCAGGCAAAGCGGTGCGAGTCGGCCCGTCCATGATTATAAACCCTATTGGTTTCATTGGGCGACAGGACTTGAGATGTCATTTCATCTCAATGTCGGGTAAAAGTCCCACAAAATTGGAAGCAACGTCTCAAAAATGACCTTTACAGTATAGATATCAAATAGTAAAACGGCGCCCCATAGAGAAGTCTCTGGTTAGACTATATGGATGCGCTGGCTGATCTGAGTCTTCGATGGGCGCACATGTCTTAGTGTAGGTTTTGTCGTGCGCTGGCTCATATTTAAGAAATCCATGTACTGGTATTTATACAAAAGAAGCCGCCCAATTCCTATTGATGTGAGGTCAGTGTTACGCAAGAGGCTTGTTTATGGAATCCGGACTTGAAATCATGTTTTGGGTTTGGCAAGCAGTGTGGACCCAGATCAGACGCCGCATGCTGAACGCGGCTTCAAATCAGAGTGTACACTGTTAGATTTACGTACGAAAAATTAATGATCAAAAAGAACAGCCGCCAAATGTTCAGTTTAGTACTACTTTCCCAGCTCAGAAACAATCGATCTTCCAGTGCTTGTATTAGCTCAGCTGAGCCGAAGGCTCCGGGGGAACTATTGTGATCGGTATTTGTCCGTCGTCGTCCGTCCGGATGTTCGTCCACAATTTCTATAAATGAGATCTCCTAAATCACTGAACAGATTTTGACCAAACTTGGCAGAAATGATCTTTGGGTATTCCGCTCTCAAAGTTTTTCAAAGAATTCCATTCTATGCAGAACTCTGGTTGCCATGGCAACGAAAAGAGGAAAATAAGAAAAAAACGTTTAAAAATCTTCTTCTCTGAAACCAGAAGGCCTAGATCGCTGAATTTTTGGTATGAAGCTTCCTCTAGTGGACCTCTACCAAGATTGTTCAAATTATAGCCCTGGGGCCAAAAACGACCCCGCCCCGGGGCCCACTGGTTTTACATAGGCTTATACAGGAAATACCTTTAAAAACCTTCTTGTCTAAAACCAGAAGCCCCAGGTCTTTGATAATTGGTATGATGCTTCGTCTAGTGGACCCGTACAAAGACTGTTCAAATTATAGCCCTGGGGCCAAAAATGTCCCCGCACCGGGGCCAACTTGTTTTACATAGGCTTATATAGGGAAAACATTTAAAAATATTCTTGTCTGAAACCAGAAGGCCCAGGTCTTTGGTATTTGGGATGAAGCTTCGTCTAGTGGACCGATACCAGGATTGTTCAAATTATAGCCCTTGGGCCAAAAATGCCCCCGCGCCGGGGCCCACTTGTTTTACATAGGCTTATATAGGGAAAACCTTTAAAAATCTTCTTGTCAGAAACCAGAAGGCCCAGGTCTTTGATATTTGGGATGAAGCTTCGTCTAGTGGACCGATACCAAAATTATTCAAATTATTACCCTTTGGCCAAAAATACCCCCGCGTGGGGCCCCACTGATTTTACATAGGCTTATATGGGGAAAACCTTCAAAAATCTTCTTGTCTGAAACAAGAAGGCCCAAGTCTTTGATATTTGGGATGGAGCTTCATTTAGTGGACCTTTACCAAGATTCTGATTGTTCAAATTATAGCCCTGGGGACAAAAATGGCCCCGCCCCATGGCCCACTGGTTTTACATAGGCTTATATAGGGAAAACCTTTATAAAGCTTCTTGTCTGAAACCATAAGGCCCAGGTCTTTGATGTTTGGTATGAAGTGTCAACTGATGGACCTCTACCAAGATTGTGCCAATTATAGCCCTTGGGCCAAAAATGGCGCTGTCCCAGGTTTCACGAAGGCAAATATAGGGAATACCTTTAAAAGTATTTTTGTCTAAAACCAAAAGGCCTAGATCTTGGATATTTGGTATGACGCTTGCTGCCTCATCTAGTGGACCTCTTCCAAGATTGTTCAAATTCTAGCCTAGGGGCCAAAAATGCCCCCCCCCCCCAGTGCCCGCATTTTTACATAGGCTTATATATAGGGGAAACCTTAAAGATTTTTTTCTGAAACCAGAAGGTCCAGGCTTATGATATTTGATATTAAGCTTCATTTAGTGGGCCTCTACCAAGATTGTTCAAATTATAGCAATGAGGCCAAAAATTGTCCCGCCCAAGGACCCACATGTAAATCTCTTAGCTCAGGTGAGCGATATAGGACCATCATGGACCTCTTGTTAGCCTTACCGATGAATTTATGCATCAACTTGGCACTGTAATTTTTTATGGCTTTTTCGGGGGAACTAGTGAGCATTGTGCTCAGAAATTCTTGATTTGCATTTGCATTGCAGTCTATTTGTTATATGAGGACTGGTTGGTATGTTGTGAGCCTCATATTGAAGGATTTGAATTTTGTCAGACATACTGTACTATTTTTCGACATAATCCCTTCAGTTTCTACACACTTGTACCAGCGGTGTTTGAGGGCCTCAATGCCACTTTTATAGAACTTCTTTTCTTAGCTGTTCAGAAAGTCATCCACTGCATATATGTCGTCATCATCGGACTGAAAGTGGGTGCCTGAAATAGCCGTTTTCAGATTTGGAAATAGATGAAAGTCTGATTGAGCGAGATCAGGTATATAAGGCAGATAAGCCACAATCGTGAATAGCAGCCATACCAAAGACAGACTTGTGAACAGGAGTATTGTACTAATGGAACAACACACCTTTAGTGAGCTTTCCGCGGCGCTTAAATATAATATTTTCCCGTAACTGCGTCAGAAGTGAAGCATAGTGTGTGCAACTGATTGTTGGTCCTTTTTGGAGATAATATATTAGCAGAAAGCCGAGGTCATAACCTGCCCAGCTGATGGAACAGTCTTTGCCTTATTTGGTTGGGGTAAGCCAGGGTGCTTCCATAATTTCGATTGTTGTTTGGCCTCTAGGGGTAAAATGATGGACCGTTGTTTCATCCATAGTGACAAATCTCCGAAGAAACCTCACAAATGTTAAGATTAGCACCCGATAATTCGCAACTGGTGTGCTTCTGTTCAATTGTCAGAAGTCTTGGTACCCATCGGGCTGAAAGCTTCTCATTGCAAGATCATCTGTCAGAATGGAAGGTGCTCTTTCCTGTGAAATGCCAACCCTACTGGCTATATATCTGTCTGTGACTCGTCTGTCAGTCATAGCAATATCAGGGACTTTATTGACCATTTCTGGGGTTCCAACACTGACAGACCTTCCAGGACGGGGATCATCCGCAAGGCTCTGTCTGCCGCGCTGAAATTCCGCCACCCACCTTTGCACTGTAGCATATGAAGGGACATCTTTCCCCAGTGTTGCTATCATATCATTATGGATATCCTTAGGTATTAAACCTTTTTTTGTGCAAATATTGGATTTCACCGATTTTGTCCATTTTCCAAAAAAACTGCTTGTCTTGTTTCCATAAGATTGCTACCTCGTCGATATAAACTGACCAAATGAGACCAGTCCTTGGGTACACGGCCATATATAGTCAGAGAATAGTAGGACTTGCTGCGTACCTCCTTGAATACGAGGCTCACAATACAATGTATATCAATTAATCCTCGTACAATGACCAAAGTGCGCGTTTACTGTATTGGACAATGGTAATCAAATGGACAACAGCACTACACCATACGCATCCAATTTGGCATTAATTATCTTAAAAATCCAAAACGTTTGGACACCTTGAGAACTTGCTGTATTTTTTTTTCTCAAAAATATTAACAAATTTGCATCATCATTACGGTATCAACCGTGCGATATAGTGCATTTTTCACATCTCCAAAATGGATACATTCCTGATATTTTTTCTTATTTATACTGCAAACATAGATTGTGGGTGCTCGTTAGAACCGCCTCATTAAGGCGGTTCTCACGAGTACCCACAACCTATGTCTTGCAGCAGAAATAAGAAAAAATTAATGTATACCACCGTAAACCCCCGTAAACCCCAGATGTCGCTATGTAATGTGGGGTTTGGGGGTGTTATTTCACGGACCTGTTCACGTGATGGCAATCCAGCAAGAAGCCAAGAGTAAAGACGAAATGACAAACAGTGTCGACCATGATCAGACCGCTCCTTCAGAAGCAACAGGAGCAGACTGATATGGGTCTGCTCTGTTTTCTTAGGCCCATATGTCCCAATATTTAAGATCAACACGGTACCGAAAAAGGTGTATCTTTTGTCATGAAAAGGCTATTTGTTTTTCATAACCAACAGGGCAATGGACATGTCCACCATTTTGTAAGCTCAGTGATGACATCCAAACAGGCGATATGAAACAGGGGAGAATCGACACAAAAGCTGTGGCGAAGGAGAGTCCAGTAAAAAAGGATGAAAAACAGGTAACAGCTACACATTGTTCGTTTGTTTGATTTGAGGTTTAACACCCCCGCAAACACTGTATAGGTCATTTTGGAGACGTTGCTCCCAATTTTGTGGGACTTTTACCCGACATTGAGGTGAAATGACATCTCAAGCCCTGTTGCCCAATGAAACCAATACGGTTTATAAGCATGGACGGTCCAACTTGCACCGCTTTGCCTGGGCAGGCTTAGATCCTGTAAGCGGTTTACCAGTAATCGTGTGCGGTCGGTTTCAGCTCTGCGTGGAAGCATCATGCAGCCCATCTATTTCTCCGAGCCCCGGTGGGCGGGGACCTTTACAGCTATGCATTGAGGGTAGTTATCGAATAGGCCACCAGCAAAGACTCAGGTGAGCGTGTGCACACGCGCAGTCTCACCAGAGCTTTTGTCACTCGCGAGGATGTAAAGGATACATTGAGACACCCTCATGTCATCTTCGTAATCCTAGGGTACTGAATCTACTACGTCCCTTGGCTTGCGAAGATGAACTTCGTGAAAGAAGAAGTCTGGCTAGCATTATTAGTTTATTAAGGGGAATGGGAACACCTGGTAGATGTTTCCGCCATTTGTCAAAGGGAGACAACTTTCGGGACTTCCTGTTTGCTTTGCTATAAGCCCTGTCCCACGGAAAAAGGGGTCTACTCTTAAAGGAAAGAATTTGCTCCTGAGGAGCAAATTCTTCCCTTTAAGAGTTGACCCCTATTGACATGGGAGACAAATATACTTCTGCAGGAGTTGCCTCGACTGAAGGTGTTCACATTCCGCTTAATTACGTTTGTTTGAATTAAGTTTGAATTGTCCCCGTCACCACTACTAAGGTCATTTTGGGACGTTTCCAATTTTGAGGGACTTTCAGCTGACAATGAGATGAAATGACATCTGGAGCCCTATCGCCCAAACAAACCAATACGGTTTATATGCATGGACAGTCCGACTCGCACCACTTTGCCTGGGCAGGCTTAAATCTCCTAAGCGTATTACCAGTAGTCATGTTCGGTCGGTTGCAGCTCTGCATGGAAGTACATAGCAATCCAATTTATTTCTCCAAGCCCTGGTTGATAAAAAAATCTTCCAATATTTAAGGTAACTGGATACACCTGGTGAATATTTCCGCCATTTTTCTAAGGGAAACAATTTTCTTTACTTCCTGTTCGCTTTTCTATAATCTCTGTACCACGGAAAAGGGGGGCTACTCTTAAAGGAAAGCATTTGCTCCTGAGCACGCTAATATTATAAAATGTGAAAGCTGCTCTAATTTTTTTCTCAGCAAAAATAACTCTATATTAGATATTGTTTGTTTGTTTGTTTGATTTGAGGTTTAACGTCCCCGTCAACACTGTAAAGGTCATTTTGGAGACATTGCTTCCAATTTTGTTGGACCTTTACCCGACATTGAGATGAAATGACATCTCAAGCCCTGTCGCCCAATAAAACCAATAGGGTTTATAAGCAAGGGCGGTCCGACTGGTGCGCACCGATTTGCCTGGGCAGGCTTTGATCCTCTAAGTGGTTTACCAGTACTCGTGTGCGGGTCGGATTCAGCTCTGCGTGGAAGCATCATGCAGCCCATATATTTCTTCAAGCCCCGATTGGCGGGGGCCGATATTAGATATTGAACAAACAAGCTTGTTAAGCTAACGAGACTTAGCCGAAACTACATGAAACACCGCTCTAAACCCCACTTTATAAAGAGAGAACTGGGGTTTACGGGGTAAACATTATTTTTCTTATTCAGAGTCGACAAGGAATTCCTCCGAATACGATACAGATATAATACAGGGAGATTTCATCACGTGAACAAGTCCGCAAAATGTAGACCCCCTAAACCCCACTTTATATAGAGAAAACTGGGATTTACCTGGGTAAACATTATTTTTCTTATTTCTGCGCCAAGACATAGGTTGTGGGTACTCGTTAGAACCGCCTCATTGAGGCGGTTCTAACGAGCACCCTCATCCTATGTTTTAAGCATTTATAAGAAATATATCAAGGATTTTCATCAGAAAAGTAGCCTTTTTTGTAGATGTGAAAAATGCACTATGTCGAACGGGTGAGTTATCGTAATGCTTCTTTTATTTTGCAAATGTATGTTGTGTGTGCTCATTAGAATAGCCTCGATGAGGCGATTCTAATATTGAGTACACACAGCATACATTTATAATAAAGAGCACCGAAAAGATATCCCACAATAATCTCCATTTTGCCCTCTGGTAGGGCACTGATAGTAACTTTCCGTGGCTCGAACTACCGCTGTCTCGAACAAATTTTCATGGTCCCAAAGTGGATCGAGCAATCGAAGTTCGACTTAGGTTGTGGGTACTCGATAGAACGGCCTCAATAAGCGGTTCTAACGAGCACTCAAAACCTATGTTTGGAGCATATAAAAAAAAAACATTTTTTTTTTTTTATTCAGAAAAATGATCGTTTTTATAGGTATGAAAGGATGTATTGTATCACATGACGTCGTTGATATGCAGAGGATAACGTCATGTCATAACTACATGTATCGTATGGCCACGCGTGTAATAACGCCATGACGATGTTCATGTCAACCATGCATTTTTGTGGAAAAATTGTCTTGTTTAAAGGTGATAAACAGAAGTGGAGGTAATGAGTCAATTTTAAAGTGGTCATATGACAAACAGAATTTTAGCCCCGTGGTCATTTGATTTGATATTTATGAAACGAGCCTTCCTTTGTCATTTCATATGATATTTATGAAACTCGCCGAAGGCTCGTTCCATAAATATCATATCAAATGACCACTCGTGTAAGATCCTCTATTTATAATATGACGTCGCGTCTGAGAATATATAAACGCCATGTAACAAATTCCATAATCCACTAGTGGATTAAATATGCAAATTATTTTGATACGCCCCGTAACTTTAGACGTACAGCGCCTTAACGACGTCGCGTTTGCTAATGGATGAATATTGACATTTCGGTAAGCAAATCGTGATTAAATGCGTTTTAAATGTCACATGATAAATAGAATCTTGCATTCGTGCTAATGTATTATTGAATTTATTAAACTCGTTGAGGAAAAGGGATAAAATCCTCGGCAAAGCCTCGCAATTTATCCCTTTTCCTCAGCTCGTTTAATAAATTCAATAATACAGGAACACTCATGTAAGATCCTAGATATCACACGAATGTGTTGCCGTAATGAGCTGGTCTGGCCTAGATACACTATGGACTCCATAATTTTCAGTTCTGTGGTGTATCCTTTGCCTTTATATAGAACATACTTAACGTCACTACAGCTGGTGGTAAGGGAATGTGTGGCTGCCGCTAAAAGTCTCCCCGTCCTTCATCATAGTGCAGTTTGTATTTTTGTTGTCCCTTGAAAATAGTTGAGGGTCACTGTCGAGGCCTAATTGGCCGAAACTAGCCCGCCTGGCCCCGAAATACTTGTAGTCTCCATACTTTTCAGTACTGCGGTGTATTCTTTTGCTTCTGAAGGATAGCGCTTTTAAGAACATATTTGAACAACAATACCCTGAAGTTTCAGGAAGAATTTCGTTTCAACACGTGAACAAGTCCGTGAAATGAACACCCCATAAACCCCACTTCATATAGAGAAAACTACGGTTTACGGGGGGGGGGGGGGGTATTATCCTCATTTCTGCTCCAAGACATAAGTTGTGGGTACCCGTTAGAACCGCTACAATGAGGCGGTTCTAACGAGCACCTACAACCTATGTTTGCAGAATAAATAAGAAAAATATCACGGATTTTCATCAGAAAAGTACCTATTTTGGAGAAGTGAAAGAGTGCACTATTTCGCACAGAAGTGTAATCCTAATGTGATCTTCAAAATGAGTTCGAGACAGCCATAGAGATCGAGCCATCCGAAGGGAGTCAATTAAGTTTAACTTTATTCTAGCGACAGATAGAGTGACTGAGGGGTTATATGTATTCAAAACTATCATTTCATCGTGCGACATAGCATATTTTAAACATCTCCAAAATGGCTACATTTCCGATGAAAATCCATGATATTTTTCTTATTTGTATTGCAAACTATGTTTTTGAGCAAAAATAAGGCAGATAATGTATACCCCCGTCTAACCCACTTTTTTCTCTATATAAAGTGGGGTTTAAAGGGGCATTTGTTTCACGGATTTGTTTCCGTGATGAAGGCGACGCGCCAGCGGAGCCGTAAAACGAAATTTGCGACCGTAAAACCGACGCCTCCCAAATGACAATTTTCAATACATTTATCCCTACATTTATCCCTATTCTAATGCACTTATTCACGTGTTTGGCTCTCTTAGCCCCAAACGGTAAGAACACCTACCAACCAATGAAAAGTGACGTTGCATGATAGTATATCGCAGAATATTTACATTTCCAGTGAAAGGTCTAATGTAAACCTATAGAAAACAATGTAGTTCATACTTCCAGGAACGCATCAAGTCACATGATTTTCCGCCAGTGACGACAGTCAAAAGCATGCTCTTCTACGGGCATTGGTGACGTCAAAGCGGTTCCGCTCTTTGTAGAAAAACAGCGTGTAAATGTTTTTCAGCTTTAAAAGTTTGCCCTATAAGCATTTTTTCGCCCAGTTAGGAGGGGCAAGGAATGTAAATATAAAAAATAAACTTATTTTTTTCTGCTTTTCATGAACGTATGAACGACAGCGGATCGCTAGCAAAGTTTACATGGGGTTCATTTACTTTGCACGCGACCCACTGCGTTCATACATTCATGAACCGCTGAAAAATACAATTCATTTTTTAAAATATACCTCCGCAAAATTTTGACGTAATCTTCGGAACCCGGGAAAAGACATGATTTTTTTTTAATATGTTGTGTGAACAAGATATTAAGTTGTGCGAACAAGATAATATGTTGTGCAGACAAGATATTATCTTGTGCGGACAACATAATTTATGTGATGCGGACAACATATTATCTTGTGCGGACAAGATAATATCTTGTTTGCACAACTTAATATATTGTTCGGACAAGATAGTATCTTGTTCGCACAACATATTATCTTGTTTGTACAGCATAGAGCTTGGGAAGTTGTGCGAACAAGATATTATCTTGTGCGGACAAGATATTATCTTGCTCGCACAACATATTATATTTTGTCGGACAAGAAAATATCTTGTGCGCACAAGATAATATGTTGTGCGAACAAGATATTATGTTGTCCGCACAAGATAATATCTTGTGCGAACAATTTTGTGCGATAGTATCTTGTCCGCACATGATAATATCTTGTCCGCACAAGATAATATCTTGTCCGAACAAGATAATATCTTGTCCGCTCAAGATATTATCTTGTTCGCACGACATAATAAAAATAAAAACTCATGTCCCTTCGCGGTTCCGTAGTAATCCAAACAGATGTCGTGTTACTAGAATGAAGTTTCACTTTATTTATTACAGAAACTGGTACAATGACTGCGTTTCAACAGATAGGACTTCTCTGAACCACATATCATTGGCTACACTTTGCTGATTGAATACAAAGAAATAAATTTCAGAGCTTATATCTATATTCTTATTAACGGTTACATTTTCTCCAAGAAAGTTTGTTGGGTTTGGTTTGCTTGTTTTCATATTCATTACGAAAACACGCCTATACAAATACATCGTGACCTTTATCGCCGAAAAAAAATGAAAAAGTCAAGATGAAAAATTGTGACATTTTTCTTTTTTCTGCTCAATATATAGATTGTGGGAACTCGTTAGAACCGCCTCGATGAGGCGGTTCTAACGTGTACCCACAATCTATACTTTAGAGCAGAAATTAGACGAATATGGTTTACCCCTGTAAACCCCAGTTTTACTATATAAAAGTGGCGTTCAAGGGGGTCAAAATTTTATTAGGGTCTAGTGATTTTGTGTTCGTGTTTCTTTCCCTTTGGTGTCTCTGATGGGAGCTTGGGGTTAACTGTATCGATTCCTGATCATTGCCTTCATAAGTGATTAAGCAGTACAGTGTACGTCCATTTGCCAGAACCTCAAGAAGCAGTGAAAAGGAGAGAATGGGCGTAGACAAATATGATCAATCGCGACGACCGCCTGTTGTTGATCCGGCAGTATCCTATCCGATAATGTTTCTTTGTTTAAACATCCCCGTCAACACTGTATATGTCATTTTGGAGACGTTGCTTCCAATTTTGTGTGACTTTTAACCGACATTGAGATGAAATTTTCTCAAGCCTTGCCTCCCAATGAAACCAATAAGATTGATAAGCATGGACGGTCCAACTCGCACGGCTTTGCCTGGACAGGCTTAGATCCGCTATAAGCTGTTTATCAGTACTCGTGTGCGGTCGGTTTCAGCTCTGCTTGGAAGCATCATGCAGCCCATCAATTTCTTCAAGCCCCGATGGGTGGGGACCTGTTCATCCGATAAAGCTACAGAGGTCGGCCTGTTGTTTCAAAACAATGAAACACAACGCGACAAAATCTTGAGGTGGATCGGAGAGGCGAACGTATCCTGTAAATTAAGCCATTGTATGCTAGTGGACTCTTCTATTGCTATATGTTATTGCTATATGTTGGATAAGTCCATTTGTCATATAAGGGGTGTCAGACCTATTTTTTAGCTTTTACTCTATTTTTGACGGGAAATTCTGTTAGCAAATAGTGCAGCCCCGACCAGACGCCGCGTCTATCTATCTATCTATCTATCTATCTATCTATCTATCTATCTATCTATCTATCTATCTATCTATCTATCTATCTATCTATCTATCGATCGATCGATCGATCGATCGATCGATCAATAGATCGCGTATTATGTGCAGTTGCGTTGTCTTTGCAGAGAAAAAAAGTGAGATTGTAGGAGAATAAAAAGTGTGAAAGTGAGACATGATAAAAGCTGACAGTGTTAGTGCAGACGAGATGTTGTTAAAAACAGGTTAAAACCCGTGTTGTGGGGCTTAAGGTGAGGAATAAGAGATTGTCTTGATCGATCTCAACTGGGCCCGCACGGTTTGCAAAGGTACCCCTTTATGGGTTTCCCGCATTCAATGGCTTAAGTCACTGCGGCTTTCAACTGATACTGGCTTACAGTTGGGCAAGGCCGGCTATCATAGTAGCTGGTAAGGGTAGAGGGTAAATGTTTTTAAGAAAAATCATTACGCAAACACGCCTATACTTTGGGATCATTGATTCCATTGTGGAATTTTGAAAATATTTTAGGGTCACTGATGAGGCCTAATTGGCCGAAACTAGCTAGTCTGGCCCAGAAAACATGTACACTCCATATTTTACAGTTCTGTGGTGTATTCCTTGCTTCCAAAGGATAACCCTTTTATAGAACATATTTATCGCCGTAAAAATGAAAAATTTAAGATGAAAAATAGTGATATATTTTTCTTATTTCTGCTCAAAATATAGATTGTGGGCACTCGTTAGAACCGCCTCATCGAGGCGGTTCTAACGAGTGTCCACAATCTTTATTTAAAACACAGGTACTTTTGCTGAAAAAAATGTAACATTTGCATCGCAAAAACCACTCACATTTTCAAGCTGTACAAAATATCTCTTTTTTTTTATCACAACAAAAGTATCAATGTGAAAAGTACCAACAACATCGTTATTCTGACAAAAGTTTTAATAACTTGGCCCAGGCAAATAGACAATAAGGTATACCCCGGAAACCCCAGTTTTACTATATAAAAGTGGGGTTCAAGGGGGTCAAAAATATATAGTTGTGTTTTCGTGATGGGAAACACCTGGCAGATTTTCCATCATTTTTCAAAGAGAGACAGCTTTCGGGACTTCTTGTTCGCTTTCCTATAGGCTCCTGAGGAACAGATTCTTTCTTTTAAGAGAAGATTCCCTTTTCCGTGGGACAATATACAGTCGAACTTCAATGGCTCGAACACCTTTGGAACCTCGAAAATCTGTTCGACACTGGGGTAGTTCGAGCCACTGAGGTTACTGTCAGGAGGCATAACGAGATACTTTTAGACATCTTTTCGGTTTTCTATAATGAAAATGTATGCTGTATGCTGTGTGTACTCATTAGAATCGCATCGATGAGGCGATTCTAATGAATACACACAGCATACATTTGCAAGATAAAAGACTTAAATCTTAATTATCCACCACTATTTCTTATGTAGAGGATTTCGCTAGGGGCTCAAGAATGGGTTCGACACATCCATGGTAAACCAGCCATCGTTGTTCGAGCCATTGAAGTTCTACTGTATAGAAAAACAAACAGGAAGTCCCGAAAGTTATCTCCCTTTGAAACAAAGCGGAAAAATTGTGCTAGGTGTTCCCATTCAGCTTGATTTGTTTTGTTTGATTTGAGGTTTAACGTCCCCGTCAACACTGTAAAGGTCATTTTGGAGACGTTGCTTCCAATTTTGTGGGACTTTTACCCGACACTGAGATGAAATTACATCTCAAGTCCTGTCGCCCAATGAAACCAATAGCGTTTAAAAGCCTGGACGTTATGACTCGCACCGCGGTTCCTGGACAGGCTTAGATCCTCGAAGCGGTTTACCAGTACTAGTGTACGGACGGCTTCAGCTTTGCGTGGAAGCATCATGCAACCCATCTATTTCTTCAAGCCCCGATGGGCGGGGGCGGCCATTCACCTTGATGTAGGTCTTTGTGTGTGGCGAGTGTCATGACCAATAACGTACATGTAGGCGGTACTCTTTTCATTATCAAAGCTGCTTTGATTTGATTTGGCGTTTAATGGTCTAGTAAATACTATTTAGGTCATTTTGAGCCGGTAGGTTTCCTAATACAACCACACTTTTGTGTGGAAGGCTTGTACCTAAGCGGTTAGCTAGTGCAGTGCACATTCATTCGCCAGAAATGAACAACTGCCCTTCTTGAAGAGATTTCATTATCACCACCATCACGTGAGTCCGTGAGAGGAACACCCCCTTAAACCCCACTTTATAAAGAGAAAATTTGCGTTTACGGGGGGGGGGGGGGGGATATTTTTCTTATTTCTGCTCCTAGACATAGGTTGTGGGTATTCGTTAGAACCTATGTTTGCATTAAAAGTAAGAAAACTACCACAAATTTTCATGAGAAAGAATGATCTATGTCACACGGATGTGTTTTTGTAATGAATAGGCAACAAGAACATTGTATGCAACAATAGAAGTGAAGGCAATGATCAGAAATCGATACAATTAACCCACAGCTCCCATCAGAGACACCAGAGTAAAGAAACAAAAACATGAAACAACTAGACCCTAGTGGAAACATCACAAGCGGAGAGCCAAAAGGACAGCTACTTTCCCACAAAATGGCCAATTGGCTATCCAAAGCAAAAAATATGAGCGAAACACACACTCAGAGACAAGCCATAACAAAAATAAACCACGACAGAAGAACCGCAGTGAAAAGGTTTTCAATGGGGAGGCTTAAATCGATTTTACGTGGCCACAATCCTCGCCTTTACTCCCGTGGCGATTTAGACAAATAATTTGTTCAGTCCGCATGAAGGCCTCCTAAGTTGTCTCCTTCATAATAGAACAGAATAAAGGTTTCAGCGTTTCAGTTTGAACATTTCCTGAGACAGCTTTTATGAACAGTTCGAATTTGAGCTTATATGAACAGACAGAATATACCCCAGTCACAGTGGCTTTTCATAAACAGTAAAGCACGATTCTAAAAGACATAAACTAGCCTATATAACGTTGAACCCCTTGAACCCCACCTTTAAAAAGAAAACAGGAGTTTACAGGGTTAAACCTTATTTTTTCGTCTTTCTGCTCTAAAATATAGATTGTGGGTACTCGTTAGAACCGCCATATTGAGGCGGTTCTAACGTGGACCCTCAATCTATGTTTTCTAAAATATAGCTTGTGGGGACTCGTTAGAACCGCCTCATTGAGGCGGTTCTAACGTTGACCCTCAATCAGATTGTGGGTACTCGTTGGAACCGCCTCACTGAGGGGGTTCTAACGTGGACCCTCAATCTATATTTTAAGCAGAAATTTGAAAAAATATCACAATTATTCATCTTAATTTTTTTCGGCGGTAAAGTATACCATGTATTTGTATAGGCATGTTTTTGTAATGTGGCCGTTTTCTACTAAATACCCTTAATACCAGTTGCCTCTTATTATATGAAATCAAAGCAATGGCATTAGGGCTGGCTAATCGGTTCTGTAAATATAATCGATTATCAGTCCTGTCATTGCGATCGATAATCGATTAGTAATCGCAAAGATTTTTGTCATAATTTTACCTGTCTGGCTTTCTGTCTGAGCATGACTTTTACCATATATTTCACTTTACCATATGTATATTTGAACAGACAGGCCTGGGCAAAGTGTAGACCCAGATGAGACGCCACAGAATGCGGCGTCTCATCAGGTCGGCACTGTTTGCCACTCATCCAGCTATTTTAGGCATAACTTTGAGTAATAAATTGTACCTATCAAGTAATCGATTAAAGGCAAATCAGAAATGATAATCATTTTTGTGGATTTATCGATCGATTAATCGATTATATGATTAATCGTGTCATCCTTAATTTATTATGGCAGCATTTGTGGTCGATTGTCTCTGAGTGTAGGCTAGAAAAATGATCATGAACGGTGACATAAACTGTTAACATTTCGTTTAACCCCTTAAGCAATCAGTGTAGACCCTGAAGAGGCACCCGTAAATCCATGTACTGCAAGCAAACTGTTAAGACTGATCTGGGTCTACACTTGTTGCCAAATCCAATCCATATTCTGTTGATAACCCCCAAAAGCAGCACTCTGACCTCAAAGCGATAAGAAAAGTGCAGCTATTTTCTAATAAATAACCATTAGCTGTATTTCCAACAAATCAGTTGCAGTCACGTGGATTTGAGCAGTTAAAACCTTATACTCTTTCTAACTTTGTGTCTGTTGACAAGCAGTTACTGCAGTTTATCACACATTGGTGCTAACTCTGAACGGCACCTTTCTTTCTTTCTTTCTATATATACTGCCATACGCTCTCGCGGACATTCTAGGCAGGTGTATATTACATACACTCCAGTTTTGCAGGATGAAAGCCTAAACAGTAATTATGTAATTATGGTAGGGTTCTTTAACCTGCACAGGGGATGGTTCTTCCTGCACAGGGGGCCTCCAGTTAACGCCCGATCCGAAGGACGGTGCACTTAATGACATCACCTGAGAATTCTTTTTCTTGCACACCAGACAAGGAAATCCGTGATTTTACCCTGGGATAGAAATTTATGTTCTGACCCTGGTGTTCCGACCCCACATCGAATATAATCGCGTGTTTGATAAACGCACTGGTTGATTACAACCTCATGCACGGCGTCGTCATGCGTGACGTCACTAAACATTCCTGTTTTGTCATCACAAAATGGCGGACATCGGTAACCGAAGTGACAGCAGCATTTAAAATTCGCAATAGAAATGGAAGGTATGCAAGAAAAAGAATCCTATATGTGTGTGAGGGGTGGATAGAAAAATCCGTCCCTCGGGATCACTGTCCGGCATCACTCGGCAAGCCTCGTGATGCCGGACAGTGACCCTCGGGACGGATTTTTCCATCCACCCCTCACACCCTTATAAGATTCTTATAGACAATCTTTTAAAATTTGGCAATTACTCAGAGAAAAGAAAGATGGAACAAGAATTCCGCCGAAGGCTATGTCGCGCCTGTAGATGCTCAAAGTCAAACAGCCATGAAATTTAGGTCAATGTCAAACATGAATGCTTGCATTAAAGTAACAACTCCCAGATTATAGCTTGTACCAATTATCATTAATGAAGTTCTAATAGTTGTTGAGAAATGGACTTGGACATTAGGGCGAACACTAGGGTTGCAAAAATAGATCACAAAATCAATGAACCATGAAATGAAGGTCAATGTCAAATATGGATAACTGCATTACAATTGCCATAACCAGATGCAAACTTGTACCAAAGATCATTAATGAAGCTCGTATAGTTCTTGGGAAAATAACTTGAATAGTAGGGTGAACGCTAGGTTTGACACAATAGTTTACAAAGTCAGTGAACCATGAAAGGTGGGTCAAGGTCAAATATGGATTCTTGCTTTAACGTTGTCATCACCAAATGCAATTTTATACCAAAAATTGTTAATGAAGCTCTTACAGTTCTTGAGAAATGAACATAGATAATAGAGTGGATGCCAGGTTTGACACAGCAGTTTTCAAAGTCAGTGAACCATGAAAAGTAGGTCAAGGTCAAATATGGATGCTTACAGTTCTGTTGCTATCCCCAGATGCAAGTCTGTACCAAGCAACATTAATGAAGCTCTTATAGTTCTCAGAAATGAAGTTGACCATTTGGGTGAAAGCTGGGGTTGTCGCAAATGTTGGCAAGATTGACCATCACGAAAACATGCCTATATAATTTTAACCCCCTTGAACCCCACTTTCATATAGTAAAACAGGGGTTTCCGGGGGTACACCTTATTTTTCTTATTTCTGCTTTAGAATATAGATTGTGGGTACTCGTGAGAACCGCCTCATCGAGGCGGTTCTAACGAGTGCCCACAATCTATATTTGGAGTAGAAATAAGAAAAATATCACATTTTTATCATGAAATTTTCATTTTTTCGGCGATAAAGGTGGCAATGTATTTGTACGGGTGTGTTTGCGTAATGCAAACGGACGAACAGAAAATCGGACGCCCATATCACGCCATGCTAATAGCAGGCGCAACAATAAAACAGCAAAAAAAAAACATGATTTCGACTGTCTCTGACAGAGACAACTAACCATTGACCACATATGCATGAAAACTCAGAATCATCGCTGTTAAGAAAATGAATATGCTGAAACTCGACAGTGTTATCTTAAATCTCACAGGGTCCAATAAAAGCATGTCTCCATTTCAAAATCTTTGGGTTTGCATCTAAAGAGAAGGGCTAGTTCCAAACTTAATAAAAAAATAAGCAAATGAAATCGAACAAAGTTAGGTAGCATGAAAAGCAAAACCACAGGGACAGAAGCAATACAAATTTAAGTGAATTTAACTTCTAACACAAACTTTAAAATACCCTAATTTACAAAGGGCCACAACTCTTGAACTATTTTTCAGAATTTTTCAAAAGTTATTCGGAACATCTACTTTTCACTAACAATCTATCAGTCCAATTTCTGAGCTTTTAAGATATATTGCTGCCAGACTTCATCCATATTTTTCAAAGAACCTTAACTCAGAAAAACGGGCGCAATCCTTACAAGAAAAACAATATGTCAGGGTTCTTCATGAGGAATCCAAATATGAACTTTCAAAACAATAGACAATTTATACTATCCTTCAGAACAACATAGATCTTGTGCGAACAACATTTTATCTTGTGCTCACAAGATATCTTGTTCGCACAACTTAATATCTTGTTCCGACAACATTTGTTTGTTTGTTTTATTTGAGGTTTAACGTCCCCGTCAACACTGTAAAGGTCATTTCGGAGACATTGCTTCCAATTTTGTGGGATTTTTACCCGATATTGAGATGAAATGACAGCTCAAGCCCTGTCGCCCAATGAAACCAATAGGTTTATTAGCATGGACGGTCCGCCTCGCACCGCGGTTCCTGGACAGGCTTAGATCATCTAAGCGGTTTACCAGTACTAGTGTCCAGGCCGGATTCAGCTCTGCGTGGGAGCATCATGCAGCCCATATATTTCTTCAAGCCCCTATGGGCGGGGGCTTGTGTGCCGACAACATTATATATTGTGTGCACAAGGTATTATCTTGTGCGCACAAGATAATAAATTGGGCGAATCTTGTTCACACAACATATTATCTTGTTAGCACATTTTAATCGGACACATAAGATATTATGTTGTCCGCACAAGATCGATGTTGTGCAAACAAGATGATATGTTGTGCGAACAAGATAATATCTTGTGCGAACAAGATAAACAAGATATTAAGTTGTGCAAACAAGATATTATGTTGTCCGCACAAGATATGATATGTTGTCTGCACAAAATATATCTTGTGCGCACAACATATTATTTTGTGCGCACAAGATAATATCTTCCTCGAACAACTTAATATCATGTCCGCACAACATATTAAAAAATACATGTCCCTTCTCGGGTTCCGGACATTTTAATCCAAGCGCGTTATTATTAATAAAAGCATAAGTAGACTCGTGCGGATCAACGCTGCCTGTCATCCTAATACAGTAGAACTTCGATGACTCGAACACCGATGGCTCGCTTACCATGGCTGAGTCGAACCCGTTCTTGAGTCCCTAGGGAATTTCTGTATGTAAGAAATAGGGAGAGTAAAAATTAGGATATTGTTGTCTTTTATCTTGCAAATGTATGCTGTGTGTACTCATTAGAATCGCCTCGATGAGGCGATTCTAATGAGTACACACAGCCTACATTTTTCATTATAGAACATAGAAAAAATGTCCTAAAGTATGTCGTTATGCCTCCTGGCATTAGCCCTCAGTGGCTCGAACTACCCCTGTCTCGAACAGATTTTCATGGTCCTAAAGGTGTTCAAGCCATCGAAGTTCGACTGTATACATAATCAAAGCATTCTGAAGCATCTGGTCTGGGACTACACTGCTTGCCAAGTCCAAACCATGATTCTACAGATACCTTATTACTCAACACGTTGACCTCCATGCGGCCCCCGCCCATCGGGGCTTGAAGAAATAAATGGGCTGCATGATGCTTCCACACATAGCTGAATCCGACCGCACACGAGCGCTGGAAAACCGCTTAGAGGGCCTAATCCTGCCCAGGCAAAGCGGTGCGAGCTGGACCGCCAATGCTTATAAACCCTATTGGTTTCATTGGGCGACAGGGCTTGAGATGTCATTTCATCTCAATGTCGGGTAAAAGTCCCAAAAAATTGGAAGCAACGTCTCCAAAATTACCTATATAGTGTTGACGGGGACATTAAACATCAAATCAAACAAACAAACAATCAAAGCTGACCTCCAGGCGATAAAAGTAACACTGCTATTTTCTAAAAATAAATTACCACGGGCCAGTTGTTCAAAACTAACGATGTCGTTAGTTAACGTATCGTTAAAACTTTGATCATTTTTATGGCAATAATGCTAATATTTTTGCTGAAAAAATGTGAGCAGCTATTCGCAAAAGCTGCTCACATTTTTTCAGCAAAATCACCAAAGGTTTTGATATTGTACTTGCCAGTACAGTTAACAATTTGGCCATTAATGAGCTTGTTAAGCTAACGATGCATTGAACAACTGGCCCCTTGATTTCCTACAATTCAGCGCTAGTCTGCTTAAGAGATTCTTGCGCTTTATAACGTTTGGTCATGAAATTATAAAAATACATATAGCAATGTCACATTTTAAAGCAGGCTCATTATTATCATTAAAGTCATAAGTAGAGCTTTGCAGATCTTCACTGCTTGTCATAGAAATAGCCATCGGAAGAGATGGCAAATCCCCCGACCAAAAGCCAATATGGCCTTCAGAAGATTGTTCACCAATAAAAAGTGCACCAGAATTAAACCAACAATATATCACAAAAGTATTGCAAATATGGCCATCACAAGATTATACTATCAGGGGAGATAACTAAAAAACCAGGGCACTCAGAATTGTGGCTCTTGCGCATGACATGTCTGCTTAAGGTCATGTATTTCTGTACAAAGTATCATCAGTATGTCTCAAAGGGTATTGGAGATATGGTGATCACAAGCTGGTCATACTGTTATATTGGAATGGTAGATAACTCAAATACCACAGCACCAACAGTTGGGGTTCTTGCACATGACACCACTTCTGTACCTTGTATACAATTGCGCCAAGTTCCTTCAATATATCTCAAAGGGTGTTGGAGTTATGACAATCACAAGGTTATATTGTCAGGGGAGATAACCAAAAACAAACAGAACCCCCAGAGTTGTAATTCTTGAGCACGACACACCTGCTTATCCACATGTACATCTGCATCAAGTACCACTAATATGTCTCAAAGGTATTGGAGGTACGGTTATCACAAGGTGGTCATACTGTTATATTGGAAGGGGAGATAACTCAAATATCATAGCACCCATAGTTGTGGTTCTTAGGCATGATGCGCCGTCTCAACCTTGTATACAATTGTACTAAGTACCATCAATATATCTCGCAGGGTATTAGAGTTATGGCCATTACAAGGTTATATTGTCAGGGGAGATACTTAAAAAACTAGGGCACCCAGAGTTGTGGTTCTTGCACGTGACACACCTGCTTAACCTCATGTACCATCAATATATCGCAAAGAGTATTGGAGATGTGGCCATCACAAGGTAGTGATTCTATATTACTGGAAGGGGAGATAACTCAAAAACCATGCCACCCAGAGTTGTGTTTTTTGTGCATGACACACCGTCTCGGCCTTGTGAACAACTGTGCCAGGTATTATCAATATATCTTAAAGGGTATTGGAGTTATGGCCATCACAAGGTAGTCACTCTATTTTATTGGAAGGGGAGATAACTCAAAAACCATGGCAACCAGAGTTGTGGTTCTTGTGCATGACACGCTGCCTCAGTCTTGTGAACAACTGTACAAGGTACCATCAATACATCTCAAAGGGAATTGGAGTTATGGCCATCACAAAGTAGTCATTCTATTTTATTAAAAGGGGAGATAACTCAGAATGTATGGCATCCAGAGTTCTGGTTCTTGCGCATGGCATGCCGTTTCAGCCTTGTGAACGAATGTGCCAAGAACTATCAATGAATCCCAAAGGGTATAGGAGTTATGGCCATCAAAAGGTTGCGTCTACGGACGGACGGACGGACGGACGGACGGACGGACAGACGTTCGTACAGATGGACATTTGTTGGGTACTACAGTGTTAATTTTTTACCTATAAGTACCCAACAATCAGCTAAAATTTGCACAAGTACCCAACATGTCCCATCAAATTTGTTGGCTACTTTTTCGGACACTAACGGAATAAACGGCAAGTACCCAACTTATGTCTACCCAACATATGCCCGTGGATGCGCTCGGACAGGCGGACGGACAGACGGACGGACGTCAGGCTGATCGCTATATCCCCCGAACCTATTCGGTCGGGGGATAAAAAAGCATAATGAAAGCTGAGAGTACTGGTTGGTTGCCCTCACAAACCAAATGAATACAGTGAAATTTCGCTGTTAGAGGCATTTATTCTTGTAACAGTAGGATACACCGTGTGATCATGATTGATTCATTGCCCCGTGTGGTATACTGTCTATAGCAGATCAAAGGCGATGCTTAATAGGGGGATTAGTAGCTTTTGTTAAATCTCCTGAATGAGGGAAAATCAATAATGTACACTCTAGTTATAGAAGTCGCAGATAAGATTGACTAGGCGGAGCTATCGTTTATACCTGCCTAAGGAAAATTCCATTGACAAAAAGGTAAACCAAGTCACCCGATTGTGTTTATTCAACTGTAACACAAGCATAGCTGTGGCGTATATGACCATTTCGTCCGCTTGTAGAAAGCGTGCGAAAGGCACTCTACCGAATCTTCAGCTGGACTCAGCGAACTTGACATATATTGATAATCCATAGGGGCTTGAATCATGAAAAAAAAATGAAAAAAAAAAAAAAAAAAAAAAAAAAAAAAATGAAAAAAAAAAAAAAAAAAAAAAATTTTTTTTTTTTTTTTTTTTTTTTTTTGGTACTATATTAGAGACAAGGGGGGAAACTTCGGCTCCATTTTTTGGGGGGTTACCTCATTTTACCCAGTGTATCTTTTTCGCAAATGAAGTTTTTCACCTGCTTATTACGAATTATACAAGTTAAATATGTCCACTTTGCAACAATAATCGGCCTCTGTCTGTCACTTGCAGGAAACATGTTTTTCTCGCATGGATTAACTCAGCAAAGCAAAATTCGGCATAAACGTGTGACAAAAATTTTCAGGTTTTCATCAATCACAAGCGAACTAGTGTTACGGAGGAAACTTTTTTCGCTTTCAACTGATGTCTTTCATTCAAATGAACCTCTCTTGACCAATTTGAATCCAAAATGATGTATTTGCAGCTCTAAATTTAGATTTTATTACTTTTACATCACTTTATGTAAAAGATCAAGAAAACAGTCGTCGCGAAGCTTGGTTTTTCTGCTGATTCCGGGCTGCTCTATCGATGAACTAACGACCGGTACGACCGGTTCTGTTTAATTTTTATACCGTTCGTAGTAGTGACAAATGAGCATTATCGCTATTTTTCTTCAATTTTCAACTAAACCCCAAGAGGGGACACAGGCGTTGTATACTGCATATACTCCAGTTTTGAGAGCTGAAAGAGTACACAGTCACCATGTAATTACGGTATGGTTCTTTAACCTGCACAGGGGATGGTTCTCCCTGCACAGAGGTCTCCAGTTAACGTTCAGATTCGAAGGACGATGCACCGTTATGATATTCATACCTGCAAAATTTATTATACAAATGGAACGTGTTCTGACGCCGAAATTTTGGCACCGCTGCTGGGGATCAAACCTGGGACCTTTAGCATATGAGGCACTGAGCTAGGTGGGTGGCTAAATTTAGGAAGGCAGGGATTAGCCGCAGTTATCTCCTTACCGGACCCAGAAAATGTGAAATGTATTTTTTGTTGAAATCGTGGACGTTTTGTGTTATTTTCAAAACAGTTTCACTCATGCTTGTGTAGACAGAAATAAAACAAATGGACCCTGTATCGCTCACCTGAGCTAACAGATTCAAAGTTTCAGGAAGTGCCAGCCTTTACTGAAGGATTAATGGAAGGACATGGTGATGACAGGGTAAGCATTTTCTGCAAATCAAGTAGAATGTAACACTATGATAAATAGGCTGACCTCACTAGTTTTCAAACGCATCCCAGCTTTTATTTCTGACTTGCTAAGAAGATCCGATATAAACTGATGGGGCTATGGCGATGACAAGTTCAAAAATAAGCAATTAACTGCTGCAATCAAGGGGATGTTACTCTGTGACAAATAGGCAAACCTCACGAGTTTTCAAACTCCTCCGAGCTTTTCTGCCTGACTTATTTGTTTGTAAGTTTCATAAAGATCCGATCAAAACTGAAGGGGCAGCAGTGCTAACAAGGTCTAAAATAGGCATTTTTAAGCAATCAAAGGCAGGTAACTCTATGATAAATGTGCCGACTTGGCCAGTATTCAAACTCATCCAAGGTTGTATTCCCAGCCACCTTACATGTAAGTTTCAGAAAGATCCGATCAAAACTGAAGGGGCTACGGTGATGACAAAGGTCAAAAATCAACATTTTCAGCCATCAAAGGGATATAACTCTACGATAAATAGGCTGACTTGGCCTGTTTTCGAACTCATCCAAGATTTTATCCCCAGCCACCTTACATATAAGTTTCAGAAAAATCCGATCAAAACTGAAGGGGTATGGTGATAACAAGGACGTAAATCTATGATAAATGGGCCAACATGGCCGGTATTCGAACTCATCCTAGGTTTTATCCCCAGTCACCTTACATATAAGTTTCAGAAAGATCTGATCAAAACTGAAGGGGCTACGGTGACGACAAGGTCGAAAATCGACATTTTCAGCCATCAAAGGGACATAACTATATAGTAAATAGGCTACCTTGGCCGGTATTCGAACTCATCCGAGATTTGATCCACAGCCACATTACATAAAAGTTTCAGAAAGATCCGATCAAAACTGAAGGGGCTACGGTGATGACACGGTCAAAAATCGGCATTTTCAGCAATCAAAGGGATGTAACTCTATGATAAATGGGCCGACTTGGCCGGTTTTCGAACTCATCCGAGGTTTAATCCCAAGCCACCTTATATATATGTTTCAGAAACATCCGATCAAAACTGGAGGGGCTACGGTGATGACAAACATTTTCCCATTGTAAGTCTATGGGACCTTGTGATTGCCATAGCAACCAAAGTTTTCATGCGATTTAAAAAAAAAAAAAAAAAAAAAAACGCTAATGTCATCAATGCCCCACCAGAGGCATGCTACAGATGAGAAATGATTGAGATCAGCCTGCAGGCTGCAGAGATATAGCTGCTCAAAAGTGTGGACGGACGGACGGACGACGGACGACCCACTATACTATAAGCTCCCCTGGAGCCTTCGGCCCAGGTGAGCTAAAAAACAGCCAGCTTGTTAAAATGCCATCAATACGTAAATGTTCAAAATGATGCAGCATGGAAACAAGTTGTTCCCTAATAATAATAATAATAATAATAATAATAATAATAATAATAATAATAATATAAATAATAATGATAATAATAATAAAATAATAATTGCAACATATTCCTTTTTATGTTTTGAAATTTTGATCCTGGGTCGCTAATGGCCAGTAAATGACAATAAGCACTATTTAGATTGGGCCCATTGGGTGATTTAAGGGGACAGAACCCCTACAGTGCAGCACATACATGTTCTCTCATCCGCGAGTTTCTGAAGTGGACGCTTCTATTAATGAATTCGGCCAAATCCATTAATGTAGGGACTTGGGTAATAAAAAACACTGCTCAATTCTTCTGCTCAGCAAGTTTGTATTAATCTGAATAGGCACCACAACTCACCACAACACGGCAAACAAAGAAGGTCAGAATAAGCTAGAGCATATCAACCTGATGTTCTTGAGGGGGGAGGGTGAGGGGGGCGGGTGTAGCGGGGATCATTTTACGGTCCTTTCGAGTTTATTTCACTCATATCGAGCCGATTGTTAATCACATGTGGTCGAAGACCGTAGTATCCGGTAAAAAAAAAAAAAAAACATCAGGCCTTCCGTTGCAGAACTCTTGAATGCCTTAAAATAGATGCCTTTTATGAAAGGTTTGATTGTGAAGTGCTTAGATCTGTTGAAAAAGTACTTGTATTAGCCTAGAGTGTATTGGAAAGTAAGTGAGAAATGGGGCCTTTTTCAATATATAGGACATTTAATTTTGGTGCTTTTGAGTAAAGCGGCATTCCAATCTTAGTGTTTCTCGACCAGGCTATTAAAAGGTTATAAATCGTTATTCATGCTCAATTCAGTCGAGCGTTAAATTTGTAATGCTCGCTAATTTTAAATACTAAAAGTTCATCAATTTTCCTGCTTAGATTTGTTTGTTTGATTTGAGGTTTAACGTCCCCGTCAACACTGCAAAGGTCATTTTAGAGACGTTGCTTCCAATTTTGTGGGACTTTTACCCGACCTTAAGATGAAATGACATCTCAAGCCCTGCCGCCCAATGAACAAATAGGTTTAATTAACATGGACGGGCCGACTCGCACCGCTTTGCCTGGGCAGGCTTAGATGCTCTAAGTGGATTACCAGTACTCGTGTGCGGGTCGGTTTCAGCTCTTCGTGGAAACATCATTTCTTCATGCCCCGATGGGCGGGGCCGTTTCCTGCTTAGATAAGAACTGAATAATAGAATGTATGATGGGATTGAGGCCGAAACAAGGAATTTTCAAGCAAGTTTTCAGTTTAGTTAAGTATCATGTAGGGTTTTGTCGAGCACGAGACTTTAATTCACTGAAAACGAGCCCGAAGCCACGACCACAATATTAATTATTTTTCTCACCCAAACACTTTAAGGAATTTATTTGTTTGATTAGATGTTAAAAGTGCCCATCAACAGGTCATTTGGAGACGTTGAATCCATTTTGTGGGACTTTTACTGGACATTGAGATGAATTGACATCTCAGGCCCTGTCGCCCTATGAACCCAATAGTGTTTATAAGCATGAACGGTCTGACTCACACCGCTTTGCCCGGGTAGGCATAGATTCTTTGAGCGGTTTAGCAGTACTCGCGTGCGGTCGGTTTCAGCTCTGCTTGGAAGCGTCACGCAGCCCACCTATTTCTTTAAGCCCCGATGGGCAGGTCCGAAAACTTTAAAGAATGCGTTGTGAACTGCACAAATATACAGAAATTAATAAGCGATAAAGCACATTCACACCAATGTAACACAACAAAATGTCAGTATTTTAATATTCATACCTCCTGGAGAATATCGTCATAATTTTTCCAGTGAGCCGCTAAAGTTTGTGTCTAAAGCATCCGTTTACATGTAAAGTGCTACGCATGAAATAAAAACCAGTGCATGTACATTTCATGACCTGCTTTCTTTGACACTTGACAGCAGTTTGATGACAAATTGAATGTCCATTTCATTAAAAGTTGATAAGGACATGTCATTCTGACTCTTAAAAAATGTACATTTTAGGGGAAACTGAGAAGCTGCTCCCCTAATTGCATGGATAACAAAACATGCTACAGAAGACGGTTTTGAAAACAAAATTACCTCGGGCTCAATGTGGGTGTTTTGCAATGACTGACATAATGGGATAGCTAATAAACCCTAGAGTGAGCAGCGATATGAGGCAAAGAAAACAAACACTTAAGAAATGAAAATTATTTTTCTGCTGTTCATGATAGTACGGACGCAGTGGGTTGTATGCACAGTAAGTGAACCCCGAAGGGGTTCATGTAAACTTTGTTAGCGACTCGCTGTCGTTCATATTTTCATGAAAAGCAGAAAAATTAAGTTTATTGTTTTATAATAACATTCTATGCCCCTCATCACTGGGCGAAAAATAATGCTTATAGGGCAAACTTTTTAAACTGAAAAACATTTACACCCATTTTACTACATAGAGAGGAACAGCGTTGACCTCACCAACGCCCGTAGAGAACCATGGTTTAGAATGACGTCACTTGATGTCACTGAAAATCATGTGACTCGATGCGTTTACGGAAGTATGAACCATACTGTTTTCTATGTGTTTACATTATATTTTTTTATTTATGAGCCGGATAAATTCCATACCCTATCAGTTGAGCATGAAAAAAAAGTTTTATAATCCTTGGGCTGCAGGTTGGTGCAGTTTATGTCTGTACACCGTTCTTTCTACCTCTGGAATGAACAGTACACAATATTTCCATACCCCTCTAATTAATCTTAAGACTTCCACAAATTTAATCCAAATATCTGAGAGAGAGAGAGAGAGAGAGAGAGAGAGAGAGAGAGAGAGAGAGAGAGAGAGAGAGAGAGAGAGAGAGAGAGAGAGAGAGAGAGAGAAAGAACAGCTAACATTAGACAAAATACATGTTGAAACGCTTTTTCCTTGGTTTCCACTTATCACAAAGAAGAAAAAAAAGAACGAAAATTCCTACAGGCCTATTGGCACCAAAACAGCCTTTGTTATTTAGGTAATAATATTAGAACACACGCTTAAAGTCGTCAGTCTTTCCGACCACTATGAATTCAAATTTGTAAAACAATTTCAAGTTATTTCTAGCCGTATCTCTTTTAACTAAAATTCTGAACCGTTTGGCTTAACACTGCTGCATTTTTATTTATTTTTTTGCTTAGCTAACCGTCGCCGTGTACCGGGAACGAGCGTTTAAACATAAGGTGACGATGTCGTGTACATAGCGGCCCCCCGCCCAAAGGGGCTTGAAGAAATATATGGGCTGCATGATGCTTCAACCGCAGAGCTGAATCTGGTCCCCCACTAGTACTGGTAAACCGCTTAGAGGATCTAAGCCTGTCCAAGAACCGCAGTGCGAGGCGGACCGTCCATGCTAATAAACCCTATTGGTTTCATTGGGCGACAGGGCTTGAGATGTCATGTCATCTCAATGTCGGGTAAAAGTCCCACAAAATTGGAAGCAACGTCTCCAAAATGACCTTTACAGTGTTGACGGGGACGTTAAGTCTCAAGTCAAACAAACAAACAAACGGCATGTACACATGTTCTTTAGCCCTCTGCCAAAAACACATAGATTTTATACGATAGCCGTTGTGCAAGAAACTGACAAACATTTCCCCTTCAATCTGGAGCTCTCTAGCAATCTCCTCGATAACGTGGGTTATAACATGCCCGTCCCAGCCTGGACATAAACAAGGCAGTTGGGCCCAGTTGGGCCTTGTTTTTTTAATCAGATCAAAGGCCGTCTTCTGCTTTTTAGTAAACATTTTATTTCCTTTTCTGCGCATGTGTCAAAAAAGTTACAGCGGCTGACATGAATCGATGCAATACAAAATTCCCAGAGCACAGCCCATTATACGTAGAAACACCATCCAGTTATCTTAGCTGCGTAATACGTGTATACGTAGTCCTAGCAGAATATGTTACATTGACAAAATAAATTAAAGGAGAAATCAAGGCTATCACACACATTTTAACAGTAACAACTCCACTGCCGGAACGTAGTTTCCGAAGTTCCGGATTATATCTGTCCTGCACGTCCCGCCTTTTAAACACGACGATTATGGCAAGCGCCCGGGTTTCTGTACCGATCATTGACAGAACACTGATGAAAGCGAAGCAAAAGTTGGAAAAATCTATATTTAGAGCTGCGAGTACATCTTTTTGGCTTCAAATTGGCAAAGCGAGCTAAAGTTAAATGAAAGACAACGGGTGAAAGTGAAAAAAGTTCCCCCCGTATCACTAGTTCGGTTGTGATTGATGAAAACCTGAAAATTTTTGTCACACGTTTATGCCGAATTTTGCTTTGCTGAGTTAATCCATGCGAGAAAAGCATGTTTCCTGCAAGTGGCAGACAGTGGCGGATTATTTTTGCAAAGTGGACTTATTTAACTTGTATTATTCATAATAAGCAGGTAAAAAACTGCATTTGCGAAAAAGATACACTGGGTAAAATGAGGTAACCCCCCAAAATATTGAGCCGAAGTTTCCCCCCTTGTCTCTATTATAGTACCAAAAAAAAAAAAAAAAATTTTTTTTTTTTTTTTTTTTTTTTCATTTTTTTTCATGATTCAAGCCCCTATGTGATAATCCCTGAATAGCTCCGCCTAGTCAATCTTATCTGCGACCACTATAACAGTAAGTAAACTAATGATTGTCCCCAAGGAGGCCCCTTACCTGTTGAAGACAGAGGACTTCTTTTGAGTCAGCAATGTGGGCTACATTTTTTTTTTTTGGTTTTACGGCCCTTTCAAGATTATTTCACTCATATCGAGCCGATCGATAATCAGAGGTTGGCGAAAACCGGAGTACCCAGAGAAAAACCACCTGACCTTCCGATGTGGGCTACATAATATTATCTAATGAAATGATAGTCCTCAATAATCAAGAATAAATGCCTTTTAGACCAATTAGAAGAATTAGAATTTTTAAAAATTAGGATTAATTCTGCTTAAAGAGTTCATTTAGCAGGTTGCAGTTCTATTTTCCTTGTATTTTCTGCATACAGCGTCCTCAGGTCAGAGACCACCTTTTGGAGTGATCAGATCTCGAAGCGAAACCGACATTTCAATTTGTTATTTTTCATCTTTTCTTCATAGACTTTGTCGAATTCCTCATTCTGTGCCACGGTAAACAAATTCTTCCAGAAACCGACTTCACCTGAAAATATACAAACTTTTGCTATAATCTAAACCAGTGATTTGTGCTTTTGGCATAAAACATAGAGTTTATTTGGTTTTTTTTTTATCGATTACGGTGAAATAATTCACAAGTGTTCTAAGGCTTCCGAGTAAAAAACGAGAGAGCGATAGCGAACGAGTTTTTTACACGAAAGCCTTAGATCACGAGTGAATTATTTCTCCGTAATCAATCAAAACAACAAATAAATTGTTTATTACATTTCCAATTAGGTTTTACCTTTGAAATTTCAAATTCAACCATTCAAATTTCCAACCAATATAGTTTAAGTCAGAGTATGGATTTCAGGAGGCGTCGTTTAGTTTGAAAATCAGTCGCCATCTTGTTTTCATTTCAAAGCAAAAATCATCCTGTCCTTGAAATACAGATGCAACAATGTCATGAAAGTAGAACTGTATTTTCAAGAAAATAATACTTTATCTTCGTGTTGTAGGTCTCTCCTCAAAAACGTTAAATGGACGCGAAAATTTAAATCTGATTTCTATGATTTTATCAGATTTTCCACCAAACGTCATCTATTGTTATTGTTGTAACAAACGACGTCAGCAACGTCGCCTAGCAATTATGACGTCAAAACATCCGAAACGAAGAAATGAAATAATTCACTGTTGAACGATTATCGGGTTTTCTTTCACCGAGAAAAATAGGTAATTCATTGTTAGAAATGTAATAAATCACGCTAACAAGTCCGTGAAATGAACACCCCTCTAAACCCCATTTCATATTGTGAACTGGGGTTTAAAGCGGAAGTATATTTTTGCTTATTTCTGCTCCGAGACATAGGTTGTGGGTACTCGTAACGAGCACCCTCAACCTACGTTTGGAGTTAAAATAAGAAGCATATCACCACTTTTCAAATGTCAAAGTAGCCATTTGGGGATATTAAAGAATGCACCGTGCCACATGGGTGTGTCATCGTAATGGTTTATACCAACTGGTAAACTATTTTAAAATTTTTAGACGCCAAGAAAAATGCGTGTTAAAATGTTGTTTGCTGCTTATTACTGCACACTTTTCATCCTATTTTCTCAAACAGGCAAATAGTGCGGACCCTGATCGGACTGTTCCTGAAAGAGCAGTCCGGTCTGGGCCTGTTCTCTCCAACAATGCCTTTTTACCCTTATCTTGCTGAATATTCATTTAAGCCACACCCATTTCTGTCTATCAACCAATCAAATTACTTGATGTAATTTATTGCTACAAATTCATAAACCGAATGCCAAACAGTGTAGAGCCTGATCAGATGGAGCCATCTGACCTGGATCTACACTGTTTGCAAAGATCGGGGGCTGTCGTGAACAGCAGGAGAAGGGTTAAAGGCAAGCAGATGGCAATTGTATTGATTGGCTTGAATCCCGGTAGCTTTTCGGCTCGCCAGTTTGCTGTCCTTTGAGTCCGGCCCCAACAGCTTAGTGGTACAGCGTTTGCTTTTGGATCTGTAGAGCTTGTAGGTTCAAATGCCGACCGTGCCATACCACAGGCGTAAAAAATGATATTCAGGGCTCACTTGACTGACGCTCACGTTGTCAAAGGTGGTCTTTGGAAAATGGATGAAAACAGGCAAATATTCATTAGTTAAGACAGGAATACAAGCTCCAAAGAGATTACACTATTTTTTTTTTTTTTTTTGTTTTGGTTTTTTCATTTTGTCTATACATTTACTGCATTTTCATTCGTGGGTTCGGTCACATGTCGAACTTTAACGGACATCCAGGTAACTGCTGTTGGTTAAAGTTAATACATAGATTTATATAGGAACTTGATAAGTATTCCCCCATAAAATAAAAACTTTTAGGAATATCATTTCTGTGCAAGCGGCTCGTGATTTTACATTCTTTTTCGAATATCCACATATATTTTTAATGCAATTTTATGAACAACTTTTTAGTCCTTTTTACGTATATTTGGAAGCACCCTCTAAATGTATAGAATATATAGTAAAACTACCGAATACAGCGACAAAAACTGATGAATTTATTTTCATAACGTTTTTGTAAATTGTTTTTTCTTTTCTGTGCCAGTGGGAGTAAAATTGCAAATTTATTGTGAACACATCCATGTAAATTTTGTGAAATAAAAATAAAAATAATTTGGTCCTTTTTGAAAATGAAATACACTACCCCCTTTTTTCTATTTCCAGTTTACCTTCGCAATCAGCGGGCAGAGGTTGTCACTACGGTAAACAATAACAAAGGCTATGTTACGCCTTCGATGTAATAACTGATAAATTTGAAATTTGTAATTAATATTCCATTATGTAAATTATTCTTTATTCAGTCTCTTTTTTTTTTTTTTGTCGACTCGCACCGCTTTTCCTGGGCAGGCTTAGATCCTCTAAGCGGTTTACCCGTACTCGTGTGACGGTAGGATTCAGCTCTGCGTGGAAGCACCATGCAGCCTATCTATTTCTTCAAGCCCCGAAGTCCGAGGGGGGGGGGGTCGGGGGGGGGGGGGGGTGAGTTACATTACAACACTATCTCTACTTTCATGTATTAGAACAGTGACCTATAAAATACATATAAAGCGGTCCTCAGACTTCTTACTGATGCCGCAAAATCGTTCGGATGTCACCTAGGTAACCATGAGGCCTTGGGGAGATAACCATTTATTTTCTGTGTTGTACGCGTTAGTTCCCTTGATTATCAGCACAGATCGCAGTCATGTCCGTATAAGTCCGGTATGGTTATTCTTTAGCGCACTCACTAGTCTCTACTTTAACCCTTTTTTGTACCAAATGGAATCTTCCTCCTTATATATAGTTGGAGTCAATTTCAAAATTTAGGGGTGTCAGGTAGTGTTTTCTTCAAAATTTATTTGGGAATTGGCTTATCTTTTTTGCAAACAGTGTAGGCCCTGATCAGACGCCGCGTTCTGCGGCGTCTGAGCTGGGCCTGCACTGTTTGCCAATGTACCCCTTTAGGGGTTTCTGGGGCTGAATGGGTTAATCAAAGTCCAGACAACACGATTGGGTCGATTGTCTCCAAGTGCAGGCGAGAGACCAAACAACAGATCCGGTTCCGACTAACTATTAAATAGCTTTACGCCCGAACCGTCATGGAATCTGAACACCGACTCACAGGCACGCCTCGCATTTAATGATACATGCACACTCATGTAAGATCCTAGGCGTTATTTTAGCTTCACTATACCAATCGCTTCTCTAATATGATTCGCACTTATAGGGTCTTCAAATAAATATTGTTGATTAAAAGCGTTGACCTTTAGTCATTAGAACAGAATAGAATAGAATTTATTTCCAATTTTGGGCCATTCCTGGCACACAATCAATGTGAAAAAACTGTCCTGATTAGAAAGAGGGTACAACATGTTAAACAAACAACATTAAACAACGTATTAACATAATATTGGATTCGTGAGTCTTTGTCAAATGTTAGACTTGTATTCTGCCAAATAATAAAAAAATTACTGATCGACCCACCACGGAGAGTAGGCATAATGTCCTCCTTGGTAGGCCCATCGGCAATAATGTATTCATTATGTTTGCTTAATAATAATAATTATAATACACAATAATTTTGTACATGACGTGAACAAGTCCATGAAATGAACACTTTATATACGAGGGTAGGCTGAAAAGTTCTGAGCCTTACCAAGAAGCAGGCATCGAACAGCCATGAAATTTTGTATTCATTATATCCAAACCATTATTACTTGATTTGACTCAAATGAGGTCAAGTTTACCTGCAATAACGTAGAAATTCTAGACTTTGAAAATTGATACTAGCACGTTTTTGAGAAAATAAACAAAATCTGGCATCGTGGTGTCATCAAGTACCCCTATAAAAAGGGGTTAGCTCCTAAGGACATTCATGCCGATATGGTTGCTACATTAGGGGATGATGCTCCTTCGTATGCAACCGTGAAAAGGTGGGCAGCAAATTTTAAGATGGGCAAGGACAGCCTTGAAGGTGATGACCGGTGTGGACGACCAACAACGGCAACAACTGAGGAAACCATCAGCCAAGTGCACAGGGCCGTGATGGATGACAGGCGTTTAACTGTAAATCAGTTAGCTTACACTGTTGGCATCTCCCGTGAACGAGTAGAGAACATCCTACACAGTGAATTAGGAATGTCGAAGGTTTCCGCCAGATGGGTGCCACGGCTTTTGACGCCTGACCAAAAGTTGACCAGACTGAACCTGTCACAAGCCAACTTGGCTATTTTTGAAGCAGACCAAGATGGTTTTCTTGACCGTTTTGTCACTCAGGATGAGTGTTGGGTTCATCACTTTGAGCCAGAGACCAAAAGACAACCCATGCAATGGAAGCACCCTGGCTCACCCCCTCCAAAGAAGGCAAAGGTCGTCTCCTCTGCAGGGAAGGTGATGACATGAGTGTTCTGGGATGCCAAGGGTATAATATTCATAGATTACCTTCAAAAAGGCAGAACAATTAACGGGGAGTATAATGCAGATCTGCTAAAACAATTGCGAAAAGCAATTAAGGCTAAACGACCCGGAAAATTGACAAAACGGGTCTTGTTCCATCAGGACAATGCACCTGCTCATAAATCGGTTGTCGCAATGGCTGCTGTGCATGACTGTGGCTTCACACTTGTCGATCACCATCCGTATTCACCTGATCTAGCTCCATCAGATTATTTCCTGTTTCCAAACATGAAAAAGCACTTGGCTGGGCAGCATTATCGGTCAGATGAGGAGGTGATAGCTGCTGTGGAGGAGTTTTTCAGGGAGAAAGATGAGACCTTCTATACCACTGGGATCCAAGGACTCCAGCATCGCTGGAGGAAGTGTGTGGACAGGAAGGGAGACTATGTTGAAAAATAAGGCACTTTCAGCATGGACAAACCATTGGATCTTGGTCAGGCTCAGAACTTTTCAGCCCACCCTCGTAGAAAAACTGGCGTATAAGAGGCGTACTTTATTTTTCTTATTTCTGTTCCAACCCAGCAGGCAAACGTCGCTAGGGAAACGTCAAATCAACGTTGGTGCAACGTCACGAAGTTGCACCGACGTTGATGTGACGTTGAATAAGCGATATGAGGTTGTATTGACGTTGATGTGACGTCACAATTACGTCATGCGCCTTCTGGGCAGACATTGAGCCAGTTATAACGAGCACCCATCAGAAAGGAAGCCATTTGGGATATGTTAAAAAACGCACAATGTCGCACTGGTGTTTTATCATGATGATGTTTAACAAGAATATCGCCCACACCCATCAACATGCCTAAGAGTACCTTGTCGATAAAGAAGCCTCCGTGTTTTAGTGGTTACGCTACTCGCCTTGTAAACCAGAGACCACAGCTTCTCCAGATTCTCGGATGTCTTTTAACCGAGGTCCCGTCTCCGTATGACCTTAGCTGTCAATGGGACATAAAACTCAAACACTCACTCACTCACTCACTCACCTTTTCGATAAATCCCTTGCTTGTGGTCTCTCCAGGACGTTGTTAAAAAGTGATCAGGGCCAGGCGCCTTATCCTTTTTCATTTGCTCAAATCTACATTTTACCGCAATCGCTTCGCACAAGTCTTTAGTAACCGAAAGCTCCAGGAATTTGGACAGTTTCTCTATTTCTCGGGCGCTATCCTGTTAAAAAAATTAGACCTCATATCATAAATGTAACCAATTTTAAGTTGACTATAACCTTCCTAACTAGACTAATATAATGCAGAGGTCAAGTCAGAAATTTAGTAGGTGTCAAAAGCATGACAAAACCAGAAAAATGATGATGATGATGATGATGATGATGATGATGATGATGATGATGATGATGATGATGATGTTCATGTTCATGATGCTGATGATAAGTAGTTTTAGTAGTAGTAGTAGTAGTAGTAGTAGTAGTAGTAGTAGTAGTAGTAGTAGTAGGAGTAGGAGTAGTAGTAGTAGTAGTTACAATGGTCATGGTAGTGATAATGGTTATACTGCCACTACCAGACGGATTTTGAACGGGCCTCCGTGGCCTAGTCAGTAAGAGTGCTGACTCTTAATCATTAGGTCTCTAACATGTGAGACGCCAAAATCTGCAACGGTAGGTCAGGTGGTTTTTCTGCGGGTATCGGTTTTTGCCCACTGTGGTCACATCTGAGTAAAGATAAACTCGAAATTACTGTAGTAATCTTGAAAGGCCGTAAACCAGGAAAAAAACGGATATTGTATGTTTGTTTGATTTGAGGTGTAACGTCCCAGTCAACACTTTAAAGGTCATTTGGGAGACGTTGCTTCCAATTTTGTGGGACTTTAATCCGACATTGGGGTGAAATGACATCTCGAGCCCTGCCACCCAATGAAACCAATAGCGTTTATATACATGGACGGTCCGACTCGCACCGCTTTGCCTGGGCGGGCCTAGATCCTCTGAGCGGTTTCCCAGTACTCATGCGCGGGTCAGTTCAGCTCTGCGTGGAAGCATCATGCAGCCCATCTATTTCTTCAAGCCCCGATGGGCGGGGACCGCAAAAAACGGATCTTACCAATTGTCCTGGCTCCAAGGTTATAAAACGCTTCTCATGCTCAACTCAGCTGAGCATGAAATTTATCCTACTAATAAATTTCAAAATGTCATTTTAAAATGTTTTGGCAGGAATGCCTTTGTGAGCTAGCCCCGAGGTTATAAAACATGTTTCATGCTCAGTTCAGCTGAGCATGAAACTTGTGGTACTCATAAACATTAAAATACTAAGAAGTTGAGCAATTTTTCTTTCTCAGATAGCAGAGAATGTTATTTGTCCTGCACACAAATTTTAAAATGCCTAGGCATTTTTAAATTTACGAGCAGGACAAATTTCATGCCCAAGTTTTATAACCTCGGGCACTGATTTGTTCGTATTTTGATAGTTAAGAGCATACAAATTTCATGCTCAGCTGAGTTGAGCATGAAAAAAGTTTTCTAACCTCCGAGCCTACGTTGTCATTTTGGACGGGGTTTTAAAGCTAAATAGTCCCATAGCGATGACCTACCTTTTCGTTAAAATTATATGTTAAGCGAATGAGCCCAGGGGCATGGCCAATTTGGACCTTAGGTAAATGGTTGGCAAGATTTATGTAGGTGACCACTTAACACTGCTATTCGCTAAATAACTAAGCTCACGGCTTTATGGTTTGAGAGAAGAGGATTTTTTAAGTTTTCCCCATTATGAGTCTATGGAAGCTAATGGGTCTAGGGAGGTGGCCATTTTGCCCTAGAGGCATGGTTGGCAGGATTTATGTAAGTGACCACTTGACGTTGTTGCATACTAAGTATATTAGCTCTGAGCTTTATGGTTTCAGAGAAGAAGATTTCTTTAAGTTTCTATGGGAGCTAATGAGCCTCTGAGTGTGGCCTATTTGGACCCCCAGGGGGCATTGATTTATGTAGTTGAACACTTCAAGTTGCTACATCCTATGTATCGAAGTTCTTTGCCTTATGGTTTCAGAGAAGAAATTGTTATATTTTTTTTTTCGATTATGAGCCTATGTGAGCTAATCAGTCCCGGGGCGTGGCCAATGAATTTGGCAATCAATAAGCCCCGCCCATGGCGGCCATGTTTTTTGTCCGATCAGAATTTTTTCAAGGAATCTGACAGAGGTCCACCCAAAGAATATTCATGCTAAATAAGAATGAAATCCAATAAGCGGTTTTGGAGAAAAAGAATTTTGTGGTTTTGTTGCCATGTCAACCAGAGTTCTGTGTGTAACAAAATTCTGTGCAGGAATTTAGAAGAGGACAATGTAAGGAACATTCCTGTGAAGTTTGGTTACATAGGCCAAGTAGTTTAGGAGAAGAAGATGTTTAAAGAAAAAAGTAAACGCACGGACGGACGAACGGACACACGACGTACATAGGGCCATAACATAAGCCCCACTGGCCACAATGCCGTTAGGTATTTGTATTTTTGTTGTTGTTTTTGCTGTATTTTTTCCAAACTGATGCTAGTCCTAAACTCCTAAATGTTTAACTTAAGATTACTCTTGACGAAAATGGCTTTCAGAAATATTGTCAAGTGAACAAGTGCGTGATTTGAACAACCTCTTGAAGCCCACTTGATATAGAGAATATTTGGGTATTCGGGGTCATACTTTTTCGAATTCTGCTCCAAGAGATATATTGTGGGTACTCGTAAGAACCGCCTTGTATAAGGCATCGCAGGCGATACAAATCCCCTCGCGCAAGACAACTTATTAATAGCCACAACGATCTTGACCATAAGGCTAGCCTAGCAATTGTGTGAAGTTACATTAAATCCATCAATGAATGCAGGTGCTAGAATGATGTCTTTTAAAAAATAGCCCAGGACCCTGAAAGAACTTCTTCGAGATATTATCAAACGCAATATTTGTGTGACGTTGTATCAAAATACATAAATAGATACAGGCACTAGAGCGTTAACAAAGTTTTCTAAAATAGCCACAGTACCATTGACCTTGAGGCCAGAACCCTGAAAGTCAAACTAGCTCGAGATCTCATGATACGCATCATTTGTGTGAAGGTGTATTAAAAACCATCGCTAAATGAAAGCGCTAGAGCGATGGCAAAGTTTTTCTAAAATGGTCACGGTGACCTTGACCTAGAGCCGAGGGACCGTAAAATCAAACTGCTCGAGATATTTTCACACGCAACATTTGTGTGAAATGAAATTAAAATTCATGAATAACTGCAAGCGCTATAGTTTTCAAAAATAGCTACAGTGACCTTGACCTTGAGCCCGAGACCCTGAAAGTCGAACCTGCTCGAGATATTACCATACCCAAGATTTGTTTTAAGTTAAAATCATTTGAGCATTATTAGGCATTTGAGTGTTTACAAATTTTTTTTTTTTCAAACAAATTGTCTTAGTGATCTTGACCTTGAGCCCAAGACCCTGAAAGTCGAACTTACTCGAGATAGTATCATACCGAACATGTGTCTAAAGTTATCCAACATTTTTTATGAAATTGTATTGTAATCCATCAATGAATGAAGGCGCTAGAGCGAAGACAAAGTTTTCTAAAAATAGCCACAGTGACCTTGACCTTGAATTCAAGACCCTGAAAGTCAAACCCGCTTGAGAAATAATCATGCGCAACATTTGTGTGAAGTTATATTAAAATCCATCAATAAATGTAGGTGCTAGGGCGATGACAATCCTTTTATGAAAATAGCCACAGTGACCTTGACCTTTACGCATTACCTTGAAATTCTAACGCTCAAGAAATTATTATAAGCAATATTTGTGTATATTTATATTCAAACCATTTATAAATTACAGGCGTTACAGTGATGACAAAGTTTTCTAAAAAAAAAATCCACAATTACCTTGACCTGGCGGCCATGACCTTGAAAGTCGAACTCGCTCAAGATATTATCATAAGCAATATTTGTATGAAGTTATATTAAAAGCCATTAATAAATATAAGCGCTAGAGAAATGACCATGTTTTTTTTTTTTTTTAAAATAGCCACAGTGACCGTAACCTTGAATCCATGACCTTGAAAGTCAAACTGGCTCGAGATATTATCAACCCAACATTTGTGTACAGTTATATTAAAATCTGTCAATAAATCTTGGTGCTAGAGCGATCACAATGGTTTTCTTTAAGTAGCCACAATGACCTTGACCTAAAGACCATAACCTTGACAGTCAACTCGCTTGAGATATTATCATAAGCCACATTTGTGTGAAATACAGTTTATATAGTGTAACCGCTTGAGCCATGCCAATGTTTTTTTTTTTCTAAAAATAGCCACACTGACGTTGGCCTTGAGGCCATGACCTTGAAAGTCGAACTTGTATTTATACTTTTTGAGTTATTTTCCCTTGAAAGTGTTTCCATCACAAAATCGTGTCCACTCTATTTCTTGAAAACCGTTCAAGCTTTCTTCATGAAACTTCATATTAATATCAACCAACATTAGACAAGGCAAGAACTATAACCCTTGCAGTATACCATATTTGAGTTATTTCCCTTGGAGGTTTTTCCGTCTCGAAATTGTGCTGACTTAAAAACTGAAAATGTTTCAAGATATATTCCCGAAACGTCATAGAAATATCCACCAACATTAGATGACGTGTAGAGCGCAAGAACTATAACTCTGCATATTTACTTTTGAGTTATTTCCCTTGGAAATTTTTCCGTCACAAAATCGTATCCGATCTGTTACTTGAAAATCTTCCAAGATATCTTCCCAAAACTTCACATAAATATCAATCAACATTTGCTGACATATAAAGCACGAGAATTTTGACTATTTCTTTTATACTTTTTTGAGTTTTTTCCTTGGAAGTTTGCCCATCACAAATTGTGCCCGCTTTTTCATTTGAAACCTGTTATAGATAGATTCAAGAAACTGCGTGTAAATACCAGATAATATTAGACGATGCGCAGAGCGCAAGGTCCGGCTATAACTCCTGCGTTTATACTTTTACAATAATTTCCCTTGGAACTTTGTCTGTCATAAAATCATGTCCGCTCTATAACTTGAAAACCGTTCAAGAAATCTTCACCAAACTTTATATGAACATAGTTCAACATCTTTCTGGCCGCCTGTATTCCAGACTTTAAGATGTATACACCTGATACATTTTTCAAGGGCAAAACTGTAATTTACAATGTTCAAAGGAGAGTAATTACAACAATTCTAAACAGATGGTTCTTGTACTCTTCATGCAATCTCATTAGTTTGTGTAAATGTTGGCTGAATGTACAACACAATATGACACTAAAAAGGAGAGAGGTTTTGTTGGAAAACAAATTCTTGTTATTATAATTATAATAATACTAATAATTTGTATTATAGTTATTATTATTATTATTATTATTATTATTATTATAAGTAGTAGTAGTAGTAAATCCGAAAAGACGTTCACCTCCTTCATGTCCTCGTAGAACATCAAATGTATTGGATAGTCTGGATTCTCATCTACAAACTGTTCCCAGCTTTTCACATAATCAAACCAGTCGTTGCAATCAGCTAAAGTAAAAAAAATGGTGCATAAAGTGGAGATAAAAATAAAGATAAGGGCAATGATCAGGGACTAAATTAACCAGCTCTCATGCGTGAGATACAGTAGATGCTTCCATATCTCATGATGTTAACAAGACTGAGTAATGAACACCCCTCTTAATCCCAATTTTGTATAGAGACAACTGGGGTTTGCAGGAGTATACACTATTTTTTCTTATTTCTGCTCCAAGACATTGGTTGTTGGTACTCGTTTGAACCGCCTCATTGAGGTGGTTCTAACGAGTACCCACGACCAATGTTTGGGTTATAAATAAGAAAAGTATAATATGTTTTTATAGAGAATATAACCATTTTGGAGATATGAAAGGGTGAACTATGTCACAATGTGTTATCGTACGTAATGGGTTGATTTTTTATTTGGGCCCTGTCAAGAGATTTTGGTACTTATCGCCTATGCGAGCAGCGAAGGTTCAGGCGAGCCTGCGCATCCGCGCAGTCTCGCCAGAACCTTAGCTGTTCGCTCATATAAGCAGTGAATCAAGAGGGACCTTCAGACAGAAAGCCATATCCCTGGCCCCTCTGAATGGCTGGGCATGCGCAGTTAAAATTTGTCATGACGGAATGCTCGAAGACACAAATTCGCTTGGCGGGGCTCATTTGAAAACGTGGAATTTCTCATAAAATAGGTTAAAAATAGTTTATTAGCAGTTGGTGCCGGATGATTCGTCTCTTGCTTGACTCTCTTTAGCTCCAGCTTACATTGATTGGAACGAGCTCGTCATCTATAATTGAGCCCCGCCAAGCGAATTTGTGTCTTCGAGCAATCCGCCATGACAAATTTTAACTGCGCATGCTCAGCCATTCAGAGGACCTAGGGATATGGCTTTCTGTCTGAAGGTTCCTCTTGATTCAATGCTTGTATGAGCGAGCAGCGAAGGTGCTGGCGAGACTGCGCGGATGCGCAGGCTCGCCTGAACCTTCGCTGCTCGCATAGGCGATAAGAACCAAAATCGCTTGACGGGCCCAATTTATCACAGTTATTCGATTTGTATTTCATTTTTGTTTTGTTTGAGGTTTAACGTCCCCGTGAACACTGTAAAGGTTATTTTGGAGACGTTGCTTCCAATTGTGTGGGACTTTTACTTGGCATTGGGATGAAATGACAAATCAAGCCCTGCCGCCCCATGAAACCAATAGGGTACATAAGCATGGACGGGCCAACTCGCACCGCGTTGCCTGGGCAGGCTTAGATCCTCTAAGCGGTTTACCAGTACTCGTGTGCGGGTCGGTTTCACCTCTGCGTGGAAGCATCATGCATATTTTTCTTCAAGCCCCGATGGGCGGGGGCCAGTATTTCAGTTTCACTCTAATTTTATGTTATTCTCTGTTTTTCTAATGATTTTGTTACTTTCAAGGGGAACCGGCCCCGATAGCTCAGTAAGTAGAGTGTCCGCTCCGGGGAACGGGAGGTCACGGGTTCGATCCCGGGCCGCGACATACCAAAGTCGTTAAGAATGGTACGAGCTGCTCCTCGCTTGGCACTCAGATTTACGGGGTAGAGCTATAACTGGTCGACCCAGTGTAAGGATAATGTGACTGGGTGTGGTATCATGTAATGTGTCTGGGACATGATACTTCAGTGAGGCAGCACTATAAAAGTGAGCATTGAGCTCCCTGTCGCAACCAGACACCGTCGTGATATGACTGAAAAATTGTTGAAAGCGACGTTAAACCCGAATTCACACATACACCTTCATTACTTTGAGTAGTGTATATAATATTAGATCCTAGAGTGAAGTTTGGACAACAAGAAGCCCATTGGCCACTGCGCTCACCAGGGGTCATCTGGTTTATACCATATACTTCGTAACGGCAAGGTGCCCATCTTTGTCATGTGACAACAATACCTCGAACAATGTTTAATTTCCTCACCGCCATAGAGGCTTTTCATGTAATTTGGTTTCAATCAGCACAGCTCTTTTACTGGAGAAGAAGATAAAAATACTGAATCTGAGCCATCCAAGACAAAGGTCATTAATGACCTTGACCTTTGGAATTGATAAACTTCCATTCAGCTAACTGCAAATGTCATTTTTGATGTCACAGCCTACAAGGCAATCAGAAATATCCACTACCCCGCCATTTTTTCCATACAAATGTCTAAGTGACCAAATTTGACTTTGACATAAAACAGGTCAAGGCCAACCAAAGGTCATCATTTGAACAAACTTGGTAGGGCCAGAGTCCCTGATGCTGCATACCAAGTTACAAGATCGTCGGCCATTCGGTTCTTGAGGAGAAGCTTTTAAAGGTTTTTATCATATATGGGCATAGCGGCCATATTGGTCATGTGACCCAGTTCTCACGAACAAACTTTCGTTCCCCCATTCCATAGAGGCTCCACATGTAATTTGGTTTCAACTGGCAAAGTAGTTTAAGTGAAGAAGAAGATAAAAATACTGAATCTGAGCCGTCCTGGACAAAGGTCGGAAAATGACCTTGACCTTTGGAACTGATAAACTTCCATTCAGCTGAAGGTAAATACCATTTCTGATGCCACTAGCTTAAATACAATCAGAAAAAATCCACTGTTTTGCCATTTTTCCATACAAATGTCTAAGTGACCAAATTTGACCTTGGCGGAAAACAGGTCATGGTCAACCTATGGTCATCATTTGAACAAACTTGGTAGGGCTAGAATCCCTGATGCTGTATACCATGTTTCAAGATCATCGGCCATTCGGTTCTTGAGAAGAAAGTTTTTGAAGGTTTTTATCATATATGGGCATGGCGGGCATATTGGTCATGTGACCCAGTCCTCACGAACAAGCTTTTGTTCCCTCATTCCAGAGGCTCCGCATGTAATTTGATTTCAACTGGCCAAGTAGTTTGAGTGAAGAATAAGATAAAAATACTGAAACCTTGACCTTGACCTTTGGAACTGATAAACTTCCATTCAGTTGATTATGTTACCATTTCTGATGCCACTAGCTAATATACAATCAGCAAAATCATCTGTTTTGCCATTTTTCCATACAAATGTCTAAGTGACCAAATTTGACCTTTGCGTAAAACAAGTCAAGGTCAACTTATGGTCATCATTTGAACAAACTTGGTAGGGCCAGAGTCCCTGATGCTATATAATAAGTTTCAAGATCATCGGCCATTCGGTTCTTGAGAAGAAGATTTTGAAAGGTTTTTACCATATATGGGCATGGCGGGCATATTGGTCATGTGACCCAGTCCTCACGAACAAACTTTCGTTCCCTCATTCCATAGAGGCTCCACATGTAATTTGGTTTCAATTGGCCCAGTAGTTTAAGTGAAGAGGAAGATAAAAATACTGAATCTGTGGCGTCCTGGACAAAGGTCGGTAAATGACCTTGACCTTTGAAACTGATAAACTTCCATTCAGCTGACTGCAAATACCATTTCTGATGCCACTAGCTAACATACAATCAGAAAAATCGACTGTTTTGCCGTTTTTCCATACAAATGTCTAAGTGACCAAATTTAACCTTGAAGTAAAACAGGTCAAGGTCAACCAAAGGTCATCATTTGAACAAACTTGGTAGGGCGCGAGTCCCCGATGCTGCATACCAAGTTTCAAGATCATCGGTCGTTCGGTTCTTGAGAAGAAGATTTTTAAAGGTTATCACCATATATGGGCATGGTGGCCATATTGGTCATGTGACCCAGTCCTCCCGAACAAACTTTCGTTGCCCCTTCCCATAGAGGCTCCACATGTTATTCGGTTTCAATTGGCCAAGTAGTTTCAGAGGAGGTGTTGTTTGAAAATGTTGACGACGCAGACGCAGACAACAACGACGACGGACGATGGACCAATGCCTATACTATAAATGAGAAACGATTTTCTTGCACACCAGACAAGGAAATCCGTGATTTTAAGCCTACCATGGGATAGAAATTTATGTTCTGACCCTGGTGTTCCGACCCAAAATCTAATATTATCGCGTGTTTGATAAATGCATTGGTTGATTACGACCTCGTACGCGCCGTCGTTAAGGTTGACGTCACAATACATTACGTGACTTCACTAAACATTCCTGAAGTGTCATCACAATATGGCGGACGTCGGTAACCGAAGTGACTGCAGCATTTAAAATCCACGCTAGGAAACGGAAGGTATGATAAAAAAAAAGAATCATATATGGGTGTGAGGGGTGGATAGAAATACCCGTCCCTCGGGATCACTGTCCGGAATCACTCGGCAAGCCTCGGGATGCCGGACAGTGACCCTTAGGACGGATTTTTCCATCCACCCCTCACACCCATATAAGATTATTATATTATCCCCCAGTGGTAATCGCTACTGAATGTCCGAAGAACTTGATATTCCAGTGCCTTATGCCCTTTGATTGTTATTAATATTACTTTGTTATAAAACGTTTTGTTTGATTTGAGGTTTAACGTCCCCGTCAACACTATTTAGGTCATTTTGGAGACGTTTCTTCCAATTTTATGGGACTTTTACCCGACATTGAGATGAAATGACATCTCAATCCCAATGAAACCAATAGGGTTATTAAGCATGGACGGGCCGATTCGCAGTAATTTTCCTTGGCACGCTTAGACGTTCTAAGCGGATTACCAGTACTCATGTGCGGTCGGTATCAGCTCTGTGTGGAATCATCGTGCAGCCCAATATATTTCTCCAAGCCCCGATGGGCTGGGGTGGTTGTTATAAAACTGCTTGCTTTATTGTTTGAATGCATATGTTATTAGAAATGAATAAAAAATATAGTACACTTTCACGTCTGAAAACCCCACTTTCCGCCAATAAAGTGTATAAACAGTATAGGCTGGTGTCTTTGGTGGGTGGAGTAAGTTAATTGTATCGATTCCTGATCTTTGTTTTACTTCTACTTTGTTAGCATAATGAATAGAAGCAACGTGTGAATTATTTTTCATAAATGTAAATGTGATTGGTTCTTTGTTGTTTTTTTTTTTTTTTTTGTTTGTTTTTTTGTTTGTTTTGTTTTTGTTGTGGTTTTGGTTTTACGGCCCTTTCAAGATTATTTCACTCATATCGAGCCGATCGTTAATCAGAGGTTGGCGAAAACCGGAGTACCCGGAAAAAACCACATGACCTTCCGTTGCAGAACTTGGCGTCTCACATGTGACCCGAGCGAGGCTCGAACCACAGCGGTTAGAGACCTGATGATCAAGAGTCGGCGCTCTCAACCACTAGGCCATAGAGACCCTCTTTGGTTTTAAATTTGAAAAACATTACGATAACACATCCGTGCGACAAAGTACCTTTTTCACTTCTCCAAAATGGCTACATTTCTAATGACAATCTGTGACATTTTACTTATAAATGCTCAAAGCATAGGTTGTGGGTGCTCTTTAGAACCGCCTCATTAACAAAAAGCTCAGTAAAAGTCTTCTATCACATAAGTTTCCTTTCTGCTCATAATCACCTCTTAATCACTTAGATGAGATAAGTCTTGATGTGTGCTTTGGTCCGAAGGACATTATTATAGGAATGAATTTCATTTTTATGGATTTTATCGATGTGTAAACTCCGGCGAATCACTCACAAACTCAATGAAACCCTTCGCCCGGAGTTTACACATCGAAAAAAAAAAACATAAAAAAGATAAGTTATTCCTTATAATTCTAACTTTGCTATCGAAATTTTAAAAATGTCACCAAAAATGGTAATTTTTAGGAATCCTATCGAACGCGTAAGAAATGAACTTACCGACAGCCACGGCGGAATGATTATTCAATTAGAAGTTGCTATCTTTGAAAGAAATACAAGCGAAAAAAAAAACGTCAAGTCTTAAAATTCAGTTTATTTGTCCTCTAACAAATACGTTTTCAACAGTGTTCCATCTTCTAATCGAACGCTGTTGACGTCGCTTCATGAATAATGACGTATAACGCGCGGGTCCCAAACGTGCTCGTTGACATCACGTTATATACCTACCTGTCGCTGTATGTAATAGTTTTGAGATTCTTGCGCATGGAATTGATCGAAGTATAAAACTTTTATTTCAACTAATCAAATCGCTCGAAATGTACTATGATGGAGTATTAGAATTTTTTAGGCTTCGGAGAAAATAATTGCCTTTAAAATAGTTCACCGTACTTTTGCCATCCAGAAAAAGGGGCAAGTAGTCTTTCCATTCACCATTGTAATCATATATCTTTATGAGGCCACTATGGAACTTGAACAGGGACACAGCTACGTCCTTCGGATTCCTGTAAAATGGAAAATCAATGGTTGCGGCGGTTTCGAGCAGGTATTCATTTATATGTTCGTACTCATTAGAACCGCTTCTCCCTATGTTTGGAGTATAAATAAGAAAAGAATGACACTTTTCGTTAGAAAAAAAAGGTTTAAGTAAATATATATTTTAACAATTTATACTTAACCTATAGATAACGTGTTTGACTATTCTGTTATTTCAAAGCCTTTACAGATAAAAACCCTAAGTAAAAGGCTCTCCAATGCCATTATCCTTATGAAGTCATCTTTACCACCATGTTGTACTCATTTACATTTATTTTCATAATACAGTAGAACTTCGATGGCTCGAACACCGATGGCTCGTTTACCATGGATGTGTCGAACCCATACTTGAGCCCCTAGCGAAATCCTCTATATAAGAAATAGTGGAGGATTATTGAGAAGATTTTAGTCTTTTATCTTGCAAATGTATGCTGTGTGTACTCATTAGAATCGCCTCGCTGAGGCGATTCTAATGAGTACACATAGCATACATGTTCAAAATAGAACGCCGAAAAGATGTCTAAAAGTATCTCGTTACGCCTCCTGGCAGTAACAATCAGTGGCCCGAACTACCCCTGTCTCGAACAGATTTTCGAGGTCCCAATGGTGTTCGAGCCATTGAAGTTTGACTGTATTTATATTAACTGAAGAGGCAGGGAATCGGTTACCTATACGTTAACTATTACTTGTTAAAGCATGTTTTACTATAATTTCATTTTCAATTCATAATACATTTACCTTTCTTACATGCTTTTCAATGAATGATAAGAGATTTATCAGTGAAATATAAATCGATATTTTCACTGTTTCAAACAGTGAAAATACGATTTTTTATTTTTCACTGTTTGGGACTACTTTTTTCTTCAAATCTAACTCTAATTTCAATTTTATCTTTGTCAGATAACTGAACAATACTGAAATGTGTTCTAATTGACGCATAGCCCGTTCATGTGTGACGGGGACGTTACTGACGTCATTTATGACGCTGACGTCACGCCTTTTGTCGCGCGACGTTAGACTTGCCAGCAACTTCTTTGGAAAACTACTCTCTCAATTATTTCATTAATCATTCATAATAACACCATCCCAGGCCATTTCTCAGTTTGCACCAAATAGTATACCCACTAAACACGATGGACACCACTAAATTGACGCGAAACGAACAGGAACAAAGATAATTTTTTCTGAATGTGAGCGACACCATTAAAGACGCTAAATATTGCCTTTTGAAGCATGTAAGAAACAGAAAATTTGATTTTTTCAGTGCAAGATCAAATTTTATTTCACTCATGAACACCAAAACTGCTATTTTCACTCGTGGCTACGCCACTCGTGAAAATAACAGTTTTGGTGTTCATTCGATGAAATAAAATTCGATCTTACACTGAAAAAATCAAATATCCTCTATGCATTTAATGTGCTAGAATTTGTTGATAAGGAGGGAGGTGCCTGCCTTATAAGATTCTCTTATGTTTTATCTAAGACTTAGGCAGAAACATTCATACAAATATCTAGAAAGGTTAGTTTCTCCAAACATTATTTCAGGTAGTTGCCTTGAACATACATGTATGTAGAGTGGACTCCGGAGGTAGTCAAACTTTTTAAGCACCAGAGGCTTGAGTATCCTGTCCCAATCACGTTTTGGGCTACAGTGATATATATATATATATATATATATATATATATATATATATATATATATATATATATATATATATATATATATATATATATATATATATATATAAACAAATGAATTAGCGTACAAAAATCGGTCGCACCGCAACCGGGACTCGAACCACGGATCTCCTGCAGGAGATCCGTGGTTCGAGTCCCGGTTGCGGTGCGACCGATTTTTGTACGCTAATTCATTTGTTTATTTCATTGCCTGTATCGTGCTTTACTTTGTTTCTCATATATATATATATATATATATATATATATATATATATATATAGGGGCTTGAAGAAATATATGGGCTGCATGATGTTTCCACGCAGAGCTGAATCCGGCCCGCACACTAGTACTGGTAAACCAAGCCTGTCCAGGAACTGCGGTGCGAGGCGGACCGTCCATGCTTATAAACCATATTGCTTTCATTGGGCGACAGGGCTTGAGATGTCATTCATCTCAATGTCGGGTAAAAGTCCCACAAAATTGGAAGCATGGACGTTCCGCCTCGTACCGCGGTTCCTGGACAGGTGTGCGGGCCGGATTCTGCTCTGCGTGGAAACATCATGCAGCCCATATATTTCTTCAAGCCCCTATGGCGGGGGCCTAAAATATACCCGATATTTGATTATTCCTAATGATTGAGATGAAATGACATCTCAAGCCCTGTCGCAAAATGAAACCAATAGGTCTTATTAGCATCGTCGAAAAAATGAAGATTTTAAAATGAAAAATTGTGATATTTTTCTTATTTCTGCTCAAAATATAGATTGTAGGCACTTGTTAGAACCGCCTCATCGAGGCGGTTCTAACGAGTACCCACGATCTATATTTTAGAGCAAAAATAAGAAAAATAAGGTATACCCCCTGAAACCCCAGTTTTACATTATAAAAGTGGTGTTCAAGGGAGTCAAAATTATATAGGCGTGTTTTCGTGATGACGGTCCTGGACAATAACGCTAGGGTTCATTGGGCACGTGTCGTCATTGAGTACCTTCAAGGTAAAATATTCGAACAATACCATGGCCTGCGATGGGTCCAGACGTATCTCATCGAATACGTAAAACTATGTGACATCCTCGGGAAACGAGTCCGAAGCCGCGATCAGCCTCCAAGGACCCTGGGTGAGCTTGGTGCAGCACTTCAAGAAGAGTGGCAAAATATCCCTCAATTCACGATTTGTAGACTAATTGGAAGTATGCGACGATAATTCAGTGCCTGCTGTGACAAATGAGATGGTCCAACACGTTATTGAGGGCTTGTGAAAAATGACGTTGACGCTTAGAAGATTGGTCGCCGTGTCGCTACATAATGACGTGATCATTGGAATTAATGTGTGGTTCAATTTATGGATATTTGATAGTTCTTTGAATTAAATGCATCTTGGCCAGGTAACGTTTTATTTATTCTAATATATTCAGCCTGAATGTAAAATATCCCCTACTTTTTGTTAACAGTATATATGAAAAAGAAGTGAAGGCAATGATCAGGAATCGATACAATTAACCCACAGCTCCCATCAGAGATGCCAAAGGGAATGAAACACAACCATGAAACAACTAGACCTTGATGGAAATATCAATAGGGTAAAGCCAAAAAGGACAGTTAGTTTCCAACAAAATGGCCAATTTGGTTATCCAAAACAAAATAATATCAGCGATACATACACTTAAAGACAAGCCATAACCAAATAAACCGCGACAGAGGTATAACATTCGTTCTCTGAGCATATAACATGTATAACATGTATGATATATAATGTTGAAGGGTCGTAAGAAACTAGCCTGGTATGATCTATAGTGTTGGTGGGTCGTAAAGGCATATCATATTAACAGTTATTTTACTATCTAAACTGTTAAAGCTTAATTGAGAATCTTTCTTACTATCAAATATTGGTTTTTGCTAACAGGCTATAAAATGATGTATTGTACTTTCTAAACTTGATTTACATGTCTTGTTTATATTGGAAAGGATTCAAATCAACTTGAACGGTTTCAAATCGTCATTTGACATATGAAAAATGTGATTACGCAGTAACCACCTGGTGTTTATCAGTTTCTAGAGACATGCAGGTGCAGTAAACAAAACTTTCATAATTCTAAAATGTATTCGGATATGCCACTCAAAAAGGGGTATTTGTATATTCATATGCCTATCACCCGAGTACATATTATGGTTTTTGTCAGTTATAGGGGTGTATGTTTTAATGTTAAGTCAATCAAACAGGTGCAGAAAGCTTTTAAAGGAATTTTGGAAAACAATACCCTTTAAATAATTGCGTGGTAGCGTCCTGAAAATATGCAGTATGAATGACGTTTGCACAAATAATAAGGGTGTAAACGTGAATTGTAAAATGTTAGAAATGCTCAGAGAACATATATAAGGTCCAGTTTTGAACACGTTAGTTAGATCTATTTTACGATGTAGCGAGATCAGAGCTGTCTTGACAAGATCTCATTTTTTTAAAGTATCAGATTGAAATTAATCTGATACAACTTTTGGGCTGTCGCGGAAATGAAATGAAATGAAAATTAAAACTTTTTGAAAGACTTAATTTTATTGTGTTAAAGAGCGAAGTACTAAACAAGAACACTATACGACATAGGTCTACGAAACCCCACTACTTAACAGTAGGCTATATAATTTGGTGCTAAAGTTCCCAGGATTGAACTAAGGATCTAACATAGGACCACGAGGATGGAAAGTCAGCAACAACCGGGACAGAAGGTAGGACATTTTACTTATTACATTTTCTGTTCATGTGTGTTTGCTGAAAGTTTACCAATGAATAACAAGTAGTCTGCCTTGTGTTAGCCATGTTAAATATGTAAAAAAAAATATTTTAGAAAAATAGGTTTAGTTTATTTAATTAACTTTAAAAATGGCGGAAGGGCAAGGTCAAGCACCAGATATTGCTCAAGTTTCTAATAATTTAACTTTAGAACTTAATAGTGTTTTAAATGCTTTCGCAGGGAATCTGAAACGCAGTCTTTACGTTTGATGGGAATCCTTAAAGAAATATAGAGAGTGGAAATAATTTGTATATTTAATTTAGTATCTATTAAGTCCTTGTGCTTTGAAATTAGGTTCAGAATGGCAAAGCAAACTTCTGGAGTGAGATATTTTGGTCTTCCTATAAATCACAAATTGTCGAAATTTAATGAAACTGGGGTAGAAACAGAACAAAAATGTGTTGAAAATAATTCATCAGTTACCAATACGTCATCTTGTATTGCTTCACGAGTAAATGTGAAAAGTTTTAAAACTTTTGTAGAATTCATGAACGATAGTGATTCGGAAGAACTATCTCTGAGTGAATTGGCTTTCAGAATCGGTTGTAAGCGGGTTAACTTACAAGGCTACGATTCTGATGATGATGTGCCCATCTTATACCTACGAAATAGGCCGCGGAAGAAATTTAAGTGTTAGTATTTTCAATTTTATAACCCCACAAATTATTGTGTGGTTTTGTAGGTTGAATAGTAATTTAATTTAGACAGCTACACATTACAACATTGTAGGTATTCTCACCAGGTAATGGTCAATGTCGGATTTTATGACTATTGTAACACTTGAGCATTCTTGTTGAGGTCAGTCTGTTCAGGACGGAGAAGGGTCAAAACGTATGGCAGCTTCTCAGGTCAGTGCAATAATGTTAGACTTCTAAGGATGTTGTTTGAAGTGTTATATTGTTCGCTTAGCGACTATGATTATGATTACGAGTTGGCATTATATGTTTGGACTACTCTTAAATGTTAAAGGGTAAGCAATATTATGAAACCATATGTTTTTGTATCAATAAATATGAATTTGAACTTTGAGCAAAGGTAGACCTTGGTATGCCGAACTTTGTGTTTTAATGGTGTAAGCCTGATAACAGGACTCATGAAGGCTGTTCCTATTTAGAGTTACTAAGATTAACATGAATTTGTTTACCGACCTTCGAGTATGGATAATGATTTGGCTTATACATTTTGGATACTCATGGTATATGAGTAGCATTCTTCAGGTGAATCCCTGGAATGTGTAAACTATTTTTTCTTGTATATGTATAAGTTGAGGTAATATGTTGTAGACAATCCTCCTTAAATGTATGACTTGAAGTAAAGGTGAATTACTTCGTTGTGTGTCTCATTTGGGGTACATTTTGCATAATTATATCACCTAATAGTTGAGATATCACTGTGTATAAAGTGTAAATATTACTTTTGTTTGTAAGTGGTTAAATTTGTTTTACTTGTTCATTTAAGATGAACACAGTGCATTTTACATTTTGTTTCATAAGGCCACGAGCGATTAGCTTTTCGTTTGGCTTGTTGATATCTAAACTTTTTTTTCAAATTTTTAATACATATCATTTGCAGTTTTGTAATCCAGAGACTGCGTACTATCAAACAAACATTAATAAATTTTGTGTTATGGCATTATTTACACAGAACAAGCATGATATTAAAACAATGTCTAAACAAGTCATTATTTTAGATCAGGTTTGGTCCTTTGAGATCACCGTGAATATTCTGAGAAATCAGAAATAAATTATTTGTTTAGACTCATTCTAGACAGGTTTTAAATCATTTGGACCCCATTTTAATTTATATCAGTCTTTGAATCGACTGCCTATTCGAAATTCGCAAAATTGCAGTATGTTTCCTCTGGTTTTGTTTGCCGGATCATTACAGGGTCACTGATGAGGCTTTATTAGCCGAAACTACGTAGTATTGCCCATCTTCTTTCTTATGAATGTTTTCATTGCTCTTAAAGGAACTCATTTTTGATTTTTATTTGCCAACCACAAAATACTTGTTTGCAGGTGTGTGGATAATTGTGACTGATAAACCAATGATGTTTACAGTTAACTGTCAGATAAATAAACGTAGAGTCAGCGACATTTAAATTAAATCTCCATTTGACATTTTAAAGTTAAATAACACTTGCAAAGCCTATAATAAATACTTACAGCTGCCTGAATATTTTGATAAACAAACTGCCTTTGAAAGGTCAGATCCTTTTTAAACTTTGTTGTCATTGCATAATATTTTACAGTTTTTCATTTGGAATAATTCCAAAGCTGAACTTGACAAATTAAAGCCAGTTAATATTCCATCGCATTTGAGAGGCTTGAAAGAGATTCCATTGCAAAGTTTTCTACGCGAAACAAGAGCATATAAAATGGTACAGGTAGATGATAAGAAAGGTACAAACCATTGGACATATGCTTTTGTAATTGTAACCGCGAAGTCATTTATAATAATTAGTATAGTATGTATAGTTAGAATTAAAAGTACATGTAATTTGGACCAAGTAATTGGTAAACGGCAGGCTAATATGCATGACCTTGACAATGTGAATGTAAAATGTTCTCCTTCACATGGTGTTTGTGAAGAGATAGAGATGTCCGCTTTGCTAGATAAAAGGAACGTCGATTACAGTTCTGAAGGACAGAAACCCTTCAAGCGGACGGATGCATCACTCGCTTGGCCTGTGTCCAAGGATGTGACTACAGAATTGTCATATGTGGCAGTGATCTGTACGTGTATATAGAGGATCCTCGTCGTTATAGTTGTTAGTTTGTTAGTGAATCCAGGTCGATTGAATTAATCCTGGTTATTTTAACGGTAATGTACTTTGTATGACCCTTAAGGTCATGCATTGGCGAAGATTGACATTTTATTAATTTTTAAGTTTGTGTAAAGTCCTTTGTGTTACCCTTAAGGAGCGCATAGGTGAAGATTTTAAATAAGAGTAGGGTTTGAACATTTAAACATAATTTCTTTACAGTCGGATGTTACAGTCATGCAGTCTTATTATGGTGAACGGGAGGAGGAGCAGAAGCGCCCATACCCAGTGCATATGGTGATAAATGCTCACACGAAGCCATTATCGGAGGACGACAAGATTCTCATTCCAAAAGATAGGGTACCTATATATCCTTTACCAACGCCAACGCCGCCGAAGAAAGATGTTTAAACGGACAAAAAAATTTTTTTTTCTAATATCATTGTGTTGTGTTATTCTTGTGTGTGTTTTTAAGTTACATGTTTTCAGATGACTAATAGACTAGAGTGTTAACTTTAGAGAAGAGACAAGAAAACTGAGTGACAAGTATGTTTAAACAGAATAACTTTATTCAGTGAAATTTTAGTATGTGTATATGCGTATGCATATGTGGGATAATCCTGGTCACATTTAGAGAAATATCCTGGTCATTTTAAGAAAGGGTGTTGATCTAAATGTGAATTTATATATCAGGCTTCAATGTTAATAATCCTAGTCATACATTTATTGGTAAAAGATTATATTACTGTTTGAGTGTGACATATATTAGAAGCTTGTTGTGTGTAATGCAAATACTTTAATCAACTGGACATATCTTAGATATGATGTTTATGATAATAAATTAATTTCTCTGTGTAAGAAAATTAATTTATTATAAAAAGGGGAGGTATATAACATAGTCGTTCTCTGAGCATATAACATGTATAACATGTATGACATATAATGTTGAAGGGTCGTAAGAAACTAGCCTGGTTTGATCAATATTGTTGGTGGGTCGTAAAGGCATATCATATTAACAGTTATTTTACTATCTACACTGTTAAAAGCTTAATTGCGAATCTTTCTTTCTATAAAATATTGGTTTTTGCTAACAGGCTATAAAATGATGCATTGTACTTTCTAAATTTGATTTACATGTCTTGTATATATTGGAAAGGATTCAAATCAACTGGAACGGTTTCAAATCGTCTTTTGACATATGAAATATGTGATTACGCAGTAACCACCTGGTGTTTATCAGTTTCTAGAGACATGCAGGTGCAGTAAACAAAACTTACAATTCTAAAATGTATACGGATATGCCACTCAAAAAGGGGTATTTGTATATACATTTGCCTATCACTCGAGTACATATTATGGTTTATGTCAGTTATAGGGGTGTATATTTTAATGTTAAGTCAATCAAACAGGTGCAGTAATATTCCGGGATTTGAGACCAGATTTCTACAAATTTAATGCACCCAAAATTCTCACGCTTTATTTGTGCCGTTTCATTGAGATAGGAGCCTAACCTATATGACATGTGATTATTTAGCAAATCTGGTGGGGAAAAGGGGTTGAAAATTCTATGAGTTTACACCCACCCCCATGAGGATGGTATAGTTGGATTGAGTTTAGTTATGTGTAGCTTGCGCTTACATATAAATGTTGATTAATTGCATCAGCCAAAATATTTATCAATACTCGAAGACACCAAAATTCATGATATGACGTAATTACATCCGGTGTTACCATAAATTTTGACCATTGAAATTTGACCCCCAAAATTTGGTAAATTTTACACTATTTTCGCGCTAAATATGTTTTAGTACTTTTTGAAACAATTTCTTTTTCGTCAGTATGAAGGACGGTTACTTTTGCATGTGCATGTGAAATTTGATGACTCTGTTTCAATCCGGGCATGAACAAGGGACTCCGATACCTATGGACCATTGTACCACTTTTTCTGTTGTGTCACAGATCGTGATAAAAATTTATATTAAAACCAACATAAACTAAATTATTTTACTGGCTGGTCATAGATGTATCATAACAGGGACCAATAGATATATTTTTGAAAAGTTACTGATGGCCATTTCCTTCCGGTTTATATTTAGTGAGGGGAATATACATCACCAAGCTTATTTGTCAGCGGGTGAACTGGCAAGTGATTCTCTAAACTGGTGACTTGAAACAATCAACATTTAATGAATGCATTGCATATTTCAAGAATCATTATCCCAAGTTTCCGGTTTGTGCTGAAGGCTCCCCAAGTAACATCGACATTATTATATTTAAAACACGTAAATGTTACTGGCCACTTGAAATCTTACTGGGTACCTTATTTTCTGTTAAGTCGCATGACTAAAATAAATTGTACCCGAGGTTTAATGTATCGTGAAGCCATCCCTTAAACATTCTTCTATCTTCCCTTTTCCCAGAGTTGTGGTATACCTGTAAACGTGCATCTTGAGATATCACCTGCACTTACTTTCTACCATTTTGTTGGGCAACCTGCCTGTGATAGCCTTGTCCCTCTATTCATCATTAGCTCTTAATCATCCTGTGTCTCTTGTCACACACTGATTAATCTGTTCTTCATCTCCTTTATTACTACTTCCTTTTTTCTGACATTTGTCCCATATATTGATTGTTTTGGGTTTAAAGGCAGGTCACCCCTTGTTGGTCATTTTTGTCCTCTCTCCAGAGAAAGGGAGAAAAGCGACAGAAGAGATAGTGGAGCAGATGAAAGTAAGGGGCAGAGGAGAAATGGAAAATAGAAAAGCAGAAACAGAAGCAATAACTGTTTTCCCCCTCTACCCATAACTGCTGGAAGAACAGCAGGTCTTGTCCAGCTGTAAGCCACTATCAGCTGGATGCCCTATGGACGCAAGACACCTTTGCCCCACCCAACCACCCCAATTGTCCCATATAGATTGGCCAAAAAGGCCTTCTATGACAAGCCATCAGGAGTTATCACGTTTGAAAAACAGAGTGTATGCAATGATCAGGAGTCTATACAAAATATCTCGCACCTCCCATTCAAAACACCAAAATGAAAACTTCATGGATGGAAAGCCAGAATGACAGTTATCTCCCCGCGTGACCGAGCGGCTATCCAAAATAAAAAAGGCATTAGCAATACATACATCTTAAGGACTAACTATGAAAATAATAAAACACAAAAAGGATCGACGACGGGGTCAGTAATGTTTTACGGGGGCGGGGGTGGGGCTGGACACTTTAATAGATTTTAGATGGTAACACTACTCGCCCTTGATTGTCTTGGTTAAAACCGATAAATTGTTCACTCTACATGATGGCGTTCTAGCTCATCAGTGCAACATCTCCGAGAACAGAAAATCAAACGACTAAAGAGATGAAACAACGATGAGGACTCGACAGCATGAAATAGCTAGAATTCTGCAGCAAAGGAAACCAAACAATTAGGCTCCAGTTAACCCTACCAGAGACAGAGCATCAGGCACCTACCTTCAGGCGTTCTGGCTGAAATGCGTTCGTGCATAAGAAAGGAACTAGGCGGGCGGGTGGGTTAATTTACTTGAGGTTGAAACCTAATACGATACAGTCGAACTTCGACGGCTCGAACCACTTTGGGACCATGAAAATAGTTCGAGACAGCGGTAGTTCGAGCCACAGAGGGATACTATTAGTTCCATACCAGGAGGCATAATGGAGATAATTGTGGATATCATTTCGGTGTTCTGTATTATAAATGTACTTTGCAGTGTGTACTCATTAGAATCGCGTCATCGAGACGATTCTAATGAGTACACACAGCATACATTTGCAAAATAAATGAAGAAAATCTTCTTAAATTACCCCTATATCGTATTTGGAGGAACTCCTTGCGGACTCAAGAACAGGTTCGACTCATCCAAAGTAAACGAGCCATCGGAGTTCGAGCCATCGAAGTTCGACTGTATATACGATTATCGTATGTCAGATATATTGAACAGTGAACAGGGACGATGTTTGGCATAATAAATGTTACGATTCCTACGTAAATCAAGCTTCTTCTCTTCACCTTTGTCAAGAAGGGTGAGAACATAGGGTCCAACACCGACCCTCGACTGAACTTTTCTGCATCTTCATGTAACTTGGTGACCTCAATTTGCGCATGTTTGCCAAAAGATCGACCAAAACCAGAGTCATTCAATCAGCAAATAATCTGGAATATATCAAATCCGCAGCTGGAGAATTATGTGCCGATATTTAAATTTAGCAGAGTATCTTTTTTTGCAGCAAATTAATGTTAAAAACCTCTAAAACATTTAAGTAAAATCGTTCCACCAAATACTGTACAATGTTTCTTTTTTTTGTTTGCAGTAAAATTTCGCACACCTTCAGTCAAAAGTAGGCTTGATTGTTCAGAGGCGTAAACTCATTAAAACACGACTTTCCTTCAATTATGAAATACTGAACAAAAATCTGCCAACCCTTTGAAAAAACAAAACTGAAATAGGGCCGCGCTGTTATCTTTACTGAACATATTCGTCTTTCAGAGGTAATGCTGTCATGGTAACTTCATACCAAACTACCACTGGTCACCAATTCATTGCTTATAAAGCTAAGCGGCAAAAGATAACAAAACAAGCGCAATCAGTAAAGCAGAAAACTGTGGCTGCTGTATCATGACAACACCAATTAGATATGGTTTACGCTTGCCATCAAGATTACGCGACTTTTCCCTGAACACAAAATTGTAAAAAAGCGGCCGATGGGAAATTACGCTCACCAGAGCTCAAGTGGGCATAAATCCACCCCCCCTCCACACACACACACACACACACCCGTGGTGGCCATTTATTTTAACCATAATGGTGGCCATAATGGTTTAGTAGAGGCCAACCCCAAGACCATTGATGCCAAATTGTTTTGAAATCAACCATTGTTTTCCTTTGTTGCCGTCGCATACATTATAGTCAGCTTTGAACCATCTTAGGGCTAAAGTCCAAAATGCTGCATACCAAGGTCTTGTATTTCTTGAGATGCAGAATTTAAAATCACTTTTGGCCGTTTATTGGTGTGACGATCACACAGATCCCTCTAACAAACTTGGATTTCTCGATCACACGGATGCAGTATATGTAATTTGGTATCAGTTAGCCCAGTAGTTTTAGAAAAATTAAAAACTATTTAATCTTATGGTCCCAGGATCATTAAGCTGATTGCAAATATCAACTATGATGTCATAAGCTGCAACAGAACCAGAAAACCCTGTCTTTTCCATACAAAATCCTAAGTGATGGAATGCGATCTTGACGTAAGAAAGGTCAAGGTCAACGAAATGTCATCATTTGAACAAATTCGATAGGACCCGGGTCCCATATATTGTATACCAAGTTTCAAGGTCATCGGTCGATTGGTTCCTGAGAAGGCGATTTTCAAAGGTTTTTACCATATATGGGCATGGCGGACATTTGGTCATGTGACCCAGATATTCAGAATATATGTTTGTTCTTCCACCCCATGGCGGCTTCACATATAATTTGGTTACAGTTGGCCTTGTAGTTTCAAAGGAGATGTCGTTTGAAATTGTTTGAATGCTTAAATGAGAAAAGAGGGTAGGAACATTTATCTCCCCTTTTTATGTCTTTTTCCCCTCTTTTTTGATTTTCTTACTCCATTTTCAAGATGTTGAGAGACCTCTAAATAAATTCGTATCATAGTTAGGTGTGAGAAAGTAAGGTGCATTAAACTCCTTAAATACGCGTGCTACGAATTTCAAATCCCCGACTATAAGCTTTTAAAGGAATTTAGGAAAACAATAACCTTTAAATAATTGTGTGGTAGCGTCCTGAAAATATGCAGTATGATTGGCGTTTGCACAAATAATAAGGGTGTAAACGTGAATTGTAAAATGTTAGAAATGCTCAGAGAACATATATAAGGTCCAGTTTTGAACACGTTAGTTAGATCTATTTTACGATGTAGCGAGGTCAGAGCTGTCTTGATAAGATCTCATGTTTTGAAAGTATCAGATTGAAATTAATCTGATACAACTTTTGGGCTGTCGCGGAAAATAGAATGAAATGAAAATTAAAACTTAGACACTTTAACAAGACTTTATTTTATTGTTATAAAAGCGAAGTACTAAAACAAGAACACTATACGACATAGGTCTACGGTACCCCACTACGTAACAGAAGAACCGCCTTGGAAAGATCAGTGAAACGAATACCAATGGGGGGGGGGGGGGGGGGGGGGGCGAGGGGTGCTTAAATCGATTTTCCGTGGCCACAATCTCCTCGCTCTTACTTCCATCGTGATTTAGACAAATAATTTGTTCTTTCCGCATGAAGGCCTCCTAACTCATCGGTGAACTAAAAAATCAAACTACCACAGAGATGAAACAACGGTGAGGACACACTGAAATGCTGGAGCAAAAGAAGTCCAACAGTTAGACTCCGATCGGCCCCACCAGAGACAGAGCATTAGACACCAGCAGACATGACATAAAATTTAATTCTCTCTAATTATCAGTAAGCATTTACGCGGGGACCGGAATCGAATATGAGGCCTTGCCTACCGCATGCAATTAAAGAGCGCGTGTAAATGTTATCTTGACCCGATGTTAGCCCTCAACCAGGATTTGTGTCACAAAACAGATGGAGAATAATGTAAATATAGGTAACGGAGGTAATTTATTTAACGTTCATTGAAGTATGAACAATATTCCGTTCGGGGTTCACTTTCTTTGTTTTTGACCCGGTAGGCAAGGAGTAAATTCTGCCTTCCCTTTTTGCAGCATGCATAAAACTTCCCATAGCCAATGTGTACCTGCGTGACAATTGGACAAGTTTAAATTAAAGCACTGAGAGTACTGGTGGGTCGATTGTCTCTGGTTGTAGTTAGGAAAAATGGGCCTGAGCGTGGACTATTTCGTTTAACGCTTAAACTCCTTTACTGAAAGCAAACCGTGTAGAGTCTGTTCTACTTATTCCAATAAAAGTTAAAAGAAGGTTCAACGGGCTCCGTGCCCTAGTGGATAAGAGCACTGTCTCTTAATCATTTGGTCCCTAAACGCGGGACGCCAAGTTCTGCAACGAAGTCGGCAAGGGAAGGTCAGGTGGTTTTTCTTCCGGCCTACCTCTGATTAACGATCGGTACGATATAAGTGAAATAAACTTGAAAGGGTCGACAAACCAAAACCAATTATTATACAGCGGTATATATAGTGGGTTCACGTAAACTTTGCTTGTGCCCCAATATCTCAAAACTTACGCTTAAGATGCAAAATATGCTTCAGAAAATGCCGTCTTTTTATGTCGCCCGCAGAATCTTCTTGCAAACCTTTTAAAAACATCTTTGCATGCCGGCAAACAGTGTAGACGAGATCAAAGTGATCCTCTAGGAGCAATCTGGTCAGGGTCCAAACCATCTGCAACAATTGACTTCATAGGTAACCGGCAGACGACAAAACATTTGCATTTTAAAGGTTAAATAAGTAACATTCGTAACTTACATGGATTGTATTTTACCTGTGAATCAGTACAAATTTCACCTTTCTTCTGATCATATCTTCCGGTAGCTGGTGGACCGGTAAATGCGTATTCAGTATTCTCGGCGACGGCATCGAGTCCACAACGTCTGTGTTCACTGCTTCTAGCATTGACGATATTTTGAGGCAAGGAGTAAATTCTGCCTTCCCTTTTTGCAGCATGCATAAAACTTCCCATAGCCAATGTGTACCTGCGTGACAATTGGACAAGTTTAAATTAAAGCACTGAGAGTACTGGTGGGTCGATTGTCTCTGGTTGTAGTTAGGAAAAATGGGCCTGAGCGTGGACTGTTTCGTTTAACGCTTAAACTCCTTTACTGAAAGCAAACCGTGTAGAGTCTGTTCAGAAGCTGCGTTTTTCGGCGCCTGACCCTTAAATTCCTATACTCTAAGCAAGCAGTGAAGACCCTGATCAGACGCCGCGTTCTGTGGCGTCTGATCTGGGTCTACACTGTTTGCCTAGCCTAACCCATGATTCCAGCCCAGATTTTACAGTTAACCTTTTTACGTAAACACGCTGACCTCATTGCGATAAAATTCTATAAATGATCTGCGTAGATTCCTACAAATCAGTGATAGTCACGTGGACTCCAGCACTAATAGAGGTTTTGTCCTTTATACCTTTGGGTCGATTGATAAACAATCGAGCCAAAAAGTAAATTCGAAATCAAAGCACTCAGAGTAGGGATTGGTCGATTGTCTTTATGTGTATACTGAGAATATAATCATGGACCGAGACTTAAACTGTCTTTTTAACAGTTAACTTCCAATTTCTAAATAAACAGTGTATACTCTGATCAGACACCGCCTCCTGGGTCTTCATTGTTTGCCAAGCCCAGTCAATCAAGCCCAGCTTTTATAGATAGATATCATAGTGACCATACTGCAATAAACTTAACCATCAAGAAAACACGCCTTTAAAATTTTGACCCCCTCTAACCCCACTTTTATATAGTAAAACTGGGGTTTTCAGGGGTAAAGTAGAAGTAAAACAAAGATCAGGAATTGATACAATTAACTTACTCCATCCATAAAAGACACCAAAGGGAAAGAAATACAAACATTAAGCGACCAGACCATAATGGAAACCTAAACAAAGGAAGGCCATATGGACAGTTACTTTCCCACAAAATGGCCATATGGCCATCCAAAATTAAAAGACACAAGTGATACACACAGTAAGTAACAAACAACAACACAAATAAATCGCCACAGAAGAGCCGCCTTGGAACGGTCAGTGGAAGATTTCCACTGGGGGGCTTAAATCGATTTTACGTGGCCACAATCCTCGCCCTTACTTCCGTCGCGATTTAGACAAATAATTTGTTCAGTCCGCATGAAGGCCTCCTAACTCATCAGTGCAACATCTCCGTGAACACAGAAATCAAAGAACCACAGAGGTGAGACAACGGTGAGGACTCGACAGCAAGAAACCACTGAAATGCTGGAGCAAAAGAAAACCAACAGTTAGACTCCGATGAGGCGACCAGAGACAGAGCATCAGGCACCAACCAACATTATCTCTTTAATTTTCAATAAGCCTTTACGTTGGAGCCGTCGTAAACCTTATTTTTCTTGTTTCTGCTCTGAGATATAGATTGTTGGTACTCGTTAGAACCGCCTCTATGAGGCGGTTCTAACGAGTACTCACAATCTATATTTTGAGCAACAATAAGAAAAATATAACAATTCTTCATCTGAAAATTTTCATTTTTTCGGCGATAAATGTGTCAATGTATTTGTATAGGCGTGTTTTCGTAATGGCTACTATTTTCTATAAAAAATACATGTATTTCCTCCAATTCAATGATAGTCACGAGGACTTTGGCACTGAAAGTTTTTATGCTCGAGCGACAAACAATCAACCCAAATAAAAATGCTTAAAAAGGCGATTTTTAGCTCTACATTACGAAAACACGCCTATACAAATACATTGTAACCTTTATCGCCACAAAAAGGAAAATTTAAAATGAAAAAACTATGATGTTTTTTCTTATTTCTGCTTAAAATATAGATTGCGGGTACTCGTTAGAACCGCCTAATCGAGGCGGTTCTAACGAGTACCCAAACTCTATATTTTAGAGCAGAAATAAGAAAAATAAGGTTTACCTCTGTTTACCCCAGTTTCACTATTTAAAAGTGGGGTTCGAGGGGGTCAAAATTATATAGGTGTGTTTTCATGATGAAAAGCATTTTCCAAATTGTATAGTTTAATTTCAAAATTTAATATTGGACTTAAATCTCTTCTGCAATAAGGTCTATCGGAACCCGAATTTTATGGCGACTTAGTATATAAATTCAGAAATCTTTGATATAAAAAGATTAGGTAAAACAAAAATGTTTACGACAGACTACATTCATAATTATAGTTAACCCAATCGCGGTTGACAACTTTGCTTTCATCTTTAATTGCACGCCGGTTGGTCAGGCCTCAGATTCTTTTACGGTTCAAACGAAAAAGCTTACTGAGAATCAGAACTAAATTTAAAAATTAATGATGGTTGGTGCCTGATGCACTGTCTCTGACCGGGCCCATGGGAGTCTAACAGCTGGTTTTCTTTTGCTCCAGCATTTCAGTGGTTTCTTGTTGTCGAGTCCTCTTCGATGTTTCATCCGCCTTGGAATGGTCATTGAAACAAATTCCACTGATGGGTGGGGCCTTAAAATTAATAATTCATTCCATATACAGAAAACTTCGATGGCTCGAACACCGATGGCTCGTTTACCATGGCTGAGTCGAACCCGTTCTTGAGTCCCTATGGAATTCCTCTACATAAGAAATAGAGAGGGTAAAATTTGGGATATTTTCGTTTTTTATCTTGCAAATGTATGTTGTGTGTACTCATTAGAATCGCCTCGATGAGGCGATTCTAATGAGTACACACAACATACATTTTTCTGTATAAAACACCAAAATATGTCCTAAAGTATGCCGTTATGCCTCCTGGCAGTAGCCCTCAGTGGCTCGAACTGCCCCTGTCTCGAACAGATTTTCGTGGTCCCAAAGGTGTTCGAGCCATTGAAGTTCGACTGTACCTCCAACTTTGTTGTCGAAATGTTACAATTGCCAACGGGCCTCCGTGGCCTAGTGGATAAGAGCGCTGACTCTTAGTCATTAGGTCTCTCACCGCCGTAGGTTCGCGCCTCGCTCGGGCCACGTGTGAGACGCCAAGTTCTGCAACGGAAGGTCAGGTGGTTTTTCTCCGGGTACTCCGGTTTTCGCCCATATCTGATTAACGATCGGCTCGACATGAGTGAAATAATCTTGAAAGGGCCGTAAAACCCAAACCAAAAAAAAAAAATGTTACAATTGCCACAAAAATGGTAAATTTCAGGAATTCTTTCGAAAGCGTAAGTGTGAACTGACCAACAGCCACGGCGGATTAATTGTTCAATCATAAGCTGCCATCTTTGATGATAGAAACCCATCGAAAAAGACGTAAAGGTCTAAGATCAGTTCATTTGTCTTCTAACATTTACGTTAAAAAATTGTTTCCCTTTTTGTCGCGCTTGCTATAGGCATGGCGCCATATAGGCGTGAGGTTTTCTGTCCATTCGTCTGTTCGTCCGTTCGTCCGTTTGTCAAGGCGTCAACATTTGCGACCACCCTAGCGTTCACCCTAAGGTTCAAAGTAGAAGTAAAACAAAGATCAGGAATTGATACAATTAACTTACTCCACCCATAAAAGACACCAAAGGGAAAGAAATACAAACATTAAGCGACCAGACCATAATGGAAACCTAAACAAAGGAAGGCCATAAGGACAGTTACTTTCCCACAAAATGGCCATATGGCCATCCAAAATTAAAAGACACAAGTGATACATACAGTAAGTAACAAACAACAACATAAATAAATCGCCACAGAAGAGCCGCCTTGGAACGGTCAGTGGAAGATTTCCACTGGGGGGGGGGGGGGGGGGGTGGGGAGGGGCTTAAATCGATTTTACGTGGCCACAATCCTCGCCCTTACTTCCGTCGCGATTTAGACAAATAATTTGTTCAGTCCGCAAGAAGGCCTCCTAACTCATCAGTGCAACATCTCCGTGAACACAAAAATCAAAGAACAACAGTGGTGAGACAACGGTGAGGACTCGACAGCAAGAAACCACTGAAATGCTGGAGCAAAAGAAAACCAACAGTTAGACTCCGATGAGCCCGACCAGAGACAGAGCATCAGGCACCAACCAACATTATCTCTCTAATTCTCAATAAGCCTTTACGTTGGAGCCGTCATAGAATCTGAGGCCTGACCCACCGGCGTGCAATTAAAGAGGGAAGCAAAGTTGCCAACCGTGATTGGGTTAACTACCATGCATGCAGTCTGTCGTATAATATCCATGTTGTACCCAATCTTTTTATATCGAAGGATGATTTTACGAAATTGGGTGCTGAAGTCATTGCGGTTATATATTTTTCTGAATTTATATACTAAGTCACCATAAAATTCGGGTTCCGATAGACCTTGTTGCAGAAAAGATTTAAGTCCAATATTGAATTTTGAAATTAAATCAGAATGGCGTCTATAAAATTTTGAAAAGGCTTTGCGTAGTTTATGGTACCGATAACCCTGATTAAGGAGTTAAGCCGTTAATAATTTATTACGAGTGTTGAAGTCAGTTACATGACTACACACTCTAGCAAATCGAATTAATTGCGAAATATAAACGCCATAGAATGGCGCACGAGGAACATCACCATCCAAAAAAGGAAAATTTACAATCTCAAAATCAAAGTCATCGCGTTTATCATAATTTTTTCACGAAACAAATCCATCTACAATAGATAGATGTAAATCCAAAAATGGGGCCTCGGTATCAGAAGAATTTGCTTTATTTAACTGAAGTTCTAGGGGGTAAATCTGACTGATCAAACCATCAAAATAGGTATTATCAATATTTAATAAATCATCTAAATATCTAGAAGTAGAGCTAAAAGCTTCAATAATTTCAGATTGGTTATCAATGGAAAGCGACAAAATGAAGTCTCTTTCATAACAATACAAGAACAGATCAGCCACAAGAGGTGCGCAATTAGTACCCATCGGAATACCCACAATTTGTCTAAATATCTAAATAACTTAGTACCGAATCTAATATAAATATTGTCAAGTAGAAAGGTGAGGGCATCACACACTTTCTGACATGACCAAAGTGTATAATTCTTATGCTCTTTAGAAGTGAAAAATGCATTTCTGACATTACATGCAAGATAGAGAGAATCTTCTCTATGAAAAGCCCATTCAATTAAATCATTAAGCTTTTCTTTTATAAGATTATGAGGAAGTGTAGCGTAAAGAGTGGAAAAATCGTAGGTAGACAGACTAGAAGCACGAAAATGTCTAGATTTCAATTTATTTAAAACCTCATTCGAATTTTTTATAGACCAAAACAGATTTCTTCCTGATCTTTTAAAGACTTTATCACAATATTTAATTACATGCGTTTTAATAGCAGTAAGACAGGAAGTTAATAATTTAGAAAATTCAGTGGTAGTTCAAGAGCTAGAATTTGCAATAAACCGTGCATTGTAAGGTTTTTTTATGAAGTTTTGGTAACCAGTATAGAGTAGGAAGCTTGTCTTGGCCTTCGTTAACACACACAGCAAACTTGGTGGCTCAAGTTTGTTTCTCAAGAACTATTAGAGCTTCATTAATGACACTTGGCACAAACTTGTATCTGGGGAAGGCAACTTAAATGCAAACATCCATATTTGACCTTGACCTACATTTCATGGTTCACTGACTTTGTAAAATATTGCGACCACCCTAGCGTTCACCCTGATGGTCAAGTTTATTTCTCAAGAACTATAAGAGCTTCTTTAATGATACTTGGTACAAACTTGAATGTGTAGATGGCAACTTAAATGCAAGCATCCATATTTGACCGTGACCTTAATTTCATGGTTCACTGACTTTGTTAAATATTATGACCACCATAGCGTTCACCCTAATGGTCAAGTTAATTTCTCAAGAACTATAAGAGCTTCATTAATGATACTTGGTACAAACTTGTATCTCGGGATGGCAACTTAAATGCAAGCAACCATATTTGACCATGACCTACATTTTATGGTTCAATGACTTTGTAAAATATTGCAACCACCCTAGCGTTCACCCTAATGGTTAAGTTCATTTCTCTAGAATTATTTGAACTTCATTAATAATACTTAATACAAGCTTGCATTCAAGAATGGCAACTTTTATGCAAGCATCTATGTTTGACCTTGGCCTAGATGTCATGGTTCGGTGACTTTGCACCGCCACAGGCGCGACATAGCCTTCGGCGGAATTCTTGTTTTTATTGAACGCTGCTGACGGTAAACCATGTACAATGACGTAAAGCGAGGGTTCTTAACGTGCTCTGGCATGTCACGTTATGTTACTACCTATCATTGTGTGAAATAGGCCTGAGATTTTATCGAAGTATAAAACTTTTTATTTCAACCAATGAAATCGCTCGAAATATACATAATGACGGACAACCGGTATCATTATCTTTTGGCAGCGTCATGGTTATGAAGAAGAGCATATAACAATTATTTATCATATGACGTCGCGCCTGAGAGTGCAATAACGCCATGTAATAAATTCGATAATCCACTAGTGGATTAAATATGCAAATTAGGTAGATACGTCCCGTAACGTTACATGCACAGTGTCTTTAACGACGTCGCGTTTACTAATGACGGAATAATGACATTTTCGTTAAAAATTTCGAATAAAATGTGTTTTAAATGTCATATGATAAATAAAAACTTGCATTCGTGCTCTTGTATTATTGAATTTATTAAACTCGTTGTGGAAAAGGGATAAAATGCTCGGCAAAGCCTCGAATTTTATCCCTTTTCCACAACTCGTTTAATAAATTCAATAATACATGAACACTCATGTAACATCCTCTATATCATGGGCAGCACGATACTATTATACAGGTATCACTAACAAGGTGTTTCCTAGTGGGCTAGTTACAGGTCTGATGTATGCTGCACTGGCCCTAGACCGAATGCAGGTCATCAATATGAACATGGGGTTAACCGTACTGGTTCGGAGTCAAGTTGTATCATCAGCATTTTAAGGTACAACAGTGAAAGCAATGATCAGGAATTAATGCGTAACTATACCAAAGTGACACAGAGGCCTTTCTGATATTTAATCTTCATCAGTGTGTCTAAGTCCAAAAGTTTTGAAACCGAAACGGATGATGGACAAGACCCGGCAAACACAGAATCGATACAATTAACTCACACCTCCAAAACGAGACACAAAAGAGAAAGAAACACGAACATAAAGTAACTAAAGCCTAATGAAAACATCACTAGCGGATAGCCGAAAGGACAGTTACTTTCCCACAAACTGGCTAAACGGCTATCCAAACTAGACAAAAGTGCCCAGTGGGGCACGTATACCCCCGGCCAGTGCCATCACCTCAGCTGAAAATAGCAATGTCAAAAGCTTCTTTGCATATACAGAAACACAAAGGGAAATAACTCTAAAAGGCCTGACCCCTTGGCCCTTATTTTCTTTCCCACAATACAACTAGTCATACTGATCAAGTTTGCAAAATTTCAAGTTTCTATGTACAGTTGTTATTGAGAAATCTTTGACACAAAATAAAAATATACACTATTAAACAGCAAGAACTACAAAGGGAAATAACTCTAAAAGGCCTGACCCCTTGGCCCTTATTTTCTTTCCCACAATACAAGTAGTCATACTGATCATGTGTGCAAAATTTCAAGTTTCTATGTGAAGCAGTTCCTGAGATATCTTTGACACAAAATAATTGTTTACGGACAGACAGACAGACAGACAGACAGACAGACGGAAAAGACAAAAACTATATACCCCCATTGCATACTTCGTATCCCGGGGGTATAAATATAAAAAAGATATAAGCAATACACACATGCAAAGAAAAACTGTAACAAGTACTAAATGAGCCCCGCCAAGCGAATTTGTGTCTTCGAGCATTCCGTCATGACAAATTTTAACTGCGCATGCTCAGCCATTCAGAGGGGCCAGGAGATATGGCTTTCTGTCTGAAGGTTCCTCTTGATTCACTACTTGTATGAGCGAGCAGCGAAGGTTCTGGCGAGACTGCGCGGATGCGCAGGCTCGCCTGAACCTTCGCTGCTCGCATAGGCGATAAGTACCAAAATCGCTTGACGGGGCCCAAATCACGATGTAACAACCGCCTTGGAACGGTCAGCGAAAAGTATTCTACGCGGGGCTTAAAAACGATTCTCCATTATGCACATTTCGAGCGATTTGATTGGTTGAAAAACAAGAGGGCCCAATGGCCCTATATCGCTCACCTGTTTCGACACCAGGGGCATGATTGGCAGGAATTATGTAGGTGACCCCTTGCCTTCGCTACATGCTAAATATCTAAGCTCTTGGTCCTGTGGTTTCAGAGAAGAAGTTTTTTGAAGCTTTTTCCATTATGAGTCTATGGGAGCAAAGGGGCCCCATGGTGTGGCCCATTTGAAACCCAGGGGCATGATTGGCAGGAATTATGTAGGTGACCACTTGCTGTTGCTACATGCTAAATATCTAAGCTCTGGGCCCTGTGATTTCAGAGAAGAAGTTTTTTTAAACTTTTTTTCCATTATGAGTCTATGGGAGCTAAGGGGCCCCGGGGTGTGGCCAATTTGGACCCCAGGGGCATGATTGGCAGGAATTATGTAGGTGACCACTTGCCGTTGCTACATGCTAAATACCTAAGCTCTGGGCCTTGTGGTTTCAGAGAAGAAGATTTTTGAAGCTTTTTTTTCCATTATGAGTCTATGGGAGCAAAGGGGCCCCGCGGCGTGGCCCATTTGGAACCAAGGGGCATGATTGGCAGGATTTATGTAGGTGACCACTTGCCGTTGCTACATGCTAAATATCTAAGCTCTGGGCCCTGTGGTATCAGAGAAGAAGATTTTTTAAGCTTTTTTTCCATTATGAGTCTAAAGGAGCTAAAGAGCACCGGGGCGTGGCCCGTTTGGACCCCAGGGGCATGATTGGCAGGAATTATGTAGGTGACGACTTGCCATTGCTACATGCAAAATACCTTAGCTCTGGGCCCTATGGTTTCAGAGAAGAAGATTTTTGAAACTTTTTTCCATTATGAGTCTATGGGAGCGTAGGGGCCCCGGGGCGTGGCCCATTTGGAACCCAGGGGCATGATTGGCAGGAATTATGTAGGTGACCACTTGCCTTTGCTACATGCTAAATATCTAAGCTCTTGGCCCTGTGGTTTCAGAGAAGAAGATTTTTGAAGCTTTTTTTTTTCAATTATGAGGCTATGGAAGCTAAGGGCCCGTGGGGTGGGGCCAATTTGGACCCCAGGGGCATGATTAGCAGGAATTATGTAGGTGACCACTTGCTGTTGCTACATGTTAAATATCTAAGCTGTGGGCCCTGTGGTTTCAGAGAAGAAGATTTTTGAAGCTTTTTTCCATTATGAGTCTATGGGAGCGTAGGGGCCCCGGGGCGTGGCCCATTTGGAACCCAGGGGCATGATTGGCAGGAATTATGTAGGTGACCACTTGCCGTTGCTAAATGCTAAATATCTAAGCTCTGGGCCCTGTGGTTTCAGAGAAGAAGATTTTTGAAGCTTTTTTTTCCATTATGAGTCTATGGGAGCTTAGGGCCCCCTGGGTGTGGCCAATTTGGATCACAGGGGCATGATTGGCAGGAATTATGTAGGTGACGACTTGCCATTGCTACATGCAAAATACCTTAGCTCTGGGCCCTATGGTTTCAGAGAAGAAGATTTTTGAAACTTTTTTCCATTATGAGTTTATGGGAGCGTAGGGGCCCCGGGGCGTGGCCCATTTGGAACCCAGGGGCATGATTGGCAGGAATTATGTAGGTGACCACTTGCTTTTGCTACATGCTAAATATCTAAGCTCTGGGCCCTGTGGTTTCAGAGAAGAGGATTTTTGAAGCTCTTTTTTTCTATTATGAGTCTATGGGAGTTAAGGGCCCGTGGGGTTGGGCCAATTTGGACCTCAGGGGCATGATTAGCAGGAATTATGTAGGTGACCACTTGCCGTTGCTACATGCAAAATACCAAAGCTCTGGGCCCTGTGGTTTCAGAGAAGAAGATTTTTGAAACTTTTTTCCATTATGAGTCTATGGGAGCGAAGGGGCCCCAGGGCGTGCCCCATTTGGAACCCAGGGTCATGATTAACAGGAGTTAAGGGCCCCCGGGGTGTGGCCAATTTGGATCACAGGGGCATGATTGGCAGGAATTATGTAGGTGACGACTTGCCATTGCTACATGCAAAATACCTTAGCTCTGGGCCCTATGGTTTCAGAGAAGAAGATTTTTGAAACTTTTTTCCATTATGAGTCTATGGGAGCGTAGGGGCCCCGGGGCGTGGCCCATTTGGAACCCAGGGGCATGATTGGCAGGAATTATGTAGGTTACCACTTGCCGTTGCTACATGCTAAATATCTAAGCTCTGGGCCCTGTGGTTTCAGAGAAGCAGATTTTTTTTAACCTTTTTTTCCATTATGAGTCTATGGGAGCTTAGGGCCCCCGGGGTGTGGCCAATTTGGACCCCAGGGGCATGATTGGCAGGAATTATGTAGGTGACCACTTGCCATTGCTACATGCAAAATACCTTAGCTCTGGGCCCTATGGTTTCAGAGAAGAAGATTTTTGAAACTTTTTTCCATTATGAGTCTATGGGAGCGTAGGGGCCCGGGGCGTCGCCCATTTGGAACCCAGGGGCATGATTGGCAGGAATTATGTAGGTGACCACTTGCTTTTGCTACATGCTAAATATCTAAGCTCTGGGCCCTGTGGTTTCAGAGAAGAAGATTTTTGAAGCTCTTTTTTTCTATTATGAGTCTATGGGAGTTAAGGGCCCGTGGGATTGGGCCAATTTGGACCCCAGGGGCATGATTAGTAGGAATTATGTAGGTGACCACTTGCCGTTGCTACAAGCAAAATACCTAAGCTCTGGGCCCTGTGGTTTCAGAGAAGAAGATTTTTGAAACTTTTTTCCATTATGAGTCTATGGGGGCGAAGGGGCCCCAGGGCGTGCCCCATTTGGAACCCAGGGTCATGATTGGCAGGAATTATGTAGGTGACCACTTACCGTTGCTACATGCTAAATATCTAAGCTCTGGGTCCTGTGGTTTCAGAGAAGAAGATTTTTGAAGCTTTTTTTTCCATTATGAGTCTATGGGAGCTAAGGGCCCCTGGGGTGTGGCAAATTTGGACCCCAGGGGCATGATTGGCAGGAATTATGTAGGTGACCACTTGCCATTGCTACATGCAAAATACCTTAGCTCTTGGCCCTATGGTTTCAGAGAAGAAGATTTTTGAAACTTTTTCAATTATGAGTCTATGGGAGCGAAGGGGCCCCGGGGCTTGGCCCATTTGGAACCCAGGGGCATGATTGGCAGGAATTATGTAGGTGACCACTTGCTATTGCTACATGCTAAATATCTAAGCTCTGGGCCCTTAGGTTTCAGAGAAAAAGATTTTTGAAGCTTTTTTTCCATTATGAGTCTATTGGAGCTTAGGGCCCCGGGGTGTGGCCAATTTGGACCCCAGGGGCATGATTGGCAGGAATTATGTAGGTAACCACTTGCAATCGCTACATGCAAAATACCTAAGCTTTGGGCCCTGTGGTTTCAGAGAAAAAGATTTTAGTAACTTTTTTCCATTATGAGTATATGGAAGCGAAGGGGCCCTGGGGCGTGACCCATTTGGAACCCAGGGGCATGATTGGCAGGAATTATGTAGGTGACCACTTGCCGTTGCTACATGCTAAATATCTAAGCTCTGGGCCCTGTGGTTTCAGAGAAGAAGATTTTTGGAAGGTTTTTTTTTTCCATTATGAGTCTATGGGAGCTTAGGGCCCCCTTGGTGTGGCCAATATGGACCCAAGGGGCATGATTGGCAGGAATTATGTTGGTGACCACTTGCCGTTGCTACATGCAAAATACCTAAGCTCTGGGCCCTGTGGTTTCAGAGAAGAAGATTTTTGAAGCTTTTTTCCATTATGAGTCTATAGGAGCTAAAGGGCCCCGGGGCGTGGCCGGTTTGGACCCCAGGGGCATGATTGGCAGGAATTATGTAGGTGACCACTTGCCGTTGCTACATGCTAAATATCTAAGCTCTGGGCCCTGTGGTTTCCGAGAAGAAGATTTTTGAAGCTTTTTGTTCCATTATGAGTCTTTGGGTGAGAAGGGGTCCCGGGGCGTGGCCAATTTGGATCCCAGGGGCATGATTGGCAGGAATTATGTAGGTAACCACTGGCTGTTAATACATGCTAAATATCTAAGCTCTGGGTCCTGTGCTTTCAGAGAAGAAGATATTTTAATTTTTTCCCATTGTAAGTCTATGGGAGCTATATGTTGCCATGGCAACCAGAATTCCAATCTGATCAGCCCAAAAACCTTATGCAGCCTTTCCCCCTACCTGATGATGCTTCACATGAAATTTGATCTAGATTGGCCATGGGATATTAGAGATATACTTATTTGAAATTGTTTACGGACGCACGCACGGACGCACGCACGACGGACGACGGACAAAAAGTGATCCCAAAAGCTCACCTCGTCACTACGTGACAGGTGAGCTAAAAAAAGTTTTATGTTATACTTCGATCATGAGCAAGGATCTCCGAACTATTTCAGACACCAACAGGTAGTTACCTATATCGTGACGTCAGACAGCCTGTTAAGAACCCGTGCGTTAGGTCATGGTATATAAAGTGACGTCAATACCATTCACGCCCCCGCCCATCGGGGTTGAAGAAAAAGATTGGCTGCATAATGCTTCCACGCAGAGCTGAAACCGACCGCAAACGAGTACTTGCCAATGCTTATAAAGCCAATTGGTTTTATAGGGCGACATCTCAGTGTCGGGTTAAAGTGCCGCAAAATTGGAAGCAATGTCTGCAAAATGACATAGGTCTATACAGTGTTGACGGGAACGTTAAACCTGAAATAAAACAAACAAAAATAATCATCATTCGCTTAAAAGATGGGAAACCATAATTGCAAAGTTAACGTAAATGTTAGGAGACAAATAAAGTTAAAAGACGACGTATTTTTTATGTTTTTTCTTTGTGTGTGTGTGTGTGTGTGTGTGTGTGTGTGTGTGTGTGTGTGTGTGTGTGTGTGTGTGTGTGTGTGTGTGTGTGTGTGTGTGTGTGTGTGTGTGTGTGTGTTTCTCTTTGTTTTCTTTCTAAGTTAAAAGTTTCTCATTGAATAACCATTACGCCGAGGCTGTCTGTAAGTTTATTCTTAATACGCTTTCGAAAGAAATTCCTCAAATTCACCAATTTCGTGGGTTTTTTAACATTTCGATGACAATGTTGGAAGTATAAGAAATGAAACTCATTTTCGTGGATTTTATCGATGGGTTAACTCCGGCGAATAACTCATAATCTGCTTACAATCCACAATCAAAGCATTGAGAGTACTGGTGGGTCGATTGTCTCTGGGTGTAGTTAGGAAAAATGGGCCTGAACGTGGACTGTTTCGTTTAACCCTTAAACTCCTTTACTGAAAGCAAACCGTGTAGACCATGTACAGACTCTGTGTTTTTCGGCGCCTGACCCTCAGATTTCTATACACTAAGCAAACAGTGAAGACCCTGATCAGACGCCGCGTTCTGCGGCGTCTGATCTGGGTCTACACTGTTTGCCTAGCCAAACCCATTATTCCAGCTCAGATTTTACAGTTAACCTTTTCACGTAAACACGCTGACCTCACTGCGATAAAATTCTATAAATAATCTGCGCGGATTCCTCCTACAAATCAGTGATAGTCACGTGGACTCCAGCACTAATAGAGGTTTTGTCCTATAAACAATCGACCCAAAAATGAAATTCATTCCTATAGGGCAATTTAAATGGCTCGAACACCGATGGTTCGTTTACCATTGCTAAGTCAAACTCGTACATTATTATCTTCTTTATAAGAATTCAGGAAGATGTTTTATCATCAAAAGGTATGCTGTGTATACTCAGTAGAATTGCTTCAATGAGGCGATTCTACTGAGCACACACATCATACGTTTATTCATAGAAGCATTAATTATGGTCCCTGACACGCCGCTTTGTAAAACCATTAGTGATTCGAACCAGCCCTGTCTCGAAATTAAAAAAATACAGTTCCTAAGGTGTACGAGATTTTGACGGTTCACTTTATGTTAACAAATTTTAATACAAAACGCCGCCAAGTTTGCGTGGTTCGACCTATCATGTTAGAAGCCTCCGCGGTGCAGTGGATATGCTACTAGGCTTGTAAACCAGGGACCGCATGGTCGATCCCTGGCTTATCGGGACTTTCGGCGGGTGAGTCTTTAAACCGAAGCCCAGGCTCCGTATGACCTTAGCTGTTGGTGAGACGTAATTCACAAACACTCACACGATCTATGCTGTATGGTAGTAAATTGATAAAATGCATTATCTTGAGCAGGTCTCTCTCTCTCTCTCTCTCTCTCTCTCTCTCTCTCTCTCTCTCTCTCTCTCTCTCTCTCTCTCTCTCTCTCTCTCTCTCTCTCTCTCTCTCTCTAGTATCTTTGCATTTTACCTGATCTCAAGTTGCTAACCAATAAGACGTCATCATCTCGCCCAGAAATGTTTCGTATAGCGGGTATACTGGTATCCTGGTCTAAACCTGGGATGTGGGGATACAGGTAGCCACCTACTTCCATAAACTGTATTGGAACCCCAGCTGCATCTTTCAACGTGACAACTGGCATCATTCAGTATCTTATAAAAGTAGAAAGTCAGATATTTATATAGAGAATCTTACATGAGTGTTCATGTCTTATTGAATTTATTAAACGAGTTGTGGAAAAGGGAAAAAATGCGAGGCTTCGTCGACCATTTTATCCCTTTTCCTCAACGAGTTTAATAAATTCAATAATACATGGGCACGAATGCAAGATTCTATTTATCATATCACATTTAAAACGCTATTTTCACCAGTTTTTACAAAAATGTCAATATTCCGCCATTAGTAAACGCGGCGTCTTTAAGGCCTCTTAACATGTAACGTTAAAGGGCGCATCTAATTTATTTGCATATTTAATCCACTAGTGAATTATCGAATTTATTACATAGAGGATCTTACATGAGTGCTCATGTATTATTGAATTTATTAAACGAGTTGAGGAAAAGGGATAAAATGCGAGGCTTGCCGAGCATTTTATGCCTTTTCCTCAACGAGTTTAATAAATTCAATAATACATGAGCACGAATGCAAGATTCTATTTATCATATGACATTTAAAACGCATTTTATTCACGATTGCTTTCAAGAATATCAATATTCCGCCATTAGTAAACGCGACGTCGATAAGGACGTAGTACATGTAACGTTACGAAACGTACCTAGCTAATTTGCATATTTAATCCACTAGTGGATTATCGAAAACATTACATGGCGTTATTACACTCTCAGACGCGACGTCATGTGATAAATGGCGTTATTACACCCTCAGACGCAACGTCATATGATAAATTAGGTTAAAAGAATATTGTACACTCTACCTTATATAGTGTCATAGAGTGGTCGCAACATTATAAGGTTACAGCAGTAGATTTAAAGATTATATTTTGTTTATTTGTATTTGACATCATGTTGTGACTTAATTACAGCAGTGTTTTTTTTTGTTTGTTTGTTTTTTTTTTGTTTTTTTTTTTAATTTGTTTATTAGGCATCTACAGGCATATGCCAATTTTACTTTGAAATGTTGAGTATGTCCTCCATCTTTTAAATATTGATAATGTTTATTTTGATCAAATGGTTGATAGAATTTATCCAAAAGAATTAGAGTTAAATAAGGCTAAATCTGATAACTCTGAAGTCCCATTTTTGGGATTTACTTTTGATTGTTTCTAATGGTGCCATCTCTTCTAAAATTTATGATAAAAGATGGTTTTAATTTTGATATTGTAAATTTTCCCTTCTAGGATTGACGTCTCTAAGGCTAAGTCTTATGGGTTTATATGTCACAGCTTATTCGGTTTGGTAGAGCCAGCTTTCATGTTGATGACTTTAAAGACCGCAACATAATTTTAACAGCTAAGCTCAAGTCAATCGGTATCATAAACTGCAAAAAAAAAAAAAAACTTTTTCAAAAATTTATCGTCGACATTACGACAGTAATTCTAAATACAGCATTTCTTTGAAGGCATTTCTGCAACAGGGACTGTCGGAACCTGAGTTTTATGTGGATTTAGTTAATAAATTTAGAAGAATACTAGGTAGTGATATTTTTTCTGGTCAGTGCTGAATACAAAACAGCTGGTTATAGCATGGATGTTATGCGACAGACCGCGTGTTTGATTGTCGACCCTTTTACAGTGGACAACTTTGCTTCGCTCTTTGGTTGCACGGCGGTGGGCCGGGCTCCGGACTCTTTGATGACGGTCCCACCCTAAAGCCTTTGAATTCGGGAAGGATGGAGCCGGAAATTTCTTGGATTCGACCCTCCTTGATCTAACTGGTAGTTTTCTTCTGTCCTGGCGTCAGATTGTTGTTGAGTCCTCAACCCTGATTCATGATAATATTATCTATACATAACAATTTTACCATGTATTATTTCATGACTCATTCATGCGGATCAATTTGTTATTGTTATGTTTGGTTGATACTGTACTGGAACTGAGGTCGAGGGTTGAAGCCCATCCCCGACCCCACCCCCACCCCCACCCCAGTAGTTTCACTACTGACCGCCCCAACAAGGTCGTTCTTTTGCAGTGTCTTAACTGTTATTTGGCTTTGTGCCGTTGGTTCGTGCATCGTCTGTTTTTGTGTGTGCCTCCGTGTCACTTTCTATAGGTGACTTGAGACGGCTGCGTTCTCTTAGTGTGGCATTTCCTGAGTGACCTTTCTTTCTAGTTTCCAATTCACCTTATGCTGGTTCCTAGTCTAAAGGTTATCATAGTTGGAAAAACAGGTAACCAGACCGCCGGACCTTGAAAGGTCAGGGGGTCTGGTTACCTGTTTTTCCAATATTGACAACGTGGAAGCTGGGAGCCAGCAAATAATGCAAATCCGGTGAATAAGAGGAGAAGCAATACAATGTGATAGTTTTTTTTTTTTTTTTAAAATACACATATGAAAAGGTTAATATTCAAGACAACTTTAATATAGTAAATACATGAATAGTGTCTTTAATAATAAAATATACGGAGTGGCTATTTGCAGTCAACTGCAAATAGCCAAAAACCGTTAAAATGGCTATTTGCAGTCAACTGCAAATAGCCAGAAAACGTTAAAATGGCTATTTGCAGTCATTCTATTAGCGTTAGAAAGGCCACCTGGAGATGTTCAAAATATTTTAAAATGGAACGGGCCTCTGTGGCCCCGTAGTTAATTAAACAGCTCTGACTCTAAATCATTAAGACTCTCACCGTTATGGCTATGTTTGTTTGTTTTGATGTTTTTCGTGCTCTGCAACACTATTTAGGACATTTTAGAGACGTTACTTCATTTTTGCGCGACTTTTTCCACAGATTGAGACGTAAAGACATCTCAGGCCTATGACACCAATAGGGCCTAGGACGCACCGAATCCCACCACTTGGCTTTAGCAGGCTTAGTTCTTCTAAACGGTTTACCAGTACTCATGTGCAGGCAGTTTCTGCTCTGGGTGGAAGCATCATGCAGCCAATCTATTTCTCCAAGCCGCGATGGCCGGGGACTATAAAATAGCTATATAGAGTCTATATTTTGTGTGAACATATGACACCTATAGTTTTACATCACATATTGTTTCCATTTTTGTTTCACCGTTTAGCAATGTTCTCTGCTTATTTAAATGAAATATTTAATTTGTAAAGCCCATGAGAGGTTGGTGGAGAGTCGGGGGGGGGGGGGGGGGGGTGGTATGAGGCAAATGTGACGTGTGTCTTGCGTCACCTGGGCGTCCATCTGATATTGGCTTACAGTTGGTTAAGATAATGGTAGGAAGGGGTTGTGTTATTTCTTCTGATGATGTTATTTCTTCTGTTTCTACACTTCCATTCGTTTTCCTCTTACTCCTCCGTCTCTCATTTTCATCTCTGCTATCTCTTTCCTCCCTTTCTTAGGGACAGGACACAAAATTACTCACTGAATGAGGTCGTCCATTGCATATAAGCCTTTTGGTTTCATTGGTCGGCAGGACTTGAGTTGTCATCTCATCTCAATGTCGCCGGGTAAAAGTCCCACAAAATTGGAAGCAACGCCTCCCAAATGACCTAAATGGTGTTGAAGGGGACGTTAAACCTCAATTCAAACAAACAAATGATCCGCCCCGATGGGAGGGGCTTGGAGAAATAGAATGCGCTGCATGGTGTACACCAGGCACTCAATGTGCCGGTAACGTCTAAGTAACGTCGATGCAACGCAGTAGCAAACACTCACTATAAAATGAACGGGCTTGGTGTGGCATTTAACCATTATCATGCTGGACAAGTCAACCCTACCTTTGCAAACAATATATATTCAGATCAGGAAGTCATCTGATCAGGATCTACAGTGTTTGTCATGAAGAAGTGAACTGAATAAATATAGTAAATGGAGTAATGTCATTCTTTGATATTCTGCAATGGGCGTGGCTAAAATAATTGCAATTGTTGTGGTATTTAACACTTATAATGCTTTTTAAGGCAACCGCTTCATTTGCAAACAATGTCGATTCAGATCAGGAAGCCATCTGATCAGGATCTGCAGTGTTTGTTATGAATTTGTGAATAGAATGCAGAAAAGGGTGTGCGGTAAAAATGCCAGAGGTAAAAATGCCATATACAAAAAAACAGAGGTAAAAATGCCATAGGTAAAAATGCCAGAGGCTACCTGGTAAAAATGCCATAGGTAAAAATGCCATATACAAAAATACCAGAGGTAAAAAATATTTTGATTCTTATTTTATCTGATCAGGATCTACACTGTTTGTCATCCCTTCTGCTACTTTTGTGAAAGTTTTTATATGGAAACTGGATAATTTTTAGACTGACAAAGTTTTATTTAACAAAAAAACAACAACAAAAAAAAACCTATGAATGCATAGAATATTGGAGCAAAAGAGTTTGATACAGAGCTGTAAATTAATGCAATTAATTTACATTTTTTGATTTGGTTTTGATTTTAGTGTGATAATTATAATTATACCATTAAAATGGGATTAACTGATGTTCTTTAGATATTGTTTTTTTAGATAAAAGAAAGTGTGATAAATTGGAAATCTGCAACCAAGAAAAAAACACAGAAAGTATGTGAATCTACAGTCAAGACTTCGACGTTTGTGTGTTGAATACAACAATGGTGAACGCAACATAGAAAACTTTCTGAATGCAGTTGGGCATACCATTCGTTTTGAAAAATGATCGTGTTGATAAAAATGTAAATTTACTTTCCTGATTTGTGCACAGAAACATAGATTGTGGGTATTCATTAAAGCAGCCTCTATGAGGCAGTTCTAACAAGTTTCCACAATCTATATTCTGTGATTATGGGAACTCATTAAAACAGCCTCACTGAGGCGGTTGTAACAAGTTTCCACAATCTATGTTCTATGATTATGGGTACTCATTAAAACAGCCTTACGCAATCTATGTTTTGTGCAGAAATATTAATTGTGGGTATCCATTAGAGCAGCCTCTATAAGGCAGTTGTAACAAGTTTCCACAATCTATATTCTGTGATTATGGGAACTCATTTAAACATTTTGAGTTCATTTCAAAATTAAGGGGTGTCAGGTTGTGTTTTCGTCAAAATTTATTTGGGAAATGGCTTAACTTTAAGTTAACAGTGTAGGCCACGATCAGACGCCGCGTTCTGCGGCGTCTGATCTGGGCATGCGCTGTTTGTCAGGGTACTCGTATTGGGTTTTCTGAATACTAAATGGGTTAAAGCTGAATAATCAAAAATTCCTTCATCATCAGACTGTGAAATCTATCAGTCTTTTAATCTGGGTTAAAAGTATTTCGCACAGTGTGTCACAGTCATTATGGGGCTATTTAATACAATCAGTGAAGTTATTAACTCACCGTCACGTAGTGACGGATCACTTTGTCCGTCGTGCGTGCGTTAACCAATTTCTTCAAAAGTCATCTCCTCCTAAACCACTGATCGGATTTTGACCAAACTTCACAGGAATGATCCTTAGGTGGTTCCCTTTCAAAGTTGTTCAAATGGTTTCGGTCGGTTGCAAATCTAGGTCACAAGAGCCAAAAATAGATCTTTTCACCGAAAGCTTAAAAATCTTCTTCTCTGAAATCACAAGGCTCAGGTCTTTGATATTTGGTATGAAGCTTCATCTAGTAGACCCCTACCAAGATTGTTCAAATTATTGTGCTGGGGCCAAAAATGGCCCCGCCCCGGGTCCTTTTGGTTTTACATAGGATTATATAGGGAAAATCTTCAAAAATCTTCTTCTCTGAAACCGCAAAACCCAGGTCTTTGATATTTGGTATGAAGCTTCATCTTGTGGACCCCTACCAAGACTTTTCAAATTATAGTGCTGGAGCCAAAAATGCTCCCGTCCCGGGGCCCTTTGGTTTTACATGGGCTCATATAGGGAAAATCTTTAAAAAAATTCTTCTCTGACACCGTTAGGCCCAGATCTTTGATATTTGGTATGAAGCTTCATCTAGCGCACCCCTACCTTAAGTCTAGCGCACCCCTACCTTCAAATTATAGTGCTGGGGCCAAAAATGCCCCCACCCCGGAGCCCTTTGGTTTAAAATGGGCTTGTATAGAGAAAAAAAATCTTGTCTGAAACCGCAGTGCCCAGGTTTTTGCTGTTTGGTATAAAGCTTCATCTAGTAGACCCCTACCAAGATTGTTCAAATTGTAGCGCTGGGGACAAAATTCTCCAGCCTCGGGGCCCTCTGGTTTTAAATGGGCTTATATAGGGAAAATCTATTAAAATTTTCTTCTCTGAAACCGCAAGGCCCAGGTCTTTGGTATTTGGTATGAAGCTTCACCTAGTGGACCCCTACCAAGATTTTACAAATTATAGTGCTGGGGCCAAACATACCCCCGCCCCGTGGCCCTTTGAGTTACATAGGCTTATAGAACATATTTGACCTCACTACAGCTGATGTCTGGGAATGTGTGGCGGCCGTAAAAAGTCTCCCTGCCCTACATCATAGTGTAGTTTATATTTTCTTGTCCTTTGCGATCATTGATTCCATTGTGGAATTTTGAAAATATTTGAGGGTCACTGATGAGGCCTAATTGGTCGAAACTAGCTAGTCTGGCCTAGAAAACATGCACGCTTCGTATTTTCCAGTTCTATGGTGTATTCTTTGCTTCCAAAGGATAACCCTTTAATAGAACATATTTGACGTCACTACAGCTGGTGTCTGGGAATGTGTGGCGGCCGTAAAATGTCTCCCTGTCCTACATCATAGTGTAGTTGATATTTTCTTGTCCTTTGCGATCATTGATTGTATTGTGGAATTTTGAAAATATTTGAGGGTCACTTATGAGGCGTAAATGGCCGAAACTAGCTGTTCCGGCCCAGAAAACATGTATACTCCATATTTACCAGTTCTGTAGTGTATTCTTAGCTTCCAAAGGATAATCCTTTACGTCACTACAGCTGTTGTCTGGGAATATGTGGCGGCCGTTAAAAGTCTCCCTGCCCAACATCATAGTGTAATATCTTGTCCTCTGCGATCATTGATTCCATTGTGGATTTTCCAAAATATTTGAGGGTCACTGATGAGGCCTAAATGGCCGAAACTAGCTAGTCAGGCCGAGAAAACATGTACACTCCATATTTTCCCGTTCTGTAGTATATTCCTTGCTCCCAAAGGATAATCCTTTCTAGAACTTATATAGGGAAAATCTTGAAAAAAAAAATTCTCTAAAACCACAAGGCCTAGGTCTTTGATATTTGGTATGAGGCTTTATCTAGTGGACCTCTACCAAGATTGTTTAAATTATAGCCCCGAGACCAAAAATGCCCCCGCCTCGGGACCATTTGGTTTTACATAGAGTAATATAGGAAAAATCTTTTTAAAAAAATCTTCTTCTGTGAAACCACAAGGCCTAAGTCTTTAATTTTTTTTTTGTGAAATTTCATCTAGTGGAACTCTATCAAGATTGTTAAAATTATAACCCTGGGGCCAAAATGTCCCCGCCCCGAGACCCTTTGGTTTTACATAGACTTATAAAGAGATAATCGTTGAAAATCTTCATCTCTGAACCAGCAAGGCCCATGTCTTTGATATTTGGTGTGAAGCTTCATCTAGTGGACCTCTATCAAGATTGTTTAAATTATAGCCCTGAGACCAAAAATGCCCCCGTCCCGGGGCCATTTGGTTTTACATAGTCTTATGTAGGGAATATCTTTAAAACACTTCTTCTCTGACACCGCAAGGCCCAGGTCTTTGACATTTGGTGTGCAGCTTCATCTCTTGCTCGCGTGTAAACATCCGGAATTGATTTTCGAGAGCGATAAATAAGCTTGAAGCTTCCATCGCAATCGAACTAAAAAAAAAATAGTATAAAGATAGTGGACCTTTGCCAAGATTGTTAAAATCGTTGATATTTGGAACGAAGCTTCACCTTTTTAAATCTCCGTCAACATTATGCCTATTATAGCCCTGGGGTCAAAAAGCGATCCAGGGCCATCATGGCCCTCTTGTATTTTTTGTTGTTGTTTTTTTTTTTTTTTCCAATTTTGTGGAACTTTTACCCGACATTGAGATGAAATGACATCTCAAGCCCAGTCGCCCAATGAAACCAATAGGGTTTATAAGCATGGACTTGCCGGCTCGCACCGCTTTGCCTGGGCAGGCTTCGATCCTCTAAGCGGTTTACCAGTACTCGTGTGCGGGTGGGTTTCACCTCTGCATAGAAGCATCATACAGCCCATCTATGTCTTCAAGCCCCGAAGGGCGGGGGCAAAAATGCTGTCTTGAATAATCCTCTGTTCATATGTGCATTCTTTCATAATCATAAATTTATATTGCGTCTCATCTTATAGCATCCCAAAATGATCAGGCGTCACAGAACGCGGCGTTTGATCGGGGTCTACACCGTTTACATAAAAAGTAGAATTTAGGGCTTGAACGAAAGTTTGGATCTCAGTCCGGGATTATTTTCCCAGCCTACACTCGGTGGCAGTCGGGGGAGCTTCCCCTTTCCGCTGGTTGCCTTTGTCGTCCGCTCGCGACTGCCGACGACTGTCCGGTCTGATTACATGTATACATGTGCATACCTTTATCTATAATGGTCGAGTTTAGTCCTTTGCATCTCGCCTTGATATAGTGTCGCTTATCATACAACAGCTTGTTGAGAACTGATAATTACTATTGCCTAATATTTTAAACCCCCACGAAAGAATTAACCCTTTGTCCCACATTTTGCTTTCAACTTCTTTATACACAATGTATTTTTGACACGAATACTTGTAATTTATCTTCCTTGTGCAATTCCAATGCATACAGAAATGGTCGGCCCCCGCCCATCGAGGCTTGAAGAAATAGACGGGCTGCCTGAGCCTACCACGCAAACTACACGAGTACTGGTAAAGCGCTTAGAGGATCTAAGCCTGCCCATGCAAAGCGATGCGAGGCAGCCCGCCCATACTTATAAACCCTATTGGTTTCATTGGGTGATAGGGCTTGAGATGTCATTTCATCTCAATGACGGGTAAAAGTCCATCATTCTCTTTTCAGCTACTGACGAGTGAATATCTTTCTCCTGCAGATTTTCCAGGCGGATTACAGAGGATTTTATTTGTGTTTTAATTGTGTTTTAATTGTGTTTGTGCTATTGTGTCACTGCAATATTGGATAATTATATTTGTTTATTACAGATAACATTTGTGTTTGTGCTATTGTGCTATTGTATCATTGTAATACTGGGATATTGGATAATTATATTTGTTTATTACAGATAACATAGAGGTTAGTGCCCTTATTCTTACCAACTATCATACACTGTTTGTTTTTATACTCCTATATCACATTTTTGGAAGTTATTTTATTAAAGGTAAACATGAGTATGAACATTAGCAACTCATCCCAAACCTTGGAGAACATGATCAATACCATGATCAACACCCCATTACCTGTATCTCCATGCTCCCCAAACTCTAGGGACAGCTCATACGGTCGGGGAGAAGGGGACCTGACCATCATGGTGGAAACTCCCAATACCAGCATCTCAAGTTCCGGGACTTCAATCCTTTAAGAGTAGACCTCTTTTTCGTGGGACAAAGCTTATAGAAAAGCAAACAGGAAGTTCCGAAAGTTGTCCCCTTTTGAAAAATGTGGAAAATCTGCCAAGTCATTCCCCTCAATAACAGACTTTAATTGATCAATATTTCTGCTTCTCTGTTAGATTGTTTGAGGTTTAAACATCCCCATTAACATTATTTAGGTCAGTTTGGAGACATTACTTCCAGTTTTGTGTGCACTTTTACCCGACATTTAGATAAAATGACATTCCAATCCCTGCCGCCCAGTGAAACCGATATGGTTTATATGCTCGGATGGTCCGACTCGCCAGGACAGGCTTTTGGAGTTTATGGCTAAAGTTAACAGACATCTGAAGCGTTGCATGTTGTGCCAGTATTAGAGGCTGTTGTGTTAGGCAGCACCATGAACATGTGTCTCGTAAGGATCCGAAAGACTTTGGGGCTTGAACCATATGTAATTCGGGTCATTTCTCCGGTCATTTCCCAAGCGAGGCTCGAACCCACGGCGGTGAGAGACATAATGACTAAGAGTCAGCGCTCTTATCCATTAGGCCACGGAGGCTTGTTAGGCTTGAAGAAATACATGGGCTGCATAATGCTTTGATAGTCAGCAATGGGTGTGGCTAAATTGATTTATTCAGCAGGATAAGGGTTGAGTCTCCAAAACGAGACATTAGTTTTTCTGGGTTTCTTCTTTTTTTCCGCCCAATTTTTGTCCAGATAAGTTCTCAGTAACCACTAGATAGATGTGCAGGATGATTTCAAAATTTAAAAGTGTGGACCCAACAGCAGGTCTCCTGGGGGGGGGGGGGGGGGGGGGGCACGCAAAAATCCGCCCAACTCTTTTACGGATGACTTTTCAGTAACCGTCGAGTCTGAGCAATTAAGTGACAAATATAATATATATATATATTTTTTTATTATTTATTTTCTGTCAACAGGGGCCAACTCTAAAGGAAAGAATTTGCTCCTATTCAATTCATTCTTTCTACTCTTCTATTATCGGTCGAATCAACATTGGAGCGCTTTCAATTCTAATGTGATCGGTCATTGCCGATCCAGGTTTGCAGGATGAAAACATACACAGTAATCATGTAATAACGATATAGATCTTTAACCTGCACAGAATGGGCCTCCCTGCACGTGCAGGGGGTCCCAGTTAACGTCCCGATGCGAAAGGCGATGCACTTTGTGGCATTCATCCGGAGCATGTTCGGACACCGCAGTTTTATTACCGCTGCCGAGAATCAAAACGGGGGCCTCTAGCATCATAGGCAGGTGCACTATACCATTGAGCTACCACGCTTGATTCAATGTCGAGAGCCGGCTCGGCCACTTTAATACATGTATATACAGGGGTTCATTCATTGTTCTTTCTTATTTCTGCTACAGCCTCGGGGGATTTAACGAGTATGTTTTGAGCAGAATATATATTCGCATGTGGGTACTGCTGGTTAGAACCGCCTCGAGCTTTTGTTTGTTTTGTTTGATTTGAGGTTTAACGTCCCCGTCAACACTGTATAAGTCATTTTGGAGACGTTGCTTCCAATTTTGTGGGACTTTTACCCAACATTGAAATAAAATGACATCTCAAGCCCTGTCGCCACCTAGAGGTTTTAACGAGTGTCCACAATCTCTGTTTTGAGCAGACTATAGATTGTGGGACTGCTGATTAGAACCGCATCAAGGTTTTAACAAGTAACCACAATCTTCTTTTGAGCAGTAATAAAATCGATTGCAACATAAACTGACAGCGCTATTGTCCCGCCCACGCTTAAAACGTCCAAAGACGGTTGTCAATCATCTCAAATACCAGTTCAGAAGCACGTGATGGAAAGTTCATCACGGTGCTACAAAGCTTTCGGCACGTATTTGATATTCGTCTCAAACAACATCAAACAAGAGGGCCATGATGGCCCTGGATCGCTCACCTGATCCATAGTGTAACAAGTGGGCCCCAGAGAGGGCCATTATTGGCCCCAGGGCTTTAATGTACATAATGTTGAGGGAGGTCTTAAAGGTGAAGCTTCATACCAAACATCAACAAAGGCTAAAATTTGAACAATCTTGTCAAAGGTCCACTAGATGAAGCTACACATCAAATATCAAAGACCTGGGCCTAGCGGTTTCAGAGAAGAAGATTTTTAAAGATTTTGCCTATATAAGCCTATGTAAAATCAAAGGGCCCCGGGACAGGGGCATTTTTTGCCCCAGCACTATAGTTTGAACAATCTTGGTAGGGGTCCACTAGATGAAGCTTCATACCAAATATCAAAGTTCTGGGCCTTGTGGTTTCAGAGAAGAAGATTTTTAAAGATTTTCCCTATATAAGCCTATGTAAAACCAAAGGGCCCCGTGGCAGGGGGGGATTTTTTGTCCCAGCACTATAATTTGAACAATCTTGGTAGGGGTCCACTAGACGAAGCTTCATACCAAATATCAAAGTCCTGGGCCTTGTGGTTTCAGAGAAGAAGATTTTTAAAGATTTTCCCTATATAAGCCTATGTAAAACCAAAGGGCCCCGGGGCAGGGGCATTTTTGGCCCCAGCACTAAAATTGGAACAATCTTGGTAGGGGTCCACTAGATGAAGCTTCATACCAAATATCAAAGTCCTGGGCCTTGTGGTTTTAGAGAAGAAAATTTTTAAAGATTTTCCCTATATAAGCCTATGTAAAACCAAAGGGCCCCGTGGCGGGGGCATTTTTGGCCCCAGCACTATAATTTGAACAATCTTGGTAGGGGTCCACTAGATGAAGCTTCATACCAAATATATAAGACCTGGGCCTTGTGGTTTCAGAGAAGAAGATTTTTAAAAATTTTCCCTATATAAGCCAATGTAAAAGCAAAGGGCCCCGTGGCGGGGGCATTTTTGTCCCAGCACTAAAATTTGAACAATCTTGGTAGGGGTCCACTAGATGAAGCTTCATACCAAATATCAAAGTCCTGGGCCTTGTGGTTTCAGAAAAGAAAATTTTTAAAGATTTTCCCTATATAAGCCCATGTAAAACCAAAGGGCCCCGTGGCGGGGGCATTTTTTGTCCCAGCACTAAAATTTGAACAATCTTGGTAGGGGTCCACTAGATGAAGCTTCATACCAAATATCAAAGACCTGGGCCTTGTGGTTTCAGAGAAGAAGATTTTTTAAGATTTTCCCTATATAAGCCTATGTAAAACCAAAGGGCCCCGGGGCGGGGGCATTTTTGGCCCCAGCACTGTAATTTGAACAATCTTGGTAGGGGTCAACTAGATGAAGCTTCATACCAAATATCAAAGACCTGGGCCTTGTGGTTTCAGAGAAGAAGATTTTTAAAGATTTTCCCTATATAAGCCAATGTAAAACCAAAGGGCCCCGTGGCGGGGGCATTTTTTGTCCCAGCACTATAATTTGAACAATCTTGGTAGGGGTCCACTAGATGAAGCTTCATACCAAATATCAAAGTCCTGGGCCTTGTGGTTTCAGAGTAGAAGATTTTTGAAGATTTTCCCTATATAAGCCTATGTAAAACCAAAGGGCCCTGGGGCGGGGGCATTTTTGGCCCCAGCACTATAATTTGAACAATCTTGGTAGGGGTCCACTAGATGAAGCTTCATACCAAATATCAAAGACCTGGGCCTTGTGGTTTCAGAGAAGAAGATTTTTAAAGATTTTCCCTATATAAGCCAATGTAAAACCAAAGGGCCCCGTGGCGGGGGCATTTTTCGTCCCAGCACTCAAATTTGAACAATCTTGGTAGGGGTCCACTAGATGAAGCTTCATACCAAATATCAAAGTCCTGGGCCTTGTGGTTTCAGAGAAGAAGATTTTTAAAGATTTTCCCTATATAAGCCTATGTAAAACCAAAGGGCCCCCGTGCGGGGGCATTTTTGGCCCCAGCACTATAATTTGAACAATCTTGGTAGGGGTCCACTAGATGAAGCTTCATACCAAATAACAAAGACCTGGGCCTTGTTTAGAAGCCTCCGTGGTGCAGTGGTTACGCTACTCGCCTTGTAAACCAGGGATCGCAGGATCGATCCCGGGCTTCTCCAGACTTTCGGATGAGTCTTTAAACCGAGGTCCCGTCTCCGTATGACCTTAGCTGTTGGTGGGACGTAAAACTCAAACACTCCCTCTCCCTCCCTGGGCCTTGTGGTTTCAGAGAAGAAGATTTTTTAAGTTTTTGGTGAAAAAAATCTGTTTTTGGCTCCTGTGACCTAGATGTGCAACGGACCGGAACCATTTGACCCATATTCAAACTTGAACGAGATATTGTCATGATGATCATTCTGAGCAAGTTTGATTAAGATTGGACCAAAATTGTGGCCCCTAGGGTGTTCACAAGGTTTTTATATGATTTGACCCGCTGACCTACTTTTTAACCCGATATGACCCATATTCGAACTGGACTGAAATATTGTCACAATGGTCATTCTGAGCAAGTTTCATGATAATTGGACCAAAACAGTGGCCTTCAGAGTGTTCACAAGGTTTTTCTATGATTTGACCTACTGACCTACTTTTTGACCGGACATGACCCATATTCGAACTTGACCAAGATATTGTCATGATGATCATTCTGAGCAAGTTTGATTATGATTGGACCAAAATTGTGGCCTCTAGGGTGTTCACAAGGTTTTTCTATGATTTGACCCGCTGACCTACTTTTTAAGCCGACATGATCCATATTCAAACTTCACTAAAATATTGTCACAATGATCATTCTGAGCAAGTTTGATGATGATTGGACCAAAATTGTGGCCTCTCGAGTGTTCACAAGGTTTTTCTATGATTTGACCTACTGACCTACTTTTTTACCCGACATGACCCAAATTCGAACTTGACCGAGATATTGTCATGATTATCATTCTGAGCAAGTTTGATGATAATTGGACCAAAACTGTGGCCTCTAGTGTGTTCACAAGAAAAAGTTTACGCACGACGGACGACGGACGACGGACGACGCACGACGACGCCGGACATCTTACTGTCACAAAAGCTCACCATGACCTTCGGTCAGGTGAGCTAAAAAGCGTCTGGGAGAAGAGCGATTGCTAACTTGCCGATTGCGCTCTTGTATCAATCAATCAGATTTCTTGATGCAAATCATTGCAACCAATTCATAAAATGAATGAAAAGCAATAAAGATCCTGATCAGATGGCAGAAGCCATCTGTTCTGGATCTACATTGTTTGAAAGATAAGACATTTCCGGGCTCAGCAGGACAAGGGTTAAGCTTTGAATACCAAGCTTAAAAACTCAGTCCAGTGGTGCTGGAGAAGATTTTTTTTTTTAATTTTAACAATATTTAGGCATGGCGGCCATCTTGGTGAGGTGACTTAGACCATTCGAACAAGTTTTTGTTCCCTCCAAGTCAGAGGCTGCATATTAAATTCAAACCATTGTGAAATTAGCCTGGTGAATTCAGAGAAAAATTTGAAATGTCAATGGACTTGCGTCAAGGTCACTTGGGCCAAGGTAACCAAATGACATTGACCTTTAGCAGTCATATACATTCATTTTATACCTATTCTTATCTCGACGACTACAATATTTTTCGAAAAATAAAATGCATTATTTTACTGTTTTTCTGATTGAAAAGCCAAGAGAATCAAATTTGACCTTTGCGTAAAGTAAAGGCGAACCTAGTTAATTTTTCTAAGCTTCGTATTACTCAGCCACATGATGCTACATAACGTATTTGAAGACAATCGGGTGAGTGGTTCTGGATAAGAGCGCCCCGTGCATCGGTGCTTGAAGAAATAGATAGGCGGCATGATGCTTCCATGCAGAGCTGAAACCGACTGCACACGAGTACTGGTAAACCGCTTAGAGAATCGAAGACTGCCTAGGCAAAGCGGTGCAAGTCGGACCGTCCATGCTTACAAACCCTATTGATTTTATTGGGCGACAGGGCTTGAGATGTCACTTCATCTCAGTGTCGGGTAAAAGTCCCACAAAATTGGAAGCAACGTCTCCAAAATGACCTATACAGTGTTGACGGGGACGTTACAACCTCAAATCAATCAACCAATCAATCAATGGTTCTGGATCAGAAGATTGTCTAAGGTTTTTACCATATTTTGGCTCGGCCGCCATCTTGGTCATGTGAACTGGACCACTCAAATAAATGTTCGTTCTTCTACAGTCATAAGTATGTATATATATATTATAAATGCAACTGACCAAGTGGTTTCAGAGTAAACCTATTTTGAAATGTCAATGGATCTGCAATCCAAGTGACGTTGGACCAAGCTTGATTTTTAGCATGCATATAAATTCATTTTAACCTATTTTCATGCATAGACTACGATACTTTTCGAGAAAATAAAAAAACAACATCGTTTACCCTTTTCCCATTTAATAGCCTCGGGAACCAAATATGACCTGTGCTTTAAACAGGTCAAGGTCAATTAATGGTCATCATTTTTGCAAATTTGGTAGAACTTAGTCACCCTAAGTTACATACCAAGTTTCAAGATAATCGGCAATATGGTACTGGAGAAGAAGATTTTTTCTGTCCCATAAAGTGTGAAAGTCCAGTACATATCTTGGTCATTACCAAAATTAAAGTGAAGGCAATGGTCAGGAATCGATACAATTACCTCACTACTCCCATCAAAGACAATAAAGAGAAAGCAACGAAAGCCTATTGTCTGTCCATGTCTTTTGTTATAAGGCTGTCAATGTGGTTCGGATAAAACCTATTTTTTTTTTATCTTTTTACCTTATTTAGGTATTGCGGCCATCTTGGTCATGCGGCCTGGGTTATTCAAGGAATTTTTCGTTCGCCAACCGTCAGCTAGCTGTATAATAAGTCAAAATAAAATTGACCCAGTGGTTTCAGAGAAAATATATTTTTGGAATGTAACTGGACCTCCAATCCAAGTGACCTCAGGCCAAAGTCTATAAATAGCCTTGACCTTAAGAGTTCATAGACATTTATTTTGCAACAATGTTCATGTCAGAGACCGCATAATTTTTTCGAAAAGGAAATGTATTGTTTTCACATTTCCCATTGCAAAGCCTTAGGACCCAAACTTGACCTTAGCGTAAATAGGTCATGGTCAACCTAGGTCATCATTTCTGCAAAATTGGTAATACTCAGTCACCAAATGCTTCATTCCAAGCTTCAAGACTATCAGCACAGTGGTTCTGAAGAAAAATTAGGTTTAAGGTTTTAAGGTTTTAACGATGTATGTGCATGGCTGCAGTTTTGGTCACAAAAAATCTTCCCCCTTTTGTCAGAGGGCTGCATATGGAATTAATTGAATGTGGCCCAGTCGTTTCTGAGAAAATATATTTTGCAATGTCAAAAGCCCTGCAATTTAAGCGACCTTGTGCCAGGATCCCCGAATGACCTTGACCTTAAGCACCCATCGACATTCATTCTGTACCTATTCTTATGTCATAGACTGCGATAACTTTCGAAAATGCATTGTTTTACCTTTTTCCATTGAAAAGCTAGGGAGCCAAATTTGACCTTAGCGTAAAATAGGTCATAGTCAAACTATGGCCATTATATTTGCTAACCTGGTAGCTACGTGGTCACCTTATGCAACATACTAATTTTTAGACAATCGGCCTAGTGGTTCTTGAGAAGAAGATTTTTTAAGGTTTTTATCATATTTTGGCATTGCGACCAAGCTAGTCATGTGACCTAAACAATTCTTGCAAACTTGGTTCTCATAGCGTCAGGGGGACTGCATATAAGTCTCACAAAAAGGACGGCGCTTTCTTACATGCTTTTCAATGAATGATAGAGATTTATCAGTGAAATATAAATCGATATTTTCACTGTTTCAAACAGTGAAAATACGATTTTTTATTTTTCACTGTTTGGGACTACTTTTTTCTTCAAATCTAACTCTAATTTCAATTTTATCTTTGTCAGATAACTGAACAATACTGAAATGTGTTCTAATTGACGCATTGCCCGTTCATGTGTGACGGGGACGTCATTTATGACGCTGACGTCACGTCTTTTGTCGCGCGACGTTAGACTTGCCAGCAACTTCTTTGGAAAACTACTCTCTCAATTATTTCATTAATCATTCATAATAATACCATCCCGGGCCAATTCTCAGGTGCAAACTTTCAGTTTACACCCAATAGTATACCCACTTAACACGATGGACACCACTAAATTGACGCGAAACGAACAGGAACAAAGATGATTTTCTCCGAATGTGAGCGACACCATTAAAGACGCTAAATATTGCCTTTTGAAGCATGTAAGAAACAGAAAATTTGCTTTTTCAGTGCAAGATCAAATTTTATTTCACTCATGAACACCAAAACTGCTATTTTCACTCGTGGCTACGCCACTCGTGAAAATAACAGTTTTGGTGTTCATTCGATGAAATAAAATTCGATCTTACACTGAAAAAATCAAATATCCTGTATATCAGCTATGTAAATAGAGAATACCAGGTTCGTGTCTTTTGATATCAAGTTTATAAGGCAAAGCTGGAATCACGAGGCTTGTAGAATCGCTGACTTTCAACTCATCCTCCTAATTTGAAAGTGGCGTCAGCGAATGTTTATGTTATTAAGCATTGTCCACTGTTGTCAAAAGGTAATGATTATTATAACAGTATAGCCTGTCTGATGGGTATGATAATGATAACGGTGCAACCTGTCAAACCTACCCTTTTACGTCACTGTCTACTTATCCTCCGACAACAGTACCAATATAATAATGGCTATACACTGGATTTGGTATGAAAAACAAACATTAATTAATTTTTGGATAAAAGTCAAACGTAAATTTATTGCCCCTCGGTGATGTTGACGACCAGAAGCACTATTGCCCGAGGCCGAACTCGGTGTCGTGGACGACCTGAAACGCTATTGCCCGAGGCCGAAATCGGTGTTGGGGACGACCAGGAGCACTTTTGCCCGATGCCGAACTCCGGTGTTGTGGACGACCAGAAGCACTATTGCACGAGGCCGAACTCGGTGTCGTGGACGACCTGAAACACTCTTGCCCGTGGCCGAAGCCGGTGTTGGGGGCGACCTGCAGCACTATTGCCCGAGGCCGAACTCGGTAGTGTGAACGACCTGAAGCACTATTGCCCGAGGCCGAAGTCGAGGTTGTGGACGACCTGAAGCACCATTGCCGGAGGCCCAACTTGATGTTGTGGACCACCTGAACCACCATTGCCCGAGACAGAACTAGGTGTCGTGGCAACCTGAAACAATATTGCCCGAGGCCGAACTCGGTGTCGTGGACGACCTAACACACTGCTGCACGAGGCCCAACTCGGTGATGTTGACGACCAGAAGCACTATTCCCCGAGGCCGAAGTCGGTCCGGTGGACGACCTGAAACAGTATTGCCCGAGGCCGAACTCGGTGTGGTGGACGACCGAAAGCACTATTGCCCGAGGCCGAATTCGGTGTCGTGGACGACAAGAAGCACTATTGCCCGAGGCCGAACTCGGTGTCGTGTACAAATTGAAGCACCATTGCCCGAGGCCGAACTCAGTGTTGTGGTTGACCTCAACCACTATTGCTCGAGGCGGAACTCGGTGTTGTGGACGACCAGAAGCACTTTTGCCAGAGACCGAACTTGGTGCCGTGGACGACCAGAAGCACTATTGCCCGAGGCCGAACTCGATGTCGTGACCGACCTTAAGACTATTGCCCGAGGCCGAACTCGGTGTTGTGGACGAACTGAAGCACTACTGCCCTAGGCCGAAGTCGATGTTGTGGACGACCTGAAACACTATTGCCCGAGGCCTAACTCGATGTCGTGGACGACCTGAAGCACTATTGCCCGAGGTCGAACTCGGTGCTGTGGACGACCTTAAGCACTATTGCCAGAGGCCGAACTCGGTGTTGTGAGCGACCTGAAACAATATTGCCCGAGGCCGAACTCGGGTGTTATGGACGACCTGAAGCACTATTGCCCGAGGCCGATCTGTATGTTGTGGACGACCTGAAGCACTATTGCCCGAGGCCGATCTCGGTGTCGTGGACGACCTGAAACACTATTGCCCGAGGTCGAACTCGGTGCCGTGGACGACCTTAAGCACTATTGCCCGAGGTCGAACTCGGTGCCGTGGACGACCTTAAGCACTATTGCCCGAGGCCGAACTAGGGTGTTATGGACGACCTGAAGCACTATTGCCCGAGGCCGATCTGTATGTTGTGGACGACCTGAAGCACTATTGCCCGAGGCCGATCTCGGTGTCGTGGACGACCTGAAACACTATTGCCCAAGGCTGAGCTCTGTGTTGTGGACGACCTAAAGCACTATTTCCCGAGGCCGAACTCGGTGTCGTGGACGACATGAAACACTATTGCCCGAGGCCGAACTCGGTATTGTGGACGACCTGGAGAACTATTGCCCGAGGCCGAATTCGGTGTCGTGGACGACCTGAAACACTATTGCCCGAGGCTGAACTCTGTGTTGTGGACGACCTGAAGCACTATTGCCCGAGGCCGAACTCGGTGGCGTGGGCGACATGAAGCACTATTGCCCGAGACCGAATTCGGTGTTGTGGACGACATGAAGCTCTATTGCCCGAGGCCGAACTCGGTATCGTTGACGACCTGAATCACTATTGCCCAAGGCCGAACTCGGTTTGGTGGACGACCAGAAGGACTTTTGCCCGAGGCCGAAGTCGGTGCCGCGGACGACCTGAAGCACTATTGCCAGAGGCAGAACTCGGTGTCGTGGACGACTGAAGCACTATTGCCCGAGGCCGACTTCGGTGTCGTGGACGGCCTGAAACACTATTTCTCGATGCCGAATTCGGTGTCGTGGACGGCCTGAAGCACTATTGCCAGAGGCCGAAGTCGGCGTTGTTGAAGACCTGAAGCACTATTGCCAGAGGCCGAACTCGGTGTCGTGGACGACCTGATGCAATATTGTCCGAGGCCGAACTCGGTGTCGTAGACGATCTGAAGCACTATTGCCCGAGGCCGAACTCGGTGTCGTGGACGACCTGAAGCACTATTGCCCGATGCCGAACTCGGTGTCGTGGACGGCCTGAAGCACTTTTGCCCGAGGCCGAACTCGGTGTCCTGGACGACCTGATGCAATACTGTCCGAGGCTGAACTCGGTGTCGTGGACGATCTGAAGCACTATTGCCCGAGGCCGAACTCGGTGTCGTGGACGACCTGAAGCACCATTGCCCGATGCCGAACTCGGTGTCGTGGACGGCCTAAAGCACTATTGCCCGGGACCGAAGTCGGTGTTGTGGACGACCTGAAGCACTATTGCCAGAGGCCGAACTCGGTGTCGTGGACGACTGAAACGCTATTGGACCTAACACCTCGGGGCAATAGGTTGGGCTATTCTCTTAACAGCCATCAAATAACTATATACTATGTCCGAAACAAGAAATATCTTTAAAAAAGATATGCGGCGTAGATTTAATTGGAAGGTTGTTTAGAAATATGAGCTACAATAGTGACAGCAACAGTTGTCTAGCTATGAACTGGTTTACTGTATTCAAACAATTCAGATGTCACGCGAGGTAAAATAGCTTTGCAGAGGGCGGTGTCCCGCCTGTTTGAGCTAAGGTCAATGTAAAAGGTCAAGGTTAAAAACATGACCTCATTTCATTTATGATCTCAAGTATATGCACAACAAATAAGAAAACTTTATCATTTACTGTTTTTGAACACAAATTCTAGGGTTAACATCATTTAGGGTTGTCGCCATGGTGAACGTAAACGCATAAACGGACGAACAAACGGACGAGCAGACAAACGGACGGAAACTTGATCTTATGTGCACCTAACTAAAACTCAAATTACACTTATTCCTTTTCAGAATTGATATTACATTAATGCTATTCGAAAATGTCCATTTTGCGTTAAAATGGAGGACATAAAGTATGCTGAAGACAAATGATACACTGCAACTTTTCTTGGGCATATATTGTAAATTAAACATCTGTCAATTTATAATGCGATTATTACATTTTTTGTCATGCTATATTTCTTTATTGGTTTCATTGGGCAACAGGGCTTGAGGTGTCATTTTATCTCAATGTCGGGTAAAAGTTCCACAAACTTGGAAGCAACGTCTCCAAAATTACCTACACAGTGTTGATGGGAACGTTAAACCTCAAATCAAACAAACAATTCCTTTCGCAGAAAATTCTTCCTTTCGCGAAAGGAACCTTCCTTTCGCGAAATGGTTCCTTTCGCTATATAGACTAACCACGTGAAATTAGGTCAAAATAGCTATTCACCGCAGCAGTTTCAGAATTCACTAGAAACACAATTATACATAGACGTATGGTCATCAAAGGACAAGACGGTGAGAAAGCCGAAACTGTATATATTTTTCATTCATGTCTCACATAAAAAAATGAAACATTTCCTAGTTTAAAACTTCGGTAAACTGTCGTGTTTTTTAGTAGATTTATTTATGCAAATCATTGACCAATGAAATGGTCATCTCCTTGGACATGTGGTTTTATTGACCAATGGAATAACGAAAAATGTAGGACAAAAGCAAAAACATAACGGCTACGCCGTAAAAAGATTATAAGAACTCACCAAGCGTTCCGGCGTTTTCTTCCTTTTGTATCTCTGCACTAATGTCACGTCCTAGTTACGATTTTAAAGTTTATAGCAAGTAAGCTGGTACAATTAAATTTCACCCTTAAAGCGCCACGAATATTCTAGCGCGGACGACAATCTATTGTCATATTCTTTTTCATTGAAATGTATGCGTATGCAAGGGCAGACGATTCACGTTTAATGTCAAGCGTGTTTCCTTTTCTTCGACAGATAATACACTGTTTTGTAATTTGCGCCATTAGGGGAAAGAGATACGTTTTATCAAACGACTTTTTATACGGAAACCCCATAACAGGTAAATTACCGCCCCCGCCCATCGGGGCTTGAAGAAATAGATGGACTGCATTATGCTTCCACGCACAGCTAAAACCGGCCCGCACATGAGTACTGGTAAACCGCTTAGAGGATCTAAGCCTGCCCTGGCAAAGCGGTGCGAGTCGGATCGTCCATGCGTATAAACCCTATTGGTTTCATTGGGCGACAGGACTTGAGATGTCATTTCATCTCAATGTCGGGTAAAAGTCAAACAAAATTGGAAGCAACGTCTCCAAAATGACCTTTACAGTGTTGACGGGGGCGTTAAACCTCAAATCAAACAAACAAACAAAACATGTAAATTGGCAATGAGTGCAGAACCAGACCAGACATCCGGAAGAACTTCAGGTCAGGGCACCCACTGTTTGCAAAATGTTCAGCGGTATCCTTAAGGGAAATGGGTACACCTTCATGGGAGGCAACACCTGCAAAAGTATTTTTGTCTCCCATGTCAACAGGAATCAACTCTTAAAGGAAAGAATTTGCTCCTGATGAGCAAATTATTTCCCATTAAGAGTAGACCCCTTTTTCCGTGCGACAGGGCTTATAGAAAAGTGAACAGGAAGTCCCGAAAGTTGTCGCCCTTTGAAAAATGGCGGACAAATCTGCCAGGTGTTCCCATTCCCCTTAAGTAATAAATTTATGAAAGTAACTTAGCCGGACACCCATAAATTTCGAAATGGACTCCTGCTATGCATTAACCAGAAGATTCCTATCAGTACTAAACGGGGTGTGAAACAGACATGCATCCGATTTAAAGTATAATTGTACCATATTGCAACAAAACATGACAAAAAAAGTTCTCACATCATCTGTAACGACCCTTCCCTTCATTATATTCATCTCTCTTTATTTCCTTAAAAATGGGATTACACAGAAACAAAGACAAAACAACACAGAATTTTAGCAAATCAACATACAAACCTCCCAGCAGGCACATGACGTAAGTGTGACGTCACATCAACGTCGGCGCGACGTCATGCCGTTTGTGCAACGTCATATCAACGTCGGTGCAACGTCGTGACGTTGCACCGACGTTGATGTGACGTTTGTCTGCTGGGCTATGGACTGTATGAGTTTTGTTTGTTTTGTTTGATTTGAGGTTTAACGTCACCGTCAACACTAAAAAGGTCATTTTGGAGACGTTGCTTCCAATTTTGTGGGACTTTTACCCGACATTGTGATGAAATGACATCTCAAGCCCTGTTGCCCAATGAAACCAATAGGGTTTATAAGAATGGACGGTCCGACTCGCAACGCTTTGCCCGGGCAGGCTTAGATCCTCTAAGCAGTTTACCAGTACTCGTGTGAGGATCGGATTCAGTGAAAGCACCATGCAGCCCATATATTTCTTCAAGCCCAGATGGGCGGGGACCTGGACTGTATGAGTAAGTATACAGCTGACGTCGTCTATTTTTGCAAGACGGCTTGATAAAACTGTTTGCAGCATGCAACAGTGTAATTTTGTTGTAACGATTAGCGGTTTATACCTAAACACTTTGTTTGAGGTGACAGAAAAAAGTGATTCTCTGTGACATACATGTTTATACTAAACTGTGGTGTGAAATTCTAAAAATGTATTTTCTCATTTCACGTGTAACTTCACATAAGGTAAACATTTGATTGTAATACATGCACATTGCATCCCCGCCCATCGGGGCTTATAGAAATAGACAGGGCTACATTCTGCTTCATCGCAGAGTTGAAACCGACTGCACATCAGTACTGGCAAACCGCTTAAAGGGTCTTAGCCTGTCCAGACAAGGTGGTACGAGTTGGGCCGTCCATGTATATAAGCCCTTAGCGGCAGGGCCTGGGATGCGGTTTCATTTCAGTGTCGAGTAAATGTCCCACAAATTTAGAAGCAACGACTCCAGAATGACCTAAATAGTTTTGACGGGGACGTTAAACCTCAATCGAACAAACCAGCAAAGCAATACGTGCATAGTAACATAAATAGAGGATCTTACATGAGTGCTCATGTATTATTGAATTCAATCACGGTTGGCAACTTTGCTTCCCTCTTTAATTGCACGCCGGTGGGTCAGGCCTCAGATTCTATGACGGCTCCAACGTAAAGGCTTATTGAGAATTAGAGAGATCTATTTCAAGGTAATGTTGGTTGGTGCCTGATGCTCTGTCTCTGGTCGGGCCAATCGGAGTCTAACTGTTGGTTTTCTTTTGCTCCAGCATTTCAGTGGTTCCTTGCTGCCGAGTCCTCACCTTGTCTCACCTCTGTGGTTATTTGATTTTTTGTGTTCACGGAGATGTTACACTGATGAGTTAGGAGGCCTTCATGCGGACTGAACAAATTATTTGTCTAAGTCGCGGCGGAAGTAAAGGCGAGGATTGTGGCCACGTAAAAGCGATTGAAGCCCCCCAGTGAAAATCTTTCCACTGACCGTTCCAAGGCGGTTCTTCTGTGGCGGTTTATTTATGGTGCTGTTTGTTACTTACTGTGTGTATCACTTGTGTCTTTTTATTTTGGATGGCCATATGGCCATTTTGTTGGAAAGTAACTGTCCATATGGCCTTCCTTTGTTTAGGTTTCCATTATGGTCTGGTCGCTTAATGTTTGCGTTTCTTTCCCTTTGGTGTCTTTGATGGGTGGAGTAAGTTAATTGTATCGATTCCTGATCTTTGTTTTACTTCTACTCATCTTTACGTCAGCCGTCTTCTTCAGATCAGCCATCTTCTTCACCTCAGCCATTTCCTTCACCTCAGCCATCTTCTTCACCCCAACCATCTTCATCCCCTCAGCCATCTTCTTCACCATCTCAGCCTTCTTCTTCTCCATCACATCAGCTGTCATTCTCATCTCATCAGTCACCTTCTCCATATCAACCATCTTCTCAATATCAGCCATCTTCTTCTCATATTAGCCATCTTCTTCTCCATCCTGGCCATTTTCTTCGCCTACTCATCAGCCATCTTCTCCTTCTCAGCCATCTTCTTCTCCAGCCTGACAGTATTCTTCATTTTAGCTGTCTCCATCATCTCATTCATGTTCTTCATGGGTATGCAATAATGCCCCGATGTTGTTAAATTGTGGGCGACATCCTGTCCAAATAGTTCTGCTCTATCATGCTCTAGATCCATTTTTACCCCTGCATTTTTCATTGTTGTCCTAGAAAGTAAAGTGGAATGTTTGAATTGACCACATCTGTTTTTTATCGCTACTTGTTTGCCCGCTATAACTGCTGGAATACGATATTCCCCCTCCGATTTTAGCCGTTTTCCTCCTCCAAATTTAAATATTTTCACCCCCTCAGTTACCCGCCCCGATAGCTCAGTTGGTAGAGTGTCCGCTCCTGGGAACGGGAGGTCACGGGTTCGATACCGGGCCGCGACATACCAAAGTCGTTATAAATGGTACGAGCTGCTCCTCGCTTGGCACTCAGATTTACGGGGTAGAGCTAGGACTGGTCGACCCAGTGTCAGGATAATGTGACTGAGTGTGGTATCATGTAATGTGTCTGGGACATGATACTTCAGTGAGGTAGCACTATAAAGGTGAGCATTGAGCTCCCTGTCGCAACCAGACACCGTCGTGATATGAATTCACACACACACACTCACCCCCTGAGTCTGTACAACCTTACTACTGTCCTCTTTATCCAATGACTTCAAATATCTGTTGAGCCAGATTTTACCGCAAACAGTACTATTACAGGCACTGTCCAGAAAAGCACAATTACGTTCGTCCACGCCCAACCTTGCAATTGTATCTTTACTTAGCATGTAAACAAAACGCAATGCCCGTCTTCCGTAATATTGACTTCAGCCTGATTCTCCCATGTATCAGGACAGCTAGCAATCAAATGTCTAAAGGATCCACATCACGTACATGTTAAAGTCCGACCATCTGTTCCTTTCGGATTAATGTTCTTCGTGAATTTTGGACTAAAACTTTTATGAGGCCCTCCGTTACTGCTACTCTGACCAAAATTGTCCCTTTGTGGCGAAGACAAATACTTTATACCAGTTTTGTACAGTTTAATATAATATAATTTATTCGCCACAGAAAATGTATATGAAATATATTAATGCAAATATAATGAGTGTATCTTATGTCCAACTTATCTGTTAGTTCTGCTCTTTTGTGTGTTAAATATTTAAGGCATAATTTCCCTATATCTTGATGTTAGTAGATCTATTCTGCTATCCCTTTGATGTAAGTACAATTTTATATCACCTTGTAAATCTGTTACTGTTTATCTCTATGATATCTATCATTCCTTGTAGTATAGTATTGTCCTAGTTTTCCTGTTTGTATGTTCTCTTTCCTGAATTTACTTAATTCCCGAATTCCCACTGTTTCTTTGTTCTGTCCCTTTGTGCCTGTTGGCTGTTCTAGTGTAACTCCTCCAACCCCCCAATTACCTTGGCAACGACGTCATCGACGTCACTGACGTCAACGTCAATAAAATGATCAGGTAATTTATAATGACAATAATGAACAATGCAAACAATATGATGGACATCGGTTGGAAGTTATATTCGTGGAAATCCACGACACCTTTTCTCGTCTGACCCCTCTTCTACTGTCAAAATTGTTGTTGTGTGTAGATTTTACATAGCCTGCTGCTAAAAGAGCTTCCTCATTCTCTGCATGATAAGCTGGATCCAGTTTTATGCTCTAGTGTTCTCTTTGTGCATTTTCATCTCCTTTAAATTTTTTCAATGATGCCCTGGCCTCCTCATATAAGGCTGATTTGTTGTCATAGTTCATACCTGTCAGATTCCTTTGTTATATTGGCTTTCTTGAGCAGTTTAAATGCCGGAATTTCTGATGGCAGTGTCATTTTTTTTTTCCTATTTTTCCATACTTTGAATCACACATTGATATGCATTCATGAATGGCTTGATCGTCTTTTCGCTTAAAATCATCAAACTCATCAAATTTTTCTATACTGTCTAAGCAAATTTCACTAATATTCAAGTGTCCCATCAATACTATAGCTAATTCCAATAGTTCCAAATGTCCTAATTTATTCCAGCAATATTCTATTGACTTCCACCATAACTCCAGCCAGTTGGAAGCAGCAACTCAACCAAATATCACCCAAATACCAGGGTTTTCCACCAATGATTTGCCCACTTCTGGCACTATTTACCATACACCCTCTGCCCCACACTTGGGGATCTTTGTATTCGCTCTGCTACCACTTGTTAAAGTCAACTACATCATAAAGTCAGCAACTGTTTTTATTCATCAACATTAAGGATGTAACCATACAGTAAGTCGTCAAGACATAACGTTGTTTCCATGACGTCATGACTTCACAATAAGGCAAGGGTAAGTAACCAAGTATAGTTCTGAATGAGTAACATCCCTTACATAAAGTTTAACATCAACAGCCCATTTAACTCGGGGTTGTTATTTATAGAGATCACTGGCGGTATTCGACTGTGGATAATGACTGCCTTACCCCATAGGTCAATTTCTGTTGTTTAGATTAATATCAATCGACTTATCACTACGCCTATTATCTTCTTAAAAGACACTTCTTGCTTATAATTATGATCATGATCTTGTAATCAGATTTTTTAAATAGTAGTGAAAGCATTGATCAGATATCGATTCAGTTACCTCACATATACGCCAACGTTAAACAACTTCATCATAATGAAACGTCACAAGCGGTAAGTCAAAAACACAGTTACTTTATCACAAAATGGCCAAAATGCTATGCAAAATAAAAATATATATGCAATATATATATGCAAAGGCGAACTATAACAATAATAAACCACAATAAAATGACTCCTCAACACCTACCGCACAGAGAAGCCCCTGTTGTTTAAGAAGCGCTCCTTCTCGCTCCGCTTTTCCTGCACAGACTTAGGCCTTGGCCATAGTGTATATTATATAGTCTTGTCCTTCGTGATCATTGATTCTGCTGAGGATTTTGAACATATTTGAGGATCACTGATGAAACTAAATTGACCGAAACTGGCTAGACTGGCCCAGAAAAACGTGCGCACTTTACACTTCTGAAGTGCATTCCGTTCTTCCAAGGTATTACCCTTCTTAGATCATATTAGACCGTCTAAGCGGTTAACCAGTTCGGTTTGAGCTCAGCCCGAAGCACATTGTAGCCCAGTCTATTTCTCCAAGCCCCGATGGGCGGTGGCGCTTTTGGTCTAATGTATCGAGAATCTCAAGTAATTGATTCAGTTTGTTCCTATGTTTTCAGGTGCGTTTTTCGGCTCAATGGGATGGATAGGAGGCAATGACTTAGATCCCGATTCTATCTGGAGGTGGGACAGTGGCAACACAGTTTGGTACACAAACTGGGCACCTAACGAGCCCTCTAACAATGGAGATTGTATGTCTGTTACACCAAACTGGGAATGGGATGATCATGATTGTGTAAACGAGTATAGATACTATTTTGAAAAAAATCTTTAGACATTGATATAAGAGGATTCCCATTACGAAACCATGCCTATACAAAAACATTGTAAATTTTACCGCAGATAAAAATTGTATATTTTTTCTTATTGTTGCTCAAAATATAGATTCTGGGTACTCGTTAGAACCGCCTCGATGAGGCGGTTCTAACGTGTACCAACAATCTATAATTTAGAGCGGTAATAAGAAACATAAGGTTTACCCCTGTAAACCCCAGTTTTGCAACATAAACGTGGGGTTCAAGGGGTCAGAATTTAATTTTCTTGTTGTGATTTTCGTGACATCTACTGATAATCCTCTTGATACCGACATTTGATATAACGACACCAATATTATTTTGGAACCCACTTTCTAAAAAAGTAAAACTTGGGGTGTAATGGGTAAACATCATTTTATTTGTTTCTGCTAAGAAAGATAGATTGTGGGTACTCGTTGGAATCGCCTCGACGAGGCGGTCCTAAAATGTACCCTCAATCTATGTTTTACGCAGAAATATGATAAATATTATAATACAGTAAAATTCCTCTATTAAGACCTGCTAAAATTAAGACTAAATCTGCCTTTAAAAGCTTATTTAGAAAGTTTCAGTTATTCCTTCTTTGTGTTTTCTACGCCCAGCGTCTCCTAATGAGAGACCACCTTTGGAACTGTTCAAAAGTGGTCGGAAGACCACTTTTGAACATGTCCCAAAGGTAGTTTTAATATAGGAATTTCACTGTATTTACTTTAAAATTTTCATTTTTCTTTTGCGGTACAATCTTCAATACATTTTTGTAGGTGTGTTCTTGAAATGAGATGGGAGTGATTAATGAAAATATTAAAGACTTTTGAATTTGTTATAGTTCGAACAAATTGACCTGAGACTGGTGAACTCTATTATAACATAATTTCACGCCCGACTGAATGCATGAATTTATCTTCGTCGTTTTCCGAACATGGAGATATTCTTATACAATACATAGCGGTCGGTAAATGGGTCGTTATTCACGTGATGCCGAAAATCCACGAGAAGTCTACGAAAGCCGATGTATTAGGCGATAGCATTGATTAACTATTCCTTGCATAAAGGTCAGTCTCATGTCAAATTGTTCGAACTATACTCAGTTAGATAAATAGCATATTTGTGAGAATCGCCTCGGTACATTACAAATTTTCATCAGAAAAATAACCGGTTTGGAGATATGAAAGAATGCATCTTGTATCATGTATACGGATGAATTAAAACTATTTAAACTGTTATAGTTCCTCTTTCGTTTTATATAACCAGTGTCCTCTGTTAAGGGAAATGGGAACACCAGGCAGATTTTTCCGCCATTTTTCAAAGGGAGACAACTTTTGGGACTTCCTGTCCACTTTTCTATAAGCCCTATCCACTGAAAAACTGGTCTACTCTTTTGTGAAAGAAGTTGCTCCGCAGGAGAAAATTCTTTTCTTTAAGAGTTGACCCTATTTGACTTGGGAGACAAAAATACTTTTGAAGGAGTTGCCTCCCCTGAAGGTGTATCGATTCCCCTTAATTTATTCCTTACATAAAGGTCAGTCTCATGTCAAATTGTTCGAACTATACCCAATTAGAAAAAAGCATATTTGTGAGAATCGCCTCGGTACATTACAAATTTTCATCAGAAAAATAAACGTATTGGAGATATGAAATAATGCACCTTGTATCATGTATACGGATGAATAAAAATATTTCAAATGTTATACAGTAGAACTTCGATGACTCGAACACCGATGGCTCGAATACCATGGCTGAGTCGAACCCGTTCTTGAGTCCCTAGGGAATTTCTGTACGTAAGTTATAGGGATAGTAAAAATTAGGATATTTACAAATTTATGCTGTGTGTACGCATTAGAATCGCCTCGATGAGGCGATTCTAATGAGTACACACAGCATACATTTTTCATTATATATCACCGAAAAGATTTCCTAAAGTATGTCGTTATACCTCCTGGCATTAGCCCTCAGTGGCTCGAACTACCCCTGTCTCGAACAGATTTTCATGGTCCCAAAGGTGTTCGAGCCATTGAAGTTCGACTGTAGTTCCTCTTTCGTTTTATATAACCAGTGTCCTCTATTAAGGGAAATGGGAATACCAGGCAGATTTTTCCGCCGTTTTGCAAAGGGAGACAACTTTTGGGACTTCCTGTCCGCTTTTCTATAAGCCCTGTCCACTGAAAAAGAGGTCTACTCTTTTGTGAAAGAATTTTCTCCGCAGGAGAAAATTCTTTTCTTTAAGAGTTGACCCTATTTGTCTTGGGAGACAAAAATACTTTTGAAGGAGTTGCCTCCCCTGAAGGTGTATCGATTCCCCTTAAGAGACCACCTTTGTGTTTGTTCAAAAATGGTTTCAAAGTAGACGTAAAACAAAGATCAGGAATCGATACAATTAACTCACTCCACCCATCAAAGACACCAAAGGGAAAGAAACACAAACATTAAGCGACCAGACCATAATCAAAGGAAAGGCCATAAGGACAGTTACTTTCCAACAAAATGGCCATATGGCCATCCAAAATTAAAAGACACATGTGATACACACAGTAAGTAGCAAACAACAACATAAATAAATCGCCACAGAAGAACCGCCATGGAACGGTCAGTGGATAGATTTCCACTGAGGGGCATAAATCGATTTTACGTCGCCACAATCCTCGCCCTTACTTTCGTCGCGATTTATTCAGTCCGCATGAAGGCCTCCTAACTTATCAGTGCAACATCTCCGTGAACACAAAAAATCAAAGAACCACAGAGGTGAAACCACCTTATATTAAGTCTAAATCTGCCTTTAAAAGCTATTGAGAAAGCTTCATTTATTCTTTCTTTGTGTTTTCTACGCCCATTGTCTCCTAATGAGAGACCACCTTTGGAGCTGTTCAAAAGTGGTCTGAAGATCACTTTTGAACAGTCCCAAAGGTAGTCTTAATATAGGAATTTCACTGTACTTACTTTAAAATGTTCATTTTTCTTTTGCGGTACAATCTTCAATACATTTTTGTAGGTGTGTTCTTGAAATGAGATGGGCGTGATTTATGAAAATATTAAAGACTTTTGAATTTGTTATAGTTCGAACAAATTGACCTGAGACTGGTGAACTCTATTGACATAATTTCACGCCCGACTGAATGCATGAATTTATCTTCGTCGTTTTCCGAACATGGAGATATTCTTATACGAGGGAGTTCGATCATCTACCATACCATGGTAGAGGAAGTCAAATTGTGCACGTTCTTCCCATGATTTCCATGTTTTTTCACCGGTGTGATCGAACTCAGTCTGGTAGATGTTTGGTTGACTGGTACACAGACCCTCTATTTCTTGAATAGAAGCAGTCAATTCCCGGACATTAGTGTTCGCACCTCTCGCCGCCATCTTTGTTACGTATGGTGTGACGTATCTACTAGAGTAACCCACGCTTTAGTCTGGTTCGACCAGAGTGACGTCACGACACTTCCGCCATGCTACCAGACCGCTACCAGACTGAGTTCGATCACACTTTGGTTAACCTTTGGTTAACCATGGTTAACCGCGGTTCGTGATCGAACTACCTCTACAATAAATAGCGGTCGGTAAATGGGTCGTTATTCACGTGATGCCGAAAATTCACGAGCAGTTTACGAAAGCCGATGAATTAGGCGAAAGCATTGATTAATTTATTCCTTGCATAAAGGTCAGTCTCATGTCAAATTGTTCGAACTATACTCAGTTAGAAAAAAAGCATATTTGTGAGAATCGCCTCGGTACATTACAAATTTTCATCAGAAAAATAAACGTATTGGAGATATGAAATAATGCACCTTGTATCATGTATACGGATGAATAAAAATATTTCAAATGTTATACAGTAGAACTTCGATGACTCGAACACCGATGGCTGAGTCGAACCCGTTCTTGAGTCCCTAGGGAATTTCTGTACGTAAGTAATAGGGATAGTAAAAATTAGGATATTTACAAATTTATGCTGTGTGTACGCATTAGAATCGCCTCGATGAGGCGATTCTAATGAGTACACACAGCATACATTTTTCATTATATATCAACGAAAAGATGTCCTAAAGTATGTCGTTATGCCTCCTGGCATTAGCCCTCAGTGGCTCGAACTACCCCTGTCTCGAACAGATTTTCATGGTCCCAAAGGTGTTCGAGCCATTGAAGTTCGACTGTAGTTCCTCTTTCGTTTTATATAACCAGGGTCCTCTATTAAGGGAAATGGGAACACCAGGCAGATTTTTCCGCCATTTTTCAAAGGGAGACAACTTTTGGGACTTCCTGTCCGCTTTTCTATAAGCCATGTCCACTGAAAAAGTGTCTCCTCTTTTGTGAAAGAATTTTCTCCGCAGGAGAAAATTCTTTTCTTTAAGAGTTGACCCTATTTGACTTGGGAGACAAAAATACTTTTGAAGGAGTTGCCTCCCCTGAAGGTGTATCGAGTCCCCTTAAGAGACCACCTTTGTGTTTGTTCAAAAATGGTTGCAAAGACTTATTGTGATCACTGACACATAGGCCAATTTCGATCAGTCATGTGAAGGAATTTTACTTTTTTCTTCACACGCAAAATACGTAGACGAAGCATACATACGAAATGCTCAAATAATTACATATGTAAAATGTCTGGTTCTTGGCAACTGACTTCAAATCACTATTTTTTCATTTTTCAGTGGTCGTGTTAATGAAGATTTTTTTTAAATCTTTTTCGCCGTCTTTTTATCCCCTCGCACAACATAGTTATATTTTAATATAACTCCACATAAACATTCCTTATGTCAATATCTCGAGCGAGTTCGACTTTCAAGGTCGTATCCTCAAGGTCAAGGTCATTGTGGCTATTTTTAGAAAAAACTTTGTCATCGCTCTAGCGGCTTCATTTCTTAACCGATTTCAATATAACTTCACACGAATGTTTCTTATGACAATATCTCGAGCGACTTCGACTTTCAAGGTCGTGGCCTCAAGGTCAAGGTCACTGTGTTGTTTTTTCTTTTAAAAAGTTTTATCGCTCTAGCGCCTACATTTCTCCACCGATTACAATACAACTTCACACAACTGTTCCTTATGACAATATATCGAGCAAGTTTGACTTTCAAGGTAAAAAAAAAAACAACATTGTCATCGCTCTAGCGCCTACATTTCTCCACCGATTTCAATATAACTTCACACAAATGTTCCTTATGACAATATATCAAACGTATTATCACTTTAAAGGCCGTGACCTCAAGGTCAAGGTCACTGTGGCTATTTTTAGAAAAGCTTTGTCATCGCTCTAGCGCCTTCATTTTTTCACCGTTTTCAATATAACTTCACACAAATGTTCCTTATGACAATATCTTAAACGAGTTCGACATTCAAGGTCGTGACCTCAAGGTCAAGGCCACAGTGGCTATTTGTAGAAAAAACTTTGTCATCGCTCTAGTGCCTACATTTCTTCACGGATTTCAATATAACTTCACATAAATGTTCCTTGTGACAATATCTCGAGCAAGTTCGACTTTCAAGGTCGTGACCGTAAGGTCAAGGTCACTGTGGCTATTTTTAGAAAAAACTTTGTCATTGCTTTAGCGTCTACATTTCTTCACCAATTTTAATATAACTTCACACACATGTTTCGTATGACAATATCTCGAGCGAGTTCGACTTCAAGGCCATAGCCTTAAGGCCAAGGTCACAGTGGCTATTTTTAGAAAAACTTTGTCATGACTTTAGTGCCTATAATTCTTTACTGATTTCAATATAACACACATGCTTCTTATGACAATATCTCGAGCAAATTCGACTTTCAAGGTTGTGGCCTCAAGGTCCAGGTCACTGTGGCTATGTTTATAAAAACATTGTCATACCTCAAGCGCCTACAGTTATGGACAGATTTTAATATAATTTCACACATGTGTTGCTAATGATAATATCTCGAAAGAGTTCTATTTACAAGGTCGTGGCCTAAAGGTCAAGGTCCATTTGGCTAATTTTAGAAAAAAACTTAATCATAGCTCTAGAGCCTACATTTATTGACAGATTTTTATATAACTTCGTACATGTGTTGTTTATGATAATATCTTGAGAGAGTTCGACTTTCAAGGTCATGGCGTCAAGGTTAAGGTCACTGTGGCTATTTTTAGAAAAAACTTTGTCATCACTCTAGCGCCTAAATTAGTTCACTGATTTTAATATAACTTCATACAAATGCTACTTATGACAATTTCTTCAGGGACTTCGACTTCCAAGGTCATAGCCTCAAGGTCAAGGACACTGTGCCTATTTTTAGAAAAAACTTTGTCATCGCTCTAGCGCCTACATTTATTTATGGATTTTAATATAACTCATTACGAAAACACGCCTATATAAATACATTGCCAATTTTATCACTGAAAATACGAGCATTTTAAGATGAAAAATTGTGATATTTTTTCTTATTTCTGCTCAAAATATATATATTGGGTACTCGTTAGAACCGCCTTATTGAGGCGGTTCTAACGAGAACCTACAATTTATATTTTAGAGCAGAAATAAGAAAAATAAGGTTTACCCCTGTAAACCCCAGTTTTACTATATAAAAGCAGGGTTCCAGGTGGTCAAAATTATATAGGCTTGTTTTCGTGATGTTCTCGAAAATGTTGCTTATGATTATATCTCGAGCTGGTTCGACTTTCAAGGGCATGACCTCAAGGTCAAGGTCACTGTGGCTATTGTTAGAAAACTTTGTCACAGCTCTAGCGCCAACATTTATTGACGGATTTTAATATAACTTCACTCAAATGCTGCTTATGATAATATCTTGAGCGAATTTGACTTTCAAGGTCATGGCCCCAAGGTCAATGTCACTGTGGCTATTTTGAGATAAACGTAGATCGCTCTAGCGCCTACATTTATTGACAAATTTTATTATAACTTCACACAAAAGATGATTATGATAATATCTCGAGCAAGATCGTCTTTAAAGGTCATGACCACAAGCCAAGGTCACTGTGGCTATTTTTAGAGAAACATTGTCCTCACTCTAGAGCCTACATTTATTGATGGATTCGAAACAAACTTTACACAAATATTACAAATGGAAATATCTCCAGCAAGTTGGACTTTTGCCAGCTCAGTGTTTTCCACATATGAAGTTGTCTTGTGCGAGGGGATTTGTATCGCCTGCGATGCCTTATTTTTTTTTTTTTTTTTTTTTTTGTTTTTGGGCGATTACTTTTTCATTTTTTTTATTTATTATCAATAATCCTGTGAGAAAGATGTGAAGGAATAGAATAGAATAGAATAATATTTATTTTCCCATCAAGGACCTTTACGGGCATAAACAAATACATGCAATATTATTTGTCTATTAAAACATATATGAACACCATCACAAGAGCAGACACACTACTAGACAACAAATAACTGGACAAGACAGACATGTATAATGCATACATATATGAACAAGTGAGTGAGTGAGAACAATGTTCCTATGAAAAAAAAAGTTTAGTGAGACTGAGAGATGATGACTGAATGACTGGAGGTCAACAAGCGGCTGTTACTAACTAATCCCGGCTTAAGTTCACGTTTTTATTTCTTTTCTCAAAACAACGATGTATGAATGAACCTAATGCAGATAAAATGTTTTTATCTTCTTGTAAAAGTAGCCAGCTGGCTTTGTCATTATCATCTGAGCCCCGCCAAGAGAATTTGTGTCTTCGAGCATTCCGTCATGACAAATTTTAACTGCGCATGCCCAGCCATTCAGAGGGTCCAGGGATATGGCTTTCTGTCTGAAGGTTCCTCTTGATTCACTGCTTGTATGAGCGAGCAGCGAAGGTTCTGGCGAGACTGCGCGGATGCGCAGGCTCGCCTGAACCTTCGTTGCCCGCATAGGCGATAAGTACCAAAATCGCTTGACGGGGCCCATCTAATAACATGAAGTTGCTGTTATTGCTGAGTATCTGGCGGTACAAGTTATTCCTCAGTCCCTATACTGTTCAGGTTAAAATGCTTACAGATTCTCTCTGATCTTGGAATAATTCTGGGTTTTGCATATCTACCAAATTCACATAAAACATTATGGGCACTTTGTCGTAGTTTGCAAATCGCCTTTCTAACATGAAACTGGTCCAATGATAAATATGACTTGGCTTTGAATTCATTTATAATGCTAAAATAGGTATCGATTTTTCCCTCAGCACTCTTCAATTCGTTTTCTTTATACCGAAATGATTTAGAGCTTTTCATTAAATTCCTTTTAATCAAAGAAATCAAGCTGATTTTCGCTGAGGTTCCGACAAGAGGTAATATTTACATTTAATAACTTCAGTATATAAATCGCTGCTGTGTACCATGTCTGAATGCCTGTATTATATAGCTCCTTAGATAAACTATATGCTTCCTATAGAAAATTAGATGTAGTTTCTAAGCGATGCAAATATTTAACTATGGCGAATATGATAGACAAATACATAGGGAAACGACAGTTTCTGAAAGAACAACCAAATATGATGTATGCTTATTCACTCTTAAAATATACTTTAGATACCTTATTTGAGACTTATTTGTGATGTTATTTTTGTAAATCTCTTCAAACATAAAACAGCTGTTTCTCTTACATGTTGCGCTATTTGTTTTTAAAACACCCCATATCTCTGAACCATAAAGTACTAAAGTAACATCGGATTTATTAAATGATCATACAGATATAGGCTAGTTTTTTATTTGGTTCACCAGAGGTTGTTAATTTAGTGAGCTTAAATGAGCCTTTTATAGATTTCTTAAAAATGTCATCTCGCGCAAAACAGAATACACCGCTTGTGGAAAAATGCTTACACCCAAATATCGGTAATGTCTAACATTCTCAAGACACTCCCTGTTAAAATAAAATTTATCTGCCAACAGCCATCCAGGTTTATTAAAAACCAAAAGTTTAGTTTTTGTAAAATTCACTTCTAAGCACCAGTCTTGGCAAAATTTATGTAATTTATTCAATTTTTCTTGTAGACAGCAGACGTCATGGATAAAAAAACAATATCGTCTGCATACACAAGGCAGTTAAGTGGCAGATTATTTATAAAAACTGGATCAGGGAATTCATTCAAATAGGAAGGAAGGTCATTTATAAAAATCTTAAATAAGTTAGGACTAAGTACATCTCCCTGACTAACCTCCTACGTTAGAATCAAAACGTTCAGTATGATATTCCCCAAGTCGAACACAGACGCTACTTTTCGCATACAGGCTACTTAAAATGTTATAAAATTTCCCATTTATATTGAATTCTTTTAACTTAAATTGTAAACCAGGGTGTATAACTGAGTCAATTGCTTTTCGAAAATCAACAAAACATGAGTACAGTTTACCAACTTTTGTATTAATACATTTGTCGATTAAAGATTTTAGAATAAACATATGATCGGAGGTTCTTGCGTTTTTTGTGAAACTTATTTGCGCACTGTCAATTATATGATAATCTTCTAAGAATTTGTCCAATCTAGAATTTAGGCCCCCGTCCATAGGGGCTTGAAGAAATATATGGGCTGCATGATGCTTCCACGCAGAGCTGAATCCGGCCCGCACACTAGTACTGGTAAACCGCTTAAAGGATCTAATAAAAATCAAAAATGAGTTCCTTTAAGAGCTATGAAAACATTCATAAGAAAGAAGATGGGTCATACTACGTAGTTTCGGCTAATAAAGCCTCATCAGTGACCCTAAGCCTGTCCAGGAACCGCGGTGCGAGGCAGACCGTCCATGCTAATAAACCCTATTGGTTTCATTGTGCGACAAGGCTTGAGATGTCATATCATCTCAATGTCGGGTAAAAGTCCCACAAAATTGGAAGCAACGTCTCCAAAATGCCCTTTACAGTGTTGACGGGGATATTAAACCTCAAACCAAACAAACAAACAAAACCAATCTAGAATTTAAAATCATATTAAAAAGTTTTCCAATGTTTGAAGTTATAGTAATGCCGCAGTAATTATCTGGGTCAGAATTATCGCCTGTTTTGAAAATCGGAGAGATGTAGCCTTTTGCCCATGTTGTGGGATAGAGAAAATAAAGTTGAATAGTTTGTTCAAGCAGGGCAGTAATAAAGAAGCACCAGATTTTATCATTTCATTTCTTATACTGCCCAATACTAAAGACTTGCTTTTTTTTAGTTTTGCTTGAATTTCATGGTCTTTTATGACAACATCCATGAAAGTGAATGTATTTGTTTGCATGTCATTCTTTAAAACTTGCTTTAGATGTTCTAACCTTCAATCAAATTTACTTTTATTAGAATTTAAATTTTAAAGTGTTCATACCAAATATTGGTATCAGTTGCAAGTTCTGGTCCATTTGAATTTTCTTATTCCCTTTAGGCGAATTTACCAAATTCCAATATGCCGTAGGGTCAATACTTTCCAAATCATCAAGTTTTGCAAAAATACTTTTTTTCTAGTTTTTCTTCATAAATTTAAGCCATTTCCAATATTCCCTATAATGTTTAAAATTAGAATTTCTAAGTGAGACATTATACGGTTGATTAAACATCAAATTTGTTTTAGAATTTAATGTCCTTCTTCTAACATATTATTCCTTATCATACCACTTATTGCATTTTTCTTTACTTTACCTGAACTTTTTATTTTAAGACTTTTTGCAGCAGCTTGAAGCACAAAGTTCTCAAATAAAGCACATGTATGTTCAACATCTATTCATTGTAATTAAATTTTCTTTCCATAAATAGCTTAATTTTATTAGAGATTTCCCTATCTTCAAGAGCTGTTCTAAACCTCTCTGAAGAATATTTGTTCCATTTAAAACTATCAGGCATATGATCAGTTTGATTCGGTAGGCAATGTGTTTGTTTAACAGAAGCTTTAATACAAACTGAGATTTCCTGTGACAATCAGAAAATATAGGCTGAAAAGGATGTACATGGAAATAAATAACATAATTCAGTAACTCTTCAGATGCAGGCATATAATCTACTACACTTGCACTAGTAGATTTTTGACATGAAAACTTGCCAAAAGAATCTCCTAATGTTCTTCCATTTAAAATTCGAATTCTTGAAGGAACCCATAATTCAATTACCTGTTTACCCTATCATCCACTTTAGTATCTTCACTGTTGCGTTGCAAATATTGGAGTCAATAATATATGATGGGTCTAAGGGTACATATTTATTACTGTCATTCCCAATAAAATCTGGATCTATGTCGGTCCTTGCATTGATATCACCACAAAATATTTCCATCATTCTTAAAAATATTTATAGTCCTAAATATTGCCTCTAAACCGTCAGGACCAGACATACTTTGAAATGAACAAGGTGAAATGCATGAGAAGCATAAGAAAATATCCTTGTCAGTACCGAAATAATCTTTTAGTAGTTTTACCCACTGGAACTCTGAGCTAGTATTTTTCAAATATTTGATACCACTGCATAATGTCTTGCGGATGAGCAATGCTTAGATTCCTTAATGTCTGTTATTATTTGAAATAGATCGACATATCTGAACATGCTGGAAGCCTTCAATATCAATGTGAGTTTCAAATCCAGTATGCGTTTAACTCAAGAAAATGATATCGCGTTACGACAGTTCTTTTTTAAAAAATAGGGTCATTCAATTTGTTGTAAGATTTCGCAACAAGACCGCCAACATTCCATGAACAGATGGATATGAATAAAGAAGAGGAACATGTATTGTGGTTCATAGTTCAAGAAAAATATCAGTGAAATATCATTCTTCCCTTTTGGAAGTTGTTTCACAGAATCAATCGCAATATGTATCTAGACATTTTTATCATATAACGTCACTGTTATGAATGAATAAAAATCATACCATAAGAATTATATCACAACAAGCGTATTAGTTGTGGTTACTGGCATATAACGCCATTGCCATCATTGACAACCTTGTTTTCTTTCGAACTTATATGATAAACAGAATCCTACACTTGCGTCAATTTTATATAAAATTTATGAATGACCACCTTTGCAAGATCCTCTATTCAGTGAACTTATTTATTTATTATTATAATTTTAGATTATTCCAATATATATCGCAACATTTGATCCATCACACTGTATTGATATATTTCTTTTCATTTCCACACACATAAAAGCAATGCAATTAAATATGTTAACTAATTTTTATCCAAAAAAATAGAAGTGAAGGCAACCATCCGGAATCGATACAATTAACCCACAGCTCCCATCAGAGACAAACCACAACAAAAATAAACCACGACAGAAGAACCCCCTTGGGACCGTCAGTGAAACGAATTCCACTGGAGGGGCTTAAATCGATTTTACGTGGCCTCAATCCTCGCTCTTACTTCCGTCGCGATTTAGACAAATTATTTGTTCAGTCCGCATGATGGCCTCCTAACTCATCAGTGCAACATCTCCGTGAACACAAAAAAAATCAAACAACCACAGAGATGAAACAACGGTGAGGACTCGACGGCAAGAAAACACTGAAATGTTGGAGCAAAAGAAAACCAACAATTAGACTCCGATGGGCCCGACCAGAGACAGAGCATCAGGCACCAACCAACGTGACATATATTAGATCTCTCTTATTCTCAGTAAGCCTTTACGTTGGAACCGTCATAGAATCTGAGGCCTGACCCACCGGCGTGCAATAAAACAGGGAAGCAATGTTGTCAACCGTGATTAGGTTAACTACCATGCATGCAGTCTGTCGTATAACATTTATGTTGTACCCAGTCTTTTTATATCGAAGAATGACTTTACGAAATTGGGTGCTGAAGTCATTGCGGTTATATATTTTTCTGAATTTACATGTATATACTAATAAAAATCAAAAATGAGTTCCTTTAAGAGCAATGAAAACATTCATAGGAAAGAAAATGGGTCATACTACGTAGTTTCGGCTTATTAAGCCTCATCAGTGACCCTGTAATGATCCGGCAAAAAAAAAGCCAGAGGAAACATACTGCAATTTTGCGAATTTCGAATAGGCAGTCGATTCAAAGACTGATATAAATCAAAATGGGGTCCAAATAATAAAAACCTGTCTAGAATATGAGTCTAAACCAATAATTTATTTCTGATTTCTCAGAATATTCACGCTGATCTCATAGGACCAAAAGTAAAATATAAACTGCACTATGGTTGATGTACGGGGAGACGTTTTACGGCCGCCACACGGCACAACACCAGCTGCAGTGAAGGCAAATAAAAATCAAAAATGAGTTCCTTTAAGAGCAATGAAAACATTCATAGGAAAGAAAATGGGTCATACTACGTAGTTTCGGCTAATTAAGCCTCATCAGTGACCCTGTAATGATCCGGCAAAAAAAAAAGCCAGAGGAAACATACTGCAATTTTGCGAATTTCGAATAGGCAGTCGATTCAAAGACTGATATAAATCAAAATGGGGTCCAAATAATAAAAACCTGTCTAGAATATGAGTCTAAACCAATAATTTATTTCTGATTTCTCAGAATATTCACGCTGATCTCAAAGGACCAAAAGTAAAATATAAACTGCACTATGGTTGATGTACGGGGAGACGTTTTACGGCCGCCATAAAATTCGGGTTCCGGTAGACCTTGTTGCAGAGATTTAAGATATTTAAGTCCAATACTGAATTTTGAAATTAAATCAGAATGACGTCTATAAAATTTTGAAAAGGCTTTGCTGACCGTTCAAAGGCGGTTTTTCTGTCGCGGTTTATTTTTGTTATGGTTTGTCTTTGAGTTTTGTTTGTTATGGTTTGTCTTTGGGTGTTTGTGTCGCTTATATTATTTTATTTTGGATAGCCGATTGGCGATTTCGTGTGAAAGTAACTGTTCTTTTGGCTTTCCGATGTTGATGTTTCCATTGGGGTATGTTGTTTCATGTTTGTGTTTCTTTCCCTTTGGTGTCTCTGATGGGAGCTGTGGTTAATTGTATCGATTCCTGATCATTGCCTCCACTTCTGTTTTTGCGTAATTTATGATATCGATAGCCCCGTTTCAGAAGTTAAGCAGTTAATAATTTATTACGAGATTACACACTCTGGCAAATCGAATTAATTGCGAATTATAAACGCCATAGGATGGCGCACGAGGAACATCACCATCCAAAAAAGGAAAATTTACAATCTCAAAATCAAAATCATCGCGTAAATCATACATTATGCAAGAAACAAACCCATCTACAATAGATAGATGTAAATCCAAAAACGGAGCCTCGGTATCAGAAGAATTTGAATAATTTAACTGAAGTTTTGGCTGGGGGCGGGGGTAAATTTGACTGATCAAACCATCGGAATACGTATTGTCAATATTTAATAAATCATCCAAATATCCAGAAGTCGAGCTAAAAGCTTCAATGATTTCAGATTGGATTTCAGCAGAAAGGGGCAGAATGAAGTCTCTCTCATAACAAAACAAAAACAGATCAGCCACAAGGGGTGCGCAATAAGTACCCATCGGAATAACCAGAACTTGTCTAAATAACTTAGTACCAAATATTTTGTAACTATTGTCAGATTCTGACATGACCGTAAAGTATAATTTTTATGCTCTTCAGAAGTGAAAAAAAAGCATTTCTTACATTACATGCAAGATATAGGGAGGCTTCCCTATAAAATGTCCATTTAATTAAATCGTTTACTTTTTCTTTTATAAGATTATGAGGAAAAGGAGTGTAAAGGATGGAAAAATCATAAGGAGACAGAATTGAAGCACGCAAACGTCTGGATTTCAATTTATTTAAAACTTTATTAGAAATTTTATAGACTAAAAGAGATTTCTACCTGATCTTTCGAACACTTTGTCGCAATATTTTATCACATGTTTTTTGATGTCGGTTAAACATGCAGTTAATAATTTAGAGAGTTCAGTGATGGTACAAGAGGTTGAATTTGCAATAAAACGTGCTTTGTATGGCCTTTTATGAAGTTTAGGTAACCAATATAACGTAGGAAGCTTGTCGTGGCCTTTTGTAACACAGACAGCAAACTTGGTGGCTGAATGACAAATGTGGTCATCAACTAAAGTCCTCTATACAGCTAAAGGCTGCAGTTCATAGGCCTTAGTACCACCAAGATCTTGCAGTCCGCATGAAGGTCTCCTAATTCATCAGGACAGCATCTCCGATAACACAAAAATCAAGCAACCACAGAGAGCAAAAGAAAAACAACATTTAAACTCCGATGGGCACAACCAGAGACAGAGCATCAGGCACCAACCAACATTACATAAAATTAGATTCTCTCTAATTCTCAGTAAGCCTTCGTGCTGGAACCGTCATAGAATCATACAAAGCAGCAAATGATAGATAAGGGCATTTGATTAGAAAAGATATACGATGACAAAACAACAGACGACAAATACAGACCCATGTAGCAGACGATACCTATAGCAGACGACAAAAGCAGCAGATGAAAAATGAGGCAGACAACAATGCAACCGACGACAAGTGCAGCTGAAAAGAAAGAAAAAGTATATAAGAATACAGCATACTACAATTGCAGCTGACGACACAAGTAGCGGACGACAAATGCAGCAGACTATAAATGCTTTTAGCGGACTCCATTCTCAGTAGACGACAACGCAGCAGACGACAAGTGCATTGATAAGAAAAGATATTAGATGACGATGCAGCAGACAACAAATGCAGGACCCTGTAGCAGACGACAAAAGTAGCAGACAACAAAAGCAGATGACGAAAAAATCAGCAGATGAAAAATAAGGCAGACAATAAATCAAGAGACGACAAGTGCAGCTGATAAGAATAAAAAAACTATGCGAATACAGCAGCTGATGACACAAGTAGCTGACGACAAATGCAGCAGACTAGAAATACTTTTAGCAGATCCGAATCGCAGCAGACGAAAACGAAGCAGACGAGAAGTGCATTTGACAAGAAAAGATATGAGAAGACAAGACAACAGACGACAACTGCAGGCTGACTACAAATGCAGCAGACTAGCTTATAGCAAACTCGACTCGCAGCAGACGACAGCGCAGCAGACGACAAGTGCATTTGATAAGAAACGATGTTAAGAGTCAAGACAGCAGACGATAAATGCAGAACAACGTAGCAGACGTCACATATAGCAGATGACAAAAGCAGAAGACGAAAAAAAAAGAGTAGATGAAAAATGAGGCAAACAACACAATGCAGCAGACGCCATATGTAGCTGATTAAAAAACAACAAATAGATTATATACAGCAGACGACAGTTGTAGCTGACGACACATGTAGCGGACGACAAATACAGCAGACTAGAAATGCTTTTAGCAGACTCGACTCACAGCAGACAACAACACAGCTGACGGAAATTACATTCGATAAGAAAAGATATATGACAAGACAGCAGACGACAAATGCCGGATAAACGAAGCAGACGACAGACAGCAGATGACAAAAGAAGAAGACGAAAAAATCAGCAGATGAAAATGAGGCAGACAATCACGTAGCAAACGACAAGTGCAGCTGATAAGAAAAAATATCTATTAGAATACAGGAAGCGATGATTGCAACTGACAAGCATATAGCTTACGAAAAATGCTGCATACTAGAAATGCATTTAGTAGAATCGACTCGCAGCAGACAACAAATCAGCAGACGACAAGTACATTTGATTAGAAAAGATATTAGTTTACAATACAGCAGACGACAAATGCAGGACACCATAGCAGACGACAAAATGGCAGACGACAAAAGCAGAAGACGACAAAAAGCAGCAGATGACAAATGGGGCAGACAACAAATCAGCAGACGACAAGTGCAGCTTTTAAGGAAAATGTAGATGAGAACATAGCAGACGACAATTGCAGGTGACGACACAAGTAGCTGACGACAAATGCAGCAGACAAGAAATGCTTTTAGCAGACTCGACTTTCAGCAGACGACAAAGCAGCAGACGATAAGTACATTTGATAAGAAAAGATAGACGACTAGACAGCTGTCGACAAATACAGGATATGTAGCAGACGACAAAAATAGCAGACGACAAAAATAGCAGACGACAAAAGCAGACGATGAAACAAGCAGCCGATGAAAAATGAGGCAGACAACAAAGTAGCAGACAGCAGACGACAATTACAGGTGACGACACAAATACCTGACGACATGTATGCAACAGACTAAATGCTTTTGGCAAGCTCGACTCGCAGCAGAAGACAACACAACAGACAACAAGTGTTTTTAATAAAAAAAGATATTAGATGACAAGACAGCCGACGACAAATGCAGGACACATGTAGCAGACGACAGTTGTAGCAGAAGACAAAATAGCAGACGACAATAGCAGAAGACGAAAGTAATAGCAGATGAAAAATGAGGCAGCTGTAAAGAAAGAAAAAGTATATACGAATACAGCAGACGACAGTTGCAGGTGACGGCACAAGTAGCGGGCGACAAATGCAGCAGACTAGAAATGCATTTAGCAGAACTCACTCTCAGTAGACGACTACGCAGCAAATAACAAGTGCATTTGATAAGAAAAGATATTAGATGACAAGAAAGCAGACGATAAATCAGCTTTTAAGAAACAAAGTAGATGGGAATACAGCAGCCGACAATTGCAGCTTTTGATGCAAGTAGCTGTTGACAATGCAGCAGACGAGAAATGCTTTAAGCAGACTCGACTCGCAGCAGACGACAAATTAGCAGACGATAGATAAGTGCATTTGATTAGAAAATATATTAGATGACAAAACAGCAGACGACCGACAAATACAGGACACATGTAGCAGACGACAAAAGTAGTAGAAGACAAAATAGCAGATGAAAAATGGGGCAGAGAACATGCAGCAGACGACAAGTGCAGCTGTAAAGAAAGAAAAAGTAGATAAGAATACAGCAGACGGACAGTTGCAGCTGACGACAATTGCAAGTAGCGGACGACAAATGCATGCAGACTATAAATGCTTTTAGCAGACTCCACTCTCAGTAAACGACAATACAGCAGACGACAACGCAGCAGACGACCAGTGTATTGATAAGAAAATATATTAGATGACAATGCAGCAGACGACAAATGCAGGACCCTGTAGCAGACGACACATGTAGCAGACCACAAAAATAGCAAACGACAAAATCAGCAGATGAAAAATGAGGTAGAGAACATGCAGCAGACGACAAGTGCAGCTGTAAAGAAAGAAAACGTAGATAAGAATACAGCAGACTACAATAGCAGGTGACGACCCAGGTAGTGGACAACAAGTGCAGCAGGCTAGAAATGCTTTTTGGAGACTCCAATCTCAATAGACGGCAACTCAGCAGACGACAAGTGCATTGATAAGAAAAGATTTTAGATGACTAGGCAGCAGACGACACAGGTAGTGGATGACATATGCAGCAGGCTAGAAATGCTTTTTGGAGACTCCGCTCTCAGTAGACGACAACGCAGCAGACGACAAGTGCTTTGATAAGAAAAGATATAAGATGACTATTCAGCAGACGACAAATGCATAAAACGAAAACTTCAGCAGATGAAAAATGAGACAGGCAACAATGCAGCAGACGCCAACTGCAGTTGATAAGAAAAATAAAATAGATGAGAATACAGCAGACGACAATTGCAGATGACGACACAAGTAGCTGTCGACAATGCAGCAGACAAGCTTTTAGCAGACTCTACTCGCAACAGACGACAAAGCAGCAGGCGACAAGTGCATTTGATAAGAAAAATTATTCGATGACAGTACAGCAGACAACAAATGCAGGACAAAAGTAGCAGACGACAAAAGTTGTAGCCGAGAAAAGCAGAAGCCGATAAAAGCAGCATATGTAAAATGAGGCAGACAGCAATGCAGAAGACGCCAAGTGCAGCTGATAAGAAAAAAAAAATAGATGAGAAACATAGCAGACGACAATTGCAGCTGACGAAACATGCTGACTTCAAATGCAGCAGACTCCACTCGCAGCAGACGACAGCGCAGCAGACGACAAGTGCATTTGATTAGAAAACTTATGAGATGACAAGACAGCAGACAACAATTGCAGGGCACATGTTGCAGACGACAAATATAGCAGGGACAAAACAGCAGACGAAAATAGTAGCAGATGAAAAATGAAGCAAACAACAATACAGCAGACGACAAGTGCATTTGATAAGAAAAAAATATAAGATGACAAGACAGAAGACACATGTAGCAGACGACGAAATAGCAGACGATAAAAGCAGACGATAAAAAATCAGCAGATGAAAAATGAGGCAGACAACAAATTAGCAGACGACAATTGCAGCTGATAAGAAGAAGAAACCTTTGAGAATACAGCAGACAATAATTGCAGGACACCTGTACCAAACGACAAATTAGCAGACGACAAAAGCAGAAGACAAAACAGCAGCAGATGAAAAATGAAGCAGACAAAAAATCAGCAGACGACAATTGCAGGAATTAAGAAAAGAAGTAGATTAGAATACAGCAGACGACAATGCAGCTGACGACACACGTATCTGACGACAAATACAGCAGACTAGAAATGTTTTTAGCCGTCTCGACTCGCAGCAAACGACAAAGACGCAGACGATACGTACTTTGGTTTAAAAAATATTAGATGACAAAACAGCAGACGACCGACAAATACAGGACACATGTAGCAGACGACAAAAGTAGCAGACGATAAAAGCAGAAGACGAAAAACGCAGCAGATGAAATATGAGGCAGACAATAAAGCAGCAGACGACAAGTGCAGCTGTAAAGAAAGAAAAAGGAGATAAGAAGACAGCAGACGACAATTTAAGGTGACGACACAAGTAGCTTGCGACAAAGCAGCAGACTAGAAATGCTTTTAGCAGACTCGACTCGCATCAGACGACAACGCAGCAGACGATTAGTGCATTTGATAAGAAAAGAAAGACGACTACACAACAGTCGACAAATACAGGTCATGTAGCAGACGACAAAAATAGCAGTCGACTAGAGCAGACGACGAAAAAAAGCAGCCGGTGAAAAATGAGGCAGACAACAAAGCAACAGACGACAAGTGCAGCTGATTAAAAAAAGGCTTTGAGAATACAGCAGACGATAATTGCAACTGACACGCATGTAGCTGACGACAAATACTGCAGACTAGAACTGCTTTTAGTAGACTCGACTCGCAGCAGGCAACAACAAAGCAACAGACGACAAGTATATTTGATAAGAAAAGATATTAGATTACAAGACAGCAGACGACAAATGTAGGACACACGTAGCAGACGACAAAAATTGCAGACCATAAAAGCAGAAGACGAAAAAAGCAGCAGATGGAAAATGGGCAGACAATAAATCAGCAGACGACAAGTGCAGCTTTTAAGAAAAATATAGATAAAAATATAGCACACAAAAATTGCAGCTGACGACACAAGCAGTTGCAGACAAAAGCAGCAGACCAGAATATCTTTTAGCAGACTCGACGTGCAGCAGACGCCAAAGCTGCAGACGATAATTGCATTTGATAAGAAAAGATAGACGACTAGACAACAGTCGACAAATACAGGACATGAGTAGACGACAAAAATAGCAGACGACAAAACAGACGACGAAAAAAACAGCAGATTAAAAATGGGGCAGACAACAAACAAGCAGATGACATGTGCAGCTTTTAAGAAAAATGTAGATGAGGAAATAGCAGACGACAATTGCAGGTGACGAAACAAGTAGCTGTCCACAAAGCAGCAGACGACAAAAATAGCAGACGACGGAAAAAGCAGCCGATGAGGCCGACAACAACGTAGCAGACGAAAAGTGCAGCTGTAAATAAAGAAAAGGTTGTAAGAAGCAAACCCGACTCGCAGCCGAAGACAGCACAGCAGACGACAGGTACTTTTGATTAAAAAGATATTAGATGACAAGACACCAGCCGACAAATGCAGGATGCCTGTAGCAAATGACACTCGCAGAAGACGACAAAATAGCAGATGACAAAAGCAGAAGACGGAAATAGTAGCAGATGAAAAATGAGGCACGCGATAATGCAGCAGACGACAATAAAATTTGATAAGAAAAGATATATGATGACAATCAGCAGATGACAAATGCAGCACACATGTAGCAGACGACAAAATAGCAGAATACAAAAGCAGAAAACGAAAAAGCAGCAGAATAAAAATGGGTAAGACAACAAACCAGCAGACGACATGTGCAGCTTTTAAGAGAAATGTAGATGAGAAAATAGCAGACGACAATTGCAGGTGATGACACAAGTAGCTGACCACAAAACAGCAGACGATAAAAACACCAGACGACAAAAGCAGACGACGAAAAAAGCAGCCGATGAAAAATGAGGCAGACAACAACTTAGCAGACGAAAAGTGCCGCTGTAAAGAAAGAAAAAGTAGATAAGGACGCAGCAGACGACAATTGCAGGTGAAGACTAAAGTAGCTGACGACAAATACAACAGACTAGAAATGCTTTAAGCAACTCGACTCGCAGCAGAAGACAGCACTGCAGACGACAAGTGCTTTTGATTAAAAAGATATTAGACGACAATTTCAGCAGACAACAAAATACAGACGACAAAAGCAGAAGAAGAAAATTGTAGCAGATGAAAAATGAGGCACGCGACAACGCAGTAGATGAAAATAACATTTAATAAGAAAAGATATTAGATGAAAATACAGCAGACGACAAATGCAGGACACTTGTAGCAGACGACAATATAGCACACGACAAAAGCAAAAAAGCAGCAGATGAAAAATGGGGCAGACAACAAAGCAGGAGACGACAAATGCAGCTTTTAAGAAAAATGTAGATGAGATTATAGCAGACGATAATTGCTGCAGACAAGAAAAGCTTTTAGCAGATTCGACTCTCAGCAGACGACAAATCAGCAGACGATATGTGCGTTTGATAATACAAGACAGACGACTTTACAGCAGTCGATTAATACAGGACATGTAGCAAACGACAAAAACAGCACACGACAAAGAAAGCAGCCGATGAAAAATGAGGCAGACAACAACGTAGCAGACAAAAAGTGCAGCTATAAAGAAAGAAAAAGTATTTAATACAGCAGACGACAATTGCAGGTGGCGACACAAGTAGCTGACGACATGTATGCAACAGACTATAATTGCTTTTAGCAAACTCGACTCGCAGCAGCAGACGACGCGTACTTTTGATAAAAAAGATATTAGATGACGACAAAATAACAGACGACAAAATCAAAAGAAGTAAATAGTAGCAGATGAAAAATGAGGCATGCGACAACGCATCAGACGACAAGGGTATTTGGTAAGAAAAGATATCAAATGACAGTACAGCAGACGACATATGTCCTGGTGTATGAATGTCATTTGACGTGTCACCAGTAACAATTCTGATATGCGGGACACCCGTAGCAGACGACAAAATAGCCGACGATAAAAGCAGAAGACGAAAAAACCAGCGGATTAAAACTGGGGCAAACAACAAATCAGCAGACGACACGTAGCTGAAGACCAATGCAGCAGACAAGAAATGCTTTTAGCAGCAGACAACAAAGCAGCAGACGATAAGTGCATTTGATAAGAAAAGTTAGACGACTAGAGAGCTGTCGACAAATACAGGACAGTAGCAGACGACAAAAATAGCAGACGACAAATACACATGACGAAAAGAATAAGATAAGAATACAGCAGACGACAATAGCAGGTGAAGACACAAGTAGCTCACGACAAATGCAAATACTAGAAATGCTTTTAGCAAACACGACTCTCAGCAGAAGACAACGCAGCAGACGACAAGTGTTTTTGATAAAAAAAAGATATTAGATGACAAGACAGCAGACGACAAATGCAGGACACCTGTAGCAGTCGACAAACGTAGAAAACGACAAAAAAGCAGACGACAAAAACAGAAGACGAAAATAGTAGCAGATGAAAAATGAGGCACGCGACAAGCAGCAGACGACAAGAGCATTTGATGAGAAAAGATATTAGATGACAATACAGCAGACGACAAATGCAGGACAACCGTAGTAGATGACAAAATAGCAGACGCCAAAAGCAGAAGACGAAAAGAGCAGCAGATGAAAAATGGGGCAGACGACAATGTAGCAGACAACAAGTGAAGCTTTGAAGAAAAATGTAACTGAGAAAATAGCAGACGGCAATTGCAGCTGATGACACAAGTAGCCTACGACACAAGTAGCTGACGACAAATGCAACAGACAAGAAATGCTTTTAGCAGACTCGACTCGCAACAGAACATGTAGCAGACGACAAAAATAGCAGATGAAAAAAGCAGACGACGAAAAAAGGAGTCGATGCAAAATGAGGCAGACAACAACGTAGCAGACGAAAAGTGTAGCTATAAAGAAGGAAAAAATAGATAAGAATACAGCAGACGACAATTGCAGTTGACGACACAAGTAGCTGACGAAAAATGCAACAGCCTATAATTGCTTTTAGCAAACTCGACTCGCAGCAGAAGACACCACAGAAGACGACAAGTGATTTTGATAAAAAAGTTATTAGATGGCAACACAGCAGACGACAAATGCAGGACACATGTAGCAGACGACAAAATGGCAGATGACAAAAGCAGAAGACGTAAATAGTAGCAGATGAAAAATGAGGCACGCGACAATGCAGGATACAACAAGGGCATTTGATAAGAAAAGATATTAGACGACAACACTGCAGACGGCAAATGCAGGACATCCGTAGCAGAAAACAAAATAGCAGACGACAAAAGCAGAAGACGACAAAAGCAGCAGATTAAAAATGGGGCAGATAACAAATCAGCAGACGACAAGTGCAGCTTTTAAGAAAAATTTATATGAGAAAATAGCAGACGACAATTGCAGCTGACGACACAAGTTGCTGACGACCAATGCAGCAGACGATAAGTACATTTGATCAGAAAAGATAGACGACTATGGAGCAGTCGACAAATACAGGACATGTAGCAGACGACAAAAAAGGAGACGACAAACGCAGAAGACGAAAACAGTAGCAAATGAAAAATGAGGCACGCGCCATTTCAGCACACGACAAGAACATTTGATAAGAAATGATATTAGATTACAATTTAGCAGACAACAAATGCAGGACGCCCGTAGTAGACGACAAATTAGCAGACGACAAAAGCAGAAGACGAAAAAAGCAGCAGATGAAAAATGGGGCAGACAACAAAGTAGCAGACAAAAGTGTAGCTTTTAAGAAAAATGTAGATGAGGATATAGCAGACAACAATTGCAGCTGACAAGAAATGCTTTTAGTAAACTCGACTCGCAGCATGCGACAAATCAGCAGCCGATATGTGCATTTGACAAGAAAAGATAGACCACTAGACAGCAGTCGAAAATTACAGGACACGTAGCAGGCGACAAAAATAGCAGACGACAAAAGCCGACGACGAAAAAAGCAGCCGATGACAAATGAGGCAGACAGCAAAGTAGCAGACGAAAAGTGGAGCTGTAAAGAAAGAAAAACAGCAGACGACAATTGCAGGTGACGACACAAGTAAATGCAACAGACTAGAAAATGCTTTTAGCAAACTCGACTCGCAGCAGAAGACAACTCAGCAGACGACAAGTGATTTTGATAAAAAGATATTAGATGGCAATACAGCAGACGACAAATGCAAGACTCATGTAGCAGACGACAAACATAGCAGACGACAAACGTAGACGACAAACGTAGCTGACGACAAACGTAGCAGACGACAAAATAGCAGACACAAAAGCAAAAGACGTTAATACAAGCAGATGACAAAAAAGGCATGCGACAAAGCAGCAGACGACAAGAGCATTTGATAAGAAAATATATTAGATGACAATACAGCAGACGACAAATGCAGGACACCCGTAGTAGACGACAAAATAGCAGAAGAAGAAAAGAGCAGCAGATGAAAAATGGGGTAGACAACATACTAGTAGACGACAAGTGCAGCTTTTAAGAAAAATGTAGATGAGAAAATAGCAGATGATAGTTGCAGCTGACGACACAAGTAGCTGACGACAAATGCAGCAGACAAGAAATGCTTTTAACAGACACGACTCGCAACAGAACACGTAGCAGACGACAAAAATAGCAGACGACAAAAGCAGACGACGAAAAATGCAGCCGATGCAAAATGAGGCAGACAACAACTCAGCAGACGAAACGTGCAGCTATAAAGAAAGAACAAGTAGATAAGAACACAGCAGACGACAATTGCAGGTGACGACACAAGTAGCTGAAGAAAAAGCAATAAGACTAGAAATGCTTTAAGCAAAATAGCAGACGACAAAAGCAGAAGAGGAAAAGAGCAGCAGATGAAAAATGGGGTAGACAACATAGAAACAGGCGACAAGTGCAGCTTTTAAGAAAAATGTAGATGAGAAAATAGCAGACGACAATTGCAGCTGACGACACAAGTAGCTGACGACAAATGCAGCAGACAAGAAATGCTTTTAGCAGACTCGACTTTCAACAGAACATGTAGCAGACGACAAAAATAGCAGACGACAAAAGCAGACGACGAAAAATGCAGCCGATGCCAAATCAGGCAGATAACAACGCAGCAGACGAAAATTGCAGCTGTAAAGAAAGAAAAAGTAGATAAGAAGACAGCAGACGGCAATTGCAGGTGACGACACAAGTAGCTGAAGAAAAATGCAATAGACAAGAAATGCTTTTAGCAAACTCGACTCGCAGCAGAAGACAACGCAAAAGACGACAAGTGATTTTGATAAAAAAAAGTTATTATTAGATGACAAGACCCAGACAACAAATGCATGACACAAGTAGCAGACGACAAAATAGTAGACGACAAAAGCAGAAGACGTAAATAGTAGCAGATGAAAAATGAGGCACACGACAATGCAGGATACGACAAGGGCATTTGATAAGAAAAGATAATAGACAAAAGCAGTAGACGAAAAAAGCAGCAGATCAAAAATGGGGCAGACAACAAATCAGCAGACGACAAGTGCAGCTTTTAAGAAAAATGTAGATCAGAAAATGGCAGACGACAATTGCAGCTGACGACACAAGTAGCTGACGACAAATGCAGCAGACGATAAGTACGTTTGATAAGAAAAGATAGAAGACTAGAGAGCAGTCGACAAATACAGAACATGTAGCAGAAGACGAAAATAGTAGTAAAAAGACAAAAAAGGCACACGACAATGCAGCAGACGACAAGAGCATTTCGTAAGAAAATATATTAGATGACAATACAGCAGACGACAAATGCAGGACATCCGTAGCAGACGACATAATAGCAGACGACAAATGCAGAAGACGAAAAAAGCAGCAGATTAAAAATAGGGAAGACAACAAATCAGCAGACGACAAGTGCAGCTTTTAAGAAAATGTAGATGAGGATACAGCAGACGACAACTGCAGCTGACGACACAAGTAGATGACGATAAATGCAGCAGAAAAGAAGTGCTTTCAGCAGATTCTAATCGCGCCAGACTACAAATCAGCAGACGATAAGTGCATTTGATAAGAAAGGATAGACGATTAGACAGCAATCCACAAATACCGGACTTGTGGCAGACGACGAAAAAAGCAGCCGATGCAAAATGAGGCAGACAACGAAGTAGCAGACGAAAAATGAAGCTGTAAAGAAAGCAAAAGTAGATAAGAATACAGCAGACTACCATTGCTGGTGAAGACCATGTAGCTGACGACCAATGCAAGATACTAGAAATGCTTTTAGCACACTCGACTCGCATCAGAAAACAACTCAGCAGACGACAAGTGCTTTTGATAAAAAAAGATATTAGATGACAAGACACCAGAGGACAAATGCAGGGCGACAAAGTAGCAGACGACAAGATAACAGACGACAAAAGCAGAAGACGAAAATAGCAGCAAATGAAAAATGTGGCAGAGAACAAATCAGCAGATGACAAGTGCAGCTTTTAAGAAAAATGTAGATGATATATAGCAGACGACAATTGCAGCTGACGACACAAGTAGTTTATGTCTAATGCAGCTGACAAGAAAAGTTTTTAGCAGACTCGGCTCGCGGCAGACGACAAAGCAGCAGCTGATAAGTGCATTTGATTAGAAAAGATAGAAGACGAGACAGCAGTCGACAAATACAGGACATGAAGCAAACGACAAAGTTAGCAGACGACAAAACCAGACGAAGAAAAAAGCAGCCGATGAAAAACGAGACAGACAACAACGTACCTGTAAAGAAAGAAACGGTAGATAATACAGCAGTCAACAATTACAGGTGACGACACAAGTAGCTGACGATAAACGCAACAGACTAGAATGCTTTTAGCAAACTCGACTCGCAGCAAAAGATAAACGCAGCAGACGACAAGTGCTTTTGATAAAAAAAAGATGATAAATATCAATACAGCAGACTCAGCCCGCAGCAGACGACAAAACAGCAGCCGATAAGTGCATTTGATAAGAAAAGATACACGACTAAACAGCAGTCGACAAATACAGGACATGAAGCAGACGACAAAAATAGCGACAAATAAAAATGAGGCAGAGAACAACGTAGCAGCAGAAAAGTGTAGCTATAAAAAGAGAAAAAGTAGATAAGAATATAGCAGACGACAATTTCAGCTTATGACACAATTAGCTGACGACAGATGCAACAGCCTAGATATAAATGCTTTTAGCAAACTCGACTCGCAGCAGAAGACAACGCAGCAGACGACAAGTGCTTTTGATGACAAACGATATTAGATGACAAGACAGCAGACGACAAATGCAGGACACACATGTAGCAGACGACAAATTTAGCAGACAAAAAAAGCAGAAGACGAAAATAGTAGCATTGAAAAATGAGGCCCGCGACAACCCAGCAGACGACAAGAACATTTGATAAGAAAATATATTAGATGACAAGACATCAGATCACGAATGCAGGACACATGTAGCAGAATACAAAATGCAGGCAACAAAAGCAGATTACCCAAAACGCAGCAGATGCAAAATGGGGCAGACAGCAAAGCAGCAGACGACAAGTGAAGCTTTTTAAGAAAAAAGTAGATGAGAAAAAAAAACAGACGACAAATGCAGCTGACGACACATGTAGCTGACGACAAATGCAACAGAAAAGAAATGCTTTTAGCAGACTTGACTTTCAGCAGACGACAAATCAACAGACGATATGTGCTTTTGATGAGAAAGGATTGACGACTAGACAGCAGTTGACAAATACCGAACCAGTAGCAGACGACAAAAATAGCATACGACAGAAGAAGACGACGAAAAATGCAGCCGATGAAAAATGAGGCCGACAACAACGTACATACAATACGATAAAAAGATATTAGATCACAGCAGACGACAAATGCAGGACACAGTCAGCAGGCGACAACTGTAACAGACGACAAAAACAGAAGCCGAAAAATTCAGCAGATGAAAAATGGGCAGGCAACAAATCAGCCGACGACAAGTGCAGCTTTAAGAAGGCAAGTAGATGAGAATACAGCAGACGCCAGTTGCAGCTGACGACACAAGTAGCAGACGACAAAATAGAAGATGACAAAATCAGAAGACGAAAGAAATACCGCAGCAGACGACAAAACAGCAGCCGATAAGTGCATTTGATAAGAAAAGATACACGACTAAACAGCAGTCGACAAATACAGGACATGAAGCAGACGACAAAAATAGCGACAAATAAAAATGAGGCAGAGAACAACGTAGCAGCAGAAAAGTGTAGCTATAAAAAGAGAAAAAGTAGATAAGAATATAGCAGACGACAATTTCAGCTTATGACACAATTAGCTGACGACAGATGCAACAGCCTAGATATAAATGCTTTTAGCAAACTCGACTCGCAGCAGAAGACAACGCAGCATACGACAAGTGCTTTTGATGACAAACGATATTAGATGACAAGACAGCAGACGACAAATGCAGGACACATGTAGCAGACGACAAATTTAGCAGACAAAAAAAGCCGAAGACGAAAATAGTAGCATTGAAAAATGAGGCCCGCGACAACCCAGCAGACGACAAGAACATTTGATAAGAAAATATATTAGATGACAAGACATCAGATCACGAATGCAGGACACATGTAGCAGAATACAAAATGCAGGCAACAAAAGCAGATTACCCAAAACGCAGCAGATGCAAAATGGGGCAGACAGCAAAGCAGCAGACGACAAGTGAAGCTTTTTAAGAAAAAAGTAGATGAGAAAAAAAAAACAGACGACAAATGCAGCTGACGACACATGTAGCTGACGACAAATGCAACAGAAAAGAAATGCTTTTAGCAGACTTGACTTTCAGCAGACGACAAATCAACAGACGATATGTGCTTTTGATGAGAAAGGATTGACGACTAGACAGCAGTTGACAAATACCGAACCAGTAGCAGACGACAAAAATAGCATACGACAGAAGAAGACGACGAAAAATGCAGCCGATGAAAAATGAGGCCGACAACAACGTACATACAATACGATAAAAAGATATTAGATCACAGCAGACGACAAATGCAGGACACAGTCAGCAGGCGACAACTGTAACAGACGACAAAAACAGAAGCCGAAAAATTCAGCAGATGAAAAATGGGCAGGCAACAAATCAGCCGACGACAAGTGCAGCTTTAAGAAGGCAAGTAGATGAGAATACAGCAGACGCCAGTTGCAGCTGACGACACAAGTAGCAGACGACAAAATAGAAGATGACAAAATCAGAAGACGAAAGAAATATAAGCAGATGAAAAATGGGGCAGACACCAAATCAGCAGACGATAAGTGCAGTTTGTAAGATAAATGTAGATGATTATATAGCAGACGACAATTGCAGCTGACGACACAAGTAGTAGACGATAAGTGCATTTGATAAGAAAAGATAGACGACCAAGCAGCAGTCGACAAATACAGGACATGAAGCAGACGAAAAAATAAAGCGACAAATAAAACATGAGGCAGAGAACAACGTAGCAGCAGACAAGTGCAGCTATAAAGAGAGAAAAAGTAGATAAGAATACAGCAGACGAGAATTTCAGCTGACGATACAAGAAGCTGACGACAAATGCAACAAACTAGAAATGCTTTTAGCGAACTCGACTCGCAGCAGAAGACAACGCAGCAGACGACAGTGCTTTTGATCACAAAAGATATTAGATGACAAGACAGCAGACGACAAATGCAAGACACCTATAGCAAACGACGAATTTAGCAGACGACAAAAGCAGAAGACGAAAATAGTAGCAGATGAAAATTGAGGCACGCGACAACGCAGCAGACGACATGAACATTTAATAAGAAACAAATATTAGATGACAAGACAGCAGACGACAAATGCAGGACACATGTAGCAGAATAGAAAATAGCAGACGACAAAAGCAGAAGACGAAAAACGCAGCAGATGCAAAATGGGGCAGACAGCAAAGCAGCAGACGACAAGTGAAGCCTCTTAAGAAAAAAAGTAGATGAGAAAACAGCAGACGACAAATGCAACCGACGACACAAGCAGCTGGCGACAAATGCAACAGACAAGAAATGCTTTTAGCAGACTCGACTTGCAGCAGACGACAAATCAACAGACGATATGTGCATTTGATGAGAAAGGATTGACGACTAGACAGCAGTCGACAAATACCGGACCTGTAGCAGACGACAAAAATAGCAGACGAAAGTAGAAGACGACGAAAAATGCAGCCGACAACAACGTACATAAAATAAGATAAAAAAGATATTAGATCACAGGAGACGACAAATGCAGGACACATGCAGCAGACGACAACTGTAGTAGACGACAAAATAGCAGACGACAAAAGCAGACGACGAAAGTAGTAGCAGATGAGAATGAGGCACGCAACATGCAACAGACGACAAGAACATTTGACAAGAAAAGATATTAGATGACAAAACAGCAGACGACAAATGCAAGACACATGCAGCAGACAACAACTGTAGCAGACGACAAAATAGCAGACGGCAAAAGCAGAAGACGAAAGTAGTAGCAGATGAGAATGAGGCACGCAACATGCAGCAGACGACAAGAACATTTGACAAAAAAAGATATTAGATGACAAGACAGCAGACGACAAATGCAGGACGCCTCTAGCAGACGTCAAAATAGCAGACGGCAAAAACAGAAGATGAAATACGCAGCAGATGAAAAATGGGGCAGACAACAAATCAGCAGACGACAAGTGCAGCCTTTAAGAGAAGAAGTAGATGAGAATACAGCAGACGGCAATTGCAGCTAACGACACAAATAGCTGACGACATACGCAACAGACTAGAATGCTTTTAGCAAACTCGACTCGCAGCAAAAGACAACGCAGCAGACGACAAGTGCTTTTGATAAAAAGGATATTAGATGACAGCAGACGACAAATGCAGGAAACATGCAGCTAACGACACAAGTAGCAGACGATACATGTATTTGATAAGAAACGAAAGACGACTAGACAGCGGTCGACAAATATAGGACATGAAGCAGACGACAAAAATAGCAGGCGACAAAAAGATATAAATGACAATACAGCAGACGACAAATGCAGGACACAAATAGCAGACGACAAAATATCAGACCACAAAAGCAGAAGACGAAAATAGTAGCAGATGAAAAATGAGACATGCAACAATACAGCAGACGACAAGAACATTTGATAAGTAATGATATTAGATGACAAGACAGTAAAAACGAGAAATGCAGGACGAAGCAGACGACCAAATAGCAGACGACAAAAGCAGAAGACGAAATACTCAGCTGATGAAAAATGGGGCAGACAACAAATCAGCAGGCGACAAGTGCAGCTTTTAATAAGAATGTAGATCAAATTATAGCAGACAACAATTGCAGCTGACGACACAAGTGGCAAACGGTAAGCGCATTAGACAACAGCAGTCGAAAAATACAGGACATGAAGCAGACGACAAAAATAGCAGCCGACAAAAGCAGACGACGAAAAAAGCGGCGGATGAAAAATGAGGCGGACAACAATGTAGCAGACGAAAAGTGCAGCTGTAAAGAAAGAAAAAGTAGATAAGAAGACAGCAGACGACAATTGCAGATGACGACACAAGTAGCAGACGACACGTAGCATACGACAAAATAGAAGACGACAAAAGCCGAAGACGAAAATAGCAGCAGAAAAATGGGGTAGAGAACAAAACAGCAGACGACAAGTGTAGCGTTAAAGAAAAATCCAGTAAAGAATCTAGCATAAGACAATTGCAGCCGACGACACAAGTAGCAGACGATAAGTGCATTTGATAAGAAAAGATAGACGACAAGACAGCAGTCGACAAATACAGGACATGAAGCAGACGACAAAAATAGCTGATGACAAAAGCAGCCGACGAAAAAAGCAGTTGATGAAAAACGAGGCAGACAGCAACGTAGCAGTACATAAGAACACAGCAGACGACAATTGCAGGTGAAGACACAAGAAGCTGACGACAAAAGCAGCAGACAAGAAAAGCTTTGAGCAGACGACAAATCAGCAGACGATAAGTGCATTTGATAAGAAAAGATACACGACTAGACAACAGTCGACAAATACAGGACAGGAAGCAAACGACAAAAATAGCAGACGACAAAAGCAGACGAAGAAAAAAGCAGCCGATGAAAAATGAGGCAGACAACAACGTAGCTGTAAAGAAGGAAAAAGTAGATAAGAATACAACAGACGACAGTTGCACTAGACGACACAACAGACTAGAATGATTTTACCAACTCGACTCGCAGCAAAAGACAAAGCAGCAGACGACAAATGTTTTTTATAAAACAGATATTAGATGACAATACAGCAGACGACAAATGCAGGACACATGTTGCAGACGACAAGTGTGTGTGTGTGTGTGTGTGAATTCGGGTTTAACGTCGCTTTCAACAATTTTTCAGTCATATCACGACGGTGTCTGGTTGCGACAGGGAGCTCAATGCTCACTTTTATAGTGCTGACTCACTGAAGTATCATGTCCCAGACACATTACATGATACCACACCCAGTCACATTATCCTGACACTGGGTCGACCGGTCCTAGCTCTACCCCGTAAATCTGAGTGCCTAGCGAGGAGCAGCTAGTACCATTATTAACGACTTTGGTATGTCGCGGCCCGGGATAGAACCCGTGACCTCCCGTTCCCCGGAGCGGAACCTCTACCAACTGAGCTATCGGGGCCGGTAGACGACAAGTGTAACAGACCACAAAATAGCAGTCAAAATGCAGGACACTAGTAGCAGACGACAAAATAGCAAACGACAAAAGACGAAAAACTCAGCAGATGAAAAATGGGGCAGTCAACAAATCAGCAGACGACAAGTGCAGCTTTTAAGAAAAATGTAGATGAGATATAGCAGACGACAATTGCAGCTGACGACACAAGTAGCAGAAGATAAGTGCATTTGATAAGAAAAGATAGACGACCAGACAGCAGACGACAATTGCAGCTGGCGACAAAGGTATCGGACGACAAATGTAGCAGACGACAAAATAGCAGACGACAAATGCAGAAGACGAAAAGTAGCAGATGAAAACTGAGGCACGCAACAACGCAGCAGACGCCAAAAACATTTGATAAGAAAAGATACTGATAACAAGACAGCAGACGACAAATGCAGGACACTGTAGCAGACGACAAAATAGCAGACGACAAAAGCAGAAGACGAAAATCGCAGCAGATGAAAATGGGATGAACATCAAATCAGCAGACGACAAGTGCAGCTTTTAAGAAAAATGGAGCTGAGAATATATCAGACGACAATTGCTGCTAACGGTACAAGTAGGAGACGAAAAGGGCATTTGATAAGAAAAGATAGACGACTAGACAGCAGTCGACAAATACAGGACATGAGTAGCTGACGACAAACGCAACAGACTAGAATGCTTTTAGCAAACTCGACTCGCAGCAAGTGACAACGCAGCAAATGACAACGCAGCAGACGACAAGTGCTTTCATAAAAAAGATAATAGACGACAAGACAGCAGACGACAAAAGCAGGACACCTGAAGCAGACGATAAATGTATCGGACGACAAAATAGCCGACGACAAAAGCAGAAGACGAAAATAGTAGAAGATGAAAAATGAGGCACGCAACAATGCAGCAGATGACAAGAACATTTGATAAAAAAAAAGATATTGATAACAAGACAGTTGACGACCAATGCAGTACACATGTAACAGATGACAAAATAGCAGATGACAAAATAGCAGACGACAAAAGCAGAACGAGGAAAACTCAGCAGATGAAAAATGGGTCAGACAACAAATCAACAGACGACAAGTGCATCTTTTAAGAAAAAAAGTATATAAGAGTACAGCAGACGCTAATTGCAGCCGACGACACAAGTAGCGGACGACAATTGTAGCAGATGACAAAATAGCAGACATCAAAAGCAGAAGACGAAAATATCAGCAGATGAAAAATTGGGAAGAATACAAATCAGCAGACGACAAGTGCAGCTTTTAAGAAAAATGTAGATGAGATATAGCAGACGACAATTGCAGCTGACGACACAAGTAGCAGACGATAAGTGCAAATGATAAAAAAGCAGACGATAAGGGCAATTGATAAGAAAGCAGCTGGGGAAAAATGATGCCGACAACAACGTAGCAGTCGAAAAGCACAGCTATAAAGAAAGGAAAAGAAGATAAGTATACAGCAGAAGACACTATCACGATACGGCACAAGTAGCTGACGACAAATGCAACCGACCCACAGCAAACTCAACCCACAGGAAATGAATACGCAGCAGACGACAAGTGCTTTTGATAAAAAAGATATTAGATGACAAATATCAGACGACAAATGCAGGGCACCTGTAGCAGACGACAAATGCAGGACACCTGTAGCAGACGACAAATGTAGCAGACGACAAAATAGCAGACGACAAAAGCAGAAGGCGAAAATAGAAGCAGATGACAAATAGGGAAGAGAACAAATCAGCAGACGATAAGTGCAGCTTTTAAGAAAAACAGTAGATGAGAAGACAGCAAACGCCAATTGCAGCTGACGACACAAGTAGCTGACGACAAATGCAGCAGACTAGAAATGCTTTTAGCAGACTCGACTCTCAGCAGACGACAAAGCAGCAGCCGGTAAGTGCATTTGATAAGAAAAGATAGACGACTAGACAGCAGTCGACAAATACAGGACAGGAAGCAGACGACAAAAATAGCAGATGACCAAAGCAGACGAAGAAAAACGCAGCCGATGAAGAATGAGGCAGACCACAGCGTAGCTGTAAAGAAAGAAAAAGTATATATATGGACACAGCAGACGAAAATTGCAGTGGACGACACAAGTAGCTGACGACAAAAGCAACAGACTAGAATGCTTTTAGCAAACTCGACTCGCTGCAAAAGACATCGCAGCAGACGACACGTGCTTTTTATAAAATAGATATTTGAAGACAAGACAGCAGACGACAAATGCAGGACACATGTATCAGACGACAAAATGTAGCAGACCACAAAATAGCAGTCAACAAAAGCAGAAGACGAAAATAGTATCAGATGAAAAATGAGGCACGCAACCAAGCAGCAGATGATAAGACCACTTGATGAGAAAAGATATTAGATGAGAAGACAGCAGAGGATGACAAAAGCAGAAGACGAGATACTCAGCAGATGAAAAATGTGGCAGACAACAAATCAGCAGACGACAAGTGCAGCTTATAAGAAAAATGTAGCAGATGAAAAATTGGGCAGACAACAAATCGGCAGACGACAAGTGCAGCTTTTAAGAAAAATGTAGATGAGAATATAGCAGACGGCAATTGCTGCTGACGACACTATGAGCAGACGAAAAGGCATTTGATAAATAAAAAAGGTAGACGAATAGACAACAGTCCACAAATACAGGAAATGAAGCAGACGACAAAAATAGCAGACGATAAAAGCAGATGACGAAAAAAGCAGCCGATGAAAAATGAGGCAGACTTCAACGTAGCTGTAAAGAAAGAAACAGTAGATAAGAAGAGTGTAACATAGCCACACACCTAAAGGCTGTGATCGTATAGATTTTTACTAACAAATAAAACTAAAGTCATTTTATAACATTTTCAAGTTTAATTGAATGCAAGAGCTTTCTGCTCCGTTAAAATACCGCTAGACCAATACTCTAACTGGCATGGTCTAGCACCTTAGAGTGACACAAAATACAACGCCCTGAAGCCGTGATCAGAGGCGGTATATATACGCTTTCTCACATTCTTTCATGCACCTGCAGAACCATTACGTAAATAAATTCTAAATGCTATGTAAATAATATGTCCAAATTAGATAATGACATATAAACATACACTCAATTGACATGCTGGTATTAGCTTCTGGAAAGGTCTATCTAAATATCACTGCACCTAAAATATTCAATAAATGTTGACTTAAGCAATTATGTGCCACCTGCATGTGAAAATAACCTTTAAGTAAATATCATCGTCATATGATATTTCGAAATACTGATTTGAACAGCTTCCAAGTTACATGTAAGTGCAACATGGGTTCATGTCTGCATTTTATACAAAGTTATAGAAATGGTATTTTAGGATATTAGATGAAGCTATTTCATAATTATAATTGATGCTTATTACTTTCCTAAACCGTAATGCTACAGAAGCAGAAGCTTACTGCCTACTCAACACTCATTCAAGCATATCAGTCTTACGTACCTTCAATACTATTTCAGTCATATAGAAAACATGCCTATGCATAATACCGACTGCATAACATGACTATGTTATATACCTCCCATTCTTAAGTAAATTAATTAACCCCTTAATTAATTTACCTAATAACTCTCTCTGATCACAACTTTTTAAACATATATGGTTAAACATATATCGTTATAGTATCAATGATATTCATGCACAATAACACAACATCATGCATCAATGAATAAAGTTTCATCAACATAATAACCGCAAGTGATCGTATATATAAGTGACCAGGATAAACCACAATTGATCGTATATATAAGTGACCAGAATAAACATATATGAGCATATGCACTCATGCATACAAGTATCTAAGATTTAAGGGTATATACATTAGTGACCAGGATAATATACTTATACAAGTGACCAGGATATGACCAGGATGTATAAGTACTCAATATAATGATCAGGATGACCAATACATCATCAGCATGTACAAGTGACCAAGATCATTAATTAATCAATTATCTTTTCATATGACCAGGATTACTGCCATATTTATTTTAATCTACTTTTGCGACCAGGATAAATAATCTTATAACTGACTAGGATGTTATACGATCAGGATTTTAAACTAATGTGACCAGGATAAACGTTATTAAGTTCGTTAAATGTTAAAGAATGTTTTCTTAAACATTTCCTTTAATCAACCCTTCTAATCTAGTAGACTTCCTAATTACCAGGATAATCAATATACTTGTAACGAGGACTTCTACACAAGTATTAGACCAATAAAGGGCTTATTAAAACACACTGTTTTAATTAAGTTTCTGTTTCCTTGTTGGTGGTGAAAATGCACAGTCACATTGTTCTTCTCGTAGATTTAACACTGTCGGTGGTTGTGGAATAGATATAACTGGAACACGATGAATTTTGTTTGGTATTAGTTTTCCATCGTTGTTGTCGCTGGTGCTTGCCTCTTGGTGGTTTGAATTTGTCATCAAGTAAGTAGGGTGAGTCGGATGTTCTTTGCAGTTTGTATAGTGTTCTTGCATAACACTAACATCATTTGGCTGTAATAAATAAAGTTTAATGTCACATGTAAATCTTCACCTAAGCATGACCTTTAGGGGCATACTCAGGACTTTAATAAAGTCACTAAATAAAGTTCTATTTACTAGGTCTTCGTCCATGCATAGTCTTCAGGACTATACAAGGCGCATATAAATGTCTCATATAAATGTCACTTAAATGTCAATGTACTATAACTATAAGTACTAATACGATTCACAGTCATGAACTATATACATAATGAAAACACATCGTACGATAAAGTTCAATTGCATCATATAGCAATTACATAACATGTAATACTCTCTGTTAAAACTGTTCATAAATAAATCTGTTTTACTACATCACTGTGCACAGATTTTTCTCGTTTTACTTTGCCCATGCCGCCTTTGCATCAGTCCACCTGAAGGGCTTCTGTCCTTCCTCTACGTCATTGACGTGTTGTTCTTCGATCAGAGTGGACATCTGTATATCACCTTTGATCGGTGACCGTTTCACATTTACCTTCTCAAGATCATGTGAGTTAGCCTGTCCTACACCAATTATCTTATACACAAAATTTCTTTTACGAAAGATCATTAAGATAATTACAATAATTATAACCGTCGATGCAATGCTGATTAACATAACATGTATCCAATTAGTACTGGCTTTACTCTCACCTAACATGACAGGCTTATAGTGTCTTGTTTCATGAAGTAGATTTTGTAAAGGGATCTCTTTTAAACTCGACAAATGTGGTGGCAACTGTATTGGTTTGGATCCTAGTTTAGTTTTAATTTCAATCAAAAATTAAAAGTTCGAAACATTATGTAGTTTTAAAAGTGCTTGCAACGGATCTGACCTTTCAAAGTTACTATGTCCGCCGAAATACTCAGGTAACTGTAAATATTTGTTTGATGCTTTACATGTGTTATTTAACCGAATAATACCAAATGGTGGTGTGATTTTAATGTCAACATTTTCAGATTCATGTGACTGACAATTTAATGTAAATGTCAGAGGTTTATTTGTGACCACAATCCAAATACCAAATGTCAAGTACTTCGTAGTTGGCAACCTTTCATTCAACACAACTACTTGTTTACAGTACTTTTTAATGTCATGCAGGTTTTGCATAAAGAGAGCAACAACGCAGAATTTGTTTACATTTGTCTGATAGAATGCTGTTTCAGGATTGCAAAACTGGAAATGATAATTATTACACATCTGAAATGTACTTTCAGATAGAAGCGAAAACTTTGTTTTATCCTCTGAGACCAGTAACATTTCGTTTTCTAAGCTATACTTTAATAATACGTCTGTGTCGTTATTGGTGGATAGAGGTAGTGGTAGGTTATATATTTTATACACTTCATATTCTTCTTTTGTGTTAATTAGTGGGATCTTAAGAATAATCCTAATCTCATTATCTTCAAGGTATGTTATACATGTCAATGTTTTGAAGAAATACCAAATGTCTTTACGAGGATTTTTAGGTAACTCAAAGTTATTGGGAAGTTTTGTTTCTACTTCAATCAATAGTTCCTTAAGATCTTTTGGAGAGATTGTATTGGTAGATAAGTGATGCATTGATAACATATTTAGTTCAGACTTTAAGCTTTCAAGATAAAATATGGCATCTTGAGTTGTAAGCCTAATTTCATCAAGTATCATTTTAAATTGTAAGTATGTATGAATAAATTGTTCGAGTCTAACAAACTGTTGTTCAAATGTTCTTCCAAGCAAACTTATTTTACGATCTAGTTTCTGAATAACAATGATGAGATCCATTATAGATCTCCTGTTTTCCGCTACTTGCATTCTCGTTAAGTTTAATACCGATAAACTTACATCAAGATCATGTATAATTTGTTTTTGATTAAGTGCCAAGGCTTTAACATTTCTATCTATGTTCTCAAGGTCACTTTCTGATACAGTACCGAACAAAGTACTCATTAACTGTCCTACTATAGGAAGCAATGACCTTTTGTGCTTATGTTTGTTTTCTGAAAGTGTCTGGTACTCATCAAAGTTTTCATAAACAGAAGTATATGTATCTGTTAATAGGTCAACTTCTACATGTAAGCTTTGAAATGTTTCTACGTATCCCGTTAGATTTGATTTCTGATAAAAGATTGTAATAGCTTTTACAATTTCATCAGTGCGAGCAAGATCGTTTTGAATCTTTAAAATTAGATTTTTAAACGGTCTCAAATCATGAATAAATGTTACAGACCAGTGTGCATCGTTAATAAAGACTTCATTAGTCTTTTGAAATATAACATTTTCGGATGTAAAGAGTCCGAATGCAAGGCTAACATAGCATGATCCCAAGATTAATGTGATCATCAATATGTTAATCTGAAATTAAATAAAAACGGGCATAACTATACTGGGCATAACTATACTGTTAAATGCGAGGTACTTATTTACAATTCACCTCTATTAACATACATGAGGCCTTTACCTCATTAAAGAACACTGTATTACGAGGTCATTTTTATAACATAGTAGACATTAACCTCAAAAATTGTTTCATATTCTCTGCTTTATCTTGAGACTTCTTTTGTCTCTTTTTCTGTGACCTAACTGTTTCACTGACTACACTATTATACAATGGCTGCTGTGAACAAACTTCGTTCACTTCCATATCGCTAGCTAAATCATTATTTTCTATTAAAGGCATAGGACAGGAATTATCGGAGAATAACTCGTCATTACACTCCCTGTCCTTGACCTCGGTTTCTTCACTTTGATTTTGCCTAGCTTCTCTGTGTTTAATTCTTTTCTGCAATTCCATCAAAGGAATATCATCTTCATCAGAAGAATGTTCTCTTTCTTGCCTATACCTCTTAACTAACTTAGCCAAGGGAATTTGTTCTTCTGGGTCAGAATCAGATTCTGTCTCTGACTCAGAGGCTTGAGGTGGAATTACATATGCTGCGTCCCTTAGTTTTCTACATTTATCATTTTTGGAAAGATTCCAATCATATACATTTGCTTTTATTAAATCACCCGCATATACTCTACTTGTTGTGCCATCTAATTGATTCTTAATTATAAAAGATACGGGCCCTGTTTTCTCAATTATTCTATAATAAGGTTTCCATTTCTGTCCTAATTTACCCTTTCTTTGTTTATTCTGATAATAAACTGGATCTCCTACTTTTAATTCTACCTCTTTGGTATTTTTGTCGGCATATTTAGCCTGACGTTTCTTTGCTTGCTGTAAGTAATTTCTTACATGTACAAAAGCTCTGTGCTGTTCTTGTAAAGCAACTTCGTGAAAATCTTCACCTAAATACTTTCTCCTAGGTTGTAATATATTGTCAACTGGCAATACTACATCTCTATTGTACAGCAAATAATAAGGCGAGAACTTAGAAGATTCACTTACATTAAACCTGATTGCTGCTAAACTTTGACAAAGATACAAATCCCAGCTCTGTTGATTATCAGCTACCATTTTAGCTAAAATATCATGCAAAGTTCTATGGAACCTTTCAACTTTGGCATTGCTCTGAGGATGATACACACTTGTCAAAATATGGTCAACATTAAGTCTTTCCAAAGTTTCTTTAACCATCTTATTTACATTCTCAGTTCCATTGTCCGTCACGATTTGTAAAGGACAACCAAAACGTGGGAAAATGTGTCCAATGATCAGTTCAGCTACTGTTTCAGCAGTCTTATCTGGTACTGCAAAAGCTTCAGGCCAACCACTATACCAATCAACAAATGCGATGATATATTTATTGCCTGACAAAGTTGTTGGGTAAGGACCAGATAGATCAAGACTAAGTTTTGCCATAGGGTATGGAGGAATATCAGTTTCTTGTAATGGATGTTTCGTTTTCTGCATTGACCTAGTTCTACAAGTCATACAATCAGAAACATACTTATGAATTTCTTTAAACAGATTTGGCCAAAAGTATTTCTGACGAATGGAGTTAAAAGTTTTCTGTACCCCCATATGACCATTATTGTCATGATACTGAGTTGCAACTAAAGACCTATGATGTTTTGGAATAAACAATCTTAAATTTGGGTCATCATTGGCATTTGATAAATAGTATATCAATCCGTCTACCAAGAGATAATGTTTTTGAACATCTTTACTCTCTTCCCCATTTAAAATCATCGACCTGATTTCTGAAATATCATCATCCCTAGTTTGTTCGATTTTCATGTCAAAGCCGCTTTTAGTAAAGTCAGAACAATCACACTTTTCAAATGTATCTACATTGGGCAAACTACAACCAGCAAACGTTTTTGGATCAAACTGATTAGAGTCTAACACATTTACTTGAAACAAATTGTCATTGACATCAAGTACCTTTTCTACTTCAACGTCTTCACTAACTGTACTTTCCTCAAGTTTATTTACATTATCTGGATGCCTAGAAAGTAGGTCAGCGCATGTATTTGTTGTACCAGCAATGTATTCTATAGTACAATTATAGCCTGACATACTCAAAGCCCAGAGTTGAATCTTTTTATTTTGCATAGGAGATTCAAGCAAGTATTTCAGAGGCTTATGATCAGTTTTAATGACAAACTGAGCATTGTGAAGATAATAATCTAACTTTTGAAGAGCGAAATGGATTGCAAATGCTTCTTTTTCTACCACAGACCATTTACATTGAGACTTACTAAGTTTATGGGACAAATAATAGATAGGCTTTTCATCACCAACACACTCTTGTGTAAGGCATGCACCAATACACGAGTTACTAGCATCTGTATAGAGAACGTATGGTTTATTTGGATCTGGATAAACCAACAGTGGAACAGCAGTTAAACTATCCTTCAAGAATTCAAATGCAGTTTGGTGTACGTCTGACCACTTAAAATGTGCGTACTTTCTTGTCAAAGCGATAATTGGTTCAGCTATCTGAGAGAAGTTTGGAATAAATCTTCTATAGTATGAGCACATACCTATAAATGACCTTACTTCTTTTACACAAGTTGGAACAGGTAAAGATCTAATAGCATCAACCTTCTTTTCATCAGGTTTGATTCCTTGCTCACTGATAACGAAGCCAAGATAATTAGTTTCTAATTTAAGAAAACCACACTTCTTAAGCTTAAGTTTCAAATTATGCTGTCTCAACCTATCAAAGATCAGACTAATGTGTCTTAGATGTTCTTCCAAAGATGAGCTAAAGATTAATATATCATCCAGATATGCTGTAGCAAAATCATTGCAACCTTGCAACACAACAGACATAAGTTCTTGAAATACAGCAGGAGCGTTAGAAAGACCAAAGGGCATCACATTGAACTCAAATAACCCTTTATGACATGCGAAAGCTGTCTTTTCTTTATCTTTTTCATCCATGGCAACCTGCCAATAACCACTTTTTAAATCTAAAGATGTAAAGTATTTTGCTCTACCAAGTAATGCTAAGATATCATCTATTAAAGGCAAAGGAAAGGAATTTTTCTTTGTAATTAGATTTAATTTTCTAAAATCAACACAGAACCTTTTACTGCCATCTTTCTTATCAACAATCACCACAGGAAATGACCATGGTGATCTTGACCTTTTAATTACATTAGCATCTAACATTTCGTTAATTGCTTTGTCAATTACCTCTCTGCTTTTAATTGGTGTCCTGTAAGGTTTCATCTTAATTGGTTCATGATCTCTTACATCTATTTCCATTTTTACTGTGTCTGTTTTTCCTAGTTCAGAATCTTTGCTTGCAAATAAGTCTTTATTTTTCAAGATAAGGTTTTCAATTTTTGACCTATATTTGTCAGGTACATCAAGGTCTTTTAAGTCTAATTTATTCTCACAGCTGTTATTTTGGATTACTGAATCTATATGAGTAGCATTATTTTGAATCTCTGAGATTTTAGCCAACAAACCATGTCTATAAATTTTAATATATTTATTTGTGCTGTTAACAATTAACACTGGTAAAGATCTATCTTTTGCTAATGTAGAAACAGTATTAATAATTTGTAAGCCTGGTTGATCTGTTAAAAACCCTTTATCTATTTGCGAAACCTCATATGATGAACCTACTTGTAAGTCTGGATTTTCTCTTACTTTTCCGTAACATATCATGGCTGTATTTGGTTAAATTAAACATGTTCGTTTCATCCTAACTGTAGAAGCAATATGAATATCTTCCTCTAAATTTACATAGTGTTTACCATTTATTCTTAAACATTTTAAATCAAAATAAATCCTTACATTGTTCTGTTTGAGCCAGTCCAAACCAAGTATCAAATTTCTATTTAAATCTCTTATCACATAGAAATCTTGAGACATTTCGGTACCACCGATACAAAACTGTACAGTAATGCAACCGTCACACTTAAGTTCACTCCCATTTGCAGATTGTAAACAAACTTTCTTATGAGTAAGCCTTGGTTTATTCTTAAGTTGATCATATATTCTTCGGTGCATTAATGAACATTCAGCTCCAGTGTCTACAAGAGTTCTATATCTTTGTTTACCTATTTTAACTAAACAAGAATTTGGACTGCCTGAAACATTGATCCTAAATTTTTGATGAGGTAAATGTCTACTTTTGTCTTTACTACTCATTACATCGACCCCTGCATGCAATGAGCGTCCCAGTTTTCCTGCTGACCTGGGGTTTTACAAGCTTGAAACCTACTTCTTCCATGCCCCATAGGTCTTCTATTTTTTATCTTTTTTCTTGCAATCCCTACTTATGTGGCCTTCTTCGCCACAAGACCAACATTTTATTGGTGGTCTGTTGTTAGCACTATTTACCCTTCTATTCTGAGGATAACGTCGACCTCGTGAAAGGTCAACCTCCATAGGTGTTGTTCTTGTATTGGACCCCTGCCAATTATGATGAGACATTGACACTCTAGTCCTCAAGTTTTGTTCATTTGTGGCAATAGCCACTGTCCCTTGCAAAGTATCGGGCTCATCCCTTAATATTTTCATTTTTAATTGGTCATTAGTAAGACCATCAACAAAAATATCTATGATTTGTCTCTCAATAGCATTGCCTCCCTGGTTATCATAGGCAATCTCGGCTAGAGAAAGAATACGCTCAGCATACACCTGTATATTTTCACCAGGCTTCTGCCTCACGAACCTCAACATTGACAGAGCAGTTTGAGAGTCTGTCACATCAGAAAATCGTACAGCAAGCTGCTGTTTAAGCTGATCCCAATTATTATTAGGATTAGCTTGCATGTAACGGTGAATGAAGCCACTCACCGCTCCACTTGACGACTGGTAAGCAATGAGCTTCTTCCGTGCGTCAGGTACATTTACTAAGGTCGCGTATTTTTCTATTGACCTTATCCATTCCCTATACGTTTTTGGGTTCCCGTCAAATTTAATGACTGCGTTAGATATTCCCTGCGCAGTTAAGGCATTTGAAACATTTGTAAGTTCTAATTGTATGTTAACAAAAGCCTGCGCAGCCGGATCAAGTTGTTGCTGAGCCTGAGCTTGAGCCTGTGCTTGAGCTTGGGCTTGTGCTTGAGCTTGACCTTGCTGAGCCATGTTTAAATAAAATAATAAATGAATAAATAAATAAATAAATAAATAAACTAATTAATCATAATTTTATTTTTCTTAACCCTACATTTTATTTTTCTTGTATAATTTTACGTCCTACTGAATAATAATTGGTGTCATAACAAGCAACACACAAAACCAGAAAAAGTAAAAGTAAACGGCACCTACCTTGGTGTCCATTCTTCTTGTCGTCAGGTTCCTTTTTTCTTTTATCCGCAGCACGGCAACAATAAATTTAGACGTGTAACATAGCCACACACCTAAAGGCTGTGATCGTATAGATTTTTACTAACAAATAAAACTAAAGTCATTTTATAACATTTTCAAGTTTAATTGAATGCAAGAGCTTTCTGCTCCGTTAAAATACCGCTAGACCAATACTCTAACTGGCATGGTCTAGCACCTTAGAGTGACACAAAATACAGCGCCCTGAAGCCGTGATCAGAGGCGGTATATATACGCTTTCTCACATTCTTTCATGCACCTGCAGAACCATTACGTAAATAAATTCTAAATGCTATGTAAATAATATGTCCAAATTAGATAATGACATATAAACATACACTCAATTGACATGCTGGTATTAGCTTCTGGAAAGGTCTATCTAAATATCACTGCACCTAAAATATTCAATAAATGTTGACTTAAGCAATTATGTGCCACCTGCATGTGAAAATAACCTTTAAGTAAATATCATCGTCATATGATATTTCGAAATACTGATTTGAACAGCTTCCAAGTTACATGTAAGTGCAACATGGGTTCATGTCTGCATTTTATACAAAGTTATAGAAATGGTATTTTAGGATATTAGATGAAGCTATTTCATAATTATAATTGATGCTTATTACTTTCCTAAACCGTAATGCTACAGAAGCAGAAGCTTACTGCCTACTCAACACTCATTCAAGCATATCAGTCTTACGTACCTTCAATACTATTTCAGTCATATAGAAAACATGCCTATGCATAATACCGACTGCATAACATGACTATGTTATAAGAGAGCAGAAAACAATTGCAGGTGACGACAAAAATAGCTGAAGAAATACGCAACAGACTAGAATGCTTTTAGCAAACTTGACTCGCAGCAAAAGACAATGCAGCAGACGACAAGTGCTTTAGATAAAAAGGATATTAGATGACAGCAGACGACAAATGCAGGAAACATGCAGCAGACGGCAAACGCAGCAGACGACAAAGTAGCAGACGACAAAATAGCAATCGACAAAAGCAGAAGACGAAAGTAGTTGCAGATGAAAAATGAGGCACGCAAAAATTCAGCAGACGACAAGAACATTTGATAAGAAAAGATATTAGATGACAATACAGCAGACGACAAATGCAGGACGCACGTAGCAGACAACAAAATAGCAGCGGATGCGCGTCTGACTGGTGATCAGGAGGGCGCGTGTTCGATACCTGCCGGGGTCGGCAACATTCTTTCGTGGAGACTGATCATGAAATCATTTCTACGGTCATTCTCTCCATTCCGCTGATTGAAGAAGGGCAATTGTGAGTTTCTGGCGAAAGAATGTGCACTGAACTGGTTAACCGCTTACGTATAAACCTGCTAAGGAAAAGTGTGGCTCGGTAAACTGACCGGCTCAAAAATGACTTATATAGTGTTGACTGGGCCGATAAACGCCAAAACAAACAAACAAACAAAAAAGCAGACGACAAAAATAGAAGATAAAAAACGCAGCAGATGGAAAATGGGGCAGACAACAAATCAGCAGACGACAAGTGCAGCTTTTAAGAAAAATGTAGATGAGAAATTGCAGACGACAATCGCAGCTGACGACACAAGTAGCAGAAGATAAGTGCATTTTATAAGAAAAGATAGGCGACTAGGGGCAGACAACAGCAAATGACAAGTGCAGCTTTTAAGAAAAATGTAGATGAGAACATAGCAGACGACAATTGCAGCTGACGACACAAGTAGCAGATGATAAGGGCATTTAATAAGAGAAGATAGACGGCTAGACAGCAGTCGACAAATACAGGACATGAAACAGACGACAAAAATAGCAGATGACAAAAGCAGACGACGAAAAAAGCAGCCGTTGAAAAATGAAGCATACAACAACGTAGCAGATGAAAGGTGTAGCTGTAAAGAAAGAAACAGTAGATAAGAATACAGCAGACGACAAGTGCAAGTGACGACACAAGTAGCGGACGACAAATGCAACAGACTAGAATGCTTTAAGCAAACTCGACTCGCAGCAAAAGACACCGCAACAGACGACAAGTGCTTTTGATAAAAAACATATTAGATGGCAAGACAGTAGACCTGTAGCAGACGACAACTATATCAGACGACAACTATATCAGACGACAAAATAGCAGACGACAAAAGCAGAAGACGAAATTAGTAGCAGATAAAAAAACGAGGCACGCGACAATGCAGCAGACGACAAGAGCATTTGATAAGAAATGATATTGGATGACAATACAGCAGACGACATATGCAGGACGATGTAGCAGACGACAAAATAGCAGACGACAAAGGCAGAAGACGAAATACGCAGCAGATGAAAAATGGGGCAGACAACAAATCAGTAGACGACAAGTGCAGCATTTAAGAAAAAAAGTAGACGAGAAGACAGCACACGCCAATTGCAGCTGATGACACAAGCAGCTGACGACAAATGCAGCAGACCAGAAATGCTTTAAGCCGACTCAGCTCGCAGCAGACGATAAGTGCATCTGATAAGAAAAGATAGACGATTAGACAAATACAGGACTTGTAGCAGACGACAAAAATAGCAGACGACAATAGCAGACGACGAAAAAAGCAGCCGATGAAAAATGAGACAGACAACAACGTAGGAGACGATATCTGCGGCTGTAAAGAAAGACAAAGTAGATAATAATACAGCAAACGACAATTGCAGGTGACGACACAAGTAGCTTACGACAAATGCAACAGACTAGAAATGCTTTTAGCAAACTCGACTCGCAGCAGAAGACATCGCAGCAGATGACCAGTACTTTTGATAAAAAAGATATTAGGTGACAATACAGCAGACGACAGATGAATGGAGGACACGTGTAGCAGACAAAAAATAGCAGACGACAAAAGCAGAAGATGAATAACGCTACAGATGAAAAATGGGGCAGACAACAAATCAGCGGACGACAAGTGCAGCTTTTAAGAAAAACAGTAGATGGGATGCAGCAGACGACAATTGCAGCTGGGGATAGAAGTAGCTGTCGACTAATGCAGCAGCAAGAAATGATTTTAGCAGACTCGAATCGCAACAGACGACCAAGCAGCAGATGAAAAGTGCATTTGATAAGAAAGGATAGACGGCCAGACAGCAGTCGACAAATACAGGACATGTAGCAGACGAAAAAAATAGCAGACGCCAAAAGCAGACGACGAAAAAAAACAGCCGATGAAAAATGAGGCAGACAACAACGCAGCAGACGACAAGTGCAGCTATAAAGAAATTATTAATTGCAGGTGACGACACAAGTAGCTGACGACAAATGCAACAGACTAGAATGCTTTGAGAAAACTCGACTCCCAGCAGAAGACATCGTATCAGACGACAAGTGCTTTTGATATAAATAAATAAAATATATTTGATGACAAGACAGCAGACAAGTGCAGCTTTTATGTAAAAATGTAGATGAGAAGACAGCACACGCCAATTGCAACTGACGACACAAGAAGCTGACGACAAATTCAGCAGACGACAAGAACGTTTGCTAAGAAAAGATATTAGATGACAGCACAGCAGACGACAAATGCAGGACACAGTAGCAGACGACAAAAATAGCAGACAACCAAAGCAGAAAACGAAAAACTCAGCAGATGAAAAATGGGGAAGTCAACAAATCAGCAGACGATAAGTGCAGCTTTTAAGAAAAAAGTAGATGAGAATATATAAGACGCCAATTGCAGCTGACGACACAAGTAGCGGACGGCAAAATAGCAGACGTCAAAAGCAGAAGGCGAAAATAGCAGCAGATGAAAAATGGGGCAGACAACAAGTCAGCAGACGACAAGTGCAGCTTTTAAGAAAAATGTTGATGAGAAATAGCAGAAGACAATTGAAGCTGACGACACAAGTAGTCGTCCATAAGTACATTTGATAAGAAAAGATAGACGACTAGACAGCAGTCGACAAATACAGGACATGAAGCAGACGACAAAAATAGCAAACGACAAAAGCAGACAACGAAAAAAGCGGCCGATGAAAAATGAGGCAGACAACAACGTAACAGACGAAAAGTGCAGCTGTAAAGAAAGAAAACGTAGATAAGAAGACAGCAGAAAACAATTGCAGTTGACGACACAAGTAGCAGACGACAAATGTAGCAGATGACAAAATAGCAGACGACAAAGGTAGAAGACGAATATAGCAGCAGTTGAAAAATGGCGTAGAGAACAAATCAGCAGACGAAAAGTGCAGCTTTAAAGAAAAATGTAGTAGATAATATAGCATACGACAATTGCAGCTGACAACACAAGTAGCAGACGATAAGTGCATTTGATAAGAAAAGATAGACGACTAGACAGCAGTCGACAAATACATAAAATGAAGCAGACGACAAAAATAGTAAATGACTAAAGCAGACGACGAAAAAACGTAGTCGATGAAAAATGAGGCAGACAGCAACGTAGCAGACGAAACGTGCAGCTTTAAAGAAAGAAAAAGTATATAAGAATACAGCAGACGACAATTGCAGTTGACAACACAAGTAGCTGACGACAAACGCAAAAGACTAGAATGCTTTTAGCAAACTCGACTCGCAGCAGAAGACAACGCAGCAGACGACAAGTGCTTTCCATAAAAAAGGTAATAGTTGACAAGACAGCAGACGACAATTGTAGGAGATTGTAGCAGACGACAAATGTAGCAGACGACAAAATAACAGACGACAAAAGCAGAAGACGAAAATAGTAGCAGATGAAGATTGAGGCACGCGACAACGCAGTAGACGACAAGGGCATTTGATAAGAAAAGATATTAGATGACAAGACAGCAGACGACAATGCAGGACACCTGTCGCAGACGACAAAATAGCAGACGACAAAAGCATAAGACGAAAAACGCAGCACATGAAAAAATGGGGCAGACAACAAACCAGCAGACGACATGTGCATCTATAAAGAAATAAAATGTAGATGAGGAGGCAGCAGACGACAATTGCAGGTGACGACATAAGTAGCTGACGACAAATGCAGCAGACAAGAAATGCTTTTAGCAGTCTCGACTCGCAGCACACGACAAATCGGCAGACGATAAGTGCATTTGATAAGAAAGGATTGACGACTAGACAGCAGTCGACAAATATAGGACAAGTAGCAGACGACAAAAATAGCAGACGACCAAAGCAGACGACGAAAGACGCAGCCGATGAAAAATGAGGCCGACAACAACGTAGCCGACGAAAAGTACAGCTGTAAAGAAAGAAAAAGTAGATAAGAAGACAGCAGACGACGATTGCAGGTGACGGCACAAGTAGGCAGACTAGAAAATAATTATAGCAAACTCGACTCGTAGCAGAAGACAACGCAGCAGACGGCATGTGCTTTTGATAAAAAATATATTAGATGACAATACAGCAGACGACAAATACAGGACGCTGTAGCTGACGACAAAATAAGAGACGACAAATGCAGCATATGAAATGAGACATACAACCATGCAGCAGATGACAAGTGCAGCTGTAAAGAAAGAAAAAGTATATAGGAATACAGCAGACTGCAATTGCAGGTGACGACACAAGTAGCCGACGACAAATGCAGCAGACTTGAAATGCTTTTAGCAGACTCCAATATCAATAGACGACAACGCAGTAGACGACAAGTGCATGGATACGAAAAAAGTAGACGATAAGAAAGGATTTTATTAGATGACATAGCAGCAGACGACAAATGCAGGATAACGAAGCAGACGACAAACGTAACAGACGAGAAGTGCTTTTGCTAAAAAAGATATTAGATGACAAATGCAGGACACACATAGCAGACAACAAATGTAGCAGACGACAAAATAGCAAACGACAAAAGCAGAAGTCGAAAATTGTAGCAGATGAAAAATGAGGCACGCGACAACGCAGCAGACGACAAGAGCATTTGACAAGAAAATATGTTAGATGACAATATAGCAGACGACAGTTGCAGGTGACGACACAAGTACCTGACGACAAACGCAACAGACTAGTAGAATGCTTTTAGCAAACTCGACTCACAGCAAAAGACAATGCAGCAGACGACAAGTGCTTTTCATAAAAAAAGATAATAGATGACAATACAGTAGACGACAAAAGCAGGACACATGTAGCAGACGACAAATATCAGATGACAAAATAGCAGACGACAAAAGCAGAAGACGAAAATTGTAGAAGATGAAAAATGAGGCGCGCAACAACGCATCAGACGACGAGAATATTTGATAAGAAAAGATATTGATAACAAGACAGCAGACGACAAATGCAGGACACATGTAGCAGACGACAAAATAGCAGACGACAAAAGCAGAAGACGAAAATCGCAGCAGGTGAAAAATGGGGCAGACGGACGGACAACAAAATTAGCAGACGACAAGTGCAGCTTTTAAGAAACAAAAGTAGATGGGAATACAGCAGACGCCAATTGCAGCTGACGACACAAGTAGAAGACGACAAAGTAGCAGACGACACAATAGCAGATGTCAAAAGCAGAAGACGAAAATAGCAGCTGATGAAAAATGGGGCAGACAACAAATCAGCAGACGACAATTTCAGCTGATGACACAAGTAGAAGACGATAAGTGCATTTGATAAGAAAAGACAGACGACAAGACAGCAGTCGAGAAATACAGGACATGAAGCAGACGACACAAATAGCAAACGACAAAAGCAGACAACGAAAAAACCAGCCGATGAAAAAAAGGCAGATAACAACGTAGCAGACGAAAAGTGCAGCTGTAAAGAAAGAAAAAGTAGATAAGAAAACAGCAGACGCCCATTGCAGGTGACGAGACAAGTAGCTGACAACAATCGCAACATACAAAAATGCTTTTACCAAACTCGACTCGCAGCAAAAGATAACGAAACAGACGACAAGTGCTTTTAATTAAAAGGATATTAGATTACAGCAGACGACAAATGCAGGACACCTGCAGCAGACGATAAATGTAGCAGACGACAACTTAGCAGACGACAAAATAGCAGACGACAAAAGCAGACGATGAAAGTAGTAGCAGATGAAAAAATGAGGCACGCAACAATGCTGCAGATGACAAGAACATTTGATAAGAAAAGATATTAGATCACAAGACAGCAGACGACAAATGCAGGACACATGTAGCAGACGACGAAATAGCAGCAGATGCGCGTCTGACTTGTGATCAGGTCGACGCGGGTTCGATACCTGCCGGGATCGGCAACATTCTTTCGTGGAGATTGATCATGAAATCTTTTCTACGGTAATTATCTCCCTTCCGCTGATTACAGAAGGGCAGTTGTAAGTTTCTGACGAAAGAATGTGCACTGTACAGGTCAACCGCTTACGTGTAAACCTGCCCAGGAAAAGTGTCGGTAGGTAAAATGGCCGGCTCAAAAATGACCTAAATAGTGTTGACTGGGCCGTTAAACAGCAAAAAACAAACAAACAAAAAAAAAATGACAGAAGACGAAAATGTAGCAGATGAAAATTAGGGCAGACAACAAATCAGCAGACGACTAGTGCAACTTTTTAGAAAAAAGTGGATGAGAATACAGCAGACGACAATTGCAGGTGATGGAACATGTAGCTTACGACAAATGCAACAGACTAGAAATGCTTTTAGCAAACTCGACTCGCAGCAAAAGACAACGTAGCAGACGACAAGTGCTTTCAATAAAAAATATATTAGATGACAATATAGCAGACGACAAATGCAGGACACATGTAGAAGACGACAAAAGCAGAAGACGAAAAACTCAGCAGATGAAAAATGGGCAATCAACAAATCAGCAGACAACAAGTGCAGCTTTTAAGAAAATAAGTAGATGAGAATACAGCAGACGACATTTGCAGCAGAAGACACGAATAGTAGACGACAAAAGTAGCAGACGACAAAATTGCAGACGACAAAAGCAGAAGACGAAAATAGCAGCAGATGAAAAATGGGGCAGACAACAAATCAGCAGACGACAAGTGCAGCTTATAAGAAAAATGTAGATGGGAACATAGCAGACGGCAATTGTTGCTGACGACACAAAGAGCAGACGAAAAGGGCATTTGATAAAAAAAAGATAGACGACTAGACAGCAGTCGACAAATATAGGACATGAAGCAAACGGCATAAATAGCAGACGACAAAAGCAGATGAAGAAAAAAGCAGCCAATGAAAAATGAGACAGACAACAACGTAGCTGCAAAGAAAAAAACAGTAGATAAGAAAAAAAACTGACGAAAATTGTAGGCGACAAACGCAACAGACTAGAATGCTTTTAGCAAACACGACTCTCATCGAAAGACAACGCAGCAGACGACAACTGCTGGTGATAAAAAAGATATTAGATGACAATACAGCAGACGACAAATGCAGGACATATATGTAGCAGATACAAATGTATCAGACTACAAAATAGCACACGACAAAATCAGAAGACGAAAATAGTAGCAGATGAAAAGAAAAATGAGGCAAGCAACAAGCAGCAGACGACAAGAACATTTGATAAGAAAAGATATATGATGACAAGACAGTAGTCGACAAATGCAGGACACACGTAGCAGACGACAAAATAGCAGACGACAAGAGCAGAAGACGAAAAACGCAGCAGATGAAAAATGGGGCAGACAACAAATCAGCAGACGACAAGTGCAGCTTTTAAGAAAAAAAAAGTAGATGAGAAGGCAGCAGACGTCAACTGCAGCTGAGGACACAAGTAGCTGTCGATTAATGCAGCAGACAAGAAATGCATTTAGCTGATTCGACTCGCAGCTGACGACCAAGAAGCAGACGATAAGTGCATTTGATAAGAAAAGATAGACGACTAGACAGCAGTCGACAAATACAGGACGTGTAGCAGACGAAAAAAGTAGCAGACGCCAAAAGCAGACGACGAAAAAAACAGCCGATGAAAAATGAGGCAGACAACAACGCAGCAAACGAAAAGTGCAGCTATAAAGAAAGACCAAGTAGATAAGAATACAGCAGACTACAATTGTAGGTGACGACACAAGCAGCTGACGACAAATGCAACAGACTAGAATGCTTTTAACAAACTCGACTTGCAGCAGACGACAAGTGCTTTTGACAAAAAAAAAATAGTTGATGACTAGACAGCAGACGACAAGTGCAGAACACATGTAGCAGACGACAAGTGTAGCAGAACGATAAATAGTAGCAGATAGAAATTGAGCACGCAACAATGCAGCAGACGACAAGGGCATTTGATAAGAAAAGATATATGATGACAAGACAGCAGACGACAAACGCAGGACACACGTTGTCCTGCATTTGTCGACTGCTGTCTAGTCGTCTATCTTTTCTTATCAAATGCACCTATCGTCTGCTACTTGTGTAGTTAGCTGCAATTGTCGTCTGCTATATTCTCAACTACATTTGTCTTAAAAGCTGCACTTGTCGTCTGCTGATTTGTTCTTTACCCATTTCTCATCTGCTGCTAATTTCGTCTTCTCTTTTGTCGTCTGCTATTTTGTCGTCTGCTACTTTTGTCGTCTACTTTTTTTCTTAAAACAGACAAGAAATGCTTTTAGCAAACTCGACTCGCAGTAGAAGACAACGCAGCAGACGACAAGTGCTTTTGATAAAAAAGATATTAGCTGACAGGACAGCAGACGACAAATGCAGGACACACGTAGCAGACGACAAAGTAGCAGACGACAAACTAGCAGACGACAAAAGTAGCTGACAAAAATAGTAGCAGATGAAAAATGTGGCACGCGTCATGCAGCAGACGAAAAGAGCATTTGATAAGAAAAGATATATGATGACAAGACAGCAGTCGACAAATATAGGACATGAAGCAAACGGCATAAATAGCAGACGACAAAAGCAGATGAAGAAAAAAGCAGCCGATGAAAAATGAGACAGACAACAACGTTGCTGCAAAGAAAGAAACAGTAGATAAGAAAAAATCTGACGAAAATTGTAGGCGACAAACGCAACAGACTAGAATGCTTTTAGCAAAGTCGACTCTCATCGAAAGACAACGCAGCAGACGACAACTGCTGGTTTTAAAAAAGATATTAGATGACAAGACAGCAGACGACAAATGCAAGACATATATGTAGCAGATGACAAATGTATCAGACGACAAAATAGCAGACGACAAAAGCAGAAGACGAAAATAGTAGCAGATGAAAAATGAGGCAAGCAACAAGAAGAAGACGACAAGAACATTTGATAAGAAAAGATATATGATGACAAGACAGCAGTCGACAAATGCAGGACACGTAGCAGACGACAAAATAGCAGACGACAAAAGCAGAAGACGAAAAACGCAGCAGATGAAAAATGGGGCAGACAACAAATCAGCAGACGACAAATGCAGCTTTTAAGAAAAAAAGTAGATGAGAAGGCAGCAGACGTCAACTGCAGCTGAGGACACAAGTAGCTGTCGACTGATGCAGCAGACAAGAAATGCATTTAGCTGATTCGACTCGCAGCTGACGACCAAGCAGCAGACGATAAGTGCATTTGATAAGAAAAGATAGACGACTAGACAGCAGTCGACAAATACAGGACGTGTAGCAGACGAAAAAAGTAGCAGACGCCAAAAGCAGACGACGAAAAAAACAGCCGATGAAAAATGAGGCAGACAACAACGCAGCAAATGAAAAGTGCAGCTATAAAGAAAGAACAAGTATATAAGAATACAGCAGACTACAATTGTAGGTGATGACACAAGCAGCTGACGACAAATGCAACAGACTAGAATGCTTTTAACAAACTCGACTCGCAGCAGACGACAAGTGCTTTTGACAAAAAAAATAGTTGATGACTAGACAGCAGACGACAAGTGCAGAACACATGTAGCAGACGACAAATGTAGCAGAACGATAAATAGTAGCAGATAAAAATTGAGCACGCAACAATGCAGCAGACGACAAGGGCATTTGATAAGAAAAGATATATAATGACAAGACAGCAGACGACAAACGCAGGACACACGTTGTCCTGCATTTGTCGACTGCTGTCTAGTCGTCTATCTTTTCTTATCAAATGCACCTATCGTCTGCTACTTGTGTAGTCAGCTGCAATTGTCGTCTGCTATATTCTCAACTACATTTGTCTTAAAAGCTGTACTTGTCGTCTGCTGATTTGTTCTTTACCCATTTCTCATCTGCTGCTAATTTCGTCTTCTCTTTTGTCGTCTGCTATTTTGTCGTCTGCTACTATTTGTCGTCTACTTTTTTTTCTTAAAACAGACAAGAAATGCTTTTAGCAAACTCGACTCGCAGTAGAAGACAACGCAGCAGACGACAAGTGCTTTTGATAAAAAAGATATTAGCTCACAGGTCAGCAGACGACAAATGCAGGACACAGGTAGCAGACGACAAAGTAGCAGACGACAAACTAGCAGACGACAAAAGTAGCTGACGAAAATAGTAGCAGATGAAAAATGTGGCACGCGTCAATGCAGCAGACGAAAAGAGCATTTGATAAGAAAAGATATTAGATGTCAAGTCAGCAGAGGTTAAATGCAGGACACTTGTAGCAGACGACAAATGACAGACGACAAGTAGCAGACGACAAAAGCAGAAGACGAAAAAAGCAGCTGCTGAAAAATGAGGCAGATAACAAATCAGCAGCCGACAAATGCAGCAGACCAGAAATGCTGTTAGCAGACAACGCAGCAGACGACATGTGCATATTTGATGACAAATCAGCAGACGACAAATGCAGAACAAAGAAGCAGAAGACAAACAAAAAATAGCTGACGACAAGTGCAGCAGACTAGAGATGCTGTTAGCAGACAATTCAGCAGACGACATGTGCATTGATAAGAAATGATGTTTCATGACAAGGCAGCAGACGACAAATGCAGAACAAAGTAGCAGAAGAAAAAAGTAGCAGACGACAAAAGCAGATGACTAAAAATCAGCTGGTAAAATGAGGCAGACAACAATGCAGCAGACGGCTAGTGCAGCTGGTAAGGAAAGTAAATCTATGAGAATACAGCAGACGACAATTACAACTGATGACACATATAGCTGACGACAAATGCAGCAGACTAAAAATGTTTTTAGCAGACCCGAGTCGCAGTAGACGACAACGAAGCAGACGAGAAGTGCATTTGATAAGAAAAGATATGAGATGGAAATACTACAGACGCCAAAATTTGGCGCACATTTAGCAGATGACAAACATTACAGGCGTCAAAAGCAGAAGACGAAAAAAGCAGAGGATTAAAAATTAGGAAGAAAACAAGCAGCAGACGACAAGTGCAGCTGATAAGAAAAAACAAAATAGATGAGAACACAGCAGACTGAATTGCAGCTGACGACACATGCAGCTGACGCCAAATAATCAGACTAGAAATGCTTTAAGCAGAATCGACTCGCAGAAGACGACAACGCAGCTGACGACAAGTGCATTTGATAAGAAAGTATAGATGACAAAACAGCAGACGACAAATGCCGGCCAAATGTAGCAGACAACAATCATAGCAGACGACAAAAGCAGAAGACGTAAAAGCAACAAATGAAAAATGAAGCTGACAACAATGCAGCAGACGCCAAGTGCAGCTGATAAGAAAAATAAAATAGATGACGATACAGCAGACGACAATTACATGTGACGACACAAGTAGCTGACGACAAACGAAGCAGACTAGAAATGCTGTGAGCAGAATCGACTTGCAGCAAACGTCAACCCAGAAGACGACAAGCGCATTTGATACGAAAAGATATTAGATGACAATACAGCAGACAAGAAATGGAAGACAAATGTAGCAGATGACAAATGTTCTAGCCGAGAAAAACAGAAGACGAAAAATGCAACAGAAGAAAAACGTGGCAGACAACAACGCAGCAGATGACAACTGCAGCTGATAATAAAAACAAAATAGATGAGAAATCAGCAGACGACAATTGCATCTGACGACACATGAGGCCGTCTACAAACGCAGCAGACTAGCTATTAGTAAACTCGACTAGCAGCAGACGACAACACAGCAGATGACAAGTGCATTTGATAAGCAAATATATTAGAAGACAATACAGCAGGCGATAAATGCAGGAGAACGCAGCATACGACAAACATAGCAGACGACAAAAGCAGAAGACGAAAAGGCAGCAGATGAAAAATGAGACAGACAATAATGCAGCAGACGCCATGTGCAGTATGTAAAATTGTTTTGTTTGATTTGAGGTTAAACAACCCCGTCAACACTGTTAAGGTCATTTTTGAGACGTTGCTTCCAATTTTGTGGGACTTTTATCCGACACTGAGATGAAATGACATCTCAAGCCCTGTCGCCCAATGAAACCAATATGGTTTTTAAGCATGGACGGTCCGACACTCACACTCACTCACACTTTTGCCTGCGCAGGCTTAGATCCTCTAAGCGGTTTACCAGTACTCGTGTGTGGGTCAGATTCAGCTCTGGTATATAAAATAGGTGATAATACAGCGAGGACAATTACAGCTGACGACACATGTAGCTGACGGCAAATTCAGCAGACTAGAACTGCTTTTAGCAGACTGGACTCTCAGCAGACGACAATACAGCCGACGCAAATTGCATTCGATAAGTAAAGGTAGATGATAAAACAGCAGACGACAAATGTCGGCCAAACGTAGCAGACGGCAAACATAGCAAACGACAAAAGCAACTAACGAAAACTGCAGCAGATGAAAAATGAGCAGACTAGAACGCAGCAGACGCCAAGTGCAGCTGATAAGAAAAATAAAATAGATAAGAACAAAGCAGACAACATTTTCAGCAGACGACAAATGCAGCAGACTAGAAATGCTGTTAGTAGACAACGCAGCAGACGACACGTGCATTGATAAGAAATGATATTTGTTGAAAATGCAGCAGACGACAAATGCAGAGCAAAGTAGCAGTCGACAAACATAGCGACCGACAAATGCAGCAGACAAGAAATGCTGTTAGCAGAAAACGCAGCAGACGACAAGTGCATTGATAAGAGAAGATATTTGATGACAAGGCAACAGACGTCAAATGCTGAACAAAGTAGCAGAAGACGTCAAAAGCAGATGACGAAAAATTCAGCAGATAAAAAATGAGGCAGACAGCAATGCATCAGACACCAAGTGCAGCTGATAAGGAAATGAAATCTATGAGAATACAGCAGACGACAATTGCAACCGACGACACATGTAGCTGATGACAATTGCAGCAGACTAGAAATGCTTTTAGTAGACCCGAATCGCAGTAGACGACAACGATGCAGACGAGAAGTGCATTTGATAAGAAAAAATATACTACAGACGCCGAAATTTGGCGCACACGTAGCAGATGGCAAATATAGCAGAGTTCAAAAGCAGAAGACGAAAAAACTAGCAGATTAAAAATGACACGGAGAACACGCTGCAGACGACAATTGCAGCTGATAAAAAAAAAAAAAAAACAGATGGGAACACAACAGACGAAATTTGCAGCTGACGAAACATGTAGCTGACAAATGAAGCAGACCAGAAATGCTTTTAGCAGAATCGAATCTCAGCAGACGACAACGCAGCAGATGACAAATACCGGCCAAAGTAACAGACGACAAACAAAGCAGACGACAAAAGCAGAAGACGTAAAATCAGCAGATGCAAAATAAAGCTGACAACAACGCATCATACGCCAAATGCAGCTGATAAGAAAAATAAAATAGATGAGAATACAGCAGACGACAATTTCAGCTAACGACACAAGTAGCTGACGACAAACGAAGCACACTAGAAATGCTTTTAGCAGACGCGACTCGCAGCAGACGTCATTTGCCGATGCAAATTGCATTCGATAAGAAAATGTAGATGATAATACAGCTGACGACAAATGTCGGGCAAACGTAGCAGACGACAAACATAGCAGACGACAAAAGCAGAAGACGAAAAATGCAGCAGATGAAAAATGAGGCGGACTAGAACGCAGCAGACGCCAAGTGCAGCTGATAAAAAATAGATAAGAGTACAGCAGACGACATTTGCAGCAGACGACAAATGCAGCAGACTAGAAATGCTGTTAGCAGACAACGCAGATGATAAGCGCATTTGATAAGAAAAGATATTAGATGACAATACAGCAGACAGGAATGAAGGACAAAATGTAGCAGACGACAAAAATATTGTAGCCGAGAAAAACAGAAGACGAAAAAAGCAACAGAAGACAAACGTGGCAGACAACAATGCAGCAGACGACAAGTGCAGCTGATAAGAAAAACAAAATAGATGAGAAAACAGCAGACGACAATTGCAGCTGACGAGACATGAGACAGTCTACAAATGCAGCAGACTAGCTAGTAGCAGACTCGACTCGCAGCAGACGACAGCTCCGCAGACGACAAGTGCATTTGATAAGCAAATATATTAGAAGACAATATAACAGGCGATAAATGCAGGACAAAGTAGCATACGACAAAATAGCAGACGACAAAAGCAGAAGACGAAAAGGCAGCAGATGAAATACGAGACAGACAACAATGCAGCAGACGCCATGCGCAGCTGGTAAGTAAAATAGATGAGAATACAGCGAGGACAATTACAGCTGACAACAAATGTAGCTGACGGCAAATGCAGCAGACTAGAAATGCTTTTAGCAGACTGGACTCGCAGCAGACGACAACAAAGCCGACGCAAATTGCATTCGATAAGAAAGGTAGATGATATTTCAGCAGACGACAAATTCCAGCCAAACGTAGCAGACGACAAACATATCAGAAGACAAAAGCAGAAGACGAAAAAAAAGCAGCAGATGAAAAATGAGGCAAACTAGAACGCAGCCGACGCCAAGTGCAGCTGATAAGAAAAATAAAATAAATGAGAACACATCAGACGACAGAAGTAGCTGAAGACAAATGCAGCAGACTAGATATGCTTTTTAGTAGACTCGACTCGCAGCAGATGAAAACGCAACAAACGACAAGTGAATTTGATAACAAAAGATATTAGATGACAAAACAGCAGACGACAAATACAGGGCAAATGTTGCAGATGACAAACATAACAGACGCCAAAAGCAGAAGACGAAACAATCAGCAGATGAGAAATGAGGCAGACAGCAATGCAAATTGCAGCTGATAAGAAAAATAAAATAGATGAGAATACAGCGGTCGACAATTGCAGATGACGACACAAGTAGCTGACGACCAATTCAGCAGCCTAGATTTTAGCAGACTCGACTCGCTGCAGACGACAATGCAACAGACGACAAGTGCATTTGATAAGAAAAGATATGAGATAACAATACAGCAGATGACAAATGCCGGACAAACGTAGCAGACGACAAAAGTAGTAGCCGACTAAAGCAGAAGACGAGAAAAGCTGCAGATGAAAAATGAAACAGACAACAAGTGCAGCTGATAAAAAAAATAAAATAGATGAAATTCAGCAGACGACTATTGCAGCTGACGACACATGTAGCTGACTACAAACGTAGCAGACTACATTTAAGCAGACTCCACTCGCAGCAGACGACAACGCAACAGACGACAAGTGCATTTCATAAGAAAAGATATGTGATGACAGTACAGCAGACGAAAAATACAAGGCATTGTAGCACACGACAAATATAGCAGGCGACAAAAGTAGAAGACGCAAAAATCAGCATATATAAAATGAGGCAGACATCAACGCAGCAGACTGCAAGTGCAGCTGATAAGAAAGAAAAAACGTAATAGATGAGAACAGAGCAGACGACAATTGCAGCTGACGACACATGTTGCTGACGACAAATGAAGCAGACTAGAAATGCTTTTAGCAGACTCGACTCGTAGCAGACGACAACACAGCCGACAAAAATTGCATTCGATAAGAAAAGAGAGATGACCATACAGCAGACGACAAATGCAGGACAACGTAGCAGACGACAAAAATAGCAGATGACAAAAGCAGAAGACGAAACAAGCAGCAGAAGAAAAATGGGACAGACAACAATGCAGCAGACACCAAGTTAAATAGTTGAGAATATACCAGGAGACCATTGCAGCTGACGACACAAGCAGTTGACAACAAATGCAGCAGACTAGAAATGCTTTTAGGAGACTCGACTCTCAGCAGACGACAACGCAGCAGACGACACGTATATTTGATAAGAAAAGATATTTGAGACAATACAGCAGACAAGAAATGGAGGACAAAAGTAGCAGACGACAAAAGTTTTGTTTTGTTTGTTTCTTTGATTTGAGGTGCAAATTCCCCGTCAACACTGTTTAGGCCATTTTGGAGACTTTGCTTCCAATTTTGTGGGACTCTCAAGCCCTGTCACCCAAAGAAACCAATAGGGTTTATAAGCATGGACGGTCCGACTCGCGCCGCTTTGCCTAGGCAGGCTTAAATCCTCTAAGCGGTTTTGCCAGTACTCGTGTGCGGTCGGGTTCAGCTCTGCATGGAAGCATAATGCAGCCCATCTATTTCTTTGAGCCCTGAAGGGCTGAGTCGACGACAAATGTAGACGCCGACAAAAACAGAAGAAAAAAAGCAGATGAAAAATGAGGCAGACAACCAACCTGCAGCGGACGACATGTGCAGCTGAGAAGAAAAACAAAATAGATGAGAATTCAGCAGACGTCAAATGCAGCTGGCGACTCATGTAGCTGACTACAATTGCAGCAGGCTAGCTTTTAGAAGACTTTACTCGCAGCAGACGACAAGTGCATTTGATAAGAAAATTTATTAAAATGTAAATTAAAATGAAAAAGTACTTGTCAGGTGAGACATGTATCTTAGCGGATTTGGTTGCCACTTTTGTTATATTTTAAATTTTGCAAGTCCCTCTACTTTGGACATCTCCTTCCTGATGACCGGAACTTTCGTGGAGTGTGGGCCATGTTTGCTGATGTTGGCTCGGTGTGGGACACCTACAAGTCCTAGGGTAGGCGTCTCTTGCCTGATACCTCCAGCTGACCTGTCTCATGAGCCACGTCGGTCGGTGAGTGCTCGGAGGGGGATGTGCTGTGTTTGCCGGGTCTTGTCCATCATTCGTTTCGGTTTCAGAACTTTGGGGTTGAGACACACTGATGAAGATTAAATATCAGAAAGGTCTCTATGTCACTAAATTTGGTATAGTTATGCCATAATGACAAGGCGGCAGACGATCAATGCAGGACAACGTAGCAGACGACTGCTATAGTCGACAAAAGCAGTCGACGAAAACAGCAGCAGATGAAAAATGAGACAGACAACAATGCAGCAGACGCCAAGTGCAGCTGATTACAAAAATAATTTAGATGAGAATACAGCAGACGACAATTGCAGATGACGACACAAGTAGCTGACGACAAATGCAGCAGACTAGAAATGCTTTTAGCAGACTGGACTCTCAGCAGACGACAACACAGCAGACGACAAGTGCATTTGATAAGAAAAGATATTAGATGACAATACAGCAGACAGCAAATGCAGGACAATCGTAGGAGACGACAAAAGTAGTAGGCGACAAAAGCAGAATACGAAAAAAGCAGCAAATGAAAAATGAGGCAGACAACAACGCAGCAGACGACAAGCGCAGCCTGTAAGAAAAAAACAAAAATATGAGAAATACAACACGACAATTGCAGCTGACGACGCATGCAGCTGACTGCAAATGCAGCAGACTAGCTTTTAGCTCGACTCGCAACTGACGACAACTCAGCAAACGATAGGTACATTGATAAGAAAAGACATTAATTGACAATACTGGAGACGACAAATGCAGGACAAACTTAGCAGACGACAAACATAGCAGACAACAAAAGCAGAAGACGATAAAAGCAGCAGATGAAAAATGAGACAGAAAACAATGCAGTAGACGCCAAGTGCAGCTGATAAGAAAACAATAGATGAGAATACAACAGACGACAATTGCAGCTGACGACACAAGTACATTAATTTTGTAGCTGACGACAAATTCAGCAGAATAAAAATGCTTTTAGCACACTCGACTTGCAGCAGACGACAAGCAGCAGAAGACAAGTGTATTTGATAAGAAAAGATATTAGATGGCAATACAGCAGACGACAAATGCAGGACAAACGTAGCAGACGACTAATGTAGTAGACAAAAAAACAGACGACAAATGCAGAAGACGACAAAAGCAGCAGATGCAACATGACGAAGATGAGAAGTGCAGTAAATAATAAAAACCTATTAGATGATAAGTTGAATACGGCAATTGCCACAGGCAAGAAACGCAACAGATTAAAAACGAAGCAGACGACAAGTCGGCAAGTTTAATTGATAAGAAAACTATAAGGTCACAGGACAAATGCTTTTAGCAGACGAGGATAACACCAGCAATTGACAAATGCATTTGATAAGAAATGTATTAGATGACAATACAGCAAAAGACAATTGCAACTGACGACACATTTAGCAGATAACAACAGGGGACAAATTAAAAAGTTGACAAGTCTGACGACGACACATAGCTGACGACTAATGCAGCAGATTCGAGATGCTTTTAGCAGACTCGAATCGATATTGCAACAGTCAACAAGCAGCAGACAACAAATGCATTTGAAAAGAAAAATATTAGATGAGAAGACAGCAAACGACATATGTAGCAGATGACAAAGTAGCAGACGACAAAAGCAGAAGACTAAAAACAGCAGATGAAAAATGAGGCAGACGACCATGCAGCAGGCGAAAAGAAAAAAAATCTTAGATGATGACAGATGCAGGACAAATGTAACAGACGACAAACACAGCAGACGACAAAAGCAGAAGACGGCAAAAGCAGCAGATGCAAAACGATGAAAAGTGCACTTGATAAAACAAGAGGACCATGATGGACCTAATTCGCTCACCTGAGTCAAGTTTTATTATCTTTTGATGATGTTTTTATTTTTGTCTATGTACTATTTGTTAAATGTAGCAGAACCATTTAAGAACTTAGGTGGAGATTTTGTAAAAAAAAAAAAAATAATTTCATTCACTGTGTTCAAAGGATGTTGATTTAAGAATTTCAGAACAAGAGTGGTAATGAGTTGAGGTGTCTGACTATTTCTGTAAATTCGTTATCCAGCATAGCTCTGCAACAGGTTAGGTGGTTTTTCTCCGGCTACTCTGATTAATAGTCAGCTCGAAATAAGAGAAATAATCTTGAAAGGGCTGTGAAACCAAAATAAAAGAAAACATTAAAAAATAATAATATAAAAATCATTATCCCTTCTAACTTTATAGATGCTTGTGACAGCAATCATGCTATTTTTATATATTTATCCATCCACCCCTACCTTTGCAAAGAATGCAGGCTTCCGCAAAAGCCATATGAACTGGCTCAGCACACTGTCATCCAACTGAACTGGTGAATTTAAAGGAATAAACCACACCAAGTAATTTGATTGGTTAGTCTAAGGGACTCATAAGCGCCATGAGTGTATGACCCATCCAACTGAAAAGTGTCATCAGTGACACATCTGCAAAGTCTCAAACATATACCGGTAAATGGTCAGTACAATGGAAGGAGTTTCAACCTCACTCATGTTTCTGTTCTTTTATTTCCTGGCCAAATTGATACACCTAGGTTTGTTTTCTGTAGCTCTAGTCCATGGACATGGTCAGGATTGACGTCATCGCACCATGTGACTAAGCAGCTGATTAATTAGCAGAATTTTCTCACACACATTACGCTAGCAGATGATTCCATATGTTTATCGCCCCTTCTATCATACAATGAGAGCCAGAGTCACTGCACAATTTTAAAAAGTATACCTTCTGGAATAACAATATTAGTCACTTCACAGTTTGTTTTGAGTCCTACTGATTCATACACTATTATGCAAGTAGTGACAGAGCTATGTATAATAGTCTATCTTCAACTGCCTGTTGATATTTTGACAGGTCTAAAACCTTGTTTTTTTTTTATATAAATGTACAATTTCAAAGAGTGATTAAGATGTTTCTGTTTAACCCTTCAGAATTATCTTCTGCTTTGTGTTGGCTGGTTACTTTAAAGACATTATTGCAAACAGTGTGGATCCAGATCAGACTAGTCCTCTTATGCCTTTTTTGTTTAAATTGAGATTTAACGTCCCAGTCAACACTATATAGGTCATTTTGAAGATGTTGTATCCAATTTTGTTGGAATTTTACCCAACACTGAGGAGACAGCTCAGTCTTCACCCAAGACTGCCACCCAATGAAACCAATATAGTTCATGTGCATAGATGGTCCAAATTGCACCACCTTGCCTGGGCAGGCTACACCTAAAATAATAATATCCAACAGCCATTGTGTTCAGCAAGAGAAACCATTTTAGCAGCTTTGGTAAAAGGTCACCCAAGGAACATTTCAGTAGAATTATTTCGAAATCTAGCCACAGGCCTAGGAGAAGCTGTCATCTAAAGGTCTTTTCTATTTTTTACACTGGTGGCCATTTTGTTCATTGGAATAAAACCATTTCGCAAGTTTGGATGAGGGTCACCCTAGGAACATTTCTGCAAAAGTATGGCAGCCATTTTGTTCAGCAAAGCAGAACCGTTTTAGCAATTTTGGTAGAGGGTCAGCCAAGGACTGTCTCTGTGAAATTTTCTATTTTAAGCTCTGGTGGCCATTTTGTTCAGCGGAGTAGAACCATTTAAGCAATTTTGGTAGAGGGTCACCCGTGGAACATTTCTGTAAAATGATTTTGAAATCGGGCCATTGGCTTAGGAGCAGATATCGTTTAAAGGTTCTTCTATTTTTATATCTGGTGACCATTTTGTTCAGCAAAGCAAAAACATTTTAGCAATTTTGGTAGAGGGTCACCCAAGGAACTTTTCTGTGAAATTATTTTGAAATCGGTATATTAGCGAAGGAGGAGATGTCGTTTAAATTTTTTTCTATTTTTAGCTCTGGCGGCCATTTTGTTCAGCAAAACGAAACCGTTTAAGCAATTTTGGTAGAGGGTCAGACAAGGACCCTCTCTTTAAATTATTTTGAAATCGGGCCATTGGCCTAGGAGGAGATGTGATTTAAAGGTTTTTCTATTTTTAGCTCTGGTGGCCATTTTGTTCAGCCATGCAGAACCATTTTAGCAATTTTGGTAGAGGGTCACCCGAGGAAGATTTCGATGAAATGATTTTGAAATCCGGCCATTGGCTTTGGAGGAGATATCGTTTTAAGGTTTTTCTATTTTTAGATGTGGTGGTCATTTTGTTCAGCAGAGCGGAACAATATTAGCAATTTTGGTAGAGGGTCACCCAAGGAACATTTCCGTTAAATTATTTTGAAATCGGGACATTGGCCTAGGAGGAGATGTCGTTTAAAGGTTTTTTCTATTTTTAGCTCTGACAGCCATTTTGTTCAGCGGAGCAGAACCATTTTAGCAATTTTGGTAGAGGGTCACCAGAGGAATATTTCTGTGAAATGATTTTGAAATCTGGCCATTTGCCTAGGAGGAGATGTCATTTAAAGAAATTGTTGACGGAAAGACGGACGGACGGACGACGGACACAAAGCGATCACAATAGCACACCTTGAGCACTTCGTGCTTAGGTGAGCTAAAAACTATTAGATGGTAATATAGCATACGAAAATTGCAGCGGGCAAGAAATTCAGCAGATGAGGAATGAGGAAGACGACAACTGCAATTGATAAGAAAAATATAAGCTAAAGAGACAGATGCTTTAGCAGACGAGGCTTGTAACAGACGACATCGTAGCAGATGTCAAGTGCATTTGATAATGTTGAGTGTTTTGTGTTGAAAGACATGTCAACGCTTGTGGGCCATTTTGTGTTGCCTCGTAGAAAAGAATAGAAAAAGACGGATGAAAATGTAGAGGAGATGAAAGTGAGGGACAAGGGAGAAAGAAGAAAATATACGGAAGTCTTAAAACAGAAAATATAACAACACTTCCCCACTACCCTTACCTGCTGTAACAAATAGCAGATAACAAATGAGGTAGATGGCAACTGCAGCTGATAAAATGCTTGATGAGACAACAGGGGACAATTGCAGCTGACGACACAATAATTAGGAAACGACAACACGGCAGATTACAAGTTCAGAAGATAAGAAAAATATCAGATGACAATACAGCAGAAGTCAATTGCATGACACAAGAAGCAAAAGACGCATATAGCAGACGATAAACACAGCAGCGGACAAAGCAGATGACAAATGAAGCATATGGCAAGTGCAGTTGAACCAAAAATATTCGACTACAAGACTACAGACGACAATTGCAGCTGACGGCACAAGTAGCTAAACGACGAACACAGCAGACGAGAAATGCCTCAGATAAGGATTGAAACAGACGACGAGTGTAGTTAATAGTTTTTTTGATGACAAGACAGATGCTTTAAGCAGACAAGATTAGCAGCAGACGACAAAGCAGCAGACGACAATGCATTTGATAAGAAAAATATAGATTACAAGACAGCAGACGACAGTTGCAGATACAAGAAGCAAACTACATATTAAGCAGTTGACTAAAGCAGCAGACGACAAAAGCAGATGATGACAAATGAAGCAGATGACCAGAGCAGTTGATACATGATAATACAGTACACGACAATTGCAGCTGCCGACATCTGTATCAGACGATAACTCAGCAGACAAGAAGAAGCAGTTGAGAAAACAAGCAGTCGACAAATGCAATTGATAAGAAAAATATAAGATGACAAAACAGCAGACGACAATAGCAGCTGACGAGAAGTGCAGCAGATTACAAATGAAGCAGATGAAAATTGCAGCTTATAAGAAAAATAGATGAGAATACAGCTGGCGACAATCGCAGCTAGTGACGGTGTAGAAGACGAAAAGCCGAGAAATAGTATAAGCAGACGAGAATCTCAGCAGATGACAACGCAGAAGATGGCTAGTGAATTTGATAAGAACAATATTAGAGGACAAAACAGGAGATGGCAAATGCAGCACACAGGAAGCAGATGTGAACAACAGCAAACTATAAAATCAGCAGACGACAAAAGCAACAGATTTCAAATGAAGCATATGAGAAGTGCAGTTTATAAAAAGTCTATTAGGTATAGCAGATGACAATTGCAGCTAATGTCACATGTGGCAGATGACAAATACAGCAGACAAGAAACGCAGCAGAAGGGAAACGAAGCAGACGACAAGTGCAGTTGATAAGAAAAATATAAGAAACAAGACAGATGTTTACAGCAGACGAGAAATGCAGCGAGGCGAAAAACAGCAGATGACACGAGCATTTGATAAGAAAAAATACCAGATGACAAGATAGCGGACGAAAATTGCAAGAAAAACATTGCAGACGACAAAATTAGCAGACAACAAAAGCAAAACATGACAAATGAAGCAGATGACAAACACAGATTTTTAGAAAAAATATAAGTGACGAAAATTGCAGCCGATGATATATGTAGCAGACAACAAAGGAAGCAGACGAGAAATGCTTTCAGTTGACGATTATTGCAGCAGACGGCAATGCAGCATATGACAAGTGCAGTAGATGACAAAAAAACATTAGAAGACAAGACAACAGAAGCGACAACTACAGAACTCACGTAGAAAACGACAAATGCAGCAATCGACAAAAGCAGCAGACGACAGACAAAAGCAGCAGATGACAAATGAAGCAGATGACAAATGCAGTTGATAAGAAATAAATATATAAGATGATATCAAAGCAGATGACAGTTGCAGCTGACGACAATTGTTTCTAAACGACACATGCAGCTGATGAGAAATACAGCAGGTGACGAAAGAAACAGAGGATTAGTGCAGTTGGTACGAAACTATTAATATAACAAGACGGATGCTTTAAGTAGACGAGATTGGCAGTAGATGAAAACGCAGCAGATGACAAACCCAGTGATAAGAAAATTATACAAGACTTCAGTCGACAACTGTCGGAAGCCTGTAGCAGACGACAAAAGAGCAAGTGACAAATGAAGGAGACGACAAGTGCAGTTGATATGTAGTAATACAGCAGACGACAATAACAGCTGACGACATAATTTTATATAATAAACAATAAACGAAGAACACGAAAAATGCAACACAGTACCATAACACATCCGTGCGAAATAGAGCATTATTTCATATCTCTGAATTGGTGAATTTTCTCAAGAAAAATAAGGATATTTTTCTTACCTTTTACTCCAAACATAGGCTGTGGGTGTTCGTTAGAACCGCCTCATTGAAGCGGTTCTAAAGAGTACCCACAAAATATGTCTTAGAACAAAAATAAGAAAAATAATGCACACACCTATAAACTCCAGTTTTCTCTACATAAAGTGTGGTTTCGGGGGTGTTCACTTCCCGTGATGAGATGAGAAATGAAGCAGACGAGAAGTGCAATTGATACGACAATCATAAGATTACAAGACAGCAGAAAATAGCAGCTGACGACACCTAAAACAGAGTACAATAACAGCAGACAAGGAATGCTTCAGACATGAAATGCAGAACATGAGACCTACACAGTGATGATGGGGGACGTTAAACCTCAAATCAAACAAAGAAAAGTGCGTTTTATAATTGAAATATGAGATGATAATTTAACAGACGGCAATTGCAGCAAACACGTAGCAGAAGAAATACCTAGCAGAAGACCAATGCAACAGACAACAAAAGCAGTAGGCGAGAAATGAAGCAGATATCAATTGCAGTTGATAGATTAAAATACAGCAGACGACCATGGCAACCGACGACATATTTGTATCAGACGACATTTTTGTTTCATTTGAAGTTTTATGTTCCCACTGTATAAGTCATTTTGGAGACGTTGCTTCCAATTTTGTGGGACTTTTACCCGACATTGAGATGAAATGACATCTCAAGCCCTGTCGCCCAATGAAACCAATAGGGTTCATAAGCATGGATGGGCCGACTCGCACCGCTTTGCCTTGGCAGGCTTAGATCCTCTGAGCGGTTTACCACTCGTGTGCGGTCGGTTTCAACTCTTCGTGGAAACATCGTGCAGCGCATCTATTTCCTCAAGCCCCGATTGTGTGCCCCCGCCCATCGGGGCTTGAAGAAATATATGGGCTGCATGATGCTTCCACGCAGAGCTGAATGCGACCCGCACACGAGTACTGGTAAACCGCTTAGAGGATCTAAGCCTGCCCAGGCAAAGCGGTGCGCTTGAGTCGGACCGTCCATGCATATAACCCTATTGGTTTCATTGGGCGAAAGGGCTTGAGATGTCATTTCATCTCAATGTCGGGTAAAAGTCCCACAAAATTGGAAGCAACGTCTGTAAAATGACCTTTACAGTGTTGGTGGGGACGTTAAACATCAAATCAATCAATCAAATCAAGCCCCGATGGGCGGGGGCAACTATCAGACGACATATGCAACAGACGAGAAATGCAGCAGGGTACGTGTGTTTGTTTGTTTGATTTGAGGTTTAACGTCCCGGTAGACTCGCTCCGCTTTGCCTGGGTAAGCTTAGATACCTTAAGCGGTTAAACATTACGCTTGTGAGGTCGGTTTCAGCTCTCCGTCATGCAGTACGTATAATTCTTCAAACCTCAATCGGCGGGGGGCCAACAGCAGATGATGAATGAAGCAGACGACAAGTGCGGTTGATAAAATTATATAAGATGACATCACAGCTGACAACACATATTTGAGGACACAGCAGACAAGAAATGCAGCAGAAAAGAATCGCAACAAATGCCAGCTGAAGCAGATGGCAACTGCAGACAACAGAAAAGAGAATACAGCAGACGACAGTTGCTGCTGATGACACGTAGTAGACGGCAAATGCAACAGACTAGAAATGCTGCATATGACAAATGTTACAGTCAACAAAAGCAGTAGACGAGAAAAGGAGCAGACAACAAGTGGCGTTGATACGAAACAAATAAAAGATGACAATATGGCAGACGATAATCGCACCAGACGACACTTTAGAAGACGAGAATAGTAACAGACGAGAAACGCAGCGGATGGCAACCCTAGCTGATAAAATATATTATGTATATAAAATAAGAAGACAGCAGGCGACAATTGTAGCTGGCGATGCTCTAGCAGACGATAAACGCAGCAGACGACATATTTTAGCAGACGAGAATCGCAGCTGACAATTTTAAAATGCCAACAAAAGTTAAGCAGGATAAATGACATTATGTGTTGATCTGAGCAAGAAATGTGCCTCCATCATTTGCATTTTAATATTTATGAGCCTTACAAATTTCATGCTCAGCTGAGTTGAGCATGAAAGAAAGTTTTATAACCTCGGGGCCAGGGTTTACAATGTTTGCATTTGATTCAAGAACTTCAGGGTGCAATGATTTCTATGCCTGCACTGAGAGACAATTGGCCAATCTGTGTTTTGATTTATTACCTCAAACCCTCTCACCCTTGAGCTTTTGGAGTGCTCTCTTCCACCACTGAAGTTGGGAACGTCCATTCTTCTAAATAGGGCGTCTAGTTGAATGGCAATTAAGAGCCATCACATCAGTATCAATACTGTTTGCGTAAGTATCTGTATCGGGTCTTAGGGGCATAAGGGATATCAACATAGGTGTATAGGAATACTGGCATCTATTTCAAACATACATAGACATACCGTCATCTGTTTCGAACACTGAATTTTAATTTTGAGACAATTCCAAAGCAGCCGGCTGAGCTGTTTCGGGTAAACAGAAACACTCTGACCTACATCATATATGGGGCCTAAAGTAACATCGATGAAACTAGCGCGGCAATTTGCTATTACTTATAGACATAAAAAGATTGGGTACAACATAAATGTTATACGACAGACTGCATGCATGGTAGTTAACCCAATCACGGTTAATTGCAATGAGTGGGTCAGGCCTCAGATTCTATGACGGTTTCAGCGTAAAGGCTTACTGAGAATTAGAGCGATCTAATTCAATATAACGTTGGTTGGTGCCTGATACTCTGTCTCTGGTTGGGTCCATCGGAGTTTAGCTGTTGGTTTTCTTTTGCTGCGGCATTTAAGCGGTTTCTTGCTGTCGATTCCTCACCGCTGTTTCATCTCTGTGGTTGAATGATTTTTTTGTGTGTGTTCACGGAGATGTTGTATTGATGAGTTAGGAGGCCTTCATGCGGACTGAACAAATTATTTGTCTAAATCGCGGCGGAAGTAAGGGCGAGGATTGTGGCCACGTAAAATAGATTTAAGCCTCCCAGTGGAATTCGTTTCCGCTGACCGTTCCAAGGCGGTTCTTCTGTCGCGGTTTATTTTTGCTATGGTTTGTCTTTGGATGTTTGTGTCGCTTATGTTGTTTTGTTTTGGATAGCATATAGGCCATTTTGTTAGTAAGTAACAGTCCTTTTGGCTTTCCGCTGTTGGTGTTTCCGTTGGGGTCTGTTGTTTCGTGTTTGTATTTCTTTCCCGTCGGTGTCTTTGATTTATACGTAAGCGGTTAACCAGTACCGTGCACGTTTCTTCGCCAGAAACTTTGAATCAGCGGAAGGGAGAGTGTGTGTGTGTGTGTGTGTGTGTGTGTGTGTGTGTGTGTGTGTGTGTGTGTGTGTGTGTGTGTGTGTGTGTGTGTGTGTGTGTGTGTGTGTGTGTGTGAATTCGGGTTTAACGTCGCTTTCAACAATTTTTCAGTCATATCACGACGGTGTCTTGTTGCGACAGGGAGCTCAATGCTCACGTTTATAGTGCTGCCTCACTGAAGTATCATGTCCCAGACACATTACATGATACCACACCCAGGCACATTATCCTGACACTGGATCGACCAGTCCTAGCTCTACCCCGTAAATCTGAGTGCCAAGCGAGGAGCAGCTAGTACCATTTTTAACGACTTTGGTATGTCGCGGCCTGGGATCGAACCCGAGACCTCCCGTTCCCCGGAGCGGACACTCTACCAACTGAGCTATCGGGGCCGGTACGGAAGGGAGAGAATGACCGTTGAGAATATTTCATGATCTATCTCTACGAAAGCATGTTGCCGACCCCGTCATGCATCGAACCCGCGTCCTCCTGATCACCAGTCAGACGCACATCCCACTGAGATACCGAGGCCAGTATTTGCATATTCATTACGAAAACACGCCAATATATTAATACACTGTAAATTTTACCGCCGAAAAACGGACAATTTTCAGATGAAAAATTGTGATTTTTTTCTTATTTCAGGTCAAATATAGATTGCGGGTACACGTCGGAACCGCCTCATCGAGGCGGTTCTAACGAGTACTCACAATCTATAGTTTAGGGTGTACACGTGAGTCTAACGAGTACTCACAAAATATATTTTAGAGCAGAAATAAGAAGAATAAGGTTCACCTCAGTAAACCCCAGTTTTACTGTATAAAAGTGGGGTTCAAGGGGGTCAGAATTATATAGGCGTGTTTTCGTGATGTAAGAAATATGTCACAAGCTGCAAAATAAGCAGATGATATTTATAGATTCAGTTTTCTTGTAATGGAAAATGAATTCCTAAAGTGAAACAACTCAACCCTTTCATTAATCCCTTCCCATTGTTGATTATTAACAAATCAAATTACTTGTTAAATTTACAAACTGCTTGACCATCACGTGAACACACTCCGTGAAATAAAGCCCCCCTAAACCCCACTTTATACAGAGAAAACTGGGGTTTACGGGGGTAAACATTATTTTCCTTATTTCTGTTCTAAGACATAGGTTGTGGGTACTTGTTAGAACCGCCTCAATGAGGCGGTTCTAACGAGCACCCAAAACCTATGTTCTGAGTATAAATAAGAAAAATATCACACATTTTCATCAGAAAATTACCTTTTTTGAAGAATGAAAAAATGCACTATATCACACGGATGTGTTATCGTAATGCAAAGAATGAAGATCCTGACTAGATCTGATATTATCTACACTGTTTGCAAAGGCAGGGTTGTCGTGAAGATTAAAATATTTTGTTTCCCTTCACTTTCGTGACTGAATTTTTGCTCATTCGGATCTCTTCACCAAGAAAATCACGTGATTAAGATAAATCGTCTCTCTTGTAAATCTAGCAGAAACGCCCTCAAGCGATAATCCCGAGTAGCAGACGAAATCTTGAAAGGATCACAATCTTACTCTCACAAAAGTATCTCTGACAATGCATTTGAATCGATTGCCTAGCCTTTTTTCCTTACTTTATTTAAGAAATAGATCAGCTCTAACTGTGATTTGTTGAGTAATAAATCACAGTTTGGAGGTCAGTTGTAAAGTAGACAAATCACGAGCGCGTAGCGCGCGTGATTTGTCTACTTACAACTGACCGACAAACTGTGATTTATTACTCAATAAATCACAGACTAGAGCTGATCTATTTCGATTCTAACACGCTGAAAATCGGCAATAATGTTGTTGTTTCCTTCAAAATCTCACAACTTTTCGCCATTGTTAGAAGAAATCCCGCTAAAATTAACGACTGAAACACATGCATTTACATACTTTTCTAACGTTTTCGATGCGAGAAAATGACGTTACACCGCCTAACGTCAAGGAAATCGACTAGTGACGTCATCAATTGGCAGTTTTTAATGACGTCACTTGTCACGCTCTTCCTAGCCGTGATTTGTTGCAGAATAAAACACAGTTGTTCTCCATTGCCTATATAGGCGCGCTGTGTTAGAATAAAAAATCACTCGCGAAAATACTTCCTTCGATGCTCATTAAAATTAAAATCGATCTTATACTGAAAAAATCGAACATCACAAAACTTGACCTCTTTGAACCCCCCTTTTATATAGTAAAACTTGGGTTTGCAGGGATATTTATTTTTTTCTTATTTCTGCTCAAAAACACAGATTGTGGTACTCATTGGAACCGCCTCGTCGAGGTCGAGGCCTCGTCGATGCGGTTCCAACGAGTATCCACAATCTATGTTTTTGAGCAGAAATAAGAAAAATATCGAAATTTTTCATCTGAAAATTTTCATTTTCTGTAGTAAAATTTACAATATAATTTGTATAGGCGCGTTTTCGTAATGTAACCTCTATATCATCCTGAAAAGACGTTAAGTAATAAGTCATCTACCCGAATTTTTGCATGCATGCTGTGTTGAAAAGGATTTAAGGGATTATGGATACACTTTCAGGGGAGACAACTCCTTCAAAAGTATTATTGTCGCTCATGTGAATAGCGTCAACACTTAAAGGAAAGAATTTGCGCCTGAGAAGCATATTCTTACCTTTTTAAGTGTAGACCCCTTTCCTGTGGGTCAGATTTCAAAGAAAAAGCGAACAGAAGGTCCCGAAAGTTGTCTCTCTTTGATAAATGCCGAAAAAAGCATTTGTATCCATTCCCCTTAAGTATTAAGTAACTGGCCTAAAGTATACAGACGCTGGACAGCAAAAACGCAATAATACTTTATGATCTGAGTGCCACTGTCTATAGGATGGGCTGGGGGCGGGTGGGTACTGAAAACCTGAAAACACTATAGAGTTAACTCAGAATTCGCAGCAGATGCAGGTATGCGTTGCATCTGCGCGTTACAGTCAAAACTGACAGCCTCACCTTTTACTCTAAGGACGTCACCTTTTAAGACTGATTATGCGAAACTGTGAACGTACGCTGAGCGAACTAAAGTATGAACGGCCCACCTAACCGGGCCTTCGGTTTCCGAATCATGCAACTACCCAGTACATCGCACAATAAATGCCTGGTCAGATGCAAAGAGTGGAATGAGACTTTTCTGTATGAATATGTTCAAAGACGCTTTTTCGTTCGTTGCGGTTTTGTATTCATTTCCAAATTTACATACTGCGCCCGATTTTTTTTTTAATTTTTTTATTGGATTTGTCGGCTTATACCGGTTTTGCGCTTTTGTGCGTTAATAGTTCTCTTCTATAAGGATATTTTTCTAACGACAAGTTGCAATATTTTCTTATTCGTAGTTTCTCTAAACATATTGTTTTGTGGAAGCTTATAGCATTACAGTGTAACCTCCATTAAACAGCCATTCTGGGAAAACTCCAAAACTGGCCGTTTAAGGGCGGTGCCTGTTCAACAGAGGGGAATGCCTGAGATCATGTGTGACTGTTTATCAACAGACAAAAATAGTGATTATTGAAGACAGCTCAATATGGATGTATTAAAAGAAAACATAAATGATGGAGAGGTGTCATCTGACAACTCTCCATCATTTATGTTTCTATTCACATGCTTATATTGTATTTATGGATATATCACAATGTTTGTTTTAATAAAAATAAATTTTGAAATAAATAAATAAACCAGAAGAGAAATTTCTATTTTTTTACATCCGATGTTATGCTATTGAGTTAACTCTGGCTGTTTAATAGAGGGAATTTAGATTTGGTAAAGTTGCTGCTGGCTGGAGTAGAGAGGTGGCTGCTGAACAGAGGTTAAATGTATAGTAAAATGCTATGGGAGGAATTATTGTGGCTGCTGAATAGAGGTGGCCGCTAAACAGAGGTGACCATTCGTGGTGGCTAATAGCATTATATGCTGCGTTGTCCGCCGTCGTCGTTCCTCAACATTTTCGAACGATGTTTTTGAGAACGCTTTGCATGTTTCAGTTTTATTCCATATGCTGAGGAAAGGAAATTTAATCGAAGTGTCCAGAATCGTGTGACAAAGATAGCCGCCAGGCGTAAATGTAACCTTTTAGTACAGCGCATATAATAGTTTTAGCTTGCGATAGAAATTCTGTTCTAACCCTGGCTTTACCCAAATGGAATTATCTCGCCTTTTTGAATTTTGATAAATGCGCTTGTTGAATACGACCTCATGTGCGCTGTCGTTAAGGTTGCCGTCACAGCACGTTACGTGACGTCACTAAACATTCCTGTAGTATCATCACAATATGGCGGATGTCGGTAGTCGAAGTGACTGCAGCACTAACAAGTACCAGCAATATATCTTAAAGATATTAGGGTTATGACCACCAAAGGATTATACTGTCAGGGGAGATAACTAAACAAGAGGCCCATGGGCCACAATGCTCACCAGAGCTCAGGGGGCCACCGCCCAATGGCAGCAATGTATTTTATTTAACTATGGAAGCCCTGTGCCCAAGGATGCTACAGTTAAAATTTGGATCCAGTCAGCCTAGTGGCTTCAGATTCTGATGTCGCTCGAATGTGTTGTTGCCTGACAACAGATGACAATTGACCATTTCCCATCTGTGGCAACAAATAGGCTAAAGGAACATAATTAATGGAACATTTCTATGAAAGTGTGGCAAAATATCTTGAAGACATTAATGTCATTTTTCAAATTTCCCCATTACGAGGGTAGGCTGAAAAATTCTGAGCCTGCCCAAGATCCAATGGTTTGTCCATGCTAAAAGTGCCTTATTTTTCAACATAATCGCCCTTCCTGTCCACACACTTCCTCCAGCGATGCTGGAGTCCTTAGATCCTAGTGGTATAGAAGGTCTCATCTTGGTCCCTGAAAAACTCCTCCACAGCAGCTATCACCTCCTCGTCTGACCGATAATGCTGCCCAGCCAAGTGCTTTTTCATGTTTAAAAACAGGAAATAATCTGATGGAGCTAGACCAGGTGAATCCGTAGGGTGATCGACAAGTGTGAAGCCACAGTCATGCACAGCAGCCATTGCGACAACCGATTTCTGAGCAGGCGCATTGTCCTGATGGAACAAGACCCCTTTTGTCAATTTTCCGGGTCGTTTAGCCTTAACTGCTTTTCGCAATTGTTTTAGCAGATCTACATAATACTCCCCATTAATTGTTCTGCCCTTTTGAAGGTAATCTATGAATATTATACCCTTGGCATCCCAGAACACTGATGCCATCACCTTCCCTGCAGAGGAGACGACCTTTGCCTTCTTCTGAGGGGGTAAGCCAGGGTGCTTCCGTTGCATGGATTGTCTTTTGGTCTCTACTCAAAGTGATGAACCCAACACTCATCCTTAAGAAAACCATCTTGGTCTGCTTCAAAAATATCCAAGTTGGCTTGTGACAGGTTCAGTCTGGTAAGGCGTCAAAAGCCGTGGCACCCATCTGGCGAAATTCTTCGACATTCCTAATTTACTGTGTAGAATGTTCTCTACTCGTTCACGGGAGATGCCAGCAGTGTTAGCTAACTGATTCACAGTTAAACGCCTGTCACCCATCACGGCCCTGTGCACTTGGCTTATGGTTTCCTCAGTTGTTGCCGTTGTGCGTCGTCCACACCGGTCATCATCTTCAAAGCTGTCCTTGCCAATCTTAAAATTTGCTGCCCACCTTTTCACGGTTGCATACGAAGGGGCATCATCCTCTAATGTAGCAACCATATCGGCATGAATGTCCTTAGGAGCTAACCCCTTTTTATGTAGGTACTCGATGACACCACGATGCCAGATTTTGTCCATTTTCTCAAAAACGTACTAGTATCAATTTTCAAAGTCTAGAATTTCTACGTTATTGCAGGTAAACTTGAACTCTTTTGAGTCAAATCAAGTAATAAAGGTTTGGATTTAATGAATACAAAATTCCATGGCTGTTCGATGCCTGCTTTTTGGTCAGGATCAGAACTTTTCAGCCTACCCTCCTATAAGTCAATGGAAACTCTTAACTTGGCATAGCAAACAAACAAAAGAGCTAAATTTCATAAACTAGAGCTCAGGTGGACACTGCCCAATGGCAGACATGTATTATAACATGATATGATTTTAATATACCAATTATAAAGTCTCCCAAACAGACGCCATACCCAAATGAGCACCCATGTGGACTGTATCTGAAATATTAGGTGTTTTATAAAGTAAAGAGGGTGGGGCATTTACCCAATGGAGCCCTGGTTGGTGTCAATAAATGCGTCTTATCAAGAGAAACAGAGACATATATGGTTTAGCAGTGGGGATATGTATGATTCCTGAGATGCAAGGCCGTTTAAGCAATGGGGGGATTCGGGCATGGCAGATCCCAGAAAAGCCCAAGATTGTTGTCAGTGAATATGTATATATGGTTAAACGGTGGGGATCTGAATGGTTTCTGAGATATGAGGCCCTTCTATGAAGTGGCAGGATGAGAAATGGCCCCTGCTGAGCCCCCCCCCCCCCCCCCCCCCCCCCCCCCAAGACGGGGATGGCTGAATGTGTCTATTAACAATGAACAAGAATATATGTGATTATAGGATGGGGAATTGAATGGTTTCTGAGATATATGGCCTATTATGGCCTATTATGAAGTGAAGTCTTATCATAAGGAACAAGAATATATATGGTTAAGGGGTGGGGATTTGAACAGTTTCTGAGATATATGGATGTTAATGAAGTAAAGGGGTGGGGCATGGCCCGTGGCACCCCGGGGAGACCGCCATGCTGGCGTCACTGATTGCGTCTTATCACAAGGAACAAGAATATAAAGAATATATATGGTTTAGGGTTGGAGCTCTGAACAGTTTCTCAGATATATTGTCTTTTGTGAAGTCAAGGGGTGGAGCATGACCCGGGTGTGCCCTGGGTGACCCCTAGGTTGGTGTCATTGAATCTGTCTTATCATAAGGAACAAGAATATATATGGTTTAGGGGTGGGGATCTGTAAGGTTTCTGGAATATTTGGCCTTTATGAAGTGGAGGGGGTTGGGCATGGTCCCGGCACATCCCGGGGGACCCCCAAGTTGGTGTCACTGAATGCAACTTATAATAAGGAATGCGAATATATATGGTTTATGGGTGGGGATCTCAATGATTTCTGAGATAAATGGCATTTAATGAAGTGGAGAGGGTAGGGCATGTCCCCGGCACATCCCGGGGCACCCACAGGTTTGTGTCACTTAATGTGTCTTATCATAAGGAACAAGAATATATATGGTTTAGGGGTGGGGATCTGAATGGTTTTTGAGATAAATGACCTTTTATGAAGTGGAGGGGTCGGGGCATGGCCCCGGCATATCCCGGGGGACCTCCAGGTTGCGGTCACTTAATGCATCTTATCATAAGGAACAAGAATATATATGGTTTAGGGGTGTGGATCTGTAAGGTTTCTGAGATATAAGGCATTTTATGAAGTGGAGGGGGCGGGGCATGGCCCCCTCCACAACCTAGGGGACCCCCAGGTTGACAAAAATGCATAGGGCTAAGAGAAGTTTACTGAAGGAACATTTCTATGTAAGCTTTGTCAAAATATCTACAATGGCTTGGCAGAAAATGCCATATTTCAGTTTTCCCCATTATAAGTCAATGGAAACTCTAAGTTGCCATAGCAACAAAACTAAAAGGCCAAATTTCATAAAAAACACAAAACCTGTAAAGGCAAATATGGTGAATATTTTCATAAAGTCTCCACCTCCCAAAGCTTACGGTTTCTGAGTAGATGATTTTTTAAGTATTTTTTTTCTATTTTTTGCATTTTGGTTTCCATGGCAACCAACGAAAATGAGCAGTAGGCCTAAAAGCATATGGCAGATAGTAGATTACCTAAGGAACATTTCTATGAAAGTTCTGTCAAAATATCTGCAGAGGCTTGGCAGTAAATGCCATTTTTCAATTTTCCCCATTATAAGGTTATGGCAAATATAAGTTACCATAGCAACCAAACTGATGAGCCGATTTTCATAAAAAACACAAACTTTCAATCCCCCAGCCCAAAGATGCTACAGATAAAATTTGGGCCCAACTGGCCCAGTGGCTTCAGAGGAGATGTCGTTTGAAAGTGTTGACGGGCGCAGACGCAGACGACGCAGACGCAGACGACGGACAACTGCCTATCCTATAAACTCCCCCGGAGACTTCGACTCTGGTGAGCTAAAAACCGGGGAACTCAGAATTGTGGTTCTTGCGCACGACACGTCTGCTATACCTGGTGTACATCTGTACCAAGCATCATCAATGCGTCTCAAAGGGTATTGGAGATTCGGTGATCACAAGCTGGTGATACTGTTATATAGGAAGAGGAGATAACTCAAGTACAACAGCACCAAGAGTTGTGATTCTTGCGCATAACATGTCTTCTATAACTTGTTTACAATTGTGCCAAGTTCCTTCACTATATTTCAAAGTGTATTGGAGTTATGGCCATCAAAAGGTTATATTGTAAGGGGAGATAACTAAAAAACCAGGGCATCCAGAGTTGTAACTATGGCGCATGACACACTGCTTAACCTTTTGTACATCTGAACCAAGTACCATCAATATGTCTCAAAGGGTAAACGAGATGCAAGCTGGTCATACTGTTATATTGGAAGGGGGGTAATTCAAACATCATAGCGCCCAGAGTTGTTGTTCTTAGGCATGACACGTTGTCTCAACCTTGTATACAATTGTGCCAAGTACCATCAATATATCTCAAGGGTATTGGAATTATGGCCATCACAAGATTATATTGTCAGGAGAGATAATTAAAAAACTAGTCCACCCAGAGTCATGGTTCTTGCACATAACACGCCTGCGTAACCTCATGTAAAACTGTACTAAGTACCATCAATATATCTAAAATAGTATTGGAGATATTGTCATCACAAGGTATTGATTCTATTTTATTGGGAGGGGAGAAAACTCAAAAACCATGGCACCCAGAGCAGTGGTTCTTGCGCATGACACGCCGTCTCAGCCTTGTGAACAAGTGTGCCAGGTACCATCAATATATCTCAAAGGGTATTGGAGTTATGTCCATCACAATGTAGTCTCTCTATTTGACTAAAAGGGGGAGATAACTAAAAAAACCATGGCAACCAGAGTTGTGGTGCTTGCGCATGACACGCCGTCTCAGCCTTGTGAATAATTGTGCCAAGCCTCGTGATGCCGGACATTGACCCTCGGGACGGATTTTTCCATCCACCCCTCACACCCATATAAGATTCTTATAATCTTCTCCACAACAACACTGAGCCGACTGTCCTGACTCTTGGTATATAGCATTCGATGACTAGAAACTACAAAGATTGTTGAAATCATGTCTATAACTTGGTTTTCACCCATTTTATGCTAAGGTCAAATGTGGTTCTTTGGGCATTTGAATGGGAGAAAAAGATAAAACAGCGCACGTTTTCTTTTCAAAACAAGCGTAGTATGTAATCGTATTCTTGGTATTCTGAGGATTTCAACTGAAGTTTATCTTATTCCATTTTACAACAGGATCGAGGGAAATTAAAAGGGAAACGATACCGCTAAAGAATTGCATTCTTCTTTCATCTTTGTCCCGCTGAATAGTTAATATAGCAACACCCATTTCTGACTTTGAACCAATCAGATTACTTGATGAAACTTATTCCTGCAAATTCACAAACTGAATAGATCCTGATCAGAGATCAGATGGCATCAGAAGCAATCTGGTCTGGGTTTACACTGTTTGCAAAGCAACAGGGTAAAGTTTAGTTGTTGTTGTGTTATATGAAAGTAGATTGATGCATTTGGTTATATAACCATCTATGAATGCATTCAGTGGCATTCAGTGGCCTTGACCCAAAGTCACAAGGTTAAATATCTTTAAAATTTATTTTCGTTTGATACTGTAGCTGGTGCAATTTGACATGAGACATGTTGTCCGAAGATAAGTTGAAAGTGACGTCAGCGAATGTTTTTGTTATTAAAAGATAATACCACCACAGGTAGGTTTGACAGGTTGTACCGTTATCATTATCATACCAATCATTGGTTGGTTTTAGTTTTTTGTTTTATTTGAGGTTTAACGTCCCAGTCAACACTGTACAGGTCATTTTGGAGACGTTGCTTCCAATTTTGTGGGACACTGAGATGAAATGACACCTCAAGCCCTGTCGACCAATGAAACCAAAAGGATTATAAGCATGGACGGTCCGACTCGCACCGCATTGCCTGTGCAGGCTTAGATCCTCTAAACGGTTTACCAGTACTCGTGTGCGGTCGGTTTCAGCTCTGCGTGGAAGCATCATGCAGCCCATCTGTTTCTTCAAGCTACGATGGGCGGGGGCCGTATCATTGGTTGGCAAGACTGATTATGCGGTTATAATTATCTTTACTGAAGCGTCGTCACCCTTTGTCAACAGTGGACAATGCTCAAAAACAAAAGCATTCGCTGACGTCACTTTCTACTTATCCTCCGACAACTGTAACGACGCTCCGGCAATGATAATTATAACGGTATAGTCTGTCTTGCCACGGCGGTATACTCTTTTACGTACCGGCCCCGATAGCTCAGTTGGTAGAGTGTCCGCTCCGGGGAACGGGAGGTCACGGGTTCGATCCCAGGCCGCGACATACCAAAGTCTTTAAAAATGGTACAATCTGCTCCTCGCTTGGCACTCAGATTTACGGGATAGAGCTAGGACTTGTCGACCCAGTGTCAGGATAATGTGACTGGGTGTGGTATCATGTAATGTGTCTGGGACATGATACTTCAGTGAGGCAGCACTATAAAAGTGAGCATTGAGCTCCCTGTCGCAACCAGACACCGTCGTGATATGATTGAAAAATTGTTGAAAGCGACGTTAAACCCGAATTCACACACACACACACACACACACAATACTCTTTTACGTCGCTGTCTACTTATCCTCCGTTGTAAAGAATAAATTAGTCAATGTTATCGCCAAATAATTCGGTTTTCGGAAAATCCTCGTGAATTTTCGGCATCTCGTGAATCGCGACCCGTTTACCGACCTCTATGCATTGAATAACAATTGTCAGCCTCGATAGCGCAGTGGTTAGCGCGTTCGACTCATAATCGAGAGGTTGTGCGTTCGAATCCGCCACCGGTATCGAGGTGTGTCCTTGGGCAAGACACGTAATGACACTGCCCCACTCCACCCAGGTGTAAATGGGTAGCAGTGGTCTAAAAGCCACCGCCTCTCTCTCTCTCGCGCGTGAAAACACCCGGAATGAGTGTTCGAGAGCGATTCAATAAGCTTAAAGCTTTCATCGCAATCGAACTAAAATAAATTAGTATAAACTAATAACAATAGTGACCTTCTAGGAAAACGGCAAAGATGAATATATGCATACAGTCGGGTGTGAAATAATGTTAATAGAGTGAGTGAGTGAGTGAGTTTTAGTTTTACGTCCCACCAACAGCTAAGGTCATACGGAGACGGGACCTCGGTTTAAAGACTCATCCGAAAGTCTGTGTTAATATAGGTTATCAGTCTCATGTCAAAGTGCATTAACAATATGGTAATTGAAGTCATATTGCATATCATTACGAAAACACGCCTACACAAATATATTGTAAACTTAACCGCCAAAAAAAAAAAAAAAAAAAAGAAAAAGAAACACTTTAGGATGAAGAAATGTTATATTTTTCATATTTCTGCTCAAAATATATATTGTGGGTACTCGTTAGAACCGCCATATTTTGGAGCAAAATAAGAAAACTAAAGGTCTACCCCTGTAAACCCCAGTTTTACCTTATAAAAGTGGGGTTCAATATAGGCGTGTTTTCGTGATGTGAAGTCTTCATTGGATGAGAGAATGGGACCTCAGGTCAAGGTCAAATGATCAAGATGAAACTGTGTCCATATATGATAAAAAAACATCAGGACATCTCCATTTGTTATGTAGCATCAGAAAAGTGAATGCCTACTAAAAGCTTTAACCCATTGCATGCTAGTGGACTCTTCCATTGCTATATGTTAGTTGATTTGTTTGTATTGGAGTTTAACGACCCAGTCAACACTATTTTAGAAGCGTCCGTAGTGTAGTGGTTACACTTTTCGGCTTGTAAACCAGGGGTCACAGGATCGATCCCGGGCTTCTCTAAACTTTCGGATGAGTCTTTAAACCGAGGTCATGTCTCCGTATGACCTTAGCTGTTGTTGGGACGTAAAACTCAAACACTCACTCATTCAAGCCGTTTTAGCTTATCTATCCACACTTTACCTGGGCAGGCTTATACGTAAGCGGTTAACCTGCAGAGCAGTGCACATTCTTTCGACGGAAACTGACAACTGCCCTATTTGAATCAGCGGAAGGGAGAGAATGACCGTCCATGTTAATAAACCCTATTGATTCATTACGCGGCAAGGCTTGAGATGTCATTTGATTTTTTGTTTACTGTTTAATGGGTGAATGAACTTTAAAATCCTAAAGATCACGGTTACTCAGTTGGGGAAACAAACTGACCATGGCTCAGGGGTGTGGGCAGGGCATCATTGCCCTCTTTTTTCATTATTTATGCTCAAATAAATAGGATGTGGGTACTCGGCGGTTCTAACGAGCATCCCTCAATCTATATTTGGATGATAAGTAAGGGAAATGTCATTGATTTTTATCTGAAAATGTTAGCTGATATAGATGCGTTTTCCTTCAGCAGGTTGAAGATTTTTAGACATTCTTATTTCTAATATTGTGCATTCAAAGACAATGAAATCATACGTGAATGTGTACCTTTTTATTCTTCTGCTGTTACAATTGCACCTGACCTCAAACATAGAGGGACGAATATTTGTCCGACAGCCCGAATTCGATAACTTAGAATGCAAGACTGACCAAAAGTTTGGAAAAATAAGTAACCAGTATATGTGTACTGTGATGTGTACCAAGAAAACCAGCTGTATTGGATTCTTCTATAACACTGAGGACAACACGTGTAATGGAACTACTTTGATTCATACGGATACAACTCTGTGTTTCTTAAAACCATTTACTATGGCAAGCCATTTTACTATTTATTATGGAATGTAGATATCTTATTTATTATATAAGATATCTTATATATTATATTAGATATCTTATTTATTATATTAGATATCTTATATATATAAGATATCTTATATAATAACTAAGATATCTTATATGGGATATAAGATATCTTATATGTTATATAAGATATCTGATATGTTATATAAGATATCTTATATGCTATATTAGATATCTTATATAGGATATAAGATATCTAATATAGGATATAAGATATCTAGTATGATATATAAGATATCTAATTTACCAAAATATATAAGATATCTTATATGCTAAATAAGATATCTAATATAGCATATAAGATATCTTATATAACATATCAGATATCTTATATATTATATAAGATATCTTATATAATATGTAAGATATCTTATTTAATAATGGAAATAAGATATCTTATATGATATATAAGATATCTGATATATTATATAAGATATCTTATATGTCATATTAGATATCTTATTTGGTATATAAGATATCTTATTTAGCATAACAGATATCTGATATATTCCAGTAAATAAGATATCTTATATCCTATATTAGATATCTTATTTAATATATTAGATATCTTATATAGCATATAAGATATCTTATATAATATATAAGATATCTTATTTACCTAAATATATAAGATATCTTATTTGACAAATAAGATATCTAATATATTTTACAAAAAAAAATAATGAAGTCTCCCCCAAACTGCCTGGAAATGGCTACCCCCATTTATGCCTAACATTCCATAAAACATTTTGTACCGGAAACCCTGGCAAACAGTGCAGGCCCAGATCAGATCAGGGCCTACACTATTTGTAAAACGTTCAGCTATTTTCAGATTACACAACCTCTCATCATGTGTCATACCTAATTTTCGAAATGGGCTCCTGCCATGTATAAGGAGGAAGATTCCATTTGGTAAAAACAATAAAGGATAAAAGGGACAAAGAAATTTTGAACTAATTATGCGAAATGTAGAGGCAGAAACCAGGCTAAATATATGCACAGTCTGGCGAGAGTCTTTGTTTTTTTGTTTGTGTGTTGTTTTTTTTGGGTCAAAATACATGCAACGAGCAGTGCTTGGCATAACTCAAGTTTGAAGTTCAATTAACACTTCCACTGTCTTGTAAGGGAGGGTTATTTAATTATACAAACAAAAGCAAGTTGGATTTAGTCTCTCTCAAAAAAAAAAAAAAAAAAAAAGATGTAGACTTTTATCTGATCGCACCTGTTTGGGAACCCCGTTTTATGTACGATTACAGTTTTTAGTCCTCATGGAGAGGGCGTGACTATTATTTGTCATCTCTTTCCAATTTATATAAGATATCTTATATGTTAATTAAGATATCTTATTTATCAAACGTATATAAGATATCTTATATGTTAAATAAGATATCTGATATACCAATTAAGATATCTTATATACAAATATAAATAAGATATCTTATATAATATATAAGATATCTGATATGTTATATAAGATATCTTATATGCTATATAAGATATCTTATTCAGTATATTAGATATCTTATATAGTATATAAGATATCTTATATGTTTTAGTAAATAAGATATCTTATATGTTATATAAGATATCTTATTTAACATATAAGATATCTTATATTTTATATAAGATATCTTATTTAACATATAAGATATCTTATATATCATATCAGATATCTGAATTGCAGAATTAAATAAGATATCTCATATAGGATATAAGATATCTACTTTAGGATATAAGATATCTTAATTGATATATCAGATATCTTATTTAACATATAAGATATCTTATATAGGATATAAGATATCTTATATCCTATATAAGATATCTGATATAATATATCAGATATCTACATTCCATAATAAATAGTAAAATTGCTTGCCATAATTTACAGTCTATTACAAAGATAAGACAGGTATATATAAATAGCAGTATTTTTATTTCTTGTTTTTTTAAACAAGCAGTCTGGACCCAGATCAAATTACAGGTAGTCTGGTCGTTGATCTGAGTATACACTGTTTCAAGCGTCCCTTCAAGACATAATAGGCCTTAGGAGGCCGACGTTATTTTTTCTCAGATCATGTACTAGAAAATGTCTTGTATACAGGGGGACTTTAAAAACACACTTAGTGCTGCATATCATGTTAAGCAATAGTGAAAAAAAGTTTGAGCAGCCATCGGAGTTTTCATGTTTGAGTCCTTTCTGCCTGCTGAATGTGTCGTCATGCAGGAAAATGTTGAGAAAAATGTGGATTTGTTATTTTTTGTATAAAGTTTAAACGAGTTATATTTATGCCGGATGTTAACATAGTTAAAGCCGTGCGACATAGTGCATTTTTCACATCTCTAAATAGCTACTTTTCTGATGGAAATCCGTGATATGTTTCTTATTTATACTGCAAACATAGGTTGTTGGTGCACGTTAGAACAGCCTCAATCTATGTCTTGGAGCATGCATGAAAATTTTGAGAAAAATTTTGGGTTGTTATTTTTTGTACATGTATAACATTTAAACGAGTTATATTTGTGCCAGGTGTTAACGTTTATGCTGTTAAAGTTAATACTGTATACTGTAAAACATCACGAAAACACGCCTATATAATTTTGACCCCCTTGAACCCCACTTTTATATAGTAAAACTGGGGTTCAGAGGGGTAAACATTATTTTACTTATTTCTGCTCAAAAACATAGATTGTAGGTACTCGTTAGAACCGCCTGATGAGGCGGTTCTAACGTGTACCCACAATCTATCTTTTTGAGCAGAAATAATAAAAATATCACAACTTTTCACCGTAAAATTTTCATTTTTTTTTCAGCGGTAAAATTTACAATGCATTTGTATAGGCGTGTTTTCGTAATGAACAGTACAAGAACGACAAAGATCTTCGAAAATGTGTTTTACCGATATTTGAAAATTGTCATTTTTTTCAAAACAATTAGGCGACAAATCAAAAGTCGAAGACCCCTTTTCTTAAACCTGCCCGATAGATGTTTCCCTGACGTAGTTAAGGGGAACCTGTCCAAATGAACCCTTTTTCGGCAAATTTGAATGTCGAAATGATGTCAGTTACAAGCACTTCCGAAATATGTGAAAAGAAAGAATCTTTGCAAAATTGCATTGTGAATGGTAGAGGTATTGGGTTAAAAGAAAATACAAAGCTAAAACGCACGCGGTGATAAATCTCTGCTTTGAATGTCAACGAAATTTGGGCAGCATTCACGACGATGCAGCGATTGGAAATCACGTTTTAAACATGTTTGGTTAAATGCTTTAATTGCCTTTTAGGCTATTTCTGAAGCCAATTTTTTAATTCCTTGCGAAATCAAATGAACATTGCCTTCACTTCTATTTTTTTTCTATTGAAATTTGAATAAATCACAACTCCGCAAAAGCATTGGCTTCAGATAAGTCCTAAAGGGAAATGAAAAGGTTTAATCCAGGCATTAAACAAGTGTGATTTTCAATCAGCAGCACCTTCAAGACTGCTGGCCAAATTTCGATAAAAATTAAAGCAGAGGTTAATCACTGTTCCTGCTTTATGTTTAAGAAATAGATCAGCTCTAACTGTGATTTGTTGAGTAATAAATTAAGTTTGAAGGTCAGTTGTAAAGTAGATCAAATCAAGAGCGCGTACATCGCGTGATTTGTCTTAGTACAACTGACCGACAAACTGTGATTCATTACTGAACCAATCATAGACTAGACCTGATCTATTTCGATTCTAACACGCTGAAAATGGGCAATTATGTTGTTGCTCTCTCCAAAATCTTACAATCTTTCGCAAGTGTTAGAATTCCACTGAAACACATTTATATCCATTTTTTACGTTTTCATGCGAGAAAATGACGCTACACGTCTAACGTCAAGGAAATCGACTAGTGACGTAATAAATTGGCAGTTTTTAATGACGTCACTCTTCACGCTCTTCCGAGCTGTGATTTGTTGAAGAATAAAGAACAGTTAATTTCTTTTGCCTATACAGGCGCGCTGTGTTAGAATGCTTCTAAATCCAATACCAATGTCATTTTGCAAACCTTTCTGCACAATAACCGGATGTGAATGAAACGAACAACTTTCAAGCATTTAAATTTGCCTGAAAAGGTTGCATTGTGGCATATATCTTCAAACTGTTTGTAACTCAGTCGGTCGGGTTTTCAAAATGGCATCCTCGAAAATTGAAATGTACCCTCATTCTTTGAAAAACAAAATCTAAAAGTTCAGACTTTTTGCAATGGTCTTTGTTATTTCTGCGTATTTTTGCAGTATGCAGATCATTACGGAAACACACCCGTGCGACATCGTACATTTTTCATATCTCCAAAATGGCTACCTTTCTGATGAAAATCCGTGATATTATTCTTATCAAAACTACAAAATAGGTTGTGGGTGCTCGTTAGAACCGCCTCATTGAGGCGGTTTAACGCGTACCCACAACCTATGTTTTGGAGCAGAAATAAGAAAAATAATGTATACCCCCGTACACCCTAGTTTTCTCTATATAAAGTTGGGTGTGCAGGGTGTTCATTTCACGGACTTGATCACGTGATGCAATGTTCTTTGTCAGTTCTGCGTTGATTTTATTCAGAAGCACAAATGTTAAAATACGTTCTGCTCGTATGAACAAGATGGCCACCAGGGTTACAAATTGAAAAAAAAAAAGCTTTAAAGTCTTCTCGTTTGTCAACAGTTTACTAGTCCCCACTACTTACGGCAATATTCGTTTATAGAAATGATACTATGTTAGTATTCTCTGCCTTCCGCATATTCTAGAAGGGCAGCTGTTAGTTTCTGGAGAAAGTATTACACAATACTGGTTAACCACTTAGGTTCACGCCCGCCTTGAAAAAGTGTAATTAGGTCAACTGAATGACATGATATGAACTCAGAGGTGTTGACTATGTAATAACCCTGATTCAGTAACACCTATTACCACTTATCAGTTACCCCCAATATATATTGCATTGTAGCGCACTGACATTATAAAGATATGCTATATCAGGCAAGTGGGCTTTATCACGTCAACGTGACATTGCACTTTTACGAATGAACCGGACTACTGGAAAAATGACAAAAATGTTATTGTTACTGGGAAAAACGAAAAAAAATTACCTGAACAAAAGTATCATAGGAAAATATACTCAGATGATACTAAATATATCGAGCGCTAGAATGCTCGGATGCACTGAAGATCATCAATAACTGATCGTGAGTTGTTAATTTAAGAGTGTAGAAGGGGATAAACTGATAATTAGAATATCAGATTCGAGTCATTTGATATCAAGTTTATCAGGCTCGGCTTCGAGAACGCATGTAGAATCGTTCGGCAAGCCTCGCGATTCTACAAGCGTTCTCGAAGCCTTGCCTGATAAACTTGATATCAAAAGACACGAACCTGGTATTCTCTATGTATCAACCATTCAGATTACTTGATGTATTATATGCATTCAGTTCACAAAAAGTATGACAAACGGTGTAGCTCCTGGTCAGAGGGCTTCTTACTGATCTGTATCTACACTGTTTGCAAAGGTAGGGGTTGCCGTGAACAGCAAGGTAAGTTTTTAATTCCAAACTAACAACTACCAAATGATTTCCATTTCAGTGGAGACTGAATGCACAACCCATCAGGCAGCAGCATGTGGTGTCAATGCTGTTTGTGCTGTAGTGAACGGCAATCATGCATGTACCTGTAGATCTGGGTTTAAACAAGATCCTAACAATGCAAATGCATGTATAGGTATGTTAAGAATTTTTAATATTATATGCATTCAGTTCACAAAAAGCATGACAAACGGTGTAGCTCTTGGTCTGAGGGCTTCTTACTGATCCACAAAAATGGTAACCGTCGCTACCACAATGTTGTCCTTGGCTACAAAGACACATATTTCATTCGAGAATACTGATGCACCACAAAAGTACACTAATGCAGATGTCAAAATGATCATGGAATATCTAATTGACAATATTTTCGTGGAGTTCAGTGACCTAATATTTCAGCAAACAATTGGCATACCAATTGGTACTAATTGCTTACCGTTGCTTGCCGACTTGTTCTTGTACTCGTATGAGTTTGTACAGTTCTCCTCAAAGCAGGCAAGAAACGCATTGCACAACAATTCAGTTTCACCTACAGATATATAGATGATTTATTGTCTCTCAAAAATGCTAAATTCGCAGAGTACTTGGAATCCATCTATCCACGTGAACTTGAAATTAAGGAAACAACAGAGACTCCAACCTCCTCCCCATACTTGGATTGTTATCTCTATATTGGCAACGGGAAGCTGACTACTAGGCTGTACGATAAAAGAGATGGCTTCAATTTTCCGACTGTCAACTTTCCCTTCCTGAGCAGTAATACCATCTTCACCAGCATATGGAGTTTACGTTTCACAGTTAGTCCGTTTCGCTAGAGCCTGTTCCAAGTATCAGGACCTCATGGAACGTGGGAAGGTGCTCACTTTCAGTTTGTTATGCCAGAGGTATCGAAAAACTGGTATCAACACTAAAGTAGTTTTATGGGAGGCACCATGATCTTGTTGATCCGTACAATGTGGCCATTTCCAGAATTATTTCTGATGTGTTTGCAATGGAAAGCCATTGGAAAATAGAAGTGGAGGCAATGACTTCCAAAATCTCGGACATACCCTTCTCGGCATTTACTCCTTTTCTTCGTTCATGTCGATAGGCATGTTGGCCTAAGCTTGCTTACCAAGTAATGCTTACTATCCTAGGAGGCCTGATTACACTCTTCTTGAGTCCATGCCTGTTGGTCTTGACATTGGTATTTGCCATTTGTCTATGGATTAATGATTTTGGATTAACGCTTTGGTACTACGACCTAAACTACCTTTTAATGAGTCTGTGCATGACCAGTACTGAAATGTGCAACACCGGCCACACCCTCTAGCACCGGCTTAAATAGAACTCTTTTTTTTTTCAAAATGATTCTTAATGAATTCATCCTAAAGGACCAAAAAAATATAAAATGCACTATATTGATGTACGGGTGGACGTTTAACGGCCGCCACATGGCACAACACCAGCTGCAGTGTAAAATAGAAGTGAAGGTAAGGACGTCTTTCTTTAAATGAAAACGATTTCACAGGAATGTTCCACCCTCTAACAAAAATGCTCAAAATACTTTTGCTTCACTTAACATTATGGCCACGAAACTAAAACTATGAAACTTTAAAATGACAATTTCTTCCAAACAGCTGGACTGATTTTGAATAAGTTGCACAGAAATGTACCTTGAGTCAATATCAACTAAAATTGTCCAAATCCGTTACTTCACCTCATATTAACTAACGTTATATTTGTACAATGGATCAAGGAGCGAATTCGGGTACTTATGGACCTCTTGTATAGTAAAACTAGGCTTTACAGGGGTTAACCTCATTTTCTTATTTCTGCTCTAAGGTATAGATTTTGGATACTCATTAAACCACCTTGAAAAGATGGTTCTAACGCGTACCAACGATTTGGGGCCAGTTGTTCAAAACTAACGACGTCGTTAGTTAACGTATCGTTAAAACTTTGATCAATATATATGGCAAATATGCTGAAATCTTTGCTGAAAAAATGTGAGCATCTTTTGCAGACGCAAAAGCTGCTCACATTTTTTCAGCAAAAATACCAAAATTTACGATATTGTACTTGCTAGAAGTGTTAACAATATGAGCACTAACGAGCTCGTTTAGCTAACGATGCTTTGAACAGTTGGGCCCCAGTTTTTTAAGCATCAATAACAAAAATATCGAATTTTTCATCTTAAATTTTTACCTGTTTTCGGCGTGAAACGTTTCCATGAATTTAATCGGCGTGTTTTTGTAATGAAATATATGTTTTTGCACCCCAGACAAGGAAACCGTGGGTTTTTCCTGGGATAGAAACTTATGTTCTAACCCTGGTGTTTGGGCCCAAAATTGAATATAATCGCGTGTTGCACTGGTTGATTACGACCTCGTATGCGTCGTCGTTGAGGTTGACGTCACGCACGTTACGCGACGTCACTAAATACTGCAGTGTCATTACAATTTGGCAGAGGCCCGTGACCGAAGTAACTGCAGCATTAAAATTCCGCTCTAAGAAATGGAAGGTATGCAAGAAGAAGGATCCTATATGGGTGTGAGGGGTGAAAAGAAAAATCCGTCCCGCGGGATCACTGTCCGGCCATCACTCGGCAAGCCTCGTGATGCCGGACAGTGTCCCTCTGGACGGATTTTTCCATCCGCCCCTCACACCCATATAAGATTCTTATATTCCCTAGCTTGTAATGAGTTCCATTATGGTGTGAACTGTGCAAATGAATGCAGCTGTAGTTCTGGGGCAATACGATGCGACCCTGTCGGTGGCTGCGTGTGTGCTGAAGGCTGGACTGGTACCAACTGTGATGTGGATGTTGATGAGTGTGCTGCAGCCACGGATCCCTGTGCTGGACAAAGTAACACTGTATGTGTGAATAACCCTGGTGGCTATAACTGTATCTGTGTGTTTGGCTACCAGGCAGATATAAATGGCGGTTGTGTTGGTAAGTAGCTTCTGAGCATGAAAAAAATAAACCCTTATTTTGGTCATGTTCAAAACTTTGTTTGTTTCTTTGATTTGAGGTTTAATGTCCCATCAACACTGTAAAGGTCATTTTACGATGTTGTTTGTGAAGTGATCATGCCCATGTAGTATGGAAAATATGCTTATAAATTTTGCTGAAGTAATGTGCGTATCTTTTGCATTTGCGTGTTCGATAAATGCACTAGAGGATTACGACCCCGAATGCTACGTCGTTAACGTTGACGTCACAGCACGTTACGTGACGTCACTAAACATTCCTGCGTTGCATCACAATATGACGGACGTCGGTAACCGGAGTGACTGCAGCATTAAAATCCGCGCTACAAATGGAAGGTATGCAAGGAAAAGAATCCTATATGGGTGTGAGGGGCGGGTAGACAAATCAGTCCCTCGGGATCACTGTCCAGCATCACTCGGCAAGTTTCGTGATGCCGGACAGTGTCCCTCGGGACGGATTTTTCCATCCACCCCTCACACCATATAAGATTCTTATATTCTCCAGCTTGTGATAAGTTCCATTATGGTGTGAACTGTGCCAATGAATGCAGCTGTAGTGCTGGAGCAATACGATGCGACCCTTTCGGTGGCTGCGTGTGTGCTGATGGCTGGACTGGTAGCAGTTGTGATGTGGATGTTGATGAGTGTGCTGCAGCCACGGATCCCTGTGCTGGACAAAGTAACACTGTCTGTGAGAATAACCATGGTGGCTATAACTGTTTCTGTATGTTTGGGTACGCGGCAGATATGACTAGTGATTGTGTTGGTAAGAAGCTTATGGGCATTTAAAAATTTAACCCCTATCTTGGTCATGTTCAAAACTTACGATGTTGTTTGTGAAATTTTCATGCCCATGTAATATGGCAAATATGCGAATCATTTTTGCTGAACAAATGTGCATACATTTTGCATTTGCAAAAGTCATTCACATTGTTAGCAAAATACCAGAGAGGAGTTAATATGTTACCACTCGAGGTTCACAAAGCTATTGAACAATTACTTCTTGGTTATAAATAACACTGATGGCTTGATACCAGAAAAAAGAGAATAGTAATTGTATCGATAATTAGCTTCTTTGCATGTTTATCAGACCGGTCGAGCTACTTAAATGCCAGTAAAACTTGGATCATTTTATAAAGCACAAAATTGGAAGCAACGTCTCCAAAATGACCTTTACAGTGTTGACGGGGACGTTAAACCTCAAATCAAACAAACAAACAAAACAATCCTGTGCTTAATAAAACTTTGATAATTTTATATGGCACATATGCTTATTAATCTTTCTGCTTAAATTTGTGAGTAACTTGTGCTTTTGCAAATGCTACGTACATTTTTTTCACCAAAAATACCGCAGTACTATATATTACACTTGCTTCATCAGGTAACATTTTGCCCACTCACGGACATGTTATGCTAAGGTCAAATCGGCATTCTTGCATAAATATCTATGCGCATGGCTGTTTGAAGCCATTGTCAAATGGACAGAAAGCCGTGCTCTGGTTTGGATCTTATCGCTGGTGGTACAAATAGGTTGCGGTGTACCAAGTTCCACAGACTCAGCGAATTCCCTTGAGCCAATGCTACTAAAATAGTACAATGGTATTTCAGTGTTAGAGAGCTGCCTGGGATGACAAAATAGAAATAGAGGCAATGATCAGGAATCGATGCAATTAACCCACAGCTCCCATCAGAGACACTAAAGGGAAAGAAGCACTTACATGAAGCAACAGACCCCAACGGAAATACCAACAGCGGAAAGCCAAAAGGACAATTACCTTCCCACAAAATGGCCAAAGGGCTATCCAAAATAAAATAATATAAACGACACAAACACACAAAGACAAACCATAACAAAAATAAACCGCGACAGAGGTACCACCTTGGAACGGTCAGCGGAAACGAATTCCACTGGGGGGGGGGCTTAAATCGATTTTATGTTTCTCCATGAACACAAATAATCAAACAACCACAGAGATGAAACAAAAGACCCAACGTTTCCAAGCACGTCGCTCCAAGGTATCCGACATGGGGAACAAAGGATGACTCCTGACCAAACACGACCCCAAGAAACCCCGGCCTCCCCAACAGAGGAATCTGCGACCTGTTCAAAAAAAAGGATGCCCGCGCCTCCTCTGCAGCTCACAAAAATGAACACACCACGCTCTCGACCCGGAGAACCCGAAACCATTCCCACCGGTAAATTCTTCTATTCTTTTTAAATTTCGTTCAGTTGTTTTCATATTTCTTTGAACGGTAACATATACATCATCAACATACAATGAGCAGTCGGTTTTTTTCGTCCCCACATTTAACAATATTATTTATTTTGATGCTAAATAGCGTAGTTGAGAGAATACTACCCTGCGGGATACCCCGCTCCCGCCCACAGAGATCCGACAGGGAAGATCCCACACGCACCCAAAACGCACGCTGACCCCAAAAGCCCTGAACGAAACTGGGAAGTTTTCCCCTCAAGCCGAAGCCACGGAGATCTTTCAACATTCAACAACGCCATGTGGTATAATATGCTTTCTCAAAATCGAAAAAGACAGCCACCACGCGCCCTCTGTCAACAAAAGCACCACACACAAACGTCTCCAGTCATACCAAACCGCTCCGGATGAAAACCTGACCGCAGTCCTAAACGAGGCTGATGGACTCTAAGTACCAAACTAATCTCTTGTTTATCACCATCTCCATTGTTTTACACAAACAACTGGTCAAAGCTATCGGACGATAATTTGTATATTCTGCATGATCTGTACCTATCCTTGGAATTGGTACAACTGTAGCTAAACGCCAGCCCTCAGGGCAGCCCACCGCTTCCCAAATATTATTAAAGATATCTAAAAGTGTTGAAAGAGATCGTTTTGGCAGATGCTTAAGCATCTGTTAGGGCAGCCCTTCGCTTCCCAAATATTATTATCTAAAAGTGTTGAAAGAGAATTTTTTGGCAGATGCTTAAGCATCTGATAATGAATTTTATCGGGAATTCTACTACTGATTGGAGTTTGTTCGACTAACTCAGCAACGTGCTTTCAAGAATACTAACCTTAGAACAGAAAAAGGAACAATACTATATAACTGTCTATGACCACTTTTTCAAAATTAACAAATGTCGTTAGTAAACTTATTGTTAAAACTTTCAAGATTTTATAATATGCTAAATTTCGTGTTGAAAATATGTGAGAAGCATTTGCAACAGTTGCTCATATTTTTATGCCCAGCTTAGGAGGTCATATAGTGTTTGCACTGTCCCTTTTGTTGCTTTGTACGTCTGTAAATCCGCACTTTTTTGTGATGCGAACTACTTCCGCATTTCTTCAACGATTGAAACTTTGCACATGCGTTCCTTGTGAGGTGAAGGGATGCCTAACACAATTTTCACGTTGGTCCTATCATTTTCGAAGGAGTAACGGCCCTTTCCTCAAATTAGCTCCAACGCGGGCATAGCTCACTTATAGTAACAGCTCTTGTTCCAACTAAAATACAAGGCGATTCCTTCCATCCAAATTGTTGTTTCAGCACATTTTGTTGTATAAAATGTCTACATAAAATGTCTGGATAAAATACATCAAACAAACCATATGATTTTTATATAAAAATGTCATCTCTATAGGCATCCAATGCTTATTCAATGATGAATCAACAATGAAACAACATTTGCAACATTGAATCAATGTGGCATGCCTGCTTTGAATGTCTGCTTTCAAAGCCCATGCTTCTACGTATTCTTATAACATGGTATCAGCATAACACAGCATTCATATTATTCCGAAAGTTTGGTTTCAAAGGGACTGAACTGCTCTTAGAAATAATTACTCCCTGACCTTCATCATAGTGTGTTATATTTTCTATTCTTTAGTGATCATTTATTCCATTGCTGAATCCTGGGATATTATTTTTAAACGCTTAAATTGATGTTTCAGACATCAATGAATGTAATGGGAACCATGACTGTAGCCAAGAATGTGTCAACACTGTGGGTAGTTTCAGATGCTACTGTCGGAGCGGGTATCAACTAGATGACACAGACCGTAAAACTTGTAAACGTAAGTTCAGTCAAGTATGTGTTTTGTTTAAACTGCCTAGATTGTGTGCTTCTAACATATATCCACAACATTTGTTTCCTTGACCATGAAATACAACTGTCTTGAATATCTGCATTTTTGTCTCATCTTACTGGAAGGATTCGTTCCATTGAATTTGTTATTAAAGCACATTTTGTTCCTTTATAGAACGTCTGAATAAAGAGGGAAGCCCGTATAGAAAGTTCGAAAGCCAATATCATCATTTAAAGGGGATATGCATTTGATGGCATTAAGTTTGACGCAAATCACAGCACTTGCAATTTGTGCAAAAAAGTACAAGATCTAACAAAAATGAATAAATGGATTAGAATTGGGAAAATCGTATTGCCAATTGTCCTTGGTGGGAAGGGGGGTGGGGGCGCGGATTGTCGGGTTCACCGTCGCAAATTATGCTTTAGGGCTCCACTAACTATTCGATATAAAATGGAAATTCCAAGAATGAAATGGCAGATTACATTCCCGAAATGACATTTTTCTATACCGTTATTCCTGGATTGGATTGTACTTTGTGCATGCAGGTGTTTATATATTTACAGTTAGTGATTTCCTGGTTGCAAATTCAGACACATAATTGTTGCGTCCCCACTACTTATTGCAATAATCTTTTATAGAAAATGTCCATTAACTGTTTTCTGTGGGATTTCTCTCTCTTCCGCTTATTCTGGACGAACAGCCGTCATAGTCTTTCAAAACGCAGTGAGACGTGACTGCACTTTTAATTTTGGACTAGTCCGTGTTTTAGGTAAGTCGCCTTCAGTCAGGATTTTACATTCGGAGATATAGTTTTACTGAGATTCGTACTACATCATACTAACCACTTGTAAACCACTTCTACATAATGACATTATCAAAAAACGTATTTACAATTTTAAAATCCTGTGACAAAAGAAATCCGAAACCTGCTTCCCCTAAAACATGGAATAGTCTTGCCACACTTGAATGTTGAACTCTCAAAGGTCGTTGATAAACTATAGTTTCTGAAGACTGTATGTACACAATAAGCGGACGCGAGGGAAAACCCAAGCAAAATAGTTAATAGCCACTAACTGCTTTGGTTCACGACCGCCTTTTGAAAGTGAGGTAAGGTCATCTGACTGGCTTGATATGAGCCCAGAAGTCTTGACTAGATAGTAACTCTTATCCTGCTGAAAATATTCATTAAATCACACACATTACCAGGTATCAGACAATCAGATTATTATATGTGACCCGTCACGCGAAAAGGGACCTTCTTGGAATTTCTTGCGAAAATGAGTTACAACTGATTTCAGATATATTGGTATTTGAGAAACAATTTACACCAAATTGAATAAAATACTCCTTGTTTAATGGTTTAAGATTAACAGTATTTTAAACATAGGGACCCTAAACGTAATAAAGTCACAGAAAACCGATTCGACGTCATGGGTTATTCGACGTCATGGGTTACGTCAACAAACTGTTAAAGGTAAAGTTGCAGGTAATAATGCAAGGAAACACCTGAAAGGCATTTTTAAACACTAAAACATTTATTTCCTAAACACCCCCGAATTATTAAGCATTTCTTTGAGAAATATAGCATATTGTCGTCGGTGAATCTGTGTAGTTTTAGCGATAGTCATGGGAAGATCAAAAACATTTTTTACACATTACATGAGCAAAACAAAAAATAATGATAAATGCTATTTGCAGCCTACGCATCAGCATAGACTGATCAGCGCATATGATACCAGTTTTTGTGATCGTGTTATGACTTAGGCGGTTCTATGCCATAATTCAGGTCACCTAAGGCCCCTCACCGCTGTGGGTTTGAACCTGGCTCGGGTCATTTGTGTGACGCCAAGTTCTGCAAAGGAAGGTCATGTGATTTTTACAGTTACTCCGGTTTTCACCCACCTATGGTTAACGATCGGCTCGATATGAGTGAAATAATCTTGAAAGGGCCGTAAAACCAAACCAAATTAAAATGAAATGTCACCTAAGGCTTCTGAGATTGAGCAGACTGGTATGTTGGCGCATCTGGTTGGAAATACCAAAGACCGTTTTCCTCATGAGATACGAAAAAAAAAATGAACTCAATATTCACCGCTATGGTTCGAGCCTTCCTCGGGTCAAAAGTAAGATGCCATGTTCTGCAACGGAAGATCATATTTTTCTCGGTACTCTGGTGTTCGCCAACATCTGATTAACGATCGGCTTGAAATTAGTGAAAAAAAAATGAAAATAAATCCCTTTTACTCGTGTAACCTATCTATCTATCTATCTATCTATCTATCTATCTATCTATCTATCTATCTATCTATCTATCTATCTATCTATCTATCTATCCTGCGATTGCCCCCGCGCACCGGGGCTTGAAAAAATAGATTGGCTGCATGATGCTTCCACACAGAGCTGAAACCGACCGCACACGAGTACTGGCTAACCGCTTAGAGGATCTTCACCTGCCCAGGCAAAGCGGTGCGAGTCTGTCCGCCCGGCCTTACCAACCCTATTGGTTTCATTGGGCGATAGGGCTTGAGATGTCATTTTATCTCAATGTCGAGTAAAACTCCCACACAATTGGAAGCAACGTCTCCAAAATGACTTATACAGTGTTGACGGGGACGTTAAACCTCAAATCACCCCCCCCCCCCCGCCAAAAAAATGCCCCCGCCCATCGGGGCTTGGAGAAATTGATTGGGCTGCATGATGCTTCAACGCAGTGCTGAAGCCGACCGCACACGAGTACTGGTAACCCGCTTAGAAGGTCTAAGATTGCCTGGGCAAAGTGGTGCGAGTCGGTCCGTCCATGCATTTAAACCCTATTGGTTTCATTGGCCGATAAGCTTTGAGAGGTCATTTCATCTCAGTGTCGGTCCAACAAAATTGGAAGCAACGTCTCCATAATGACCTAAATAGTGTTGACGGGACGTTAAACCTCAAATCAAACAAAACCAAATTGTTATTGCTATCGGTCAAATTTGACCATTTCTCCACTTTTGTATGATGAAAGCCTACACGATATTCATGTTATTTCGGTAGGGATTTTAACCTGTAGGCGCAGGAGACGATTCTCCCTGCACATCGGGTCTACAGTTAAAGTCCCGATTGAAAGGACGGTACACTTTGATGCTTCATCTCTGCAAATGATGCCAGTTGAGCATGTTCTGACACCGCAAATTTATTACCGCTGCCACGAATTGAACCGGAGTCTCTTACATCAGAGGCATCTAACCACTCTCTACCTCGCACCTGGACAGCCCCCGCTTGAAGAAATAGATGGGCTGCATGATGTTTCCACGCAGTGCTGAAAGCCGACCGCATAGAGGATCTAAGCCTGCCAAGGCAAAGCGGTGCGAGTCGGACCGTCCATGCTTATAAACCCTATTGGTTTCATTGGGCGACAGGGCTTGAGATGTCATTTCATCTCAATGTCGAGTAAAAGTCCCACAAAATTGGAAGCAACGTCTCCAAAAATCTTCCATTTTTCAACAGCTTCCCCAGCTGGTGTGTTATTTGCAAAGAAAATAAAATCACTGCCGCTAACTGACAAATATAACTATAAAATATAGCTATGTTTGTATTTCAATACACCAAAATTTCAATACACCAAATTGGACAGCATCTCCAGATTCCTTGATGAGTCTTTAAACCGAGATCCCCCGTCGCAGTATGACCTTAGATGTTGTTGGGACGTGTCACCCTACCACACACACACACGCGCGTGCGCGCGCACACACACACACATACACACACACGCACCTAGATGGACCTCATCTCCAAATTTTTGGATCCACACACACACACCAGCTTTTTTTTCTTTTTGCCCCGTCAGTTATCACAATGGAGATTCAGATCGTGAACAGCGGAATAAGGATTAAATTCCAAACTACCAACTACAAAATGATATCCATTTCAGCGGAGACTGAATGTACATCCCATCAGGCAGCAGCATGTGGTGCCAATGCTGATTGTGCTGTAGTGAACGACAATCCTGAATGTACCTGTAGATCTGGGTTTGAACAAGATCCTAACAATGTAAATACATGTATAGGTATGTTAAGAATTTTTTATCATATGACATCGCGTCTGAGAGTGTAATAACGCCATGTATTATTTTCGATAATCCACTTGTAGATTAAATTACGCAAATTAGCTAGATACGTCCCCTAACGTTACATGTATGACGTCCTTAACGAGGGCGCGTATACTAATGGCGGAATATTGACATAGAGGATCTTACATGAGTTCCCATGTATTATTGAGTTAATTAAACGAGTTGAGGAAAAGGGATAAAATGCAAGGCTTTACCGAGCATTTTATCCCTTTTCCTCAACGAGTTTAATAAATTCAATAATTCATGAGCACGAATGCAAAATTCTATTTATCATATGACATTTAAAACGCATTTTATTCACGATTGTTTGCAAAAATGTCAATATTCTGCCGTGAGTAAACGCGACGTCGTTTAGGATGTCGTACATGTAACGTTACGGGGCGTATCTAGCTAATCTGCATATTTAATTCACTAGTGGATTATCGAAAATATTACGTGGCGTTATTACACTCTCAGACGCGACGTCATATGATAAATTAATGTAAACAATCGTTAATAAAATACGTTTTAAATGTCATATGATGAATAGAATCTTGCATTCGTGCTCGTGCATTATTGCATTTATTAAACTCGTTAAGGAAAAAAGATAATATGCTCGCCAAAGCCTCGCATTTATCCCTTTTCCTCAACTCGTTTAAAAAATTCAATAATACATAAGCGCTCATGTAAGATCCTCTATGTATAGGTATGTTAAGAATTTTTAATGTTTGTCACTGAATAGAAAGAAATTTAAATAGAGGATCTTACATGAGTGTTTATGTATTATTGAATTTATAAAACGAGTTTAGGAAAAGGGATAAAATGCGAGGCTTTTATCCCATTTCCTCAACGAGTTTAATAAAGTCTATAATGCATGAGCACGAATGCAAGATTCTATTAATCAATTGACATTTAAAGCGCATTTTATTCACAATTGTTAACAAAAATGTTAATATTTCGCCGCTGGTAAACGCGACGTCGTTAAGGACGTCGTATATGTAACGTTACGGGACGTATCTAGCTTATTTGCATATTTAATCCGCTAGTGGATTATCGAAAATATTACATGGCGTTATTACACTCTCAAACGCGACGTCATATGATAAATCGTTTTCTCTGTATGGGAAGAAAATTAAATCGTTTTCGAAGCATGTAGCGAAGTTTACCATATTTACATAATGTAGTAGGGTGGACAGACCTGAATAAACAGTGTGGACTTGATGAGATGCCGCATTTTATTACCTCATCTACACTGTTTGCCATCCATCAAGCTATTTGTAGGTACAACACAATATAGTAAATTGTACTAGCTCAGATTTTGAACAAGTAAGTAAGAAGCTGGGGTATCTGAACACGTTTGGGAAAATACAGTATATTTAAAGAAATTCAGTTGTTGCCATTGATGAAGGAAACTGGACTGCAGGTGTTCACAAGATTGGTTACAGCCCTAAGCCTGTCCAGTATAATGGGTACGAATGGGAAACGCTATACATATTTCAGCAATAATTTAGCATATTTGCGATACTAAATGAGCAAAGCTTTATTGATGTGTTGCTTAACAACATCTCTAGTTCTGCACAACTGGTGCCTATTGCTAATTCTGTTTGGCAGGATACCAGACAGATGCGAACGGTGATTTTGTCAATTAGTTGCTTCTATGCATATCCAGTCCTTTAATATTTTATCATTTAATATGGCCAATATACTGGCATCATGAAATCAAACCCATGTAATTTTAACCCCTTTAAACCTCACATTTATATCGTAAAACTGGGGTTTACAAGAGTATAGATTCATTTTCTGATATCTGTTCAAAAACATAGAGCATGGGTACCCGTTAGAACCAGCTTGTCGAGGCGGTTCTAACAAGTACCCACAATCTATGTTTAGAGCAGAAATGAGAATAATATCAGAATTTTCGTCTGAAAATTTTCATTTTTTGTTTGGTGGTAAATTGTAAATATATTTGAATATAAGGCGTTATTTCGTAATGTATTTTTGACGATCCATAGAGTGTTCACTAAGACATCAGATTGGGAGGATGCCAAGGCTAATCCGTGTCCTTGCTGAGGGAACATGTTAAAGGTGCAGGTCAGAGTGAGATTCTTTTTAAGCTGTGTATTCCGGGTTTTTTAGCAGAGGACACATAAAATGTTTTCTTATTTTTCTCAGAAAACAGGATTAATTTTGACCTTACATGTGTATGAGATATCAGGACTTTGATGTGACATTTCATGACAATTTGCATGATATGTCACATCCTGTTTTTTTTTTTTTTCAGGAAAAATAAGAATATATAAAAAACTTGCTCTTATGGAGCCAATTGAATGAGGTGTCCAGTCATGTTTCTGGGAAAAGTTCGAACATATTAATTTGCTGTCTACTTAATTAGCCCAGAGAGTGGTAAAAATTTATGCATTTGGTGTTAAGGAGGTGTAAAGTATCCATTACGAAAATACGCCTATACCAATACATTGCCATTTTGGGGGGGGGGAATAAATAGAAATTTTAAGATGAAAAATTGTGATATTTGTCTTCTTTCTGCTAAAAACATAAATTGCGGGGACTCGATAGAACCGCCTCAACGAGGCGGTTCTATCGAGTACCCACAATCTATACTGGTGTTACTAATTACCGGTGTATTAACTGTTTAACTCAGTATATAAAACAAACTGTTCTACCGATTCTGATAAATTGTATCTAGTCAAACTATTGTTTCATTCCGTAAACGGAAATAAACAATATATTTTTTTCAAAATAAACTCCAACCGGCTAAATTGTTTATTTATATTGGACTACCCCTGCCACCATCTGACATGTCCGGTGTTACTAATTACCGGTGTATATGTAAACAAATCCTGTAGAAAGTTATTTGGGTATAAGAGCCTACATTGGACGAGGTTCTGTAATGAAATAGTTATTAGCCTTCAAAATGAAAGCAAAAAGGGCCTGTCTGAAAGCTTTTTTTTTTTTGTTTCTACAGCATGTTTTATGAAGTATACCATTTTATTAACTACACAAAACAGAACATCATTATTTACGATTACAGATAAAAGAAGTCACTTACCCTGAGAAACGGACAGGTCTGATATATTTTTTTTCTTATTACAGACAGAGAGAAAAATGTCTTGTAAACAATGATGTGAGAAATTCCGAATGATGTTAATGCATGCGATAGTAATTCGGGTAAAACAGAATACACCGGTAATTAGTATAAACCGGTAATAAGTACATAGGGGATATGTTTTGAGCAGAAATAAGAAAAATAATGTATACCCCCTTAAACCCCAGTTTTACTGTATAAAAGTGGGGCATTAGGGGGTCAAAATTGTATATGCGTGTTTTCGTGATGTATTGATCACTGATCGTTACCTTCACTTTTGTACATTTGCCTTTGTTTGTCCTGTATTTTCCAATATAAAACATGAAAACAAAATATTTGAACAAGTGATTTATGCATATTAAAGCAAACGGTTTAAAAATGTTAAATACACTTTAATCTCATGCAACAGGTAGACAAAAGCTATTTTCTTACATTTTAACAAATATCTGATTGTGTTTCCAACTTTATATTTTAAACATTAGTAAACGTACACCTGTCTGAGATCAGTCTGTCTTTCCTTGCCATATCAAGGGCGAATGTTCTTGATGTTTCCATTAGAGTCTAGTTATTTGATGTTTGTGTTTCTTTCCCTTTGTTGTCTCTGATGTGTCTTTTGGGTTAATTGTATCGAATTCTGATCATTGCCTTCACTTCTGTTTTGCATATCAGGAATGTTTTGTTTGTGTCATGTCGTGGCTGTAAAAGGTCTCCCCGTAAATGCATTTATGGCTCTTATTTTTCCAATCCTCAGGTATTGCTTTTTCAGTTGCTTATTGTTGGTTTTCTTTTGCTCCAGTATTTCAGTGGTTTCTGGCTGTTGAGTCCTCGTCGTTGTTTCATCTCTGTGGTTGTTTGATTTTGTGTTCTCGGAGACGTTGCACTGATGAGTAAGGAAGCCTTCATTCGGACTCAACAGATTATTTTTCTCAATCGCGAAGGATGACAGACGCGTTAAATTCATCATGAAAACACGCCTATATAATTTTGACTCCCTCGAACCCCACTTTTATATAGTGAAACTGGGGTTTACAGGGGTACACCTTATTTTTCTCATTTCTCCTTTAAAATATAGATTGTGGGTACTCGTTAGAACCGCCTCGATGAGGCGGTTCTAACGAGTACCCACAATCTATATTATCAGCAGAAATAAGAAAAATATCACAATTTTTCATCTTTAAATTTTCATTTTTTCGGGGATAGAGATTACAATGTATTGATACAGGCATGTTTTCGTATTTAAGCTCCCCAGTGAAGTTCTTTTTACTGACCGTTCCAAAGCGGTTCTTGTGTCGCGGTAGAAGCCTCCGTGGTGCAATGGTTACGCTACTCGCCTTGTAAACCAGGGATCGCAGGATCGATCCCGGGCTTCTCCAGACTTTCGGATGAGTCTTTAAACCGAGGTCCCGTCTCCGTATGACCTTAGCTGTTGGTGCGACGTTACACTAAAACTCACTCACTCACTCTCTTGTGTCGCGGTTTCTTTTTGATATGGTTTGTCTTTGAGTGTGTGTATCGCGTATATCGTTTTGTTTTTGGATAGACAATTGACCATTTTATGGGAAATAACTGTCGATTTGGCCTTCTGCTATTGATCATTCCATTATGGTCTAGTTATTTGATGTTTGTGTTTCTTTCCCGTTTGTGTCGCTCGCGGGTGATGTATGTTAATTATATCGATTCCTGATCATTGCCTTCTCTTCTATTCTGATGAAAATTTATGTTTGTTTTCTTGTTTGGCTTATGGTATATCATAGATACACCACAGCCTGACTATAACACTATTGGTTATAACAAGATTTCGGATATAACACACTTTCAATATGGATACCAAAATATCAAGATTATATTGGAAAATGACCATATTTGTGTCTATAAAATCTGTACATTTTGTCTGGAAATAACATGACTGTTTTACTTACATGGTTTCTGGTTTGGATCTCATCGCCGGTGATACAAATAGATTGCGGTGTACCAAGTTCAACAGACTCAGAGAATTCCCTTGAGCCAATGCTACTAAAAAGTACAATGGCATTTCATTGTTAGAGAGCTGCCTGGGATGACAAAACAGAAATAGAGGCAATGATCAGGAATCGATACAATTAACCCACAGCTCCCATCAGAGACACCAAAGGGAAAGAACAACAAACATGAAGCAACAGACCCCAACGGAAACACCAACAGCGGAAAGCCAAAATGACAATTACCTTCCCACAAAATGGTCAAAGGGCTATCCAAAATTAAATAATATAAACGACACAAACACACAAAGACAAACCATAACAAAAATAAACCGCGACAGAAGTACCACCTTGGAATGGTCAGCGGAAACGAATTCCACTGGGGGGCTTAAATCGATTTTATTTATCTCCACGAACACAAATAATCAAACAACCACAGAGATGAAACAAAAGACCCAAAGTTTCCAAGCACCTCGCTCCAAGATATCCGACATGGGGAACAAAGGATGACTCCTGACCAAACACGACCCCAAGAAACCCGGCCTCCCCAACAGCAGGAATCTGCGACCCGTAAAAAAACAAGGATGCCCGCGCCTCCTCTGCAGCTCACAAAAATGAACACACCACGCTCTCGACCCGGAGAACCCGAAACCATTCCCACCGGTAAATTCTTCTATTCTTTTTAAATTTCGTTCACTTGTTTTCATATTTCTTTGAACGGTAACATATACATCATCAACATACAATGAGCAGTCGGTTTTTTTCGTCCCCACATTTAACAATATTATTTATTTTGATGCTAAATAGCGTAGTTGAGAGAATACTACCCTGCGGGATACCCCGCTCCCGCCCACAGAGATCCGACAGGGAAGATCCCACACGCACTCAAAACGCACGCTGACCCCAAAAGCCCTGAACGAAACTGGGAAGTTTTCCCCTCAAGCCGAAGCCACGGAGATCTTTCAATATTTCACAACGCCATTTGGTATCATATGCTTTCTCGAAATCGAAAAAGACAGCCACCACGCGCCCTCTGCCAACAAAAGCACTACACACAAACGTCTCCAGTCCTACCAAACCGCCGCCGGCACCACGCTCCGAATAAAAACCTGACCGACACTCCGAAACGAGGCTGATGGACTCTAAGTACCAAACTAATCTCTTGTTTATCACCATCTCCATTGTTTTACGCAAACAACTAGTCAAAGCTATCGGACGATAATTTGTACATTCTGCATGATCTGTACCTATCCTTGGAATTGGTACAACTGTAGCTAAACGCCAGCCCATAGGGCAGCCCACCGCTTCCCAAATATTATTAAAGATATCTAAAAGTGTTGAAAGAGAACTTTTTGGCAGATGCTTAAGCATCTGACAGGGCAGCCCTTCGCTTCCCAAATATTATTAAAGATATCTAAAAGTGTTGAAAGAGATTTTTTTGGCAGATGCTTAAGCATCTGATAATGAATTTCATCGGGAATTCTACTACTGAATGGAGTTTGTTCGACTATCTCAGCAACGTGCTTTCAAGAATATTAACCTAAGACAGAAAAAGGAACAAAACTATATAACCGTCTGGTACCACTTTTTCAAAATTAACAATGTCGTTACTTTACATATTGTTAAAACTTTCAAGATTTTATAACATGCTGAATTACGTGTTGAAAATATGTGAGAAGCATTTGCCACAGTTGCTCATATTTTTATGCCCCACTTAGGAGGGCGTATAGTTTTGCACTGTCCGTTTGTTGGTTTGTGCGTCTGTAAATCCGCACTTTTTTGTGATGCGAACTACTTCCGCATTTTTTTCAACGATTGAACTTTTGCACATGCGTTCCTTGTGAGCTGAAGGGATGCCTAACACAATTTTCACGTTGGTCCTATCATTTCGAAGGAGTAACGGCCCTTTCCTCAAATTACCTCCAACGCGGGCATAGCTCACTTATAGTAACAGCTCTTGTTCCAACTAAAATACAAGGCGATTCCTTCCATTCAAATTGTCCGCCCCCGCCCATAGGGGCTTGAAGAAATATATGGGCTGCACGATGCTTCCACGCAGAGCTGAATCCGGCCCGCGAACTAGTACTGGTAAACCGCTTAGAGGATCTAAAAAGTAGAAGTAAAACAAAGATCAGGAATTGATACAATTAACTTACTCCATCCATAAAAGACACCAAAGGGAAAGAAATACAAACATTAAGCGACCAGACCATAATGGAAACCTAAACAAAGGAAGGCCATATGGACAGTTACTTTCCCACAAAATGGCCATATGGCCATCCAAAATTAAAAGACACAAGTGATACACACAGTAAGTAACAAACAACAAGATAAATAAATCGCCACGGAAGAGCCGCCTTGGAACGGTCAGTGGAAGATTTCCACTGGGGGGCTTAAATCGATTTTACGTGGCCACAATCCTCGCCCTTACTTCCGTCGCGATTAAGACAAATAATTTGTTCAGTCCGCATGAAGGCCTCCTAACTCATCAGTGCAACATCTCCGTGAACACAGAAATCAAAGAACCACAGAGGTGAGACAACGGTGAGGACTATCCAGGAACCGCGGTGCGAGGCGGACCGTCCATTCTAATAAACCCTATTGGTTTCACTGGGCGACAGGGCTTGAGATGTTATTTCATCTCAATGTCGGGTAAAAGTCCCACAAAATTGGAAGCAACGTCTCCAAAATGACCTTTACAGTGTTGACGGGGACGTTAAACCTCAAATCAAACAAACAAAATCCATTCAAATTGTTGTTTCAGCACATTTTGTTATATAAAATGTCTATATAAAATGTCTGGATAAAATAAATTTAACAAATCATATGATTTTAATATAATAATGTCATTTCATCCAATGCTTATTCAATGATGAATCAACAATGAAACAACATTTGCAACATTGAATCAATGTGGCATGCCTGCTTTGAATGTCTGCTTTCAAAGCCCATTCTACTACGTATTCTTATAACATGGTATCAGCATAACACAGAATTCATATTATTCCCAAAGTTTGGTTTCAAAGGGACTGAACTGCTCTTAGAAATAAAAAATTCTCCCTGACCTTCATCATAGTGTGTTATATGTTCTATTCTTTAGGGATCATTTATTCCATTGCTGAATCCTTGGATAATTTTTAAACTCTTAAATTAATGTTTCAGACATCAATGAATGTAAAGGGAACCATGACTGTACCCACGAATGTGTCAACACTGTGGGTAGTTTCAGATGCGACTGTCGGACCGGGTACCAACTAGACACAGACCTGAAAACTTGTAAACGTAAGTTCAGCTAAACACGTGTTTTGTTTAAATTGGATTGTGTGCTTCTAAAATACATCCACAACATTTGTTTCCTTGGCTATGAAATACAACTGCCTTGAATATCTGCATTTTTGTCTCATCTTATTGGAAGGATTCGTTCCCTTGAAATTGTTATTAAAGCACGTTTTGTTCTTATATAGAATGTCTGATTAAAGAGGGTAGCCCGTATAGAAACTTCGAAACCCAATATTATCATTTAAAGTCGCTTTTCATTTGATGGCATAAAGTTTGACGCAAGTCACAGCACTTGCCCTTTGTGCAAAAAAGTTCTTATCAAATGCTAATAAATGCATTAGAATTGGTAAAATCGTATTACCAATTGTCCTTGGTGAGAGGGGGGTGTCTGGTTCACCGTCGCAAATTATGCTTTATGGCTCCACTAACTATTTGATATGAAATGGAAATTCCGAGTATAAAATGGCAGAACAAATTCCTGAAATAACAATTTTCTATACCGTTATTCCCTGATTGGATTGTACTTTGTGCATCCAGGTGTTTATATGTATACAGTTAGTGACTTCCTGGTTGCCAATTCAGACCCATAACTGTTGAGTCCCTACTACTTATTGCAATAATCATTTATAGTAATTGGCCATTAACTGTTTTCTGTGGGATTGCTCACTCTTCCGCTTATTCTGGACGAACAGCCGTAAGTTTCTGAATAATGTATGTACACAATAAGCGGATGCGAGAGAAAACCCAAGCAAAATAGTTAATAGCCAACTTCTATAAAAGCATATTGCCATAAGTACGAGAAGGGGCTCAACAAATAAGTGTCTGAATGAGCAACCAGAAAAGCACTAACTGTGTAGTGAACGGCAATCCTAAATGTACCTGTAGATCTGGGTTTTAACAAGATCCTAATAATGCAAATGCATGTTTAGGTATGTAAAGAATTTTTATTTTATATCAATGAATAAACAGAAGTTTAAATTGTTGCCACTGTATGTAAAGAAAATAAAAATTGATGTCAAAGTATGCAAAGAAATTTAAATGCTTACCAGTACCATATTTACTTATGTATTTGTTTGGACAGACCTAAGTAAACATTGTAGACCATGATGAGATGTCAGATTCTGTGGAGTCTCATCTCATCTACGGTTTGTCATCCATCAAATTATTTTAGGTACAGCACGGTACATTAAAATATTTTTAGAACAAGTATGGTAAAGATTTGATGTGTCTTAATACTTAGGGAAAATGCCAGATCTTCATCTTCAATTCGTCATCCATCAAATTTTTTTAGGTACAACACGGTACAGTGAAATGCACTTGATCAGATTTCAGACCAAGTATGGTAAAGGGTTGAGGTGTCTAAATACATAGGGAAAATACAGTATCTTTACAGAATTTTATTTTTTGCCCTTGATTTGGGAAACTGGACTGCAAGTGTTCACCAGATAGTTACAGTCTGAATCCTGCCTTGGGAAATGTGGTGCGAGTCGAACCGTCCATATATTTAATCCCTATTGGTTTCATTGGACGGCAAGGCTTGGGAAGTCAACTCATCTCAATGCTGCGTGAAAGTCCCATACACTTTGAAGCAACATCTCCAAATTACCTTCATAGTGTTGATGGGAACATTAAACCCAATTCAAACAAACAACTCATATGATTTTGGATATATCAATGTCATCGTCATAGCAGATTTTCAACATTCAATCAATACTGAGTACCTGCTTGGATGTCAGCCTTTCACAATTCATTTTACATAGAGGATCTTACATGAATGCTCATATATTATTGAATTTATTAAACTCATTGAGGAAAAGGGATACAATGCGAGGCTTTGCCGAGCATTTTGTCCGTTTTCCTCAACGAGTTAAATAAATTTAATTATATATGAGCACGAATGCAAGATTCTATTTACATATGACATTTAAAACGCATTCTATTCACGATTGCTTACAAAATATCAATATTCCGCCATTAGTAAACGCGACGTCGTTAAGGACGTCGTACATGTAACGCTACGGGACGTATCTAGCTAATTTGCATATGTATTCCACTAGTAGATAATCGAAAATATTACATGGCGTTATTACACTCTCGAACGCGACGTTATAGCATAAAATATATTCTTATATAGATATAACATGGTATCGGAATGACAGAGAGTTTTATATTACTCCCTAAGTTTGGATTCAAAGATCCTGTACTGTAATTAAAAGTAAAACATCTCCCTGGCCTTCTAAATAGTGTGAGTTATATTCTATTATTTTGATATCATTTATTCTGTCACAGAATCCATAGAAATCGTCTTTAAACTCTTAAAGTTATGTTTCAGACATCAATGAATGTGATGGGAACCGTGACTGCATCTAAGAATGTGTCAATACTGTGTGTAGCTTCAGATGCGCTGTCTGACCGGGTATCGACTAGAAAGCAGAGAACTTGAAACTTCTATTAATAAGTTCAGTCAAACATGTGATTTGTATGAATTGCTTGGATGATGTGCTTCTAACAATATCCACGAAAATTGTTTCTTAAACTATGAACCACAACCTTATTGAATATCTGCATTTTTGTCTAAGCTTGAGTAAAGGATTCGTTCCATTTAAATTGTAGTTAAAGCAGATTTACCTTTGGTGTCACTGTTGGAGGCTGTGGGTTAATTGTATCGATTCCTGAGCATTGCCTTTACTTCTATTTTATATAGAATGTCTAAATAAAGAGTGTAGACCCTATAGAAACTTAATGACAGTATATTCTGTGACATACTGTTTGAAACCCAACATCTTCATTTTAAATCACTTTTCATTGGTTAGCATTAAGTTTTATGCAAGTCAAATCAGTTGCCGTTTGTGCAGAAGAGAATTATTTCTCATATTATATATGAATAAATAAACAAATAAATGCATTAGAATTGGGATAATCGTATTGACATATGACCTCGTGGGAGATGAGTGGTCTGGTTTACCGTCGCAACTTATGTTTTTGGGCTTTACTATCTATCGCTGTAAATTGAAAATTCCTTTACAGTGTTGGCGGGAACGTTAAACCTCAAAACAAACAAACAAAAACAAACAAATGAAAATTCCAGCTATGAAATGGCAGAATATATGTCCACTCCCTAAAATAACAATTTTCAATACAGTTATTCCCTGTTTGGGTTGCATTTTGTGCATCCAGATGTTTGTATATGTGCAGTGAGCGCTTTCCTGGTTGCTCATTCAGACACATATTTGTTGCGTCCCCACTACTTTTGGCAATATTCTTGTATAGAAGTTTGCTAGTAACTATTTTCTGTGGGTTTTCTCTCGCGCCTGATTATTGTTAGTTTCTGGAAAATGTATATACAGAGTACCGGTTAACATTATAGGTTTAAGCCCGCTTTGTGGCAGTGTGGTTAGGTCAACTGACTGTTTGTTTTGAACTTAGAAGCGTTGACTTCGTATTAACTCTTATCCTGCTGAATATATTAATTAAGTCACACGCATTACCAGGTATCAGCCTATCAGTCAATTTGATTTGTCTTATCTTGAGCAAAGGATTAGTTCCATTGAAAAATAGAAGTGAAGACAATGATCAGAAATCGATACAATTAAACCACAACATCCACCAGAAACACCAGGAGAAAGAAATACAAACTAGACCCTACTGGAAACATCAATAGCATAAAGCCGAAAGGACAGTTACTTTCCCATAAAATGGCCAATTGGCTATCCAAAGCAAAATAATATAAGCGATACACAGACTCAAAGGCAAGCCTTAACAAAAACAAACCATGACAGAAGAACCGCCTTAAAACGGCCAGTGAAACCTTAAATCGATTTTACGTGGCCACAAATTGTTGTTATATCACATTTTGTTGTTTTATAGAATGCCTGAATAAAGCGAGCAGACCGTGTGGAAATATAATAACAGTATATTCGTGTTCTATTTGCTGGGATTTTGTTTTATGCCATCCACAGCACTTGCCTTTTTGTGCAAAAAAGTATAATTTCTTATCAAAATGATAAATTGCATTAGAATTGGGATAATTATAATGAAAATTGACCTTTGTGGTGGTAAATTTCTGGTTTACAGCCGCAAATTATGTTTTAGGGCTCCACTAAATATTCTCTGTTTAATGTAAAGTCTAACTGTGGAATGGCTGGATAAAATAATAATAATAATAATAATAATAATAATAATAATAATAATAATAACTTTATTTGGCACGAGGTTAACATATGAATCTCATTGTAATATTTCTATGAACATGTATGCATTGTTGATTAAATTTACGGAACTTAATAATATAAGTTAAAGTTAAAACTTTTTCACTAAGATTTACACCAAAGTTTAAAAGGACATTGACTATCATTGAATTAAATGCAGAAAAATACATGTATTACGAAACAACAAATTATTAGCTAGAATTAGAAAGATAAGATAATTATCAATGAAATTGAAATATAATAAGATGCTGAGGATTCTGTTAAATTCTTTTCTTTCCGGTTCATATTTAGTGTAAAATAGTATGTTAGGTGTTAAAATTTGAATTTAAGGGTTTTCGGATCTTATAAAACTTCTGTCTTTGTACAATTTAAGCTTTCAAAGATCATACAGTCTTAAACTTTATCACGAAGATGCACATCTGCTCCTAATTCCGTGGATGGGTTTGAAATAATTTCACAGGTACGTTTCTTGAGTGCCTTTACTGAATTTGATCACACCGTTCTACACCGATGAACACTATTGTCATAAAAACATTTAAACGACTCCTGTTCTTAAACTCGTGGATGGCTATTGAAATAATTTCACAGGAATATTTCTTGATTGATCCTCTATCAAATTGCTCCAACCATTAAGCACCGATGAACAAGATAACCCCCAGGGCTAAAAACAGGAACATGTTCACCAGCTTCGAGTTTGTATTACTATACCTAAACAGATTTGAGGAATTTGAAATAATTTGACATGAGGGGACTGCCAGTGCTTAAAAATACAAACAAAACCTTAAAAAGACTTCTCCTAAACAAGGGGTTTTTTATAAATATTTTCACGGGTATGTCTCTTCGGTAACAATCTGGCATAATTCCCCAATTTGTTACAATAAGTTGAAAATAAGTTAAAATAATATTTTAAAAAAAGTTCGGAATTGTTAGATCCTTTGGAAGCAAAGAATACACCACATAAACGAAAATAGCAGACTCGGTTTTATTGTCTGTTCATGACCAGTACTGAATGTGCAACACCGGCCACGCATCTAGCACCGGCTTAAACAGAACTCTTTTTTTCCAAATGAGTCTAAATGAACTCATCCAAAAAGTCCAGAAAATATAGAATGCACTATCAGGGGGAACCTATGTCAGAGCAGTGACGTCATAACCATTCGTGGGTTTGCCGGCGTTTACTACACAAAAGGCATTTGTCACAACAAGTAGGTGCAGTCGGTGCATTAGGTCATGCAAGAATCGAACATACTGAAATCTGTCTCAGAAATGTGGCGTTTTCTTTAAATAATTCGACACAAGCTAATTTGGGAGTGCTGTCGAAACTACGATTGTTTACAGCGCCAAATCAAATCTTGTGACGAAGCTTTCGAAGCCTTTTGAAATAAGCTTGCTGATGGGATGCAAATATTGTTGGTTAGCAGCTGAAGTATAGGAAGACTTCTAAAATCTCGGACATACCCTTCTCGGCATTTACTCCTTTTCGTCGTTCGGGTCGATGGGCATGGTGGGCGAAGCTTGCTTACCAAGTAATGCTTACTATCCGCGGACGCCTGATTACACTCTTCTTGAGTCTATGGATTAATGGTTTTGGATTAACGCTTTGGTACTACGACCGAAACTACTTCTGAAGACTCGGCATGTACATATCTAGTTTGAAGCATTTTATTTACCCTATTCACACCAATATGGCCGCTTCTGAAATGGGTACGACATCTCTGTTATGACGTATGTTGTCACCCTTGACTATGATGATGTACTTCCTATTTCTGCTCTAAAGTATAGATTTTGGATACTCCTTAGAACCACATTGATAAGATTTTCCTAACGAGTACCAACAATCTATATTTTAAGCATCATTAACAAAAATATCGAATATTTTATCTGAAATTTTCACTTGTGTTTCGGCGTTAAACGTTTCCATGAATTTGTAAAGGCTTGTTTTTGTAATGAAATATCTGTTCTTGCACACCAGACAAGGAAATCCGTGTTTTACCCTGGGATAGAAATTTATGTTCTGACCTTGGTGTTCCGACCCTAAATCGAATATAATCGCGTGTTTGATAAATGCACTGGTTTATTGCGACCTCGTTGCGCCGTCGTTAAGGTTGACGTCACAGCACTTTACGTGACCTCACTAAATATGACTGCAGTGTCATCACAATATGACAGACGTCGGTGACCGAAGTGGCTGCAGCATTAAAATTCCGCGCTTAGAAATAGAAGGTATGCAAGAAGAAGGATCCTATATGGGTGTGAGGGGTGAATAGAAAAATCCGTCCCTCGGGAACACTGTCCGGCATCTCTCGGCGAGCCTCGTGATGCCGGACAGTGTCCCTCGGGACGGATTTTTCCATCCGCCCCTCACACCCATATAAGATTCTTATATTCTCCAGCTTGTGATAAGCTCCATTATGGTGTGAACTGTGCGAATGAATGCAGCTGTAGTCATGGAGCAATACGATGCGACCCTTTCGGTGGCTGCGTGTGTGCTGGTGGCTGGACTGGTACCAATTGTGATGTGGATGTTGATGAGTGTGCTGCAGCCACGGATCCCTGTGCTGGACAAAGCCACACTGTCTGTGAGAATAACTCTGGTAGCTATAACTGTAACTGTATGTTTGGGTACAACGCAGATGTGAATGGTGATTGTGTTGGTAAGTAGCTTCTGAGCATTTAAAAATTAAACACTTATCCTGGTCATGTTTAAAACTTACGATGCTGTTTGTGAAATTATCATGTCCATTTAATATGGCAAACATGCGAATCATTTTTGCTGAACAAATGTGCGTTTCTTTTGCATTTGCAAAAGTCATTCACATTGTTAGCAAAATACCAGAGAGCAGTTAATAGTTTACAACAAGAGGTTCAATAAGTTCAAAAATCCATTGAACAATTGGTTCTTGATTATAAATAACCCTGCAGGCTTGATACCAGACAGAAGTGAATAGTAATTCTATAAATAAGTAGCTTCTATGCTTGTGCAATTTTTATTAGATCTGTCGAACTAGTTAACATACCATTAAAACATGGATCATTCTGTATGGCACAATCATACGCTAGTTAAAACTTTGATAATTTTATATGGCACGCATGCTAATTAATGTTTTTACTAAAATTTGTGAGTAACTTTTGCTTTTGCCAAAGCTAATTACATTTAGTCAGCATATATACCGCAGTATTACATATTATATTTGCTTCATCAGGTAACATTTTGACCACTTACGGGCATGCATCACGAAAACAAGCCTATATAATGTTGACCCCCTTGAACCCCACTTTTATATAGTAAAGTATAAGTAAAACAAAGATCAGGAATCGATACAATTAACTTACTCCACCCATCAAAGACACCAAAGGGAAAGAAACACCAACATTAAGCGACCAGACCATAATGGAAACCTAAACAAAGGAAGGCCATAAGGACAGTTACTTTCCCACAAAATGGCCGTATGGCCGTCCAAAAACTGGGGTTTCTAGGTGGGGTATACCTTATTTTTCTTATTCTGCTCTTAAATATGGATTGTGTGTACTCGTTAGAACCGCCTCGATGAGGCGGTTCTAACAAGTGACCACAATCTATATTTGGAGCAGAAATAAGAAAACTGTCACAATTTTTCATCATAAATTTTTCATTTTTTCGGCGATAAAGGTGGCAATGTATTTGTATAGGCGTGTTTGCGTAATGTAATCTTAAGACTTAAATCGGCCTGTGTATACGTTCGGGAGGCATCTTATTTAGCTTGACTGAAGAATCTTCAGTTTACTGGGCATCCGAAAAAAGCATAAGGCCCAGTTGGTCAACGCATTGTTGGTTTAATAAGCTAGTTTTTGGTCTAAACTATTACCTATTATAGTAAAACAATATCTAATGCTTTGGTATGTTAGCTAAGAAAATGTAAGCAGCTTCTTCAATAGCGAAACGCTGACATATTTTCAGCAAAAAGTGTAGCATAGTTGCCATAATTAATGAGCAAACTTTTTCACGATGTATGTGCTGTCTAGATTTGTACTATCGGTCCCTGATGTCTATAGCTGTTCCTGTATGGCTGGATACCTGACATGCGAATGGTAATCCAGTTTAGGTTTACAGCGGAAATAAGAAAAATATCAGATTTTTTATCTGAAAATTTTCATTTTTGTTTAATTTATACTAATTTATTTTAGTTCTATTGCGATGGAAGCTTGAAGCTTATATAATCGCTCTCGAACACTCATTCCGGATGTTTTCACGCACGCGAGAGAGGGGCAGTGACTATTATACCACTGCTACTCATTTACACCTGGTCGGAGTGAGACGGTGTCATAACGTGTCTTGCCCAAGGACACACCTCGATACCGGGTGCCGGATTCGAAAGCACAACCTCTCGATCATGAGTCGAACGCAATGACCACTGCGCTATCGAGGCTGTCTCATTTTTGTTTGGTGGTAAACTTGGTCAATATATAGAGGATCTTATACGGGTGGTCATTTCATAAATTTCATACGAAATGACCACGCTAGTAAGATTCTGTTTATCGTATGACCACTTTACATATGATTTTATCGCCTTTCGATTTGACATATTTTCCACAAAAAATGCATTGTTGACATGGACGACGTCATGACGTTACTAATCCCGCCAAAGTGTTATAACACGTGTGGTTATACGATTTTTATTACACGACGTCACTCTCTGCTTATCAACGACGTCATATGATAAATTTTAAATAGACGTGGTTTTGTAATTTGCATTTTTGGCCATCCATAAAGTGTTCACAAAGCCTGATAATTGTGGGCAGATACCAAGGCTAATCGGCGTCCCTGCTGAGGGAACATTTCATGACAATTTGCATGAGATGTCAAATCCTGTTTTATAGAAAAAATAAGACATGTACCAACAATTTGCTCCTAGTGAGCTTATTTGCATGAGATGTCAAGTCCTGTTTTCTAGGAAAGGTTAGAACTATATTTACAATTTCTGTCTACTGAATTAAACCAGAGAGTGGTAAATACCTATGTATTTGGTCTCAAGGATGGGAGTTGTGAGGCAATTGTATTAATTGATCGTCACCTTCACCTTTGTACATTTGCCTTTGTTTTCCCAGTATTTCCTTATATCAAAATCTGTAAACAAAGTATTTTAACATTAATTTATATTAGTTAAAGCAAACAGTTTACATTTGTCAAATGCACTGTAAAGACATGTTTCCTGTATCGAGCCCTGATCATTGCCTGCACTTCTGTTTATTGTACACGGCATTAGCCCTCTACAGCAGTGTCCACTCAATTTTGCAGTAATTATAGACTGTCTCAACTTGCGTGTATAGCATATTAGGATAGAAAATATTGACACAGTCTGATTGTTACTATCTTATGGACTCATTACGCCAGAAATGCTGAAGTGAACCGGAGGATTGACATTGGGTGACTTATAACACAGTGTTTGTTTGATTTGAGGTTTAACGTCACCTTCAACAGAATTTAGATCATTTTGGAGACTCGCTTCCATTTATGTAGGACTTTTTCGCGACATTAAGATAAAATGACATCTCAATCCCTGCGACCCAATGAAACCAATATGATCGGGCCGACTCGCAGCAATTTTCCTGGGCATGCTTTGGTCTCCTAATCGGATTAACAGTTCCCATGTACGATCGGTATCGGCCATGCGTGGAAGCATCGTGCAACCCAATCTATTTCTCCAAGCCCCAATGGGCGGGGGGGGGGGTTATATGCATAGTGTACAATCAGTCAACACAGTTTCGCGAGGTCTCGTGAACTAAGATAGCGAGTAAACAATTTATAATTGAAGTACAATTCCAAACACATCAACTGGGCCCCGTCAAGCGAATTTGGTACTTATCGCATATGCGAGCAGCGAAGGTTCAGGCGAGCCTGCGCATCCGCGCAGTCTCGCCAGAACCTTCGCTGCTTGCTCATACAAGCAGTGAATCAAGAGGAACCTTCAGACAGAAAGCCATATCCCTGGACCCTCTGAATGGCTGGGCATGCGCAGTTAAAATTTGTCATGACGGAATGCTCGAAGACACAAATTCGCTTGGCGGGGCTCAACTAAGCCTACGAAGGTCTGCGGCAGTGTAAGTCATGCACATTAAATTTGTAGACATTCTTAAATGCTTGTATATTATAAACAGAGGAATGGACGAATGTTCTGATGAAAATACTATCGTCAACAAAACAGCATTTCTTTCAAAATTTATACCGTTCGACATGTATGAATTAGAGGTGTTGAAATCATAAATGCAATAGCTATCTCATGAGGAAAGATACTGATTGAGTGAGTGTTTGAGGTTTCCTCCCACCAACAGCTAAGGTCATACGGAGACGGGCCCTCGGTTAAAAGACTCATCTGAAAGTTTGGAGAAGCCTGGAGGAAAAACACTTCTTGCACACCAGACAAGGAAATCCGTGATTTTACCCTGGGATAGAAATTTAAGTTCTGACCCTGTAGCTCCGACCCAGGGAACTAACATAAATGCGCTTCAATTCTATTCAACTGCCGGAACTACTTCCGCACTACTTTTATTATGCAAACAATATACATGTGCGAGCTGTCAAAACTAACCGGAGGTGTTGTGCAAGAAAAAGAATCCAACATGGGGTTCTATTGTAGATGAGCGTTTCCAACCCTCGGGATGACCGTGCTGAGCGGAACCTCGGCGTAGCCTCGGTTCCGCTCAGCACGGCCATCCCGAGGGTTTGAAACGCTCATCTACAACAGAACCCCATATAAGATTCTTACATTATCGCATGGGTAGGCAGATAAGGCTCAGGATATCTCACAAGATCTATTGCTGCTTACATGAAGAGAAAAAAATCTTAGGATAGCTTTTTGCAATTAGTAACGCGTTTTGCCCAGTTGAAATGGCTGCACAGGATGTAAATCGAAAAATGTGGTGAACAATTTTTATGGGGATGTGTATACGCTGTCCAAACCACGCCACTCATCCCAAATTTTTTTCTCTTCAAAAGCAGCCCGACTGATCCTTGCCAGGTCATCGAAAAAATAATAATTCATGCTTGTTCAGTAAAGTTCAGACCAGCCTGCGCAGCCAAATATGATCAAAGCTTTTCGTGTGAGGTAGTTATGAAATAAATCTAGAAATTACTGATTTTACTTAAACCCATGTTATATGTCTTTTAAAAACAGCCTCGTCACAAGAAGAGCCGTCTTCTGGGCCTGCGACAACAAACAGGCCTGTGTTGCGTCTTACAAATGTCATCGGTAAGCAGTTATTTATATGTATGTATCTATCTACCTTCTTATACTAAGTCGTTCATTTCATGCCATTACAATTGCACTGATAATCAAGAGCTAAGGTGCGCACCTGATTGCACAGATGCACAGGCTGATCTGCACCTTTGTTGTTCGCAGATCGTAAAGCAGATTTTCTCATAATATGCACCTTTGTTGTTCGCAGATCGTAAAGCAAATATTTTCTCATAATATGCACCTTTGTTGTTCGCAGATCGTAAAGCAAATTTTCTCATAATATGCATCTTTGTTGATCGCAGATCGCAAAACAGATCTTCTCATAATATGCACCTTTGTTGTTCGCAGATCGTAAAGCAGATTTTCTCAAGCTCTGTTCTTGTATTTTTATGAAAGATACTTCATTTTGTCGCTTTCCATTGATAACCAATTTGAATTATTGAAGCTTTTAGCTCTACTTCTAGATATTTAGATGATTTATTAAATATTGATAATACCTATTTTGATGGTTTGATCAGTCAGTTTTACCCCTAGAACTTCAGTTAAATAAAGCAAATTCTTCTGATACCGAGGCCCCGTTTTTGGATTTACATCTATCTATTGTAGATGGATTTGTTTCGTGCAAAATTTATGATAAACGCGATGACTTTGATTTTGAGATTGTAAATTTTCCTTTTTTGGATGGTGATGTTCCTCGTGAGCCATCCTATGACGTCTATATTTCGCAATTAATTCTATTTGCAAGATTGTGTAGTCATGTAACTGACTTCAACACTCGTAATAAATTATTAACGGCTAAACTCCTTAATCAGGGTTATCGGTACCATAAACTACGCAAAGCCTTTTCAAAATTTTATAGACGCCATTTTGATTTAATTTCAAAATTCAATATTGGACTTAAATCTCTTCTGCAACAAGGTCTATCGGAACCCGAATTTTATGGTGACTTAGTATATAAATTCAGAAAAATATATAACCGCAATGACTTCAGCACCAAATTTCGTAAAATCATTCTTCGATATAAAAGATTGGGTACAACATGGATATTATACGACAGACTGCATGCATGGTAGTTAACCCAATCACGGTTGGCAACTTTGCTTCCCTCTTTAATTGCACGCCGGTGGGTCAGGCCTCAGATTCTATGACGGCTCCAACGTAAAGGCTTATTGAGAATTAGAGAGATAATGCTGGTTTGTGCCTGATGCTCTGTCTCTGGTCGGGCTCATCGGAGTCTAACTGTTGGTTTTCTTTTGCTCCAGCATTTTAGTGGTTTCTTGCTGTCGAGTCCTCACCGTTGTCTCACCTCTGTGGTTCTTTGATTTTTGTGTTCACGGAGATGTTGCACTGATGAGTTAGGAGGCCTTCATGCGGACTGAACAAATTATTTGTCTAAATCGCGACAGAAGTAAGGGCGAGGATTGTGGCCAAGTAAAATCGATTTAGCGCCCCCCCCCCCCCCCCCCCCCCGTGGAAATCTTCCACTGACCGTTCCAAGGCGGCTCTTCTGTGGCGATTTATTTATGTTGTTGTTTGTTACTTACTGTGTGTATCACTTGTGTCTTTTAATTTTGGATGGCCATATGGCCATTTTGTGGGAAAGTAACTGTCCTTATGGCCTTCCTTTGTTTAGGTTTCCATTATGGTCTGGTCGCTTAATGTTTGTATTTCTTTCCCTTTGGTGTCTTTTATGGGTGGAGTAAGTTAATTGTATCAATTGCTGATCTTTGTTTTACTTCTACTTTGTTGTTCGCAGATCGTAAAGCAGATTTTCTCATAATATGCACCTTTGTTGTTCGCAGATCGCAAAGCAGATCTTCTCATAATATGCACCTTTGTTGTTCGCAGATCGTAAAGCAGATCTTCTCATAATATGCATCTTTGTTGTTCGCAGATCGAAAAGCAAATCTTCTCATAATATGCACCTTTGTTGTTCGCAGATCTTAAAGCAGATCTTCTCATAATATGCACCTTTGTTGCTCGCAGATCGCAAAGCAGATCTTCTCATAATATGCATCTTTGTTGTTCGCAGATCGTAAAGCAGATCTTCTCATATTATGCATCTTTGTTGTTCGCAGATCGCAAAGCAGACCTTCTCATAATACGCATCTTTGTTGTTCGCAGATCGTAAAGCAGGTCCTGTCATAATATGAGAAGATCTGCTTTGCGATCTGCGAACATCAAATGTGCAGTACACGTGGCTTATTAAGAAACAAAGAAGAAAGTCGGCATAACTCAACATTCTGTGCAGCGAAATGGGAATAACACGGGTATCTGTTTGAGACGAGGTTCAACGTCCCCGTCAACACGGTATGGGTCAATTTGGAGACGTTGCTTTCAGTTATGTGGGAGTTTTAACAGGCATGGAGATGAAAAGACATCTCAAGCCCTGTCGCCCAATGAAACTAAAAGGGTTTATAAGCATCGCTTTGCCTGGGCAAATTTACCAGTACTCGAATGCGGTCGGTTTCAGATCTGAGCGGGAGCATCTGCATGATATTTCTTCAAGCCCCGATGGTGGAACTGCAAGGGTATATACTTATTTTGCTTAGGTCTGGTCAACATAAACCCATCTCAGTCTAATCGGCATCAAGACTTGGTCATCGCTCTTCTTCTCCCTGTGACGTCAGAACGCTGAGTAAATTAGTTAGTCAGCTGCAACATCTGGACTTGTCTGGTGTACTGGGTCATTGGCAATCATTGTTGACACAGTTCGGGGTCTTCACTGTTTGCTGAAAAATACAGGAATCTATCATATGACGTCGCGTTTGAGAGTGTAATAACGTCATGTATTATTTTCGATAATCCACTAGTGGATTAAATATGCAAATTAGCTAGATACTTCCCGTAACGTTACATGTACGACGTCCTTAACGACGTCGCGTTTACTAATGGCGGAATATTTATATTTTTGTAAATAATCGTGAATAAAAATGAGTTTTAAATACCATATGATTAATAGAAACTTGCATTCGTGCTCATGTATTATTGAATTTATTAAACTCGTTGAGGAAAAGGGATAAAATGCTATCCCTTTTCCTCAACTCGTTTAATAAATTCAATAATACATGAACACTCATGTAAGATCCTCTATTTATGAGTTAAATCAAACCATCTAAGTTCCAGTTCAGGACCATTTTGACAGCTTAAACTCTGAGACAATCGACCGAAAAGTATTGTAAGTTCAAACTCGGAAACAGGGAGCCAGAAGGAAGAACTCAGTGATGAAGTAAGAAGTCCCTTTATACCAAACATTGCTACATCTTTGGCTAGGTGCCAACACTACCGAGCCTGGAAACGAACAGGGCCGCAACATGATAATACTGCTTACTGTCGTGACTCTAAAATGAGATTTGCGACTTTTTTTCTTATTTCTGCTTCAAACATAGTATGAAGTTGCAAAGTAGAACCTCACTAAGGCGGTTCTATCCAGTACTAACTGTCATATTTTGGACAAAAATAAGGAACACAATATTCTTTCATTGTTAATGTCCATATAAATGTCATAGGGGTGATAACTGCATGGTACACATATTCATGAGCAATCGTTGTGGTTCATATACTTCGGATTGAAGCCCAGGGAAACACAACTTATGGTTCTGATGTATGCTGATTTATTTACAGTAATGATTGAAGAATGTGAGGACTCGACAGCAAAAAAAACACTGAAATGCTGGAGCAAAACAAAACCAACAGTTAGACTCCGATGGACCCGACCAGAGACAGAGCATCAGGCACCAACCAACATTACCTTGAATTAGATCTCTCTAATTCACAAAAAGCCTTTACGTTGGAGCCGTCATAGAATCTGAGGCCTCACCCACCGGCGTGCAAATAAATAGGAAAGCAAAGTTGCCAACTGTGATTGGGTTAACTACCATGCATGCAGTCTGTCGTATAACATCCGTGTTGTACCAAATATTTTTATATCGAAGAATGATTTTACGATATTGGGTGCTGAAGTCATTGCGGTTTTTTATTTTTCTGAATTTATATACTAATTCACCATAAAATTCGGGTTCCGATAGACCTTGATGCAGAAGAGATTTAAGTAGAAGTAAAACAAAGATCAGGAATCGATACAATTAACTTACTCCACCCATCAAAGACACCAAAGGGAAAGAAACATAAACATTAATCGACCAGACCATAATGGAAACCCAAACAAAGGAAGGCCATAAGGACAGTTACTTTCCCACAAAATGGCCATATGCCCATCCAAAATAAAAAGACACAAGTGATACACACAGTACGTAACAAACAACAACATAAATAAATCGCCACAGAAGAACCGCCAATATTAAGTCCAATATTGAATTTTGAAATTAAATCAGAATGGCGTCTATAAAATTTTGAAAAGGCTTTGCGTAGTTTATGGTACCGATAACCCTGATTAAGAAGCTTAGCCGTTAATAATTTATTACGAGTGTTGAAGTCAGTTACATGACTACACACTCTAGCAAATCGAATTAATTTCGAAATATAAACGCCATAGGTTGGCGCACGAGGAACATCGCCATCCAAAAAAGGAAATTTACAATCTTAAAATCAAAGTCATCGCGTTTATCATAAATTTTGCACGAAACAACCCATCTACAATAGAAAGATGTAAATCCAAAAACGGGGCCTCGGTATCAGAAGAATTTGCTTTATTTAACTGAAGTTCTGGGGGGTAAATCTGACTAATGAAACCATCGAAATAGGTATTATCAATATTTAATAAATCAGCTAAATATCTAGAAGTGGAGCTAAAAGCTTCAATAATTTCAGATTGGTTATCAGTGGAAAGCGACAACATGAAGTCTCTTTCATAACAATACAAGAACAGATCAGCCACAAGAGGTGCGCAATTCGTACCCATCGGAATACCCACAATTTGTCTAAATAACTTAGTACCGAATCTTATATAAATATTGTCTAGTAGAAATGTGAGGGCATCACACACTTTCTGACATGACCAAAGTGTTTAACTCTTATGCTCTCTAGAAGTGAAAAATGCATTTCTGACATTACATGCAAGATAGAGAGAATCTTCTCTGTGAAAAGCCCATTCAATTAAATCATTAAGCTTTTCTTTTATAAGATTATGAGGAAGTGTAGTGTCAAGAGTGGAAAAAATCGTAAGTAGACAGACTTGAAGCACGAAAATGTCTGGATTTCAATTTATTTAAAGTAGAAGTAAAACAAAGATCAGGCATCGATACAATTAACTTACTCCACCCATCAAAGACACCAAAGGGAAAGAAATACAAAGATTAAGCGACCAGACTATAATGGAAACCTAAACAAAGGAAGGCCATAAGGACAGTTACTTTCCTACAAAATGGCCATATGGCCATCCAAAATTAAAAGACACAAGTGATACACACAGTAAGTAATAAACAACAACATAAATAAATCGCCACAGAAGAACCGCCTTGGAACGGTCAGTGGAAAGATTTCCACTGGGGGGGGGGGTCTTAAATCGATTTTACGTGGCCACAATCCTCGCCCTTACTTCCGCCGCGATTTAAAACCTCATTCGAATTTTTTTAGACCAAAACAGATTTCTTCCTGATCTTTCAAAGACTTTATCACAATATTTAATCACATGCGTTTTAATAGCAGTAAGACAGGAAGTTAATAATTTAGAAAGTTCAGTGGTAGAATTTGCAATAAAACCGTGCTTTGTAAGGTCCTTTTATGAAGTTTTGGTAACCAGTAAAGCGTAGAAAGCTTGTCTTGGCCCTCGGTAACACACACAGCAAACTTGGTGGCTGAATGACAAACATGTTTATCTACTATAGCTCTCTCTTCAGCTAAAGGCTGAAGTTCATGGCCTTAGTACCACCAAGCTCCTGCTTAAGCGTGTTAACATAGTGGAGCCGTCACACAACGACGACGTTGTTAGCGGCCTTGTCTGCAGGGCCAAAACAAACTTCTTATGAAATTCTTGAATACCTAGTCTAACATGACGTAAAGACGTCTTGGGCAAAGGAGGTGATAAGTTAGTATTTTGAAAACAGACAGAAATGCGTTTATTCACTAGTTTTAAAATGCTAAGTTTCCAGTCCTTAAGGGCTTTATGCTCAACATACTCTCGCTTACACCATCGATTACCGAATTAATTCAAGGAAGTAACGATTTCATCTCTACATTTACTGAAATCAATTTTCGAAGGAAACCGATATTTCGGTCCTTTAGAAATTATATTCCTTATCCTAGAATCAGGAATAATTTTCAAATTGCCAGTAATTACATGACCAGCAGCAGGATAGCAATACACCGAGTTCTTACAATCACATGAATCAGGAGTATTAGTATCACTGTCAAGATCTGAAACAAGTTTATTGAAATTAAAAATGATAGATATAACAGGTTTGTTATATTTATAGCAAATTATAGGTGTTTCAGTATTTTGAAAATAAGCAGGAATGGAAGAAAGCACCGATCTCTCACGGAAGATACTGGGCAAATCTATAAAATCCATACCCTTATTAATGAAGGATATTTTGAAGAAATGGCGTTTATGATTAATTTCAGAATCAATGTAAGGACGGAGAGTATGCTGAGTATAGCCTCTAGTTAAGAGAGCCGCATCATATAACTGATGAGAACTATCGTAGAATTTATTCGCCTCGGTGTCCAGAAGGCGTAAAACAGAAACGGGTAATGAACTTAAAAATGAAAGCATAGAGTGGCGTCCATGATTTAATAATATAATTGACAGTCACTTCAGTCTAGTATTGTTTCGTTTAAACGCACGTGATTAACATTTAAAGTTACCATACATCCTGGTGCCGTGAGATCTAGTTCTGCGTTTTCGACATTCCAGGAGCGAGAAAATATCCAAGTCCAGCATTCTGGAAATATTACCCTTATGATAAATGTTGTCATTAAATCCCAGTTGAAAAGGTGTCTGTAAAGATTTAATCCATTTCAGTTCAGCCTCATGTCTTTTGATAATTTTGAATCTAGATGTAGAATTTGCATCGTAATAAAGTTTTTCTACTGGTTGAATAACAATGTTATTTACAGAATGACCTGTACGTCTAAAGTGACGGTACTAGAAAGTGTCAGTTTTCTTAGGCTTACACATTCTGCGATAATGCTCGTGCAATCTAGTTTTAAGCATGTGATAAGTTTGACCGACGTACTGCATATTACAGTTTGCAGCACGTCATGTAATTAGATAAATTAAATCTGAAGACTGTCATGTCAAATCAGACATGTTAACTGCAGAGAAGCGTCTACCGTTTACAGATGAAGTTACGGTAGACGCAGTGCTTAAATGCGAACAACATCTGCACCTCTTGGCATTGCACTTAGAAATACTAGGATACATTCCACTGCTTTTCCACGGATTAGTATATTTTCGAAGGATGGGCGATTTGAGAGGAGTTAGTCTTATACGAAGTCTACTCCCAAAAACATTGGTATTTCCTGCTCCATTGAGATTAACTGAAGTTACAGAAAAAAAATTAAGGGTCTAACCAATACCGAAGGCAACCTAGTATTAAAGTGCTTATTAGAATGGGGAATCCGTACAGAAGAAGCAGAGTGTAACCTAAGGGGTGATATTGATATTTTAAATGTATTTGTGATACTCATGTGGGTTAAGAATGTTTTGATACCGTCAAAACTAAAGCGATCTACAAAATCTAGCCTTCAACTGAGATCTTAAAGCACATATATCTAATTCTTAAATACATGGACATTCTAATTATTTCAACATTAAAAACACATCTTAGGTGTAAGCTGAATGAATGAATAAAATTCTCAGTGCTTAAGGATATTCTGCAACCAACATGGCTGAAATAATACAATATGCACTTGAAAAAAAAAAAGAAATTATGAATTTGAGCATTTTGCAAAGGTCTCAGAGATTTTTTTCTTATTAGTGTAAAAACAACAGGACAAAGTTTACACAAGACAAAACCACTTAAATATCTGAATTACTATAAAGAGAGAAATGTTAAATAAATATTGTAAAATATGCTCGTTTTTTTTTTAGACTTAGAACCAATGTGTTAATGGATAAATAAAAAAATATATTGCCACTTGTGTATGAGTAATTGCACAGGGAAGGTGCACCGGGACATATTTTTCCTAAAACAGCTCCAAATGCGAATATTTAATTTTCGTTCAGGTGGTGTGTAGAAACTTTCGAAACAAAATTCATCATGGCCGAACTTCGGGGGATGTGTTTACACGCAAGTTCACACGTTCGTATTGACGCAACAATGACGGGATCGCCAAGGTAGTTGTTATAATCTGAAACCACAAACATAAATCTTTAAAATCGCACAATTCGATTGTCACAGAGGAACTATTAAATACTAACATTTGGTCAATGTATTTGTTGTGTTGCTTCATTGTTTGTGTTAAGTTTTTCGACAAGGAGCCGAACAACACCCCAGCTAAAACATTAGATAAATACGCCAATGCACTTTTTATCAGCGTAGGATCGTGTTATTTTTCGTCATATTTACATTATTGCAATGAATTTATATACGTTATGAAATCTTCTATTAGGATTCCAAGAGATGTCACCGGCAAATAAAAATTATACACATTTATTCAATAAACACTTTTTTTACTACTTTTCACGCGTAATTTGGCTGAAAGGAGGGCACTTTTGTAGAAATGCTGATTTCCGGATGAAAACGAGTACTGTAATTTTTAAACAAGTTTGACTTTTACAAGTCTTTTGTCATCGCTCAAAACGGGAGAAATATACCGTGGAAAAGTGTTTCAGTATAACCTACATTTACTATAGCAGCATTTCCAAGTTAAATTTATGTTCAGACAATCTCAGACCTGCGCGCGAACACTTATAAATGGCATAGGCCGGTCGTCAAAGAAGAGTGATGTTGTAAACGCCCAAAGGCGTAGTTAAAGAGGGTTGCACTAGATATGAAGCCGGTAACCATATTGGTGTCACAAACTGCCATTTTTATGGAGGAAAGTAATCGTCGCAGCGACGATTTTCAAGTGATTTTATTAATACTTCTCTTTAAACCACAACCCCTTTTTCGTACCTTTCGCCTGTACATATTAAGTAAGTTATTTTACATCCCCTGGTCAACATCCTGCATATCGATCAGTCAGTATTTTATGAGAATTCTCATGAAAGAGGTTGGTTACAAATGTAAACATTAGACACTTGTGAGAAGTATTCTCCACCACCTAGTTTTACAAAATAGTTGCACAGCATTAAACATGATTGTATTGCATTTTTGAGATATAAATGGAAAGTTCGACAAAAATATATGAACTAAATGGAGATTTTAGACGACAGAAATTTAATAACAACTTTAAAATCACAGTAGCTAGTGTTAAAGATTGGTCTTAATTCGTTCCCTTTCGTTTTTGTCTACCTGTAAACATTACACAGGTGTGTTTAGTCAGCAACAAAATAATTCAAGCATTCAGAGTCACTGTCATTCTTGCTCATTTGTCCAGGCGGCCATGTTGAATGTCCTTAATGTATTTGCCTGTTTTGGAGCTTAACTGCCCAGTCAATTATATTTAGGTCATTTTTGAGCCGGTAAGTTTACCTGTCCCCCCTTTCTTGGGCAGGCTTATCCGTAAGCGGTCAACAAGTACAGTGCACATTAATTTGGCCAGAAACAGACAACAGCTCTTCTTGAATCAGCGAAAAGGAGAGAATGACCGTAAAAAAGATTTCATGATCATTCTCCATTAAAGAATGTTGCCGACCTCGATAGGTATCGAACCCGCGTCCTCCTGATCACCACTCAGACGCGCATCCGGCTGACCTACCGAGGCCGGCCTAACTGAATGAAAGAACAACTCAGGAAACAACAACTAGGATGGATGAATAGATGGATGAAAACATATAAAAATACTTGTTCATGCATGGTTGTAAGTAGCGGAAGGGATAAAAAAGATACATACATATATGCGTTCATGCATGAATGCATATAACGGAATATGGATGGATGGATGGATGTTTGGATGGATGGATGAATGGATGGATGGATGGATGGATGGATGGATGGTTGGT